>OX637269.1:70000-698076 GCA_951799465.1 Leptophobia aripa | reverse complement strand
GGTTACACCCGAGTAGTGTTTTAGTGGGTATGGCTCACCGGTCCTCTGAGTAGCAGAGGTGTCCTGGTTAGTGTGTTGAGTCCCACATATTATTGGCATTCCCCGCATTCCTTTATGCATTCGTAAAGCATTTCCTCCTCGGTTATCAACAAAAAAAGGCTATTAATCTAATAATACGAGAAGTGTAATTATGACATTTCATATGTTGTAGACGCTTGTCATTGTGCCATTAGTGTTATTGATATTATCAAGTGTAAGGTAATTGCAGATTCAGCTATTATTTTGTTTATACGATCAGATATCCAAATGAAATGAATGAGTATGGAAGTTGTAAAGAAAAAATCAAGGTGAGTTGTAAATTGTAAAAACTCTTGGAGTCTCATCTATCAAATAGGCACACCATAAAGGTGAAGACGCCGCCCACACTCACGTGGCTGGGAGCTTGTGAGTGCGTTGCCGGCCTTTTAGGGAGTGGTATGCTTTTATTAAATTATTTACTATCGAGACCCTCATCAGCAATCGATTGTTATTTACTGACTCGTTATGCCACAAATGTGTGTCAACTTGATGTTGTCAGAAAGGTTGAAATGTTGGCGTTTTATTTACCATTTTAACACGATTTAAAATTTTCGTATTTTACGATTTCTACATTTCTTTTATATATTTTTAATTTACACTGTTTTTTGACGGGGAACGTAGGAAATTATGCTGTAAAAACATTGCCTGCATCTAAATACAATAACTATTATATTTTAAATTTTGAAAATATCATTAATCAAATTGTAACCAAAGCTCAAATATCATCTACAATATGGAAAATATCGTGTTGCTTATGAGACAGCAGGGAAACGAGCATGCACTTACAATAAAGTGAATTAAGTGAACGTTGCACCGGGAGGCTCACATGTAAGTCGCCAGCCTTTGGATGACACGCGATTTTGAAAGAAACTACGTATTGTGTCGACAATTGGTTTCACTATGACAATGCGCGTCAAATAGTCCTTCCAATTTATTGCAATTGTGTATAGTATAATTATTTGATAAAAAATACATGAACCGACCATATATTTCAATGTAACAGTTTAAAATGTTCCACGTAAAAGTAGGCAAATGTTGCTAAAACTTTGAACCTGTATCGAAAGTTTGACATTTCAACTGCTCTAAAACGATTTTCTGACATGTAAGTTGGATTTTCATGAATTCTCGACGTAACATTTTTAAAGATTCGTGTAGATTAATGCGATGCTATTTCTGTTTGTCGTTCTCTCGAACGCTTTGAGGCTTTTTTGTTAATCGTGGTTTAAATAGCCAAGTCCGCCCGTTATTTCATAATGTACCAACATTAACGAAAAAAATATTAATCCCTTCTATTACGCGGCGTTCACAGTCCAGTGCAATAATGCAATATATCTAAGAAAATAATATACATTTATAATATATTTTATCATTTTTTTATGTTTTTTAACGCATGAGTATTATTTAAGTTAGGTTATTTCTCTAATTTTTAATGTTTTATTTATTTATTGTGTTATTGTATTTTGCGTGTGTGTGTTAATAAATTCCTTCTTTCTTTTAGTGTAACAATAAATAAACAAATATTATACACAACAGAAGTTAACTTATCATGAACAAAGTCAAAGTCGATTTCATAATTAACATTCTTTGCGTCTGAAGTCCCATTGTCCCCACGAGTCCTTTGTACTTGCTGTTTAAATAAAATATATTCAGCTTTAAGTTCAGTATTTTTAAACATATTATCATCACTATTCTATTTTATTTAAAATTATAATAAGTCTTATGTACACGGTTTAAATATAACAACAGAAACTTCACTAAGTAAATGCAAAGTTGTCGTTAAGTACATTCAATATTAAGACTACTTTAAATTCAAGAAGCTCGTTGTTAAAATTAAGTGAAACCTTTACACTAAAACCTGCTTAGTTTGCGACATCATAAGAGAATGGAGAAAAACACTGCATAGACGTATCTTCTTAGTATCTTCTTTCTGTTGTTGTACCTTTTTAATTTTCAACCGATTTGAACCCGTGTCGTTTACAAACCATAACTCTCAGCTACAGTTACGCTGTACGCGAAGAGAAAAATAGTTAAAATGCATTTGAGAAAAGGTTCATAGGATTTATAATATTACTTCTCCTATAAAAGTTACATTACAGTATTTTATTGAGCGTAACGAAGAACTCGGGCTATAGCAAAGTTTTGAAATTAGATGCCTCAAAGTAATATACTGATCATTTTTGTAACTTTGTGAAGTGTATCCTTATTTATTTTTATTTCTTATACAATAGTTTTATATCCATCCAATATGTAATTAAAAATCATTAGTGGGCGTTATTTTTTATTTGAGAAAATTAAGTAAAAAAATGAAACATATTATCTCTGTGTAAAATGTTATTTGGTGGTTGTGAATAGAAAATCTTGATACGACATAACGAAGTGAAGGAAAATTCTGTGTCAATCTAGCCAATTACTAAGGCTTAGTTTGGTGCCTAGAAAAAATACTAAGCTTGGACCAGAATAGGGATTACATGGAGGTGACGCTCTCGGCATAATTAACATTTTGAGAGAGCTAGAGAGAGATGGAGGTCGTTAAGTAAGATTTTAAACATTTAGAAAATGTTTATTAAGCTTTCGTTTATTTAGTCTTTTGTTTTTGTTAATTTTATCAAAACTGTCGCACAAATATCTTATGTTCTAAATATATAATACAAAAAAAAATATTATAAGATAATATAAGTTATATACACATAAAACAATTATATAGGAATTTAATTATTAATGCGAAAATAATTCAAGACTTTAAAAGATTTTTTAAGGTATTTAAAGAAAGAGACTCTTACGACTCCACGATAATTAACCAGGGAGTCGGTAAAAATATCGACCGTTCGTCTATATTCAAAGTACACATAATCCGTTTAAAAGACCATTAAACGATTTGCATAATCGAACTGTTTAATATCTAGATAAAAATGACAATTCAAAGTGTATTTATAAAGACCTACTTAAATAATACATTAATATTTTTAATTTGATATAAAACAGAAAGCTTATAGGTGGGAATTGCCAAAAAACGAACCGGGCATCGAAAATATGTCTTGACGAACTCCCCTGACGACTTTCACATGTATTGACGAATTTCTTTTCATAGATATGAATAATTATTTGTATTCTACTACCGAGAATAAAACAATTTGTCATTTAAAAAACTGGACATGAAAATTTTATTCTACCGTCTTTTCCTTGCGCTGTTTTCTGAAGCATTTTCCTGGATCTGGCTTTATTTAACATAATTAGTAAGACAGTGAAAAGGTGACACTCAAGACAGTCTAGTCTTTGTTCATGGAGCACAAGATAATTTGTAGCTATTACATGAGTGTGAAGGAAGTTTACTTCGTTACGCAGGAAAAATGCATAACGGAAAATTGTAAAAACGACAACCCCACCCCACAGAGTATCTTGCGGGTACTTGCTTAGCTGCGCTTATGGATTACTAATTTAGTTTTAGTGACTTGACAGAAAATATCTTATGTTTCACTAATTACTTAGTATTCATATGGAGCTTAGTCTGTATGTAAGTTTAAACTTTTACTGTTATATATGTAAAATAGGAAAATAACCACAATAATATTAACTACACTTACTCAGTACGGGTTCCCCAGATTAATAATAATACTGTTATTATTAATCTCTGTAGATTAGTATAAATCTATTCTAGACAAAGAAACTCGTTAAAATTTATCACGGTGGGAATTATCCAAATGGGGTAGGCAGAGAGTTCTCTGAATTCTACGGTTTTTGTATACTTTGGTACTTAATATATTATTAAGGTACTTAAATATTTCTCTATACATTGTCACAAACACAAGTCAACATACAGATTTCACTACAAGGAAAATTAATCGCGAAATTTAGTTTTATAATTAAATCAAAAAGCATAAAAGTCAGGGTGAATAATTCGACCCCATTCAGGGTTCATAAAAATGATTTAATAGATTTTCCTTCGGAGTATAGAATTTTTAAGAGCACATATTTCAGCAATTACCGCATTTTTACGTATGAGCCGGTTATTTTAATACATGACAATGACACATTATATATATCAACTACAACAATTAGTCTTAAATTAATTAAGTTCCAACATCATTTGTTTGTCCTTTAATAACATAAGTTGAATACTTTCAGTTTGTTACTCTGGGAAATGTCTTTATTATTTATTATTTCAATACGACGTCTTTGTAAACAAGCGCTTGAGCACTATAAATAAGATCGCATTGTAACCGCACAACGTCCGAGTCTCACAGGAGACGCCCTTGCGCAAGTCACGGCAAACCAAATTTGTCACGGCTGAGCTAAGCTCGCCAACCAGCCCGAGCTGAGCTGTAAAGGCCTCCTGGCCAACAGCGAGATCCCCCTCCAAAAAAAAAAAAAAAAAAAAAAAAAAACGCACAACACAGTCGCGCTCAGGCCGTTGTACGAAACGGACCTCTCTTCAAATAGTGAAATATAAATCTTGGAAACTATCATTGAAGTGTTTCTTTAAATAAATAAGTGGTTATTATGACCGACTCAATCGTGATGTTGGCAATGCTGATGCTACCTACCTACACCTTCCAAAAATATCCATACAGAGTAGTGGGGCAGGCAGTAGCCCTGTAGACATACTCACTTCGTTATATAAATAACAGGTTGTGTGTTTTTTTAAACCGTTTTTAAAACCATCGTCTTGCAATTAGAGTTAATTTTAACCAAGACACGATTAAAATGATGTGAGATAATTAAAATAAATACGATGTCACTTCAAAGCCTTTATTACACTTGTACAATAATTTAACGAAGGCTTTATAGGCTACAATAGGGACTGGACAAAGAATCGCGTTACGCTGACGGCGTTTAGACAATTGCAATTTCCTTGACTCGATGTTATTAATAACAAAGAAAATTCGTTTTATATAACATTAAAATACAGTGTCTTATGCGATTTCACAAAACTAAGTTTTCTTTTAAGGTGGGATTGGATGAAGCGGATTTTGATTATGATACCGATTTATTACTGGTCGGAAAATGTGATTATAATTCCACATATTTTCACTATTATATCCCAATGGAACTAATGTGAATATTTTTATCATAAAAAAAATACGAAAAGGTTTTATAAGAAACAATGTATTGTCTCACAACACTGTCACAACTTAAAGCTCTATAGACTGGACCAACGATAGATTTCTTACGATAATCTTAGATGCGTTTAATTTAACGATGGTTAATTTTTGACAACCATAACTTAACTAAACAAACAATAACCAACAGTTGTTATAAATATAATAAAATTTTCATCACATTCGAGTGTTTGATGTTTTATCGGAAAAGTCAGCATGCGATCCCGTCGGACGTATATTTTTATATCATAATATATTTTATCAGTAAAAATCTCCACCAATCTGGTTAATTGATTGGAACATTTTTATTTTATGCGCTTTATATAGGATAGGTAATAGTTGTTAAAATATAATTGATTTTGTTCCACTTGGAGTAAAGACCTTTGTACCCTGGCGTACAAGTGCACAGGCGCTTATTAAGGAATTAAGTAGGCGTTTGGTAATTAGTACCGGTGATCCAAGAGCTGGTGCTTTTCTTGCTGAGCGTATAAGCATCGCGATACAGCGAGGAAATGCCACCAGCATTAGGATACTCTGCCACAAGGACGAAACTATTTAAATTTATTTTAGTTTTGTGTTTTGTTTCATGAAGAATGTTTATACTATTAATTAATAAAAATATTATATTTTATAATTTTTAAACGTCGTTAAAATGCGTATATTCGCGTAAATAAGAGTGTGAAGGTGGGTAGTATGGGCCGTAGCACAGAAAAGGGTAATTACATTCAGTTATTACGAGTCTCAAAGAAATCTCATTATCGTGAATCTTGTCTGTTACGAGTTTTACAAGTTTCATTTCGTTGAACCGGTAGTGTGGTTGGAAACTTTACACCGGCACTTAGTTTATTATCTTCGACTCGGGGCATACTTAATTATATACTGAACGAACTTGAGTTAAGCCTGTAATACTTTTTATAAATACAATTTAGGAAAAAGTTGAAGTTTAATTAATTCAATAAGGCACACCAACAATACACACACAACCAGAACATAATTACAGAAACACACGAGACATGTGTGTGAATAAAATATAGGAATGCACCGCATTGAAAAAATTATCGAACATTAAAACCCAATCAACTAAAAAAACTTTACATACCGGATTGAAACAATGAATAAATGTTTTTGCTATTGGCGTCTATTTGCGAAACCAGGTCTGCAATATTATGCGTCTGAAGACATGGAGACTATCAATCACCAAATGGATCAGCTATTCATGTCATTAGAGCACAGTTTAATTTCATATTGGCTCATTCATTTTCTAAATAACTTACGATTGGTTATTTATTCAGTTCAAATGAGGCTTTGGTTGATTAAAACGTCTTATAGGTTGATTAGTTAAACGAAAATCTTTATCATCTTTGAGTGAGGATATAATATTAATACAAAGCTTAGCTTTGTTACGTTAAATTCAAAGCTTACTGAGATTACCATACATAGGTGCAAGATTAAATACATAGTAACATTAGTGTAGTAGATTACATTGAAATTAATCTGATTAACCTAAGCAGAAACGGGTTCATTCTTGAGTTCACAATATCGAGACCAAAGCTAAAGTCTAGATTAATTAAGAACTCTTTGACAGAACACGAATTTAGTACATTATTTGCATTAATTACCATTACAATAATCGTGGTCTACGATTGAATTAACAAATTCGCGATAAATATGTTTAAAAAATGTTTTAAGAAAAATTAATAGATAAAAACTACTAAACTTGAAGTATCTTTGCAAAAAAATCAATGATATCTATTTTTTATATATTTTTTTCTGACGGTATCTTGTCTCGTCTTTTTGGTTGCACCTCGTATTATCATCTCGAGTGTCATTTAGTCATAGGCATTTATAATAATTCAGTGACACAAAACCTCTTTGTAAAATTCATGTAATCAACAATCCTTGTAATCAACAACTCTTGTAATATACAATTCTTGTAATAAACAATTCTTGTAATAAACAATTCGTGTAGTCAACAATTCTTGTAATAAACAATATTTGTAATCAACAATTCTTGTAAAAAACAATATTTGTAATCAACAATTCTTGTAATAAACAATATTTGTAATCAACAATTCTTGTATTAAACAATTCTTGTAATAAACAATTCTTGTAATGAACAATTCTTGTAATGAACAATTCTTGTAATAAACAATATTTGTAATCAACAATTCTTGTAATTAATAATTCGTATTTTGTTGGTATATGATAAAAAACATGACCTGATATTGTATATTTAACATGATACTGTATATTTTGAACAGAAACAAGCCCGTTGTTTAATTATGCCCTTCAGTGATCTTTACGATTTGAAGGTAAATTAAAGCAGGCCGCTACGTAAACCAAACAGTTACTCGTAAAATTAAAAACTATCGGGTTTTTCTCGTTTGTAAATACGCAATTTTACCCCCGATACAGCTCATGATTGTAACAAGAGGCTCATGAATTTTATTGGCAGAAGCCGGGGATTGTGGCCGCTGCGGTCGCCACATTTCAAAATAGAATTACAAATTATATGAATGTGTTCGTTACGTAATACAGTTTTTTTTTCCTTTGATCAATTAAATTATTATATATTATTAACAATATTTCGAGAATCTTTCATATATATTTATATTTGGTATTAATGCAATTATGCTCCTTGCAACAAAGTATTGAACTAATAAATGTATAAATTCAAATCATTTTTTAACAACCAGTAAAAAAATGAAATATTACAAAACCCCTCACTAATTGCCTGTTAACTCAGAACCATAAACTATTATAAATAAACAATTTAAATTTTAAAAAATCTGGTAGAGGTACTGAAAAAGATGGAGGTACTGAATACTGGCGTCTTATACGCACGCTAACAGCATGACAATCGTATATTTATAATAATGCTAAAAGAAAAAATTGACCATATAATTTTTTGTATTTAATTTTTTTTTATTTAACGAAATTTGTATATAAAATGTAGTATCTTAATCAAAAATAACTATGTAAATATATAATAGACAAAATTATTCATATAAATTGATACTTTGACGTTTCTAATGCTGTCAGTGCTTTCAATAATCTAGATCTACCTTGTCTATAGAACTCCACAGATTAATCGGTCCTTTAATTAAAGTCGCTGAATTATACCTCATTAGTAAATTACAATGGTCTATTAATACAGACTGCTGACAGTATATGAACAGATTTAGCTCAAATAATATATAAACAAATTGTTGATTTTTTTTTTATTGAAATAGTTCGATGGCAGTTTAGGCCATTTTGAATAAATATACAAACATATATAAATACGAACTCGTAGATTTTATAATAACACATCAGTATAATTTATTCAGCAAGCCGCAGTTTTCACGAGTGCCAAACAATTCTGAACAAAAAATCGTTTTTAGCAGCGCAGTTTTTTTAGAGAACAAGTCGCCGCTCCTAGACACTCACTGGGCTCGCGAGTGCGTTGCTGGCTTTTGATAAAGGCTCTTTTCTTGAAGGACCCTAAATCGTCTTTATTTATACCTTTCTATAGGTAGTCAATATATATTATTGTCAATATATCTAAATATTTAATAATAAAAATAATAATGTACAGAATATATAAGATTAGCACTTGAGTCGTGTTAAGTGTCGTGTGTCGTCCTTTCGTATATTGACAGAATTTATTGACACTAAAGGTTTCATACGTTTTTATGTTTTCGGAAGATTACGGCCAACAGTTTGCCCGTTCGTGTTAAGAGCATTGAGGGACGACTGATACCTTTTCTAATAACATATTATATACTGTGTACTTATTAAATTAATAAAATCTCACTTGTAAACAATATATTATGTATACTTCTCCGAGACGTTGAGGGAGCTGTAATTTAATTTATTTTATTGTATTCAGGTAACTCTTATAAGCTGAATCTGTGTGTTCTACTAAAAGTAAATAAATAAATAACAATATATTTAAACTCAACTTGATGCGTATAGTTAATCCATACGTATTTACGTTTCTATACGAGATTTAGAAAAGGATCAATTAAGTGATTTTTTCCCGAATACTGAATACAACACATTTTGATTTGGAGAATTGTTTCTATATCAACCTCCAAACTTTGTAATAAAAATGTTCAATACAGGAATTGTAATTGCAAATCAATTCGTACGTAAAACTTTTGACTGTAAAGTTGTTGTGAGGCGTGCAATTTGTTCGGCTTTCCGCGCAATAAGCGTTACAAACTTACAACTGGCGAACACTGTCTTGGTCTTCAAATTCTTTACAGGATTCATATGAATCTGCTGATTTTTATGCAAAGATACTAAAGGTAAAACCGAGGATCTAATTGAGTTAATGTTACAAATTTAGTTTGATATATATACACAGCATAGTTTAATAAAAACTCAAAATATATTCATAAAAGTAGGTCTTTATAAAAGACTGCAAAGCAGCAGGAAAGAAACTCGGCGACATTGTTTTTTTAGGTAGTAAGTGTTGACGTAAGACGATGACGTATAGACGTTAGATTACGTCTTAATCTGCTTTTCAAAATTCTAACACTTTCCTGTACGGCATAGCATCTATGTGTTTATTTATTAAAAACTTAACTGTAGACTGTATTTTTGTTATACGTAGACTATGGAGATATATGTAGACTTTAATAACGTGTTCCTTATACATACTAATGCCTAAAAAAGAACGGATATTAGCTATTATCTAATAACCACGATGTTAACTGCCATTTAAATGCAGTTGTAATGTTATGAACTTAGCTTCAGGTGTGAAAAGTACGTACAAGACACTGAAGGAAATAGTACATACAACTGTCTGCATAGTATTGAATAATTGTTCAATGTTGATAAACTTTATATGAAACCAAGTGTATGTTATTTATTAGAAAGACAGAGTGACATGTGCACTCCTTGCCACATCTACTTTCAGTAAATATTCAGAAGACGCGAAGACGCCACTGATTTATTGCCAACATTATTCTAACTTAAGGCGACGTAAACACATGCCGCTCAGAAGCTTGTGTCGCACGCCTCAATCATTTCAACGACCATTTTCATTATCTACTTTATAACATTGTCAAGCTTTATGAAAAACATTGCTCCATTGTGTGGAATTCCGATATGGAATATTTATTAATGTTTCTATTAACGTGTAAAGATGTGTTACGATGTGCTGTGATGTGTGCTGAAGGGCTGAAGAGCCTCTAATTACACAACGGATTTGGATGTTACTGGTTTAATTTTTATCAATCGATTTTATTACATATTTTACATTATACATACAATTACAAAAGAAGAACCAAAAAAGAGACATAAGGATAACAATAACTTAGGAACTGAACTAATAAAATTAAATAATACTATTACTAAAAATTACACTATTAGTATATTAACAAAGGCATTTAAATTATGTCATTAAAAACTTTTCACTGTAAAAACTTTCTGTTTACAGATTTTTATTCAAGTTACTTTCAGACATTTAATGTTGTCATGCAATCAGTTATATTGTCTATGAGGAGATGTATTTGGAGTTGCTTAGCGTATTTCCCAGAAGTAGCATCTTTCATATTTACATTGGCCGTCTCAAACAAAACCGTTAAAGAAACTTTTTATGACCAAAGCGCTTTCAACATCTACAACGACGTTGTCGTTCAAGTCTGTGTAAAACAAATAGTAATAAGCTTGAGAAGTCGCTCAAACTAAAGTTTAGGAGTTGTGGCAAATATGACGTCAAAGCGACAACTCTGATATTGTTTGTTGGACATTCGTCTGCTAGGTACGAGTCGAACTTCACTCAGTCCTTGCGGTCGCCTGTATTTGAAACTAATTCACTCTCTGGCGGGAAATAAGCAGCTGTTACTGTTGGGAATTATTAAGTTTATTGTTGTTCACTTGAGGTACAACAAATATTTCGTCGATAATTATAAACAATATTAAATAATTGTTACTTATTGTGGCAAGGTAAAATAAATTAAAAAAAAAAGAACGCTTTTATTTTATTCCACCAAAAACTATTGTATTTAATACACTTTTAAATTGTAATGCTTGAATATGAAAAAAACATAGTACTTCAAGTTGGATTCTTAAATAAACGGTACTCTCTATTAGAATGATCATTAGGATTATATAACCTATAAGTATTTCCTGAAAGAGAACTTAAGGAGCCAATGATATTACGTTCGAATCAGGTAGCGAAATTGCGTTACGCCTGGGAGCGGGAAAGTCATCAAATTCCCGTTATCATGAGGTCTATGTACTATCGAAACCCATTTGCTAGTTACAACATAACGATTCTTTACTTCGTTGAATGTATTGTTTACTTAGACACTACAACACAAACAATTATTTGCGTAGTCGTGTCGCCAATGGCAGAAATGATAATCTTTTGAGTTTTTTTACATACAAATGAGTATTTAAGTTAGGTAAGCTCTCTCTCTCTGCCCCGATTTCCTTATTAAACTGGTAAATAAGTAATTAAATTATGTTTTCCAACAAGTATTACATTTTATAATTGAAAATTTTCCCAATTAAGATATATAGATAACAATACAAAGCATATTTTGCAACGTACCTTTAGCTTTCAATTTAATTGCTATTTTATTGAAGGCATTCGCAATCCAAAACTAGGACGATCGAACAGCTTCAAAAGAAACTTGAAGCTCGTAGCGTCTCTATTGCTACGACTGAGTATAGCTGGCGTAGCTTCGTAGCAATAATCGTAGCTTGACTATACTGACGCATATGGAAGCCATACATATATTGACAAAAAACTAAGAAAAATGTATAAATTTCTAGGGGAATTAAATAAAAACGTTGTTTTAGTAATAGTAGTTTTGAATTAGTAACAAAAACATGAAAATACATTTGTAAATAATTGTAGGCAATCATTGAAACTGAAAAATACAAATTTTATTCTTATATATTGATATGAGTAACAAACTGCTACGGAATAATACTGTTCAATGCGAAATAAGTAACCTGTATTACCCTGCTCCTATAATTGGAAGATGCAAATGCGCCTCTGCCTCTCAGACATTTTTATAGCGAAGCCTTAATAAGGTTTTATGTAAAATGTTTCAATGAAATTCAATTTTAAATACCTCCAAGTATACTTTATAGAGAATTAATTCTGAGCCTTACTTTTCACGGGTTTCTTTAGTGTTAATTTTCCTTAAACTTGCTTTGAGTAGGGTTTGTTAGCATTTTATTGAATGGGATTTTAAAACTATTTTCGAAATTAACTTGTCACAGTCTGAGCTTGAAGCCTAGAAGTATTTCGTATTCCCATACTTTTATAAACCTTATAAAAACACCAATATAGTAAAAGTGAACTACGAAAATTATTAATAATATATTCACTCACATTTTAATTGCGATCCACTTACGAGCGACCCTTAATCGATGATAAATGAATTATGTTCACGCTATCATCCATCAAAGTCATTTTAAGATAAAAGCCATAAAGGGCACTGTATACATATTACACTCTTTTATTAATATTAAATTAAGAGATAGAAATTGAAAATGACTTAAAAAACTAAAACTAATAAGTATACAAGTAAAATAAATAAATTAAATTAAAACTTAAATAATTTTAAAATGTTTGTACCTTGTGGCGGAGTACCTACAATATACTTTGAGTAAGAGCACCAGCTCTTGGGTTACCGATAGCGACTACCAGGCGCCTACTTAGAAGTGAAGAGTTTGATATTGGATTTTGATTGAAATATATGTTTACACTAAAGGATGATGTGTAAATCGTAGATTTGCAAAACCAATACTTAACATTTTGTATTGGATATATTTGTGTGAACGAATGCAATTTTCAAATATTTCACACAACAAATTGTAGTTTAGTTAAAATATTGTCAGGTAAAAATATTACCAGTATACGAAGTTAAAGGATGAGCATTATCGATGCAGTTAAAAGCTAGAATTTCCTTCAAAGCGGCCCGCAGCGTGCATTCGGGCTTTAAAGTAATAGATTTTTCAAGACGTTCAGGGTTGGTTACTGTATTTTGTTTTAAATTGCACTCTCTCGGTGATCGCTACCAAGTAAACCTGAGGAGACGCAATTTTCTAAAATGTTGCTTTAAATCCTTTTAAAATATGCCACATTTCGTTTTGCGTCGTAATTGCCTTATCAAGAATATTTACGTGATACAATACAAACCTTTAATGATTGTATTAGACATATTATGTAGTGTATTAAGTCTATCATTACATGCTTTGTAACCATAAAGCATATTTTCACATCTTATGTACACATAATGACAAACATGTCAGAGGGTATTGGGCCGTATTCTACCGCTTCCAACTTGGGACTGCATCGTCGCTTAAGTGTGATGGAAGAATACGGTTAAAATTCGTTCAAAGTCTATGGCACAGATAAAATAAACTAGACAATTAATATCAGGTACTTTATGTACTAACGTGAAATATTGAAAACCGTAGTAACCACTATAACAGATCTTAAAAATTATTATTAAGATATAACTTCTTAAATCTATCTAATACTAGTTTTGATCAAGATTCCCTTAAATCACTTCATATGTAAATATCGTAAAAGTTTATAATAAGGTACGGAACTTGAGTAACAATACAGATTGTTTTGATAAGTTCAACCGACTTTTCTATCGCTTTAACGCGTTGGAAAATAATTGTTAAAGTTTTTTTGTCAGAAATCGTTTCCAAAGCTAAAATATACAAAATCTCTTTAATGAAACTAAACAGCTCCC
This sequence comes from Leptophobia aripa, assembly GCA_951799465.1. Classification (NCBI taxonomy): domain Eukaryota; kingdom Metazoa; phylum Arthropoda; class Insecta; order Lepidoptera; family Pieridae; genus Leptophobia; species Leptophobia aripa. The sequence continues at coordinate 684,188 of OX637269.1, read as the reverse complement.
TCCTCCATTTGTTAATAATATTTGTTAATAAAAAAATAAACTTCAATTTTTTTTCAAAAGCCCATTGTGCTATAAGCAGTGTGATTGACCATTGATGGATTATATACTCGTATATGAACAGGTGTATTGGTGTATATAAAAAAGGAAAGAAATATATGTTTTTATATACTTTATTAAAATAAGTGATGTAATTTCATGTAGAACACATAGAACATTTTATTTTATACAAATTAATATTAATCAGATCGATATCAACACTCTTTAATGCGGAGCGAACGTAAATATATTACAAAACTCATATCATTCACTCCCATTGAAAATATTAACAGCGAACATTTGAATTTACAAAACTCAAACGACAATTACAATTAAAAACATTCATATTAAACGTGTATAAAAATAAGAACTTACGGTATGTCCGTTGGATACGACATAACGGTAGACACACTCGGACCGCGTGTAACGAAATGTTAACTATATAAAAACAATACAAAACTAATATAGTACACGCCGAGTTAGACATTTAAAAGAAATCCTTATATAATTTACAATTAGACATAAAATCTAAATCTATAAGCATCCGGCGAAAGTAATGCTATATACATTGAATTCATCTATCTATAAAACATAAACAGACCGTATAAAGTTCATTTTCAAAAATATTCTTGTATCCCTTGTCCGGTTCCTGGTTTGTCGGAACACGGCGATACAATTTGATGATACATAAACTTTCAATTTAAAAAACAACACTTTTAAAAGCTCGGGCTGTTGAAACATCTCAAAGCGCAATTTGAATAAGGCTCTTGTTTTCAATATGAGGGTATATCACAATTTTCATTAAACAAATCTACCCGACAAAACAGGAAACCATGGACATTTTTCACATCCTATGTACACATAATGACAAACATGTCAGAGGGTATTGGGCCATATTCTACCGCTTCCAACTTGGGATTGCATCGTCGCTTAAGTGTGATGGAAGAATACGGTTAAAATTTGTTCAAGGTCTATGGCACAGATAAAACAAACTAGACAATTAATATCAGGTACTTTATGTACTAACGTGAAATATTGAAAACCGAAATAACAGGTGCTCGACTTAAATTATAATCAATGGTATACACACCCGACAGTTAAAACAGATTTTTAAGTAATAAAACCGACTATGCGTGAACAGGCTTTCGATAGTTTTCATCAGTTCATAAATTCCAATTTGTAAAAAAAGCTACTTAAAACCGTCAAGGGCCGGTAATAAAACAAAAATATTAGAAACGTAGCACCCAGCGCGCATTGGCAAGTAAAATGGTCCTAAAACTTAAATTACAAGATTCATCATTTACGTGTACTCAGAGTCGTGCAAGTTTAACTGTTACTTAAGCCGTTGTTTAAGTAATTCAGTCGCCAAATTATGATGTAAATGATCTGCCATTGCTTTATTAACCAACGACTGAGAGTACGACTGAGCTTATTGAGCTTTAAGCCCAGTCAGACCTTTGCCCAAAACCCAGAGAATCGGAACAGCTTCACCGCCTGAAACGCTATGTTACAAGACACACTTTGATCAGGCGTATTATCTCGTTTCGTTCCAACCCCATAGGTTTCTGGCTGTGCTATCCATTCGAGAGCTCATCCTTCAGCCATTGCGGGACCGGCCGACCTAATCTCACGAGAAGCTTTGACAAAGCCGTGTTGTGAGGCGTGTAATACCGCTTTAAAAATTTCACCGATCTATCCTCCATGGGCGGGTACACTCGACCTTTGGACTTACCGAGGCATTTTGTCTTGTCGTTTACCGCTTGACAGAAGAAACCTTTTTTTGCATCGTACCTGAAATAATACATTCATAAATGTGAATTCTTTGAATTAATGGTAGCAATTCGATAAACCCACTAGCAAGTAGAGGCTATAATGCTCCTTTATACCAAGGACCTTGGTGTTAAAAATGAAAAAAAAAACACCATTTAGGGATAAGTTAAATTTTGGAACACAAAAAATAGCGTTCCACTTAAATGAGAGTATACACAGTCTTAATGGACACTTGCAACAGTTCAATATTCAAATTAGTAAACTAGGTTAAACTCAAATAACTTTTAAGTCATAAGAAAATAGGCTAGATTGTAATGTCTCATTATATGTCAAACAGGAGACAATTAGAAAATATATCAGACATGTGCTTAGTAGATGTTACAACTCTTCCTACTAACTCAACATAAAAGCTTCAGTAGTTATTAAAGACATTTTCTTTTTCATCTTCAACATGAAAAGTAGAAAAACCTTGTAATGTACCGTACAGATGTGAATTGCGATTAGAAAATTAATTCGAACAATTCAAGCGATTTAATTTCGCATTCGAATTATTACCGGGACGAGGTTTAATTTGTAAAATAATTTTCGTGATATTTTGGTGAATCCATTCTAAAACTTGGTGCAAATGAGGAATTCTATTTGTTGCGAAATCATGAACGACACGCCGCGAATTTAATTTTAATTCACCAATAGAGGTTCAGTAATTAGTATTAAATATTAGTTGATAATTATTTGACTAATCGGGACATTTGGAACGAACTTAACTTATACATATATATATATATATACGTAATTAATACGTATACATATACTAAAAGAAAGTTTATAATATTCACAATGGCTTCATAGTCTGAGCCACAAAGCATGTTAGACGGTAACCATTTTGTTTAAAAAGGACGCTAATAATATAAAAAGCTTAATTTTTCTGTTTCACTTAATTTTATGTATGTGTTTTTTTTTAGTTATTCACATCTCTTGCATACGTCTAATTGTATTATAAATATTCTGTCATTTTGTAGGTTGTTTGGAATAGATCGCTTGTTAGCGATAAGGCTGCCCGTTGCTCTTATATGTTGATGACTAACGTCTATTAACATTATCTACTTCTACTGTTTTATTGCAACAAAGCGAGAAAAAATAAATAATATATATATCTATAATAATATATTTGGTAGCGCAGTGTTACTGGTGGTATTAGTTTCAATTCGCTTCAACTAAACTTAATTTGAAATATATTTTTTCATATTACGTTAACACGTATTAATACGACAAAAAGCTCCAACTCCGTATTAAGAACATATAAATGGCGCTATGAACAGAAATTGAATAACAAATAGCATCTCAAATGAAATAACATAAGCGCCTTACGGACGTGTATCGGCTTAGGCGTGTAAGCTCCCGACATATGGCTGGATAACGATCGAACATTGTATTTTCATGAAAAAAAATTGAGTTTTGTTTGACTCCGAGCCAATTTACTTACTCGATACCTTTAAATTGTGAACACGATATAATGTAGATGTTAAGGTATTTTTTGGCGATTTGAATTGTTCTTGCGATTGAGATTTTGAAATAGAATCGTTGTAATGTATTAATGTACCCAAAAATACATGGACGTTAATATGAGTTGGCATTTCTCGTATCACCTAACGACGCAAATATTTTGTGATTCAGCAAAACATTCATCAAAAATGACTTGTGGTTCCAATCGTGTATGCATAGAATTACATTTAGTCCATTGATTTTTTTTACATTTGAATATTTAGAGGCATCAATTTTATATGTGGTAGCTTCCAAAGTGTCTATAGAAGTTTAAATTCAAGTTTGTGGGGTCGCCACTCATGTGCCCCCAGCCGCCATCTTGGAAAAAGGGGTAAAAACACTTTTTTCGCAATATCACATAAACTGTGCGTCATACAAAAAAAATTGTAACGTCACAATTTGTAGCAAATTGTTTCGCCTACAAATATGTTCATTTATATGAAAATTAAAGATTAAGTTATAAGCTAAAAAGTAAGATATTTTTTCTATACATTTTAAACTTGTCCAAATTGTTTTATACAAACCTTTAATTCCTGATTCGGTTCTCACATTGTAACATAGAGTAATTGTTAAGTTCATAAAAACCAATATTATACAACACACAACATACTAACAAGGATTAATTATCTATGATACAATAGAAACACAACTCTGACTAAAATATATACAAGATGTATCGATAAAAATAGTTTTTTTTTTACTACACTTACTTAAGCAACCTGTTGTAATCGATGTGTGGTATTTTAAGGAATTTCTGCAAGGTGTTCATAATCATTGCGGGCTCTGAACGAAGCAACGATCCGTCAATTATATGGAGCTGATGAGAGTTGTACTCCGACAACCATCGTTCCAAGTAGTGACTGTATTTGCCCGGATTGAGGCAACGGTTCCTGAAAAGGAATAAGCCGTTAGGTTAGGTAATCTTGGGAATCCCCGTTAATGCTGAGATAAGAAATTTTTTTTAACAGTGATCACACTTAATTAATTATATGGATAGATGATTAAGTTGGTTGTGGTTATCTTCTCAGGCTGGCCTAATTGGGATCTTCGTAGTAGATTTAAGAAGAAAGTTAAACTGGAGTGCTTAACTTAACTATTATGGAAAAAAAAAATGGCCATTGAATTTTTTTTTATGTAAGAGGAGGCAAACGACGTCACTTTGAGTGATGTGCTAACCGCCGCCCATGGACACCTGTAACGCCAGTAGGTTTACAAGTGAGTTGCCGGCCTTAAAGAAAGAGGACCGCTGTTTTCTTGAAGGTTAGGTTAGGTTAGGTTAGGTTAGCGGTTCGGGAATACCTGCGCTGGCAGTTGGTTTTTAAGAGTTATTATAATTAATTTAAGTGATTATTCATATAGATTCAAACTAAATTTCGATTCCACCAGATTACGAACGCTATCTACAACAAAGAGGAAGCGAAACTTTAATTAATTTAAAATTAAATTTGTATCTAGTTCATACTATATTATTATTACAAGTTATATTTATAAAAAAAGTCTTAAAATTAATAATAATAATTGCAATGCTTGTAATCGTCAAAGAAATGGAAAACTTTTTAGTAAAAAAGTTGGTAATGTTTTCAGGATTGGAAATTCAATTGTCTCTCTGTTAGATCAAATAAGTGGAATTCCATCATTGGCCTGGGATAACGAGGTTTCGTTAACTTTTCCCCTTGTTTTGCAAAAATGACTGCCACAATGTATGACTTGACAAAGAAATGATATGTTTACTTTCGGCTTAAAGGCAGGTCCCAGTAAAAAGGCACACTGAAGTGTCTCTAAACCGCGTTTGGGGAATACGGCTGCAATAACACTACAAGTATCCTTATCCCCTGTAAAGTGCTTACCTAAGATCCCGGAGCTGTTTCGGCGCAGAGTCATTTGCTGTGATGACAGTGTGGAACGAGTAATTTTTCGCCACCGGATCGCCGTGCGAGCGAATGTGCTGGTACCAGGAGTAGGCCCTGAATATTAAATTATCGCATTGGGTCAACAAATTGCTAAAATGTTGGCATGCAATGTATACCCAAGTCGAATAAATTATGTTAGACCCATGTCCACATTTGAGGAAACGGATAATTATGTCAAAAAAATAAGGAAAATGTCATAAAAAAATAAAACTAATGTACGTTACAATATGAACATTTACATATACACTAGACCCATGAGCCATTAATTGTTTGTAGATTAAATATAGTAAGGACACTGCAAAATTTAACTCCTCAAGTATAATTGTGGTTGCTTAATGTTGTTTTGACGTGATTTAAAAGTATGTATGTATATTCAAACTGAATAATTAAAAAAAACCCGATGTACCGAAACGGCTGGTTAATAAGCACTTGTATGAAAATAAAATTAAGGTCAAACAATGTTCAATATTGAACACGTTTTAAAACTATTTTTCATTTTTTGTTTTGCGCTCGGTTGGAAATTACAAATCGGACTCGATTGAAATATTTACATGAAGGCTTTGTGCGTTTGTTCCCGATAATTACTTTTCCATTGATCGTAGACTGCGGATTGATTGTGAGGTTTTCTTCGATGAAACGGAATATTAATGAAAAAAAAATCTACATAAATGCTACGCTAAATGTATCATAATTAAAATTCAAAGTCAAAATATCTTTATTCATTAAGGTATATAGGACCATTTTGAATCGTCTTAAATCTAAGTGATTCTACGCCTGTTCGTACGCGACCATGCTGAGAAGAAGCAGGTAAGTAACTCGGCTTGGTTGTTTGATTTTTGGAAATTATCGCAGTACACCTTTTAAGGCAAGGGTAAGCTGGAGCCAATTCATTCCCAAACTTTTTCGTAATCAAAATAATCAGACAATTTATAAAGTGCTTTTTCTAAAAGCCTTCGTTTAACTACTTTTTCAAATTTACTAACCGTCAAAGTCATGAAATTTATTGGGATTTTGTTATAAAAGCGTACACCAACTTTATGGAGCCTAATTGTAGGAACAGCAAGCTCATCCTTATTTCTCGTATTGAGACTATGGTAATCATAATTTTTATTTGAACATGGCAATATTTTTGTGAACATACATCAAGTTTTCAAGGATGTACTGGCTACATCGCTACATCTTATTAAATCTAATATATTTAAGAGATACGGGTTTGGAGTTGCGCAATTAGGTTAAGGTACGAGTGTTCGTGAAAAAGCCGACAGATGGCCGTAAGATATTACTCGGAGACATTAGTCGGGCAGGTTTAATTGCCCGTTTAGGGGTGATACGGCCCAATAAATGTTGGAAACTATAACGGAAGAGTTTCCTCTATATTGAGATTCCTAATGGTATTAATCTTTTGTTAACCCTGCTAAATTGTGCACGTTTATCTTTAATGGAAGGCTTACAGTGTATACTACATGTAACGTCAGTCGATTTAAGGGCAAACTCTCTAAAGCGTCGTTATCGTCGTTGGTTGGTTTAGCTTGTATTATTATTCTGATTTATCTTCTCTCCGTTTATTATTATATGACATTTATTATCATTAGATGCAAAAGACTATATTTGTTGGTATTCTAATTAAAGCTTATTTAAAATATGGTAAAACTTACCTCTTGGAAGGCGAGATAAGTATGATAATGATCTTCGCGTTCGGCAGAAGAGCGTGCGCTCGTCGTGGTACCAAGTCACCATCGAAATACGTCGCTGACTTTTCGAAGGTTATTTGGGATGCGTTGGTCTGATTCGGTGGAAAGAAGTTTAGATACCTGGTAAAAGAAATATCTATGACAAACACAGAAAAAAGGTAGAATACAAAGGAACACGGGTCACAATACAAGACTCGTTTAATTAATAAATAGAAAAAACACTAGAAGAATTGATCTAAACACAAAATAATGTAAACAAAACGTTTGATTGAAGCACACACTTGTTTCTAACTTATTTAACTAAACAAATTAAATCGAACTAAAACACTAAAAAATAGTTTAAAAATTTGATCCTTGTGCCAGAGTACCCATATTGCTACGGTCGCTGTATCGCGATACTGATACGTTGAGCGAGAAAAGCACCAGCCGTCACCGGTACTGTCTACCAGGCGCCTACTTTAAGTTTGTCATTTCACTTTATTAAAGTCTTATTACTATTTAATTAAAATGTATTTAGTCATCAACAACACTATGTAACCAATTGTAATCCAAAAAATTCAGAGAGAAATATGAACATAAATCTTAAATACGCTGGTCGTAAAGTCGTTTGACGTTAAGTGTGGTAACGGCGCAACGGTGGCACTTAAAATAATGAATATTTCCTTAATGCTCACAAGGTAATTGACCAGCGACACGATTTTGTCCAAAAAAACTACGCTCAACTGCGATTACCATTCGTCTCTAGCTCTTGTTCATAGTTTAAGCAGTATAACTAATTGACATGTTGTATGACGATTAACGACTGTATTTTTCGACATATTGATAATTTAAGTAGGGTACTTAATTACTTTAGAAAGGTTTTTTTCTTTGTTATGAAAAACGTGCGCGTGTGTGCTTGTGTTGTATGGTGTAACACAAAGTGTGATAAATAATGTTATATAAAGAAATAGACCTGTATCAATTAACATCTAGGCCAAGTTTAGATGTACAAAATTGTATTTATCTTTGCATTAGTTAAACGAAAAACACGCGAAGATTGTTGTTAGGTGTGTAAACTATTGTTATGTTTGAAAATATAAAACTGTAGGTATAAGAGATTACCAAAATATGCCGGAAGACGAAAGGACGTACCTTAGATAGTATAGTTTTTAATGAATGTGATGTTGATGAAATCATGGTCGATGAAGCGTTTCTTTAATATATGGATAATAATACACTGGCATTGGTTTGATAATAACTGATTTTATTAAATCCCAAGTATACATTAATGACATATACATAATATAATTGTAACTACTAACTAACTATCCGTAATAAATATAGAGGTTTACCTAATGAATGAAATGCGTTGACCTTTTTTTGTTTTATATAGGTTAAAGGTGCGACGTAATTAATAATACTTAATGCCTTTTTCTCTTCTTATAATTAAATATTTTTTTCATTTTGAACACCCTAAATAAATAAAAATAAAACCTTTGAATCCTGGTAGTGGTCACATGCATGTCGTATCTTGTTCGTATCATGTATATTGTATTTTGTTATTGTATAATGTGTCAAGTTCCCATATAATTGTTTTGTGTTTATTTTATTATCGTATTATTGTTTCTTAAATGTATTAGCACATAAGAAGTCTGGGGACAGATGTCATAAAATAAAATGAAATATAAATCAGTCGGAAAAATTAGAAGCAACTGAACAGTTGAATAGACGTAGTATCGGTACAAATATATTCCTAACATAATTTACTAAACAAGAATTTTTTATTTCATTGCCAAAAAGAAACCACCGTGTTGTTAGAGCCTTCTTGAGACACCTTGACATGGGTGCGACGGGTTGTCGCTAAAGAAATGAAACATTAAAAGACATGAGGCAAAAAAGCGATGTGGTTTCATATTCCTCGATACACAGAAGAAGTACAGGAAAGGTTTCCATTTCCGGTATTTTTTTGGAAATATTCACGATGATTGAGTGGTTACATTCAATATTGAATGGAAAATAACTTCAGAATCAGTCCGATCGTGATTAGGACCCACTTCTGGGTTTATTTGTCTGTAACTTGTATATATATATTTTAGGTAAGAGGAGGGTCATTTCGAGTGATGTGCCAATTGCCACCCATGGACATCTGCAACGCCAGGAGGCTTACAAGTGAGTTGCCGGCCTTTAAAGACCAAGGGTATATTACTAACTTTTAAGTTAGTAGGACTAATGTTTTAAGAATAACGAAATTATCACGAAAATGTAAACGAAAGTAATACACTTTAGGCAAATTTATAATTATATGTCACTGTTTACATGATATTTCAGGTTGCAATGACAATGTCAATGTCAAGCGAAACGTCAATGTCGCTGTGGCGGCCATCTTGTATGACAAGATTCTTAAACAAGAGGGCGACCAAATTGTGACGAATTGCGATCAACTGATTTCGAATACATTAATTATTATAACATATACTTAAATTTGTTCTATACGTGAAATTTATTTAAATAATAATGCTTAAGCTTTAACATAGACAATAGCGCGCAATAGTAACGCAACTGATTGGAGCGAGATTTGACTATAGACTATTTTATTGCATGCGTTGGTCGTCGCTTTAATTAAAATAAATTACATTCAGGCGAAAGTTTAATAAACGAATTTTACGCGTTTAACAATGTCAAAGGCGTCAAACAGTGTGGCTCAATTACTGATCTATACTAATAATAAGACAGTAAAAATCGAAAAACTGTACATTAAATATTTTTCCAAAAAACTGAAAGGAGGCAATTAAAGAAGAGTCATAGAAACCAAAAAACCAATTTTTGGAATTCTTGTCTGTCTGTCTGTCTGTCTGTCTGTCTGTCTGTCTGGTACTTTATAACTTGAAAACTACTGAACGGATTTGAACGCGGTTTTCACAGTTGGATTATATATAATTTGAGCGTTGTCAAAAGTTTATTTTGTCAAAATCGGTTAAGAGAAAAAGAAGTTATAGTCAATTGAAAATTTACTTCAACCACTGCTTCAAAATTTTTAAACACTTATATTGATTGATTAGTTATATATTGTTAAATATGTTCTAATATAAGTTAATCTTAATATTAAAACTTATGAGAGGTAACAAAAATAACAAATAACGCAGTGCGCGCGGGCGCGGTTGAAGTGTTGAACAATGTGCTCGATAGATGGCGTTGATAAAATTCGTAGATTTATTTTATTTTTTTATTTCTTAAACCTATACAGCTTATCAAAAACAGTTTACACAATAAAAATAGATTAAAAATAAAGCCAAAATGAGGTTAAAATATAGAATCGGAAATATAATCTAAGATCAGGAAAAAGAATAACAAAAAAAAACACGAACAGAAAAAAAAAAAATATATATATACACATGAACAAGTGGAACTATGTGAAGTACGAGCATTTTAGTGTGTGCAATGGTGTTGCTGTGTGAGTGAGTGTGCGAGGTTGAGTCTTACTTTTCTTTTAAAGAACTTCTACTTAAGCCAAATATATCCATCGCGGTATTAAGATGCTCCATTGTGTAATGACTACCATGCAGTTCAAACTTTCATTAACGTTTTACCCTATGATTATTTTGAGTGAACACTACCTATACCAACAAGTAAAAGGAAACGAGTGAAAAGACGTTTATCGTTTGTCCGCTCCCATTTTTCCATCTACATCCTTCTTAACGTTAATGAGGTTTACCTTTTATTATTTGGCCAAGCTAATAAGTAATACCCTCACAAGTACGTATTTCGTACTCAAAACTTCCTAAGAATTTTCTTTCAACTCTTAACCGCTGAGGAGTTTTACCTTCCATCATCAGCTCATCCACATAAGAAGATGACTATCAGAATATAAAATTGTCAGAATAGTAATTGCCTGTACGTTAATTTGAAAGTTGCCCTCGATTTCCCTGAATCATCCGATCCTGTAAAGCTACATCATCCCTGAGTAACACAGGCTATATATAATTCCAATTGTAACAAGATTTTAGCCCGTGAAAGAAAGCCCTGTCGAGATCATTAAAAAACGCTATATACTTAAACACGTGGGCGAAGCCGCGGGCGGAAAGCTAGTCATAAATAAAATCAGTTCAACAAAAATTAGCCGTAAAAGGATGGAACAAAAAATTATAGTCAACGCATGCAATATGCCATGTTAAAATATCAAAAGAACTTGCTTTCGTAAACTTAAATAGATATCTTTTCTATATGATTTTATTACTAAAACAAAAAGGCCACAAGTCAAGAGTTCGTAGCTCAGCGAGTTATCTAGCGATATTTGTCCGACTTACCTATAACCATTAATCAACGTTATAATAAAGATAAATAGGCGTACGTGATGTTCACGACAATACTGAATGAAATATAAAATCGGTTCGCCGTGTTCATTTAAACTATATAAATAGTATGTGAAAACTACAATTGGATTTGTGACAGTTTTTTTTATGTAACAAGAGGCAAACGAGCTGGCGGGTCACTTCGAGTGATGTGCTAACCGCCGCCCAGCAAAAACGCCAGGAGGATTACAAGTGAGTTGCCGGCCTTTAAGGGAGAGGATCGCTCTTTTCTTATTTGTTATGTGTGAAGAAACCCAATTCAGCAGTTGATGTGCAAATCTATTGAGTATATGTAATCACAGTGTCAACAAATTTTGCCAGAAAGGGAGGACAAAATACTCTCTCTTTCTGATAAACAATTTTCAAAAAAGTTCAATTCTACTTGATTTTGAATATAATTATATTGAACTATTTGCATTTCATATAATCGTAATTGAAGTAATGATTCCTGAAGTAGAAAAATTGTATTTACTAGTATAGTATGAAAAGAGCAGTGTTTGCCAAACTGTTGAATCGTTCGATTATTGGTTCACACTAGCCTTTATGGCGTGTTATAATCCCACATGACACGGGTAAGGTACATAATCACCTTGCCTATAAATATCTAAATCAAAGATCCACATGTGTAGCACCACTGGTTCATTGTTATAAAGTATACAGCGTGTATTTTTTAACCATCATGAAAAAATGAAAACAGGTTAACAATGCAACGTGTATTCTTTAATATTAAAGATCCAGAGACAGAACGCAATCATTATATTCGAAACGGCATGATTTTATTCAATTTACATAAATCATGTAATTTATTCAGGCAGCCACGTTAATATTAAAACATTTTCTCTATTTCATAGTCGATTTATCAGTATTAATAAATTCTCTTTATATTAATACAGTGAAATTATGAGTTACGGTTAAATACCAATCACAAATTAATTATATTTTCAATACAGACAAATACTATGTATCATATAAGACCGGTCTATATTGGAACTCTAGCAGCGAACACACAAGTGGGAAAATATATAAAAAACCATCCAATTCTATTGAGAAAAAAAAAATTATATACTAAAAGATAGTTAACTCACCAATCTAATCCCTTCATATAATTGTTATTATTGAAGAACTGAAGTTCTTCATAGGTGGTTGGACTGGGTTGATTCGGTACCAGGGTTGGATGCATCGCAAGGAACGTGTAGAGCGCAGTGCTTCCTGTCTTCTGAGGCCCGATGACCAGGATTTTTGGTAATGTATCGCACCACTTCGACTTGGACCATATACGCCTATGTCGGACATCGTCGCAGGGATTCTGTGAATTTTTATGTTTAATTAGAAAACTAAATGATCACTAAATGTTTTTTAAGCAGGGGACAAACCATCACCGCCGCCCATGGACATCTGCAACGCCACAAGTAAGTTTTTTAGGTCTTTAAAGCCGAATGACTATGACGAACCATATACTTCTATAATTATGTACCGAAGGTTTTATTTATTACTAGCTGATCCCGACAAACGTCATTTTGCCAAAAAAAAAGTCTCTAAATATAGATGTTGGCCGATTCTCAGTCCTACTCAGTATGGCCACAAAATTCCAGGAGAATCGGTCAACCCGTTTCGGAGGAGTAAGGTAACAAACATTGTGACACGAGAATTTTATATTAGATTTTTTAAAAATACCTAAATTCTAGTTTCAATTTCATTTTAACTAACATTTTGTATAATATTTCAGGGTAAAATTAAGTATTAAATTACAATTTACTGAAGGCCAACGAAGCTTATGACAACAACTTAAAAAATATAAAGAACTAAAAATATATTTTTATCAAAAGATAAGGTAAGTAAAGCAAAACCAAAGCCGTTTTAAAATATACAATAATAATTTAAATTCAAAAAGCGAACCAATGTTTATTATATGTGTACTAGAATATTATAAAAATGAATCAATAAAGTTTCATGTTACAAGATTTATTTTGCAATATGTTCTCATACAGGAACAATAGGTAAATTTCAATATCGAAAACTTAACGAACTTTAAGAGTCATAAGCACCAAATACGCCTTATCTTAAAAATGTTGCTTCATCTATGGTCAATTCAGCTATTAGATTATACAATTAAAAAAAGCTCTAAGATGATGATATAATTTAAGGAAAATGAATTTTTTTATGAATTGGAACAAACAAACGACTGCCATGCAAAGCCAAAGTTTACAAGTGTGTTCGCGGCCTATAAAAAAGAAGTATGTTCGACCTAACAATTTTAAGATACGTTTATATAAGAAACGTTTCAGTGAACAAAGTTGTTACAAGAAAATAAATATATTTAATAATCTATACTTATAATAAGACAGTAAAATTCGAACGTCTGTACATTAAATATTTTTCCAAAAAACTGAAAGGAAGAGTCATAGAAACCAAAAAACATTTTTTGGAATTCTTGTCTGTCTGTCTGTCTGGTACGTTATAACTTCGAAACTACTGAACGGATTTGCGATTTGAGATTTTAGCCTGTGAAAGAAAGCCCTGTCGAGATCATTAAATAACGCTATATACTTAACCAAATTTCACGTGGGCGAAGCCACGGGTGGAAAGCTACTAATAAATAAATTGCTTCTTCCCAAAAAGAATCAAATCAAATGCTACACAGAAATTGTAACGAATTGTATATTAAGCAATCCATTTCCAATACAATCGATTAATCCCAATACGAATAACTATTCCTCTGTAACATAATACATTTACCGGAGTTGTAGAGAAACGATTTGTGAATTACGCATTTTTTGACAGAATTAGAAAAAAGAAGGTTTTTTATCGAGTGAAATAATCTTAGTTTTTTTTACTTATAGTAACAATATTATTCTATTTTCACTTTGAAAAACTATCATAAGAACTAAGCCTTTGCTTAGAATTATTAGAGTTACATTTGTGAAGTATAAAATGTTTTTTTTAATATTTTAACCGACAATAAAAAGTGGTCGACTATCGTTTGAATACAAATAACTTTTTATATTGGTATAATCACAAGGGGCTAAATAATTAGGCTTAAACGTGTTATTTAAATCTAATATTTAATCGATACTATTTTCATTAACCTTTTACGGACATTCTTTGTGTAACATTGTTTGTGTTTTTCCTTTTATTATGCACTTCAAGATCTAGTAAGCAATAAAGTCTTTCTATAAAAATACTTATTACTTTATAAAAGTCCCCGGTGAATACAAAATTATATTCAGATCCAGACCGGCTGAAAGCTTCATTTTATTTTGCGACGCGCTCTAAGAAAAAATCTACTTCCACTCTAGTAATCACAAAAGGTAATTTTATTTTGTTTCATATTAATTTACATTTAAGATCGACGCCCAAGTTCTAAGAAAAATATGAAAACTAATTATTAATGTTACGGGAATTGTTAAGTTATTTACGAGAAAAGCTTATTATTTTTGGAATCACATAATACCCTAAAAGTGTTTAACACAAGGCTTGTTTTATCTAGTTTATTGATGAGATATTTTGTTTTAATTACACTAGAATTAACGATTTGATAATTGATTTGTAAATAATTAATTTTCGGTAACTGCGCGAATTGATTTGGACCTTTCCATTCTCCCTGGTCATGCTGGGCATCTTAAAAAATATACTTAAGTAGTTAAGATAAAAGGTATATAACTTAGAAACTAGGCGGCGCTGTTACTTATTACAACTCCAAGCAAACTTATGTTTCGAAGGTACATACATTAACTAGTTACTAGAGTAAACAAAGAACAAATTAATTAAAAACTTACTAACTAAAACCTATGAATAAGGTAAGTATCTTGGTGACCTTATTCATAGGTTTTAGTTGGAATATAGCTACTATATATATATTTTTGGAGTGGGAGTGCCATGCTGTTACTTAGAGTTTCAGCCGAATGGGCAGGCACGGCCGGAGAAATACCACTCTCTCACAGAAAACCGGCGTAAAGTGATGCAATTGGACTTTGTTCATTTTGTACTCGCGTTTCGTTCGGTGAGTGAGATCTTCCGGTGCCCATCCTTTCCCCTCCCTCGTTCTCTTCCCCTACCCCCCCATCTCCTAATTTTCCTTTAAAGGCCGGCAACGCACTCACGAGCTACCAGCCGCGTGAGTGTCTATGGGCGGCGGTTTCACCTTTATGGTGGGCCGCCTGCTCGTTTGCCCCCTCTTCTATAAAAAAAAAAAAAAAAAAAAAAAAACTATAACTAGACGACTTTTAAATGAATGATGAAGTTATTAAATTTGTACAAAGATTATTAAAGCAATTTAAACAGAAACTTAAATCTGTATTACTAATATAATAGACACTAAATATAAAAAAAAAACTAACGTTTGTATTGCCATGTTATAGAGTTTTATTATATTTGATTCCTAATTAAAGTATATAATTCATAATCTGCGGTCTTAACATTTGGAGTAACTCTAGACCTGTTTCGCAGAAGTTTTAAAGACGGTCAAACGGTTTGATAGTGAAAAGGCACCAAGTTACGACATGATAATAAAGAGGTGTTGCCAGAGCTAACGAGGAAGGCTATCATTTTTATCACTAAAAGCTTCATGGCTTGTTAATAATAAAAAGAAAAAAAACAAAAGCGAGACTTAAAAGACTGTCTCATTGAGTCTGTTGTCTACTTTATCCAAGGTATTAGAGAAGACAATACTCCGCAGAATCATGCCAAGCCTCTAGGACCACAAAGGGATATTCCTCCACACAAGAGAACTTGCTAGTGCTCACTTGTTATGTTGGGCACTCTAGCTCATAGGGAACATGTAAGATAAGCTCCTTATAACAATAACAGATTCGCGCATAGTCTTAGGACTGATTGCAAATTCACAAAAACACAGAGCATTTATTTGTGGGTCGATGTTTTCTATCTTTGATTATCTATCCATAAGTATGATTGCACAATGCACTATTGAGCTGACACAGGAACATACTGATTGGATTCCAGTGTATAAACGTAAAATCAATGTATGATTAAATTAATACAGGTCGAATCGGTTTTAATTTATAAACATCATTTAACTTGTAGTGTGGGTACAGCATTTGTAAAGTTGGACCGCACCGAATATTGAGTGGGCGAAATAGGTAAGGATCGTGTTGAGGAGCAATTATGTATATTGGAGAATTTCATCGCTTAATGGATTTCCTATAAACTTAATGTAATTGAACAATTATGTACTAATCACAACTTAGCAATTACTCACAAAATAATCCTGAATTAGCATTAACATAAACACGAGTCTTTAATACACAGATGACACAAGATGGCTGCCCCTACTACCAACGACAATGACGCTTCACTTGGTGGACGTCAACTGTCATGTCATATATATGACAATGTTCACTTCTAACATATACACACGCTAATTCTTAAAGTTATATGTAATAGTTATTCTACTACTATCACTATTAACCTTGTATAGTGTACTAGAGTGCAGAGTTACACAAGTGATTGATTTTATAAACCTGGATTGTTAATGGAAATTTTAATAAAAAAAGCCGCTAAAGTCTAAAAATTTTTTTATAACTTGATGTTCTTGACGATTCATAAGTTACCTGTTATATAGACCAACATAGAGGTTAACCTAAATAGATCTTACTTAAATATCCAATTCCCAATGTCAATAAACAATTATTTCAAATCGAATATCATAAAAAAAACGATCGATCTGCTTCGACATCTTTAGACTAACAGGGATATTTATATGTATTTGTAACAAAAAAATGTTCATTTGATATTCCAATATTTGAAGTTAATTGATTTCGTCAGAAGATACTACTCACGATGATTGTTACGTAAATAATTCATTAAAATAAATCCGAGATCTTTTAAACATATTTGCGTAAACAAAAAGAGGAGAACATTTCTCTTTTATTACGTTTGTCTAGAACGGATCGGATTAATGAGGCCATTATAAATTTTATCAATTTAATATTTATGCAAACACAATTTTTCTAATGGAATGCTAACTATATATAACAAGTTTAGCCCGGTTTAGGTAATGCAAATATTCGTCCTATTTGTGGAATGTGTCATTGAAAGAATATCCTAACGCTAGAAGCGTACAATGAGTCTGGAAAACTTTTAAAGTACGTACCGGGCACGATCGGATTCAGCACAATGGCACGAGAGTGCAAAAACTTCTACTCTTCTAAAATATTTTAATCCGGGTCTATATATTATATGTATAATATTATATATATTACACAAAAATATCATAATAAACTTGTGTGAAAAATATTACACACACCTGTATTAAATGAAGATTAAATTTAATTATAAAAACTTAACGCAATATGAATATGTGTATAAATTTTTTTAAAAAGCCGAGAGAGGCTTTGGCCAGAAAATCCATTTTAAAGTAATCAATTCTAAATTACTTGACAGGCATATAGAACATTGGTTTATTTAAAAAAAGAAGTCTGGAAAACCAAGATTTTTCGTAAAACAAAGAACACGAAGACAGGAGACCTAGGTAACATGAAAATTACTGGAGTGTAAAGATCTAGATCTGGAATGTACCCATCTCAAAGCTCTGTATCGCGCGGTATTTATGCGGGAAACGAAAACCGGAACAAACCTAGCTATCTCTTTGACAGTTCGCCTTTGTAATGCTGCACAATTGTAAATATTAATAACTGGATATTGCTTACGGACTTTTCAAAGTAAATTATATCCTCATACTATACTTATTCATAGTAGTGGCCCATATTATCACAATAGTGTAACAAGGCTTGTTTTAACCAAGGTATCGAGTTACTTGCGGTAGATAACCTACCGAAACGTTGGTAATGTAAAAATACGATTCAAAAGTGTCTTTATATTGAGTTTATAATTATTACACATCGGGCTTTAGGAAAGAGACGATCGGTTAATTTCAACATCGTTTACGTTTAATCAAAACAAGGAAGCACTTAGTAATAAATTCAAATTCTGATATGTTTATCATAACTGATGTATGATAAATAACTTTTGTTTGTTTTTCCGAGAAAATTCAAAAACAAAGTCAATTTAACTAAATTATGTTTCAAATGTAATTTAACATACTAGCGTGGGCGTTGTTTTTGTGTTTTGTTTTAACAAGTTACAACATACAGAGTGGATTTTCCTTGATAGGGATTGTGAGAAGTGTTACACACATGCTTATGCGAAATTCGTAAACTAGGCTACACATATATTACTTATTAGTCGAAGGATAAGCTAGATAATATTTTTTCACAATGTCCAAGACAATAAGAAGTCCAACTAAAGCTACACTTAGCTAACACACAAATAATAACATTATATTCATAAATTGTTACACCTGATGAATGGAAAATAAATATGTTAGAACAAAATTTTGTTAGTTTAAAGCGTCAAGATAAGAATGGACTTAAATAAGGTACAACTTAGCACTTACCCCCCAGAACGGGTTCAGTTCATCTGGTCTGAGTTGAAAATATTTCTCGGCCAATGCCAGCGGCGGTGCTGACGCAAGGTGTACGTTGGTCCAGCACCGGAGGAACTTCACCACCGATTCGAAGGTGTACAGGGCCAGTCGATCGTTGCCATAGTTGGACATGTGTGTCATGAAGATGTTTATCTGAAGATGAGACTTTTAATTACACTACACTTAGTATTATGCAATGGATAATTAATTCTTGAATCGATACTTACAAAATCCATACTAAAATTATAAATGCGTATGAGTGTACGTTAGGCTTTCACTCTTAAACTACTGAACCGATTACTATGAAATTTGGTATGGATATAGACTGAACTTTAGGCAAAGACAAAGGTGTCGCAAAAAAAGCTTGGAGGGGATGAAAGTTTGTATAAAATTTTCACCAGAACCATGCCATATATAAACCGATTTTCTTTTTATATTTTATCCACGCGAACGAAGAAGCGGGCATAAGTTACTAGCAAGAATACAAATATCGACAAGTACCTAATTTATATAGTAATTTTTGAAAGGAATCATAAAAACTAAATCAGATTAATAAAACAGGTTGCTAGAATATATAATTTGATTATGCCAAACAAGTGGTATTTACGTAAACTTTTTTTATAATAGGACGCCCAAACCACGTGACGACAGTTGTTAGAAACAAAAGAACCATTGGAAAATCAATAAAACTGTGTTCGCTCCATCTAATGTGGGTGTTACTGGTTTTGCATACATTATAAATGTATTATAATTGGCATTGAATTGTCGCCTGAATATAATTTAACAAGGTCACTAGGAGACAAAATAATCTTTGTACTTTAAAGGAATATTGATTATACATCTCCTTACCAGATAAATGAAATTTTAGTAAATCGAGTTAACTAAGTTAAGTTAACTATATACTTATAACTACGCTATATAACTGGTTACCGAGTTCGTATTAGATTAAATTAAAACGCAATCTTTAATAATTAATTTATTCGAATTGACATTAACTGAATTGACGATTAACCCGCAAACGATATATTGGTTAATCGTGATTTCATTATTACATCGCGATAAAAAAATGTTTGTCTCAGAGAATTCACGGAGTTCATTTCGTACGGATTCCTTGTAGTTTATTATTACACCGAAGTATTTTATTTAAATAATAAAAAAACACTTGTACACTGTACACTTAATCTGGACTCGAGTCAAGTGGAATCTTGACTCGATTTAAGATAATCGTATTAATTTAAATGTAACAATCGTAAATGACAATTACCTAGTCCTAAATAAACGAGATGTCAAGGTCAAAGCTATTTATTATCGGCCGTGATCTCTGACCCCCCACAGTTATTTAACTGCGGACTATTAACCCAGAATTTGATGTATGGGCGACCCAATGTATTTTGAAAGCAACTTTAGTTTTACTGTAAATACAAAAGATGCCCTAAGTATTATTACACATACAACATTATCCATTGTCAAAATTAAAAGGAAATAAGAGTCATTATTATAACCAAGGGCATAGCCAAATGTGTTAATTAAATAATCTCGACTGTAACGGGAATCGAACCCGGGACCCTCAGTTCGGAAATCCGCCATGGACTAACATCAATGTGTCAATTTAACAGGTAATTAGAACTTTGACATTAGTTTCGAGCCTGGACCCTGATGTTACCATTTATCATTTAAAAGGCATGACAGAGAGTTATTTACGATTATAGAGGCAAACGAATTGGAGACAAACTGGAAAGTAAAGTCCACCATAGACACTACAGGACGCGAGCCAGTGACCTGCCTTTTGAGTAACCGCATTGCCCTCATTGAAATAATTGGTACACTCTCGAGAAAAGCCTAAGTCTTATTGGTAATAATGTTATTACTATAACGTCAAAACCAGATCATCCTATTTAGTACATAAAGAAGGAAAAAAGATAATTGGAAAGAAAATGCACTCTTTTCAATCTCAGTCAGCGCGTAGCAATAATCGAGATAAAGCAAAGTAAGATTAATAACGAAGATGCTCCAGAATGTAGGTTGCTATCTCTACTTTATGGGATTAAGAAAGTTTTAATTTCTGGGAAATTATTTTAAATAAACCATTTTAGCATGGCACACCATAGTGATTGATTATTATACTTATATTTTTTTAAATATATAATGTTTAATATTTAAACACACATATCACAATGGGGGTTTAAGCTCAATGTCTTGATAAAGAACTATTCCAATCATATCATAAGATTCTACACCCTATATATAAGTAAAGTAGGTATACCTACTAATTCGTTAAAAATAATTTAAAATTAACACACAGGTCAAATTAAAAAAAATAGAACAACTGGTGGCCTTATTGATTTCTGCACTTCCAGTCAACCATAAAAGGAGAAATATCAATAGCTTAACCAAACAATTGTCTAATTATATAGTTCTGATGTTTTTCAGACAGAAAATTTTTCGTTAATAGAAAATGTACAAACCACAGCCCATACATTAGTCAACTGCGAACACTACAAACAATGGAGGCTTTAAACATTCAGTGATACTCTGATAGCGTTGAATACTTTATTGTGATTTCATGTACTTTGGAATATATAACAAATTGTGTGTACATTAGAGAGATGTTATGCGATAATTTACTCTGGGGTTCGATATCTGTGGAACAATCCAATCCTATTTTAGTCAGTTAGAAATGGATTCTCTAATTATAAAATGAAGTTATATCAAAAGCTGCTTGAAATATAAGTAGTTTATAGGAGCGACAGATCCATATGTTTTATTAGTACATATCTGATTCTCACTATATATAAGACTCTGGTGTACAAACAAGTTACGTGCGTCATCAATTAGTCTCGTTTATCGATACATATAAGAGTACTTTTTAAAAGAATACGATGTCTTTTAGTTAGGATTCAATGTAGCTGCGGTCAATAAGAGACTCCTCTCGGTCCAATACTCATAAACAGAGATTAGGGGGACAACAAATATGTTCCCATTATAAATATTTAAAAACAAATCAGTGCACATTTTTTTGCAGTATTTTGCATTAAACCTCCGCTGTTATTCCGCCAAATTCTTCTCGTCCGCTCTACTCTACGCCTTTAATTTGGGAACTGGCTAAATGACTAAATATTATTAATTATATGACTATTAATAAATGCAAGTATATATATATGAATACAGTATTTTTTTTGATATGATTGAAAGAAACGTATTATTTTTTTATTTTCCACATAGTATCGTATCAGCGATAGACAGTGTACTCATTATAGTACTATCAAACTACGCACTCAAGGTTTCACTTCTTATATCTGAGGCTACTAGGGTTACAAACTAGAGCGGTCTGAGAAGATGCCCAACAAACCTATAACAGTTTTTATATAGCGCACCTCGATATAACTATCCTATTGAAATAAGCATTTTCAGAGCTATAAGGTTTATGCCATGATAACACAGTCATAAATTTTTTTTGTTTTATATATGATTGTTTGTTTGTTTTTTTTAAATTGTATACCTGTAATGCTGTGCATCCCTATAATTTATGCACATACATGCCTTGTGTTCTTGAGTTTTTTTTTGTAATTTTGTTCGGGTTATGTTTGTATGTGTGTTGTTGGTGTGCCTTATTAAATAAATAAATAAACTATTTTCGATGTAGTATATATCCTTAAACTTTAATTGCAACCTACAATGGGAATGATGTCAGCGTGCCCTCACTGGAAACCACACGTTTATCACAAGCGTTTACTAAAAAATTAACAAGTCTAGTTGAATCGGTTTGTTACGTCAGAAATGGCGTATATGCAAGAGTTTAAGGGTTACTTAAAGAAGGATTTAAAAACGACATTTCTTTAAAATCGGTGCTTAGACGTAACAGTCTAATTACTTGCCTATATATAATATTAGTGAGGTTACGAAAAGCTAATTGATAAACCAAGTGAAAGCTTTAGCTTTAGTACTCAGATGAAGTCGGAGAATTAAATCCAGCCAGAGTTCTCTAGGTTAAACTACTCAGCAGTAAATTATATTTGAATTTAGATCCAAACTTTGATTACCGTGAAATACTTAACACTCCTTTTCAGTTTTAATTTTTATTATTAAATAAGAATATCTATAAGTCCCGATTCAATCAAATAGATAAATGTACCACTCTTAGCAATAGCGAACAGTTATTTCGATATATCGAACACTCAATAATTTCTCTGAATAACTTTGACGGTAAATAATGTAGCAGTAATGTTAAAGTAGTTTAAGAACTCATCTACTTAAAAGCTCGCAGCACCACTATGTCATACAAAAAATCAATACTCGTTTTACTAACAAAATATACGGTTATACAAAATATATAGCCTAAACATCAGCCCAGTACCATGGAACGAAAAAAAATATGACATCTATACGAGAAAAACCTAGTTCAAATTTAGCACTAATTCATTTTGTATATAAAACTAAAAATCTAATTTGTAATAGAGTAGCCTATTTAAAACTTACTGGATTATTGATGACAGTCTGGAAAAGTTCTCCGCCCTGGATCGACTTGTCGAGTCGTTCCCGCCCGCCCGGATATCTCTCCAGCAGTAACGTATGCGTAAAAAGACCACACGTCTGCCGAGGAAGAACCATGACGCCTCGGTGTTTGAAGCCGCGACGTAATCTGTCAACGGGTTATGTAAGGTTTATTATAAAGATGATACTATAGTCTATAATTAATCAAAAAAATTAACAAGCAGAGTTTATTGCCTGTTTCTTAGCTTGGTCCCATGTACCTCAATGCATAAGGATATCTTGAATTTGACTGTTCTATAAAACTAAGCTCATATTTAGCATCTAGCCAAAGCCTATTGTTTACACATACTAAATGTAGTATTATAATGATAATAATATTCAAATTATCACAACAAATAACTAAATGAAACAAGTGTGTAACAGCGCGGTCGGTGCAAAACACACGAATTGTCAATGTATCTAAATATTAAATTAAATTTGTTCATTTTCGTAAAACATTATTCTATGATAATTACATACATTATGTTTTTCAAATAAAGAATAGTAGTATAAGTCCAAGTCTCTCATACTCATGTTAACATTCAAAAGGCTATCAGTCTGAATGATATAAAAAAAAAACACAACCGCAATTAGGGCATCGGCACTGTAAACATATTCCGCATTCAATATATTGCGGAGGCCAAACAATTTTTGCTATGGACCCACCCAAACCGCAGGTTATTAAATTCTAGTTTTTTTTTTAATAATAAGAAATATTCTAGTTTTTATACAAATGAACGATTTAATCCACATACGGAACGTAACGGAAAAGCTTTTAGTTTAATTTCAACCTATACAAAGTGAACTTTCATATTACTTTAATGGTGGAACAACAATGTTTTTATAAAACAAATTGTTCTATTGATGCACTACATAATGTCGTAGCAAATAATTATAGTCTTCGTCTTACATCTCACAAAAGTATGGAACAAAATTTTGATATTTTGTATTGATATGGCCGGAGTATTTCAATATCGTTAGAGAAAAGTAGGTGCCAAATGGGAGTCCTTAGGCATAAAGCACTGCAGAATGGCGGCAACCAGAAGTCACACCAAAAAACTAGACACTTTTACCTACACAAAGATCTAGCAAACAAGATATAAATTTTGATGTTCTTAGACACGGAGTTTTTCGCACGGTCTCACTAACCAATACTAATTCCAAATAGTTTGTCTTACAACAAATTCGCTCCAAAAGTATCAGTCCCATACATATAGAAGAGCTTTTCCAAGGTTTTAATACAATACATAAACAATTGTTAATGAAATAGTATTTCATTTCATTAATTGATTATGTTAGTATTTTATTTATGTGCATCGGATATAGCAAAGCGTCGAACAACCACAACGCAGCGTTTGCGGCCAGCACGAGTTTGGCAACCACATAGCGGCGGCACTAACATTGCTTGGATTAGCTAGGTATAGTAAATACTCCATACCACAAACACTAGAGTACTGTGCTTATAGTTCTTTTCATACATTCACTCATCAATGTTTACTTTTATATTGGCGAATATATATTCGAACATACAGAGATCAACAACCCCTTGTCGTGTGTAAATCAACGCATCCAAAGCCTGTATTGAAAAACGAAATGTACAAATAAAAATAAACACAATCCTCTAGATTTCCCCCAAGACCTATCTCCTTCAATACATAACTCAGCTTCTTCTACCCTGTAAGCAACATTAAACGTTGGGCGTACCTCAAAACATTTTCGTATTTCATTCTCAAAGGTAGACAGAAAAGTCCGCCTCCGTGTGGTCCAGAAGGGTTATTTCGATAATGGGTTGTCTGTGTTGTTTTTTTAAACTTAAACTGGGAGCTTTCGCCGGTTTTAGTCACGTTTCATTGTACATAGAAACATTATTTAATATTATTTAAAACAATTGTGGATTCAAAGATTTTTTTATACTCTTGGTAACATTACATGTAATGTGTTTAGATGCAAAAGCGTATCAAAGTGTAATTATCAACATCTGAAGTAAGTACCAATATATTTATTATTTATTTACACTTTATTAAATAATTATAGTAAATGGGCGGCCTTATCGCTGATAAGCGATCTCTTCCGGACAACCCACAATTTAAAAAATATTTAAAATTAATAAAAAAAGTTGCTTACCTAGCCGGTCTTAAATGTGGATATTCCTCGGTACTGGTCACTCTCACATCCCAAACCTTCCGCCATGCTTCATACAACTGCTCATGCACTGGGTACACACCAGAGTGGTGTGGCGATACCGAATAACATGAGTTCGTTGGTATTCCATGCTCCATTGCGAACTGCTTGTTCAACATCATTTCTGATTCCAGCTGCGACACGTTGCTGTACAGATGAGGCTGCTGATGATTCCACATGTGACAAAACCTGTCGAAATTGGATATCTAAGACAACACATACATAGTACAGGGTCCAAATTATCGTAAGGTCAAAAGTCATGTCGTGTGATTAGTAGTGACCAGATATAAAAGACTATTCTTAGGAGGCGGGAATATCAAGTATATACGTACCAGCTAAAATGCTCTCGGTTCTTCAACAGAGCGTCATCACCACGATTCTCAAGCGTTGTTCCATGGTGATAATACTTGGCACTAAAGCCGAGATTGAATCTGAATCCTGGAACTAGGCGCTGCAGTGCCACCTGAGACGCCATTAACGCTGACACATCTTCTTCGTGTAATCTTGTACCTATAATTTAAAATTAATCCAATCTCAACATTTTGTAAAAACATACCACAAAAGGTTGGCAAACGTAGTGGATACGTAGATGTGGTATGCATGAGGTTTATCTTTGTGTTTAGCCTGATTCAAACCAGTCTATTTTAGAAAATATCTCCTTTTAGTTTGAATTTAATTCCATCGCAGCAAATTCGTGCTCACACTTTCATTATTATTAAAGCTGCGATGTTTAATTAGAATAGGTATTATGGCGCCGACGTCAGCTCTTATATTAGATTTATCTATGCAAGTAATTTGTTGGACGTTGGTGCGAAGGATAGATTTTAATCGCTCAACTAATAAACTTAAATTACATACTAAATATAATACAAACTACATTCAATAAATTCAACTACATTCAACAGTAGTAGGTAGTTATTTTTAAAATCTACGTTTCGATCTATCTATCAAAGGACCAAACTTTTAAAAATTTGTTTTAGTTTTGTGTTTTGTTTTAATTTAAGTTACTTATATTAGTTAAGTTAATATTAAGAATATTTTGTGTTGATTTAATAATTAATTTTGTTAATTAAATCCATTTAACTAACCTATATAACTATATCTATATAAGTACTGAGGAACATAGCTTTCAATTTTATTTTTTTAAATGTATGTTTCTATTTGGATTAACGCTGTAAATCTCTTTCTATATATCCCAAGAATGCGCTTACAGTGAAAAGTTAAACTCGGTATAACGGCCGTTAATATGCAGTATACCTGCACAGGTCACGTACTTTGACCGAACAAACAGAGTTCCACACGTCCGCTGTTATTGAAATATACCGGGCAAAGAATTCACGTGGGTCAATATGCGGTTTAATGTTATTTGCCAAGGGTCGACCCGATCCTATTCAAAGTCGTCCGGGGTCAACAGAGACCCTCATATTTGTACTATCTGAGTTTAAAACGAGTATATTATTTTCACATTAATGCATGTAACTTGGTTTTTGTTCAAATGCAAAGCTTGGACAATTCTTTGTTGTGCTTGACTAGACTAATTATGAAAAAGAAATGAGACACCAAGGCGTCAAGACTTATTTTAAATTTCAAGTCATAGGAGTGAAGTATTTTTTTATTATCTTGTAAGACAATTCATTTAAATATGTTGCTAGCTACAAATTATAATTGATGTATAAAAAATACGATGTTTTAATAAACCTGATTAGAATAAGTATCATATAATTTATTCGAAATTTCAACCCTTTCCAGAGATAAAAAAGGGTACATTTTTTTCAATGGCGCTCGAAGTTTGTAAACCACCAAAGAACGACACAAGGGCCGCGAAATAATTCCTTTAATGAGAACAGTTGTGTTCCGGAAATAGGACGTCATATTTTGATACTAGATCATTTATACTGAACTAGAATAGAATATTCAGCGAGGCGATAAATTCGTTATATACTAGTATACGCCAAATATAAATCTAGTTTCAAAGCTGTCAGAGTATTTTTATTACTTTGTCATTGTGTGAGATTTTAATATAGCCTTTACGCACGAGAGTGGGTTTATGGGCCTCACATCGATTCTAAAGATACGGACTTTATGTATCACGATTTTTTATAAGCAAATCCTACTTAGTGTGAATTTGAAAGAAAGTCAGGATATTAATTAACTGTGGTATATACCGCCGAGCATAGCATGCTTAGCATGTTTAGTATATAATATGTAGTATCATTACTAGTAGACTGTTGGTAGCCAAACAAAATTAAATGTAAAACTTTTTTATTTAGAAGCAATAAATTATCCATTTAACATATAGCTCAACTGCTGCAAAGCATTCAAAACATTGGATTATGTAAATAAAGTCGTGTTTATATCGGTAAGCTTTTTAAAAATGTAAACGTAAAAGGATCTGCAATTATTATGAAAATTACAGTACAAACGATTCTTTATAAAGATACAAGTATTAATTATTACTTCGACAAGGTTTATTTAGGTCATCAGTGTTTATATAATTGCTTATTAAATTTTAAGCGAATCCCTCGAAAAACGGAAAAAAGTATGCATGGTAAACAAATTATTATTGTCTGTAATAGAATTCTGAATTCATCCGTAATAAACTGAAGGTTTTATACATTTAAAAGCAATTGTAAACAGGCAATTTAGGCTCTACCAGTAGGCATCGCAAAATGGGAGCACGCATCAATATTATAGTGAGAACACGCAAACACTTAGTAATCAAGGTGAATTACGACACACAGTAGTTTTTTTCTTCAAAAAAAGCTTTCACAAAGTTAAACTTTAATTTAAACGTTAGATGGCGTTATTATACAAAGCTGTAATCGCAAGAATAAAATTGCACAAAAGTAGCACTTTTAATTAGAATACAAAAGATTCCAATGCACACTATAATAACTTGTTCATAGTGTTGCTGTGTTTCTTTTGTTAACAAAGGCTTCACATAGTTAGCGTACTTTACGCGTAGTCAGTATTAATCTTCACCTTTTTACTGGCCTTTGATTTTATTCATTACAATTCCACCTGTTCATTACAG
The DNA here is from genome assembly GCA_951799465.1 of Leptophobia aripa. NCBI lineage: Eukaryota > Metazoa > Arthropoda > Insecta > Lepidoptera > Pieridae > Leptophobia > Leptophobia aripa. Next base: position 655,725 of record OX637269.1, on the reverse strand, counting down.
TTTCAGTATGAACATCACAAACGAACATCGCCTCTCGATTTTCCAATATTTTTTTATTTATTCGCCGGCTCGCAGCGGGAGGCGTGTTATGTAGCCCATACTTTTCTCAATAAATGAAATGCAACACAGAGATCTTTCATTTACCTGAGATTATCAAGGAAAAACTTTACATAAATTGTCGTTGCAAAATCTTTGCAATTTCAATTGTTGTCCAGTGAATAACTCATGAATTGATGGAAGCCAGAACAACAAGGAATGACTGGTTAAACCTTTAATTATATTAATAAATAACCGCTTTATTTAACACTACTTGAGGATAATGAAAGGGATCCGAAAGCCCATATATATGCGGTTAATTAATACCACAAAGGATATACTTTGGAACAATTAAATGATTTAAGTAGAATAATTTGGAGGTAAGCCGCCAAATTTAACTTCAACATACAAAGTGGAGAATTTTATCCGTTTAAGGCGGGTCATATAGGATAGAGCAACTGCTCCCTTTAATGTTTAAATTACGTCTTTAATTTCATCCTCAGCAAGATTAACTCGCGTTTTTTATACAATCATGTCGGGTAACATGGGTATTAAAATTAAACTTTTTCTTTGTCACACACGAATATTAATAAAAAAAACACTAACATGATATAAGAATTGTAATAGATAGAAGAGACAGAGGAAAAGAGCGAACTCTCCCAGACAACCGGTGAAATAAGAACCTAGAATAAACAAAGTTAATACTGAGTTAATACGAAAAAGTATAAATATGTGTACTTTTTAATGAAGATCAACTTTAAAACTACCAAACAAAAACTATATATATATATATATATATATATATATGTAAAATTAAGTCGTGTTAGTTACACCATAACTCAAGAATGGCTGAACCCAATTTAATGCCATTCTTGCATTAGTAAGTCTAGTGATTGGTACGTATTAAAACATACATTACACAAATAAAAACAATAAAACAAAACATGATGTAATATATAACACAACTGACCACTCTCATTTATCCTGACAGCTAACATAAATTACAAAACGAAAAATGTCGTATATCACTCGTAAAGCCCAAAATCTAATAAAAAGTTGAACTGAATTTTTTGTATATACATATATAACATTCTACTCATATAAGGCTGCGAGGGTTCTAAACCAGTCTGGTTAACTATCATTTAGTTAAAATATGTGTTATAAAAACCAAGGCCTGTAATATTAATCTTGCGTAAAAGCCTCAAGTGTCATTTATACCTTGAATATTCCTCGAATAGCTACGCCTTATATGTTATTGTACAACTTATTATTATTCCTTCTACTTGCTTGTGTTACTCTGTTGTTTTTAATTTGTTATTACTGGCACAACTAGCACGTGGAGAGTATTTTAATGACAACTTATTAACTAGCTTAGCTATCACTATAAGAATATATTTTGCAGACATTAGAAACTTACCTCGCTCACCCACGAAGATATCATCAATGTCGACAAGTATCCAACGCTCGAGGCTCAGGCTCAACTGGCCGTGGCTGAGGTAACTCAGCGCGTCAAGGAACAATATCCGATGTAACCAGAACTGCAGTCCGGCCCCAAACAGGACCCTTTGGACGCCGTCCAAACGACCGTGGTCTTGCATAACTGTAGCCAGCGGTGTGTGGTCTTCTGTTGAAATTGGATCAAAGCTTTCACATTTAATCAGTTTTTAATTTTAATACGGAGCTTGAAATAATTATACGTAAGACGGACTTATTTCTAACACAATATTTCTTTAGATGAGCATATGGACTATGGTTATGTAGTTTGTAAGGATGTGTAATAAGCTTTTAGACAACAAACTTCATGGTATTATTTCTGTACTACGCAGTTGCAGACCCGTTAAATTTAACTGCGACATTATCAAATGATCATAGCATGTTACATATTACTTAAATATAGGAACGTACAATTTTCTCCTTTTTATAATATTATTAGTGTAAAATGAGAACATTTCTGTATTGATATGAGTCTGTAAGTTATAATGAATTAAATATTCTTCACTATCTTGATGTGAATACGGTAATGGTTATCTCTATCTAGATTTATATTATATAAAAAATAAATTTTAATGCTAAAAAAAAAATATCAAAATCAATTTTTTTTTGACGAATGACGATCATTTCATCTTGTTAATTACGTGTTACGAAAGGGTAAATGTTAAGAATTTAAAAAAAAGAGTAGTTGAAGTACTTAGTAATCTATTGAACATTCTACTATGTGAGGTACTCGCATGTAACATAAGATCCCACGAGGCTGATGTATATATTGTTTATAATGAACACAGTTCCGGGATTCGAAGTTATTTATCGGTCGTGACCTCACAGTTATCACATAATTATTGATGACACATACTTTTTTACAATACAACTCATATATAAGGATTTTGGACAAAACGTCTGTTTTCCTTAGACGAAGAGTGATTAATTTTAATATTTTTTTTCAAAATTAAAAGCTTTTCTTAAATGTAAGTTAGCGTACTGCAAGCATAAGTGACGTATCATGGTGTGTGATGTGTTCGTTGAACGACAAAAAGTGTTTTAATAGAATTATAAAAGAGTAACGCTAATGGTGGTAGGCATTAGGGTGTCGTGTTTCTATAATGAACATGAACGTTTTACATATGAAACATAATGTGTTAATAATTATTTTTTAATACGAATACATATTTTAAGCTCTCATTTAAGCTTTATTAATGTTTTGTGCTTTTTTGGGGGCGATTTAACTGTTTCGTTTATTTAGGTCAAATTAATTAGAAAGGGTTACGTTCAAATTATTATAAAAAATATACTCATATCGACATTTAAAAACAGCATTTTCAAGCCTTAAATACCAGTGAAAATACCTTTTGGAAAATGATTTATGTACAACATCAAAGTCGTCTAATTTGTCAATAAAAAATCATGTTTCACTAACATTATTAACATTATTTTATACACACATAAACAATTTACTGCACAGTAGATTAGTCCGAAGCTAAACGACGTGTATAGTTTTAATAAATACATGACAGAATAATAAAAAAAATCATCACACAATTGTGGTCACTACCGGAATCGAACCCGGGGTCCCTCTGTTTACATCCAAATTAATCAGATAAAGGCTTGCAATTGCTAATAAATGCACCTCAATTGATTTGTGAAAGCCAAAACGGAAACGATAAATCCATATCATTTTAACTGTTCGTAATTCATTCAAAACACATTTCTCATACAATGGATTTATAAATTATACTTCTAATAAAAATGTCGTAAATGCATTGTTAAAGTTGATGGTTCGAAATAAGCTGGGAACTATTGTGTATTCACCAAATTAACGCCGGCTTAAATGTTTGTCAACTATAATTAACTTCCAAGGGAAAAGAAGCAAGCTATCTAAACTAGCTTCAGCTTTTCCGTTTATATAAGCGTGGTGCATTTTAATTCACACAATTACTTAGATTATTATTAATTAGAGATTTTCTCCACGGACAGAACAATAAAGGGTTTGCCACTATCGCAATCATGTTTTATTCAAGCACTATCGATAAATTGCGAGTCTATTATCACAAATAAAGGTCTTACCATTGGATCCATACTCGTTCTCCCTCAAAGCCCAAGCTACTGGTTCGTATGTAGAGCTATTAGGCCTGAAAACAGTCCAGTGATCGCTTGGCAGGGGACCCCAAGCTGTCTCTCCAGCTCTTGCTAATCTTAGTACTGGGGATGCTGGGTTTAATGCTGCATCCTGTTGAAAATGTATATGTTATCACATATATGTGAACAGTCCAGATCTCAACATTCTTTTTAGGCCTACGAGGTTTAATACAGTACTCGAACACTTTTAAAAGTATTTAGTGTAATTTGATATGTACATCTGTGTTTTACCTTAAGCCTTAGATTGGTATGCATGAAGAGTGGGAATCCTTTTAACTGGGCGCCAACGAGTGTCTCCTCGCCGGGTGTGGCGAAGCCCACTACCCCTACAGAGTATTCTCGACAGTACTTGTCGAGAAGTTCTCGATTCCACTTATCCATGTTCGCGTATTTCGATAGTGACTCGAACACAATTACGCCGTATCGACCCTTGTCCAACGTGGTAAGGACCGGCAGACTTTTACCTGCTACCTCCACCTTATACCTACGGAATAAACATATATCATAAATACTAGAGTATATAACAGTGATGTTTTGTGTATGGCACTACTAGACTCTATATATATATTACATAGTACTATACTGATAAAATAAAAATGAAATAAATACACGTGTCCATGATTTACTCACATACCCTTAAATGTATGTAAAAATTCTATAGTTTACTGATATTAAAATAATATTTTATATTGTTAGCCTGTTGATCAGTCGTATCATGGTACAAATTGGCGGGAAAAATTACGAGTCGACTTGAGTCAGTTCACGGACTAAACACAAAACGTCATACGCGACAGAATGTGTTAGCCAACATAAAAGTTACTCAGCGACAACTATAATCGTTGTGGACAGCGTAGACTCATGTCAAAACTAAATGTATCGGTTAAAGTAAGTCAGAAGAAGCCTTCCGTTACGGATAAGCTAAACACCTAAGTTGCTATATAAAATAAATTTCGTATTTAATTCTACTAGACAATATTATCTACGTAACCGTTAGCAATCTCAAAAGATTTGGTATTTGTGAAAATCAATAACTGCATTCACTTCGCGAGATGCATCGGTAGTGTCAAGTCAATTTCTCGCTTCTTATATAAAAATATTCTAACTGAATAAACAAGAACAGGCGGCGCGAATGTTTGATTCCAAACATTTATTATATAACGACTGCGAAATAGGCAAGATTCGGGATATATGGGCGAATGTGACAGTAGTGTGAAGTTTAGTATGAGTTGTGTTTAGAGTGGTAAGTTAAGCTGATTGTAAATAGTAACCACACCACCGAGTCGTACAAAAATCTACGAAAATCAATCCACACATTGTCTCAGACATAGGATTCAAGTTCCTTGTAATTAGATTAATTGAAACTAGCATTAACGAAACCAACTTTTCAAAGCACAACCAATTTTGAGTTATTTTAGAAAACAATCTATTTGAAACGTCCCGACGTGATTGGCAATTTTGAAGATGAAGTTCACCCAAACATTCTCCAAGATACTCTCAAATTTCCAATCAATGGCCTCAATTTAATGTTGATAAATTCTGATGGGTCATTTGAAATTCTATTTCCGCTTAACATGTACAATATGATTTAATACACTTAAACAGGGACGTTGTATAGTGTGGTTTTACTCCGAAAGAATAACTTAAAAATGAAAAAAAATTAAGATAAAAATACTAAATTTATTCTGTCGTTGTTATAGATTATACTGGATTTTTACGACTGGACTACCAAACAATATCATACCATAATATATTAAAATTATAATTTACTAACAATCCAAGGATATGATAATAATTCTAATGCGTTTAACAATCCAAGATGGCTTAAAAAAAAGAAGTTCAATTTATTTCAATATAAAGATTTAAATGTTCCGAAGTAAATGCCCAACAGGTGTAAAGACAAAATATAAGGTATTCGCATAAAGGATGTTCTCAATTTGGCAAAGGTCCGTTGCGGCTCAGGCCGAATGGGAACTCGCAAATGGCATTCACGAATATCTAGCCTGTCCGACGTGAGTATGTTATATGCATTCGTTGGCTGCTCGTACCAGTTACAGCCACGCTACCGAAATGCCAACCGCAAAATATCACCTGGGCTTACTGCGCCAACAGTCTAGTATTAAAACTGTCTTAATTATGAATTAATACTAAATTGTACAGTCACAACACAATTGTCGTCCCAGAATTGGTTTTTGTATCGACTGTATTATATTGCAAAGCCGCGTCTCAATTTTCATGTCATATTATGTAACTGATATTTTTGTTTTTAGAAAAGCCTCCGCGACACGGTTGTAACAAAAAGTTAATTTAATGAATGTTAACTTGAGACTTATGTCTCTTTTACATAATGTTGTATTCACAAAACCATACAATTTATATGTATTAACTGATGCTCGGATATATTGTAAATATTCATTTGAATGTTATTTCAGCGTTCCCTTTCCCAAATCGAAAATCGCTGACTGACATATAAATAATATCTGGATGTTGGCAAGAAAGAAAACACATTCGCGATAAAGATAAGCAAAAAGGTTTATATTACCGTGTGAAATAAATCATACTAATAAAAAATAACCATGATTGACTGGCTGACCGAGGTACTCGTGATGAGTTGGATTTAAAAAAAAAACGACTATTGTTCAAAAAAACACATAATTAAGCTTCAAAAAAATATATCGCATCCTACATTTTATTAAAAATGAGTCTTAATACAATAATATATTTCTAATTAGCGTAATTAGTACGCCGTAGCAAGACTATTTAGTAACACGCAAAGGGAATAGGCCTAGTTTCACAAACTAATCACAGGACGGAATTTCGTTTAAACATAACAAGACATATTCAGAAGTTTGGTGTTGTCAGTCGTGTTTGAAGTACATGATTGTATTTGTTTTATTTCGTTGAGCAGACGCGAGGCAACGAGCGGGTGGACCATTTACAGTGCCTACAGGAAGCTTACAGGTGTAATCTTTTGAAGAATATAAAAAAAAACCAACTAATACACGTTCTAATGGGATGCACCTATGTTAAAAAATTTACAATGTGACAAATCCATTTCAGACCATTTGGTTTCATGGTCATTGGTTGAATGCTTATCCTTCACCCAATACTGGCACCATTTTGGACCCGCAAACATTGCGGATTGCCATCAACCTTCTTTTAGGAGTCTCCATATGTACTCCTCACAAGTGTATTTGTGGCTTTGTAGTCGATGGTCTTGATTTTCCATTTGGGGAAGAGACTTTTGGACCATGGGGTGCAAGTGCATAGGCGCTTATTAAAGAATTAAGTAGGCGCCTGGTAGTCAGTACCGGTGAATCAATAGCTGGTGCTTTCCTTGCTCAGAGTGTAAGCATCGCCATACAGCGGGGAAATGCCGCCAGCATTGTGGGTACTCTGCCACAGGGACCAAACTTTTTAAATTTCTTTTAATTTTGTGTTTTGTTTTATTTTAAGTTAATTATTTTAGTTAGGTTAATATTAAGAATATTTTAAGTTATTTATTTGATCAATTTTTGTTTAAAGATCTTACTTAATGTATCATATTAATATATGAATATCATATCGATACAGGCATAGATGTTAAAATATTAAATAAATTATACACGTTTGTATTTAGGTTTTTATGAATATTTTTTATCTTAACTATTTAAGCCTATTTTAAGCCGAAAATTATAATATTTGAACCCATGATCAAAAAGCTGAGTCCTTGTGGTAAGAATACCCATAACGCTGGCGGCATTTCCTCGCTGTATCGCGATGCTTGTTCAATTATTTATTTAATATATCTGTGAGATATGAGGAAGATAAAATTATAACTATGTAATACGCATAGTGATCAGGCATTGAGTAACTGTTTACAGTTTGTGTAGTCTAAGATATTTTGAAACTACTTTTACAAATGTCGACAGTAATAAACGTGTGACGTCATGAGGCTCGGGGCGCCGCTAATGGCGAACTAGAAGTTGAAATAACGACCCTAGCCCATATAGGCTAATGCTTTTTTAACGTTTATATTTTCACAAATCGAAAATAATGGATGTATTCATAACCAGTAGTTGTGAACGTTAGCCTATTTACACAATGTAGTGTTTACGTAGATTTGACTATAATTTTATTTATAAAATTCTCGTGTCACAGTTTTCGTTCCCTTACTCCTCCGAAACGGGTTGACCGATTCTCCTGAAATTTTCTAAACATATTGAGTAGGTCTGAGAATCGGTTAACAAAACGACGTTTGTCGGGATCACCTAGTAATTTTATATTTAAACGATTTTCAATTCTCGTATGATGAAATTTTCCTTGAATATTAATTCTTGCAAAATTATTTGAAAAGCTAAGGCACGTGTGGATTTTTTTTCACATCAACTCGAGTATAGACCGTAGTTTCACTATCACCGTGGTTAAATCTTGCCTTGTTTTTCATAATTAATACGCTTTTCATAACTTATCCGTAATGTAGAACATGCTTGGCGATTTAAAGGGGTAGCGGAGAGTTTCTTGGCACTTCCCCTCGTCCCTACCTAAGATATGGGAACTGGCAGTAAATTTAATTGTAATGTTTAAGCGTAAGTAAATTATCTATATCTATAGATAAAGTTTGATAGATTCCTCTTTCCTCTTTGATTGATTTGAATCGATACGATATATCCGCGCAACTACAACAATTAGTCTTAAATTAACTAGAATAATTAAGTTCAAACATCATTTAATTGTCCTAAAATAAGTTTATTAACATAAGTACTTTCAGTTTGTTACTCTGTGAAATGTCACCTTTATTATTTCAATACGACGTCTTAGTAAACAAGTGCTTGAGCACTATAAATAAGGTCGCATTGTAACCGCACGACACACACGACTGAGCTAAGTTCGCCAACCAGCCCGAGCTGAGCTGTAAAGGCCTCCTGGCCAACAGCGAGATCCCACTCCAAAATAAAAAAAACCGCACGACACAATCGCGCTCAGGCCGCTTTACGGAACGGACCTCTCTTCAAATAGTGAAATATAAATCTTGGAAACTATCATTGAAGTGTTTCTTTAAATAAGTGGTTATTATGACCGACTTATCGTGATGTTGGCAATGCTGATGCTACCTACGATTTTCATAAAAAACCCTACAGAGTAGTGCGGTAGGCAGTAGCCCTATAGAGAAACTCACTTCGTTAGATATATAGCAATCTTGACATATATCGTTAGTCATAAATGCTACATTAAAACTATTACCCTTTTGTAACAGAACAACAATGTTTAATACAACATTTTAAATACGACACTTTTATTACACATGGATACGTGACGCAATAAAACTCACCGTTTTCAGATCACATTTGTAACATAATGGAATTGCAATATGCACTTAAAATCGTGTTCTCTAGTAGCAGCCATTTCTGTGTATTTAGATTGGTGTTCATCACTTAGTGATTTGAAGGCTTTTATGCAGAGTGTACTCTGCATTCTGCTCGCATTACATCAATAATATTTATGGTCGGTGTATTGTGTGTATAAATATCAATAATTTTTGTACGGTGTTTTGTTATATAAGAATTTAAGTCATTGAAGTTATGTGTTATAGTGGTGGAGTCTTTGTAAATAAATAAATTGCTACATATTATTTGAATGTGATTGTAATCGTATAGTTTTAGAGTTCTTAAATCCCTAAGTAAGACCAAATATTTTCCCCACAGTACAAGTTTAGATTATCAAGTATAATTATAAAAAAACAAACAAAATAACCAGAAATTACATATTCTCTGAGCACGAATCAAGCCCAATATACGAGTAAAATATCACAAAATATTTCGAATCGCTCATCTTAACTAAGTTGGAGTAATTAAGCTATTTTGACATTGCGCTAATGAGGAATGTGAGAGAGGCGCTCTAATGTCACCCGCAACGACTTCTAGACTTGCAACTAAATTACACACCGTATGTTCACATTTACACGCTTTCTCCGACAAATGTCGTTGTCGACATAAACTCAAACTCAAAATATCTTTATTCAAGTAGGTATGTTGTGGCCGATCAGGTAGTTAATCGGAGCGGCGAGGCCTGCACAATGTCAGTGTGATACAGAGTGCGATAACCAAGCCGTCCGTAACTGTTCTGGCTTGTAAGACCGGTGATCGTTGACGCCACGGAGTTGCCGAACGAACGTATATGCGCTGGTCTCGTTCGGCCCACGCACCCCTGTTAGTACGTAAGGTGTAGAAGGGCGATGCCGTAGTCTTGGGTCTTCGGAGGAGTGAAAGGCTTCTTTGTTCGTACTGCTCCGCCTAGTTGTTGATCCGTTGAGGTCGCGCCGTGTGAGAGAGTGTCGCATAGATCTCGGGGAGCTTAGGTACCTCGATCATTATACCGCGACGAGAGCTCCTACATCGTTACGGAGCGCTCCCCGCTACACCCCCGCCGAGGTTCATTTGTGGGCGGGGCTTTCGTCGTATCGGAGCCCTTGCAACATGTTACACCCCACCGAGAGCTATGCGACCGTTAAAGTTTACCTCTAGGCGAAGCAGCGCATTTATTAACATTTTGCCAATTTTACTATTTCTTAAAACTAGTACCTCATACATTATATAACCTTAGCTTAATTAACGCACAACTCCCTACTTTCAAGTTGGCTGGCGTTCCTTTATTAACTTAAGTCTAAGAATTATACTTATGTACTAGTTTTTCTCAGTTACTTATCTATTGACTTTATATTTTTACACAATTTATTCTATATAATCCTAATTCCTATTCCTAGTCGCCGACATTCTCCCCCTCGTGCGCAGCACAGTCTTCTTTGCCCGGCGACTTCTTTGGCACCAACAGCACGATCCTCGACGTTGCCGACCAGCTTGGCCTCCGGGAAGCTACCGATGCGCGCCGCTCCGCTAGATCTCCCAATTAGAAAATGGTTGGGAGTTAGCGCCTCCTCTTCGTCGTTGTCGGACAGGTTGGTGATCGGTCTTGAGTTCACCATGTGTTCCGCCTCCAGCAGCAGCGTGTGCAGTACCTCTTCTTTGGGGACTCGTTCTCTCAGGGTCACGTCTAGTGCGGTTTTAATAGAGCGCACTAGGCGCTCCCAGGCGCCTCCCATATTTGGCGCCCCCGGTGGTATGAATTTCCACCGCACGCCTATTCTTTCCGCTTCGACAATGACCTCCTCGTTTTGCATGTTCTGTAAGGCTTGGCGAAGCTCCTTGTCGGCCTTCACGAAGTTTGTCCCGTTGTCAGAGTAAATGACCTTCGGCATCCCTCGTCGCGCCGCGAATCTCCTTAGTGCCATGATAGTCGAATCGGCACTGAGGCTAGGCACCATCTCTAGATGGACTGCTCTGGTAGTGAGGCACGTGAAGAGTGCGCCCCATCTTTTTTCTCTTCGCCTCCCGAGTGTGACAAGCATAGGGCCGAAGTAGTCCACTCCGGTGCACGTGAAAGGATGCTCGCCATGACGTAGTCTCTCCGCCGGTAAGTCACCTGCCGGTTGCTCCGCTGGCCTCGCCTTGAGCGCTTTGCATGTTTGACACGTTCGTTGAATGCTGCGTAACACTGATCTTAAGCCAATTAGCCAATAGCGTTGTCTTATCTCGTTCATAACGGTGGTATGATTTCCGTGGTTAAACTGACAATGATAATGCTTTACTATCAGTCTTCCAATAAGACTTCGGCCGTCCAATAAGATCGGTGAGCGATAGTCGTGACCAACGCCCGCGATCGCGTTAATTCTGCCACGAAGTCTAATCACGCCGTCCGTTAGCGCAACGTCTATTTGTTTCAACTGGCCTCCGCTCGCGATCGGTTTTCCTCGTTCTAGGAGTTCTATCTCTTGCCCAAAGCTAACCCTCTGACTGTGTCTAATCAGCAAGTTCTCGACGCGTCGTAGTTGCGTCTCTCCAATTGGTATATAGCCGGCCGCTTGTAGTTCCAGTCTAGGAATCACCGTCGGTTTCAGCGGTGTCACCCTCGCCCTAGCCGCGATAAGACATGTTATATAGCGATTTCCTTCGCGTGAACGCCAATAAACCGCAGCTGCATACGCTGTTTCGCTAGCGTCGCAAAACGTATGCAGCTCCCCCTCGGTGGAAAATGGTGATATGCACCGCGGCAGTTTTATGTCGCGCATCTTTTCAATGCAGACGAGGTAGTTTCTCCATGCTGCGATGTCACTTGCGGCAATCTCATCATTCCATCCGACGCCACTTCGCCATAAACTCTGTATTAGCTTTTTCCCTTGTATTAGAATTGGCGCCAGCAATCCAAGCGGATCGAACGTGGACATAACCGCGCCCGAGACCTCTCGCTTCGTAGGCGTTAGTACGCCAGTCGCTACTTCTTCGCGTATTTTGCGGAGCTGGCTCCTGAAGCCCAGGTGGTCGTCGTGCGTCAGCCAGCGCAGCCCCAGACTTTTCTCTTCGTCGTCGCCCAAATGCACTTCTTCACCGCCAGCTTCCACGATTTCGTTCTTGTTCGAAGCCCAGCCTCGTAGCTCGAAGCGCGCCCCTTTATGGATTATGTCGACTTGTTTCATTATTCGTTTACAGTTGTCGACACTATGAAAGCTCTGTAGATAATCATCCATGTAGTGGATTGGTTGCGATTGGTTGCGTTCGACGGCTCTGGCGGCCTCCGGGTACTTGCTGACGTAGTTTCTCACATTTTTCTCCGTTTCTCGGAACCTGTTTAGAGCTGAAGCGTAGTTATTCGGGTATCGCAAGTCTTCATATTTCCACAGCAACCCAACTTTGAATCGGCCGTCTTCCATGCGCTGGCTAGTATTCTCTAGCACGCGAAGTGCTCGTTGCTCCACGTCGGTTGAAGGCTTCTTGGGCTGAATCCCCAGTGACTCGATTGAGAAGTGTTCTTTTATAATTTTGTCCATTTGATCTTCTATGACGCAGGTGTGCGCACATACGTTCACGTAATTCACCGTTGCTGAAGAACCGCTGTCCACGCCATGCAGGACCCATCCGAGCTTCGTTCGCGACGCTACTGGCTGCCCTTGTTTACCTTTTCTCAGCTGTAGTGTGACAATATATTCCCAACTGTCCTGCCCGATGAGTAGCTTCGGGGATTCACCCTCGTAGCACACATCCTGAAGTATGCCACGTAAATGTGTGTATCTCTTTAAGTGTTTCTTATCGATGTATTGAGGAGCCAGTTTAAGTGCCTTTATGGTTCTAGCTCCCTTAAGAACGCTTCGACGTTCCTGCTTAAGGCCTCTTAATTCCAAGTCGAGCGTCATAGATTCTCGCTGCTCCATTTGTCCCCCACCGATAGTTTCGATTGTTAACGGTCGGTAGGGGCCTTGTATGCCGATGCTTCTTGCGACGTCCTCGTCCAGCAGCGTGACTGTCGAGCCTTCATCCAGTAGCGCCAGTATTATCTTGCTCCCAGTCGGGCCGAACACCTCCACCTTCACAATCTTCAAAATCGCCTTCGGTGTCCTTATGGTGTTGACCGCGGCGGTTGTCTCTGGCTCTGCTTGATTACGGTGCGCTTCGTTCTCCACAGTCACGTGTAGTAGATTGTGGTGCCATCTACGACACATCCTGCACGGTGGTTTTCGGCACGTTTCCTTCCTGTGTTTGCCGATAAGGCATTTAAAGCAGATTTTCAATCTTTTCGCGGTCTCCCATCTGTCGTTGACCGCTGCTCTTAAAAAACGTTGGCAATCAGCAAGGCGATGAGGGCCATCGCAATCGGGGCACTTGATTTCGTCCTTGCCCTTGCTGTTGCATTCGGTGACGTTATGAGCCGCCTGCCTTATCGGCTTCTTCGTTGCGCTCGGCTTCAAGTATTGATTTTCTTCTATAATCGCGAACGCTCCGCACTTGTCCGCTTCTAGGTTGAGGAAGTCGCTGATGGTCTGTATGCTCGAGAAGGAGTCCTCATCTCTGGAAGCCGTGAAGTCGTACCATCGAAATTTAAGAATCGATGGTAACTTCTCAAGCACTGTCTTCACTAGCTCCGGTGAGTGTAAATACTGTGGCCTCTTTAGTCCGGTGATTGACGCTACGCAGTTGCTAAGCTGGCTCGCGAAGACGCATATATCGCGCGGGTTCTCTGTAACCCGAGATAACGCCTTCAGCTTTTCTAATTCTGCCATCACCAACGCGTCGGGTCTCCCGAATCTTCGCCGCAGTGCCGTGAGGATTTCTTCTGGCTTCACTTCTGAGTATAGTAGGCTCTTGATACTATCCCTCGCTGTACCCCTAATAGCTTTGCGCAGCCGAGCCATGTTTTGTACGCTCGAGAATAATGGCGCTGTATCCTCGTAGACGACGCGAAATGCCGTCCACTCAGCGCTGTCTCCCTCGAACGTAGGCAGCTCCTGAATATACTTTGGCTGAGGAGCTGTAGTCGCCATGGCTTCCTTAATAGCTTCGGCTATTGTCTGCGCATCGCTTTTCAATTCCGGTTTCCCTGTCGGTACTCTCGGGTCTGAAGCTTGCATCCAACTGCGAATCTGTTCGTTGCGGTCCTCTTCATTTTCTTCAACGACGGAGTCATCTGACTCGTCGGTTTCCATCTCTAGCCGTATACGGGCTAGACGCGTCGCCGCCTGAGCTTCTTGTAGCTCAGCACGCGCCAGCTCTTCCCTGGCTGCGGCTTGCCTTCTGGAACTGGCCTTTGATACGACCCTGGACGAAGCTCGCCGGGTGAAACCCGCTGGTGCCAAGGTCGAGGCTTGACCTGGCTGGCTAGCTGCGCCCGCAGACGTCGACTGCTCCCTGGAGACATCCGCCACCGTAACCCGCGTCGATTCCGACGTGATTGCGGGCGAGGTGGTGGCAGTCGCGGCTGGTTCTTGCTGCATCCCACGTTGTGACCTCGTGACTGGCATCTTCTTTACTTCTTTACAGGATCCGGCTCGAAGGACCAAATGTTCTTGAGTTTTTACAGGATCCGGCTCGAAGGACCAAATGTTCTTGAGTTTTTTACAGGATCCGGCTCGAAGGACCAAATGTTGTGGCCGATCAGGTAGTTAATCGGAGCGGCGAGGCCTGCACAATGTCAGTGTGATACAGAGTGCGATAACCAAGCCGTCCGTAACTGTTCTGGCTTGTAAGACCGGTGATCGTTGACGCCACGGAGTTGCCGAACGAACGTATATGCGCTGGTCTCGTTCGGCCCACGCACCCCTGTTAGTACGTAAGGTGTAGAAGGGCGATGCCGTAGTCTTGGGTCTTCGGAGGAGTGAAAGGCTTCTTTGTTCGTACTGCTCCGCCTAGTTGTTGATCCGTTGAGGTCGCGCCGTGTGAGAGAGTGTCGCATAGATCTCGGGGAGCTTAGGTACCTCGATCATTATACCGCGACGAGAGCTCCTACATCGTTACGGAGCGCTCCCCGCTACACCCCCGCCGAGGTTCATTTGTGGGCGGGGCTTTCGTCGTATCGGAGCCCTTGCAACATGTTACACCCCACCGAGAGCTATGCGACCGTTAAAGTTTACCTCTAGGCGAAGCAGCGCATTTATTAACATTTTGCCAATTTTACTATTTCTTAAAACTAGTACCTCATACATTATATAACCTTAGCTTAATTAACGCACAACTCCCTACTTTCAAGTTGGCTGGCGTTCCTTTATTAACTTAAGTCTAAGAATTATACTTATGTACTAGTATTTCTCAGTTACTTATGTATTGACTTTATATTTTTACACAATTTATTCTATATAATCCTAATTCCTATTCCTAGTCGCCGACAAGGTATTTATAAAGACACTTTTAAATCGTCAATTTTTACACTACCACCGGTTCGGAAGGCAGTCATCTACCGAGAAGAACCGGCCAGAAACTCGATAGCTGCTCGTTTAAAATAACAAAGCATTGTAAAGCTACTCAAGAATTGAACTGGCCCAATGCTGAGCCAATTGCCGACACATTAAGAGATTTTTGTCCTCTAAATATTTGTTTACGGTATAGTAACCTAAAAACCTAAGCCTTTTCAACCAAAATACCCTTTACGCACTTTTTAAATTTGTTGAAAGTCAATTTGGTTATAAGTGCTGGGACTTTGTTACAAAAACGTATGCTCATACCTACAAACGATTTATGAACTTTACTAAGACGAGAATCAGGCACATCAATTTTTTCTCTATTTCTTGTGTTGTGGTCGTTCTTATCTCCACTAAGTGATAAAAAATGTTTATCTTTATGTACGAACATATTTTTGTTAACATTGAAAATACGCTCTTTTAAAAATACGCTCACGTATGTGTATTTTTTTGGAAATTCATATTTTTTAGTTTTTCAATTTTTTTCTTTAAATCTTTCTAACTTTGTTATATATAATTTATATCCTTATATACACCTTACATGCTGTTCTGTTTGCACAAATAAATAAACAGCAATTGGTTGCTTTAATGTTGTTTTAAATCAATAATCGCGACAGTGGCGGAGCGACCTGCAGCTTCACTTACGCTCTACGCCCTTGATTTGGGAACTGGCAGAAAATAAAATTGTACATGTCATTTTTTTTTTTAAATCTTCAACGAAAAAGTCTAAGAACCTATATGAATACAGTACAATACAGTATTTTATCCTGAGCCAATATATTATCATTATCGACATATCAACTTGTTGTTATAAAATACATCAAGCAATGAACGTTATCACAATTCAAACAGACAAATTAAGGTACAATATTACGCTCATTTACAACGTCTAATAATTAATAATCTTCGCCAACTGCTCTATACTCATGTTTGCTTCAACTGTTTTGAATTGTGTTAATTAAGTTTCGCTCGTGTGTACTCTCAGATAAAACATCAACCCTATTCATATTATAACACCCTTAAATATATTATTAAATAAGTAAAATTTACAACATGTCTCCTTCGTTGAAAACCTTAACATCATTATTTATATTCAAACTCATAATATCATTATTGGAGCAGGTCTTTATAAAGCCACTTTTGAATCGACAATATTTACATTACCACCGGTTCGGAAGGCAGTTATCTACCGAGAAAAACAGAACTCGACAGCTGATTTGGGCAACTACTCTGATTCTCTTAACCTAACTAAAGAATTTCAGAGAAATGGTGCCGAAACGAATTTAAAAAAGCTACATAAAAGTGTGTTAGTGAGTGCCTACAAGTTTTAATTAACAATATACAAAACAATAGTATTTAAATTATTGTGTCAATAAATCAGAGTGATACTTAGTATCGGGATTTATAATAATTTAGACAATACTTTTTTTTATATTGTATTAATACTTGAAAATTACCACAAAGCTTTCAAACCACAATAACCAGCCCTTACAAACGTGGGGAATTTCAAGAATTATCCCATTTCTAACTAGCACTAACAAACCGGACCGGAAAAGTGCTCATCAAGTCAATTGGGCGTGCGAGTTGAGTCCGAGTGTCCCACTGTGATAATTCGCAGAATTACATTCATTTATCGTGTTTACGTCCCACCGTATTAATTCTGAGGTCAAAGCATTTATGTCACTGTTACAAATGGCGTACGCCTAGTGACATTCAGTATCTATACAAGTATAAATCTTTAAAAAAAATATATAATGAAGGTGTAAAAATAGAAAAATCAAATCAAATCTTTATTCACATAGATAACTGTGAATGAAGATTTTTTATATATATTATGAATCGTTATAAAAACATAAAATTTGACTCTACATTTACTGTCAGTTCGTAAATCAAGGGAGTACAGCGGAGGAGAAGACCTGACAAGAAACTCTCCGCCATGTATGTCAAGCAATGAATTGGTTGTTATCTCTCATATTCTACTATATATGGGGAATTTATGTCATAATTCTGAAGAGTACTTTAATTGACAAATGTTTTAAAGGTTTTAAAGGTGTTTTAAAGGTGTTTGCGTTTTTATAACATAGTCCAGGGTTATCCAGGACTTAATACGTTTAAATTAGTCATTAAGCCGAAATTAATTATCTATTATAAAGATGGTCAATTTTATTATTACTAATGTTAATCACTACCTATTGAATCAAGTAATATCTATATGAAGTTATAATTAAGTCGAAAAATACATTTCAAAATATAAAATGCACGATGAGATCTTTCATTTGAGAATCATATTTTTTTAGATTCAAGAAAAAATGTGTACAGAAAAATAATTCCTTCGACATCAAACTTCACAAACAAGCTTAGCCGTCACCAACAACTTTGCAATAAGTTTCAAGCAGTGAACAATTTTTCAAAGAACAGCCGATCTCTCCGATGTTCTACGAACATGTTATAAACTTGTAATTACTAAGCTATACTAGTTTGACATAAAATTCATATTTTTAAGATCATCAACACAAGAAAACACATATTTAAACTTTACATATTCGCCTCTGTTTTCATAGAATCGTATTAAATCACTTGTTGTAGTGAACCTATTAAGAATCAAATCAAATCTACTGCCAGCTTCCAAAATCAAGGACGTACAGCAGTCGAGAGGAACTGGCAAGAAACTCTGCGAAAATAGACTAACTGCTAATGTTTCGTACGACAAAGCATATTAATAATTACATGCGATGTCTCAGAGAACTACACTAACCAAGCGGTTCAACTAGTCCGCAAACATTCTACGTAATAGTCATCAACAAAGCGGTGTAAACACGTGAAACAGTTTTAAAGATACTCAGCGAAATTGCTTTTACAATCGGTAAGCTTCTCGCTGTTAAATATAAATGCAACCGAACAGATTTACAGTAATTTACACGTGGTCTTAAACTGTCCTAACTCCTTCCCAAAAATAGTACCTAATACAAGATCTTAACCTAACCCAATAAAAGAGGCATCAGATATAATAATAAACGCATTCATCGAAGTGCCAAGGCCTGAATAACATAACTGAACAAGAGTTGCATAAATTCCTAGTCGGATCGAAGTTGTTTAAGCTTATTTATTCCAGCGACGTTATCGATTGTATGCCATTGAAACTGCATACTAATGAATGTACGAGTTTGTTTCCAAGGACTTTTAGGGCTGCATCTGAAGAGGAATAAGTATGCCAATCTCTCGTTCAATGTACCCATTGAATACGGATCATGACCGTTAGTCCGGACTTCGCCTTGTACGTTCGATTCATGAGTTTGTATTCACTGCGCTTTATATTTACTTAGTCTGTAGCCTTAGAGACGTGGTCGCCGAGATACTGTTTTCATTACACATGGTTCATGCACAATGACAAGAATATTATGAATACGTGGATATTGTTGATTGCTTTGTATGGATAGCTTATAATAATATTTTATAAATGAATCAGACCAAGTTTAGCTTGTTAATTTTGTTACAAAAACAAATAATTCAGTAATATATATTTATTTATTAATAATATTAATTGAATTCATTATCATCATAGTAAAATGATATTGATAAGCGACTTAATACTACTTGTGTAGTAGAGATTATTTGCGTTTATCGCAAAGGTCACAAGCTCAGCCAAACGTTTTAAAGGTCGTCAGAATACGTTAATCTAAAAAAAAACCTAAAAATGTTATAAAAGGTAGGCTTTTCATAGTACTAGAGTACTGTATATTATGTACTAGGCTTCATAAAAGGCCTTCAATTGAAGAAAATTTATTATAAAGTGATGTAATGGAGAAATTTTATACATTATGTAGTCTTTCGTTCATAAGATCTTAAATAATTTTATACTAAAACTAACACAATTATACAGAAAGAAACGAAGAGTAATTGTACAAATTTAAAAGTTCGTTTAATTATACAACAATTCTTTACAATTTTTTTTTAATTTTAAGAAAGTTTACTTCGTTTTATAATATTGGTATAGACAGGGATTAATTAACAAGCGATTGATAGTTCTCCAGAACAGTAATCACACTTTATTGAGTTAGTTAGGTAAGCGTTACGTCTGAAGACATTAAATTTTTCGTAAATGTACATACCTGATTCTATTAGCGACCAGCAGTTCAGCGATGTCTCGCCCAAGCCGTGAGTATAAGGACTCAGCAATGACGAGAACTTTCGCGTCAATGCGAAGACGTGCATTCGAACGGTGATCCCTGGCTTGCTGATGCGACGCGAGCAGGGAACACTGGGACAATGGCCGGGGAACTCGATCTCTCCATACAAGGCTGATGGGGATAATAAAATTAATTCAATACCATGTTTAGTCTATCTGAAAATTTAAGTCAATATAGTAAAGTTAGGTGATATTAATAGTGAAAATAAGTATCTAAGGTTAATACATGACGTCATAACATTGATTTTTAAAAAATATATTGTCGTTTGCAACATACATAATGTTACCAAAGTTAATCCGTTTACACTACATCTCAATAAAGTATGTTAGGACTAACAAAATTAAAAGTATTTGTTAGGGATGATCTTATAATTATCTGAAAGTAGCTTATGCAAATCAATATTTTAAACTCTTTAAGTGCTCTTGCATAAAACATACGCAACTGTAATAACATTCGCCGCAAATTGATTAGTTCGTAATCTTCCTGTTAAATTTTCATGAAAATCAATCAAAGACCGGCAAAGTTACCAACGATTCAAGTTAGAAGCCACATCAAAGAGCCATTCAGGTTTATCTGAACGTCGGAATAAATAAAAGGAATTCGTGGGAATATAGGCCGTGTTGTCCAAGGGCGCGGCATTCCGAAATGATGAGTTGAAAAGGACAGAACTCGCCACTAAACAGATAATATTTTATTATTATTAATACATACTATTTAATCCTTATAATTTATCAACACTTATGGTTAAGCACGCGGTCTCTCGGATACCTTAATGTAGAGGACGTCGCCAATATAATAAGGCTTGCTGAAGCTCGCGAAGGCTTCGCCAGTAAGTGAATGTCGAGGCTAATAAGCTTAACAACGGATCAAGTCAAAAGTTTAAAATAATAGACTTTAATACAGACTGTAAGTAGAATGGACACTTGCTTAAATACGTTTATTTTTATTACGGTTTTCGAATGATTAATAATGGTAAAACGTTAGTAAATTAACATAGTATCGAAACTACTGAACTAATATTGTTGAAACTGGGATATATCTAATACAAATATTACATACATGCCAACATAGGATATATTTGGTTTGTTTGATCTTCCTTTGTTTAATCAGTTTGCCGTTGGTATAAGGAAATGGTGTTAAACAGGTAACGCTCTAGCGCTTATCTTACGCTTTTAAAACTCAACTAAGATCTTCATTAACAAGACTGGTGCAGGGCGAGAAATGTTAGTGTAAATTAACCTAAATACTTCACGGTCATTCTAATTTACGGGATTTTTGTCACGCGTTCGCTAATTACTTTTACGACCGCATCTGTTTTATAACTAAGCTTTTGCCCGCGACTTCGTCTGTGCGGTTTAAATACAATAGGAATTTGGAAAATCGATTTATAAATGGCAGAGTTCTGGTGAAATTTATATTTAAATTATCTTCACTTTTTTTCGCCTAAGCCTTCCCTATATTTAAGTAAATCTGCATACTTAATTTCACCGAAATCAGTTCAGTAGTTTAAGCGTGAAAGCCTTACATACTTTTTGCTACTTTTGCATTTATAATATTAGTCTAAATAAAACAGATTATGGTTTCCATGTTAATTATCTACGGGTGTCTATGGTTTTTATATGTTAAAAAATATAATTACACCTGAAAGCACGTACATTCAGAGAATTCTTATATATTAATGAAACTCGCGGTAAACAAGTCTCACTAGAGAAGTAAATAACGGTAACAAAAGAAAATTTAAGACCGCCATTTCAAATATAATACATCTTCCATTAATTAGTGAAAACAACTTTTGCCATAAATAACGCCAGTCCGCCGAACTTACTGCCCTAATTCTCTCAGTAAGAGATAAAATAAAATTACCATCTCATCTACAAGACTGCTAATTATTTTAAATGTGCAAACTGGTGGTCGCGTAAACATAAATAACAGTACCTTGGTAGTGGAATTCCTAATAAATATTCAAAAGTACTGTTAAGTGATTTCTATTTGTGTTATTACTGGACTTCTCTGTTTCTCTCAGCTCTCTGAGCACGTGTTAGCAGGATATCGGAGCAGTTGTACTCTAGGATTTAGTTTCTAGTTCATTAACGTTGAGCTTATAAAAATATCTTACATATTAAGGTGTTGAAATAATCCGAACCCCCTAGAATCTCTGACCCCTACCCCTACAGGTTCATCCTTCATCTTAGGGCTCTTTGTGCATCTCGTACTTATCTATATATTTTTATAGTCACTACTTATATGTTAGGGTGCAGGGTTAGGGCCACAGATCCCCTATTCATATACTTAGTTGTAATGTAGATTGCCATTTACATAACAATACCATAGAGTATAGACTATACACATACTCCTGACGCTTTTACATATAAAATATTAATCACACTGTCAAATATATATATATATATATATATATATATACTTTATTGTGTATTTAATACTTGATTATCAAACGTTTGTACTAAGATTTTGTACAGAATAAATGCGTAATGTTTAAAAACAACGAACTTTTCGGGAGTTTGGGTGTAATGGTCCCTAATTAGGGCGATCGGCCCGACCACGCCTTTTAGATCAAGCATTAAGGCAGTAGACGACATTAATCAGCAACTATATAAATTCAGTGTATTAACAAAGAACCAATTCTGGTAGGTGTGATCAAGAAAACTGTAGGTAGGAAAAATATTTTAAATATTTTACTAACAAGTCCTAATTTAGCAACGAAAATCTTCACACGAAGAGAGCAGGCGTGGAACACTTAAACACATTAAGTTAACAACCAGTTAATTAAGGTTGAAAGGGGAACTGATTTAATATCTCTCAACTATGTCAACTACCAATGGTCTCTGTGTCTCGGTATATTTTCGAAATAGGTGTGTATTTTAAAGGACAACAGAAAAAAAATATTTATATGTTTTGTAATGTATATTGTCATACTTAATCTTACGCCACACTGGCTCAGTCAGTTTTGCTTGAAACTGAATCACAAATTTAATAAATATATAGTTCGAAGAAAATATAAAACGATGCGTAAGATATATATACTGATGAGTACCATGACGATAAAGTTCCATCGAATGGACGAAAAAGTTGTAACTTACAACATTGTCAAATTAAGAACAATTATCGCTACCAGATGGCCCTCGGATTGTATAATCCTTTCACCTATTAAAGTAGGCGTAAAAATGACAATTGGAAGAAAAAAAACACAATCACAGATGCTTTTTAAATCCAATACAGAATAGAACCACTGACGAGTCATTACAATCCGATAATCCATTAACATAATCAGCATATTTTATATTCCAAATTCTCAATGTGATTAAGGAATAGAATTCTCACAAGTTATTTTAGGACGTTCCTTTTTCATTACCTTGGAGTTTTCACTTGAAGAGTGATGGCGGCAAAAGGGATTCTCATTTATTTATTCCGGGAAATAATGTATTTGCTCCTTTTTATTATTTCAAACTTATATTTTAAGCTTAATCTTTAATAAACCTTCGAACTTCGTGTTTTATTTGTCTATTATAATCGAAAATTCGATACTTGGACTTATTATAAAATGCTTTTGTACAGTATCAAAAATATTTAACTTTCATGTAGGATTACTACGATTGAACAAATAACCAGGATTAGCGCTACACAGAAATACTTTTCCAACGTTTCATTTACTCCGATTGGTACCAGATTTCATACATTTGCGCTCTTCAAAATCATGAGCCTGAATTATAATCTCCTACTAGGAACGCAACGCTATTTATTAAGCCAAGGAGCCATGGCCTCAAACCTATATTCTATTTTAGTATGTAGCTTAAATTCTATAAGAATTTCAAACCCGGGATAGGTATAACCTTAGAGTTAACTTTAAGCACAACCCATGTCCATTTACGTAGCTAATTTTATTAAAAAATCGACTTATAAAGTGCAAGTTTTTTATATGGGGAAATTAAGCTTAAAAGCTACTCGTAAGTCACCAATAAAATAGTTTATAGTTAATACGTTAATAACAGTTATGTCATGATACGCACAATGGTCGGCTAATCCTCAACAGTAGGCACTGACCAAGTGCGATAATTTCAAATTAATTTTACAAAAGCATCATGTTTGCTCGCTACAGTTATCAAGTAAATTGGATTTTGTGCAAATGACGTTTCCCGCCAGAGTAATTAATAGTGATCGACGCTGTTTTAATTTCTAGTATGGAGTTTGAGCCGGTTATACGTAACCATTGACAGTTAACTGGCACTAAAAACTGGACGTCGTATGTCAACCAGTCAGATTCAGTCCTTTGAGGACTCATGATTCTATATATTTTTTTTTTAATCTACTGATTGAAATGCGTTTTTACTAGTAAGTCAAAAAATGCATTTAAGTAAATATTTTAATGCATTGATTTAAGTACTTGCCTTCTCATTTAACAATTTAAAAAAGTCAACCACAGCCTATTAAATCTTAAAAGTCAAAAAAACTTTCCTAATTCTGTCTCGACTCAACTAATTTTGTCTATTTTTTTACTGTTTATTGAAGCTAGAGGTCACTTAACTAATTATACTATAATATAATTATAAAAAAAAATCCCTATCAGAATTGGAGAACAATTAAGGTATTGCACCGACCGCGAATCGAAATCCAGTTTCGTTACGTTCCGTTACGGTCAAAAATAACCTACAAATAGATTTCGTTTCTCAAATCGTTTTTCAATCCCGTTAAAACATTACCTGCATTCCTTTTAATGTTACCTTAACACGAGTGCCAATTACGTTAACGATGCGACAGCACCAAATTTCAGCGCCATTTGGTTACCCACCGTCAATCCACATTAAGCCATAAGAGCAATGGATCAATCATGTGTGCAAATGAGACCTGATCAATATGTAGGCCGTCGTTTTTAAATCCACTTTGCGGATACGCCTCATTTCGCGGTTGTATAATAATAGTGACATCATATTTTTTTCGGCCTTATTTACTATAGACGAGATGAGGACATAACAATTATAATATATAGTTTCATAGGCTGCGTTAAGCAAAATACTATCCTACTGCAGGCAAGAGCTTTTTCTATGAACGTAGCTTTACATGGTACATCACCACTAGGTTATTTTTTTAAGAAAATGCACTTTAAGTAACTAGATGG
This sequence comes from Leptophobia aripa, assembly GCA_951799465.1. Taxonomy (NCBI): domain Eukaryota; kingdom Metazoa; phylum Arthropoda; class Insecta; order Lepidoptera; family Pieridae; genus Leptophobia; species Leptophobia aripa. Next base: position 630,986 of record OX637269.1, on the reverse strand, counting down.
ACTAGCAAGAAAATTAGTTTTGTCGTGTTATTATTTGTCACAAATTTATTCAACTTAACTACTACTTTTCTGGGTATAGAAAATAAACAAACACGCCTGATTGAATGCTTTCAATGTCTTACCTCGTCAAAGGAGCCGTGACGTAGTAAGTATAGAAGAATATGGTGAGGACGGAGAGCAGCATGACACCGGCCACGCACTTCCTCACATTGACGTGGCTCGCCAGCCACAGACAGCAGCGCGGGGTGGCCGTCTTGTACGCGTGGTACTCCCCGCATTCGAGCAGAGGCGCGCGGGCTCCACGACCTTCCATACTTATATATACACACAACTATATTTACACAACACAACACTTAGGCCACAATCTCTATCTGGGAACTCTAAAGGCCCCGTTTGTTCTTGGTGATTTTTGTCGCCACTTGCAATGCTTCCACATTTCATAACAACGCTGCGTGTAAAGGCGGATGGTCGCGGTAAACACGCTGGCGGTGACGGCCATCTCGTGCCGACAAACGGATCCGTTGCCTGTTTAAAATGGCCGCCGACGCATTCTGGCGGGTTGTGCTCATCACGACGGCTGGGCGCCACTGCTCCACTTTACGGCATCCGTGGGTTACTGGGGCTGATTGTGGATCGCATCTGTGTTGGCTGCAACAATTAAAATTCATTATAAAGAGAATTGCAAGTATAAATCCGCTTTAAAAAAAACAGCAAAAGGAAAATCAAGGATCCATCTTGTTTTTATCAATAAAAAACGGATATAACAATGTAAATTATAAGAACCACCGGACACAGGCCGTTTATTTATATATATTTATTTACAAGCCGATATTTTTTCCGTTCAATTATTAAAATTACACAAAGCGGATGTTATGTTTCGCGCTATAATACCAAAAGTTGTGTAACCCAAAAAACATTTAAACAGCTGAATATTTATAAGCACATATAAATATTAATTATTAAAAGTAATACGTTGATTTAACGGTATGCATATTTTCCTGCAAGTAAAAAACACTCGCATAATTAAAAACATAACGTCCGGGATATAGATGCATTTCTCACGTGGTTCATATTAGATATTTAAATCAGTATCAGAGGGACAATATGCATATTATAATTTAAATGTACTCAGAGTTACCAAACTCTCGGAACTCTGATAAAACCGACCTTCGTGTCATTGGAAGGCTTATATTGAAATACTTCAAGACTGAAATAAATTCATTCGTCTGTTAAATTGGATCAGCGAACCTCAAAATTCTGAATTAAATTTGATTAAAAAGTAATTAGTGCGAAATCTGGTTACATTTATACTCTTTGGATATTAAATAACTAATTTTGTGATTAAACTAGTCTAACGTTAAACTGGAGGTAATATAAGCATAATATATCATTCGGTTTCAAACGTGGCCGTATAAATTACAAACCGCATGAAGTTTAGTTACTGAAAATTCGAAATTAGCGTGTTTTTGTGCCTTCATTGCTATTGAATAGCTGTGCGTTACTCTATTTCTATAAGGGACTGTACGAGCTCGTAGAATCGCTGTTGGATACGAAACGCGAGTGGAATCTATAAACGTTCAACCCTATGAATATTAACAAGATGACCTAGTAACCAGGCAATTGTATCTAAAAGCGCATAGAGACTTTTTCAATACAATATTTTTTAAGAAAAATCCTAAAAAAACAATTGACTGACGCTACCAATTCTATTGCATCCCATGTTGTATCTCACCCCTTGAATGTGTTTTTTTAACGGACAAGGGTGATCTGTAACTGACGCAAGTCTCTCTCTCAAGTCTCTCATTTCAAGAACAAAAAAAACCAATAATGAAGAATGGTACATAACGGGAAACTAATTTAAAAAAAAAATCTTGATTCAACATTTTAGTGTCAAGTTAGATAAGACGCTCACAGCTCGAGAATAGGGAGAAATTAAACTTAATTAAACAAAAGTCACTTTAATATTTCCCTGACATAGCATATCAGATTCAACAATCTGATACACACGCTCGGAAATACTATAACTTTTATAACAGTTTTACAATATTGCAAAGAACAAAAAGAAACTACACCATCTCACTCCATACAATATTTAATCTAAAAGCGAACGCAAGCATTTTATCGAAGATCGTGAATAGACGAGCGAAATAACTATGCAAAACGCCAAAGGGCATCGTTCGGCTACAATAGAGCTAAAGTTTTGATGAATACCAAACTTAATATGGAGATGGCCCTTTACGATAACACCGCGTCACAACGTATCAAAAGACAATGCTCTGGCGGTGGTGTCGTGGCAACTTATTATAACTTTGCCAGTCCGCCACACCTCGTCTTCCCCCGGATATCCGAATACCGTCGTTAACATGTAACTTGCATAACACTGGGGCTCCTATTTCTAATATATAGCACAATGTTCGCAATTTTCGTGAAGATATTGTTGGCAAAGTTACTCGTTTGTATGCAGACAACGTATCTACAGTAATTACGTGTTAGTGTCTGATACTGACTGACATATTCTTCTCGATATAGTATGTGGCAATGGGTCAGTTTTATTAAATCTCATCATTTTTTTAATAGGTATTTCTTTAACGGATTTAAATAATATAATTTGTACAGGTTTTGAGAGGTTTGTACATCGGGGTCAACTACTTTGTCGCATATACAGTGCATACTCCATGTAACACTCGATTTAACGACAAATTCTCTAAAGAGTTGAAATCGAAATTGGCTTTGGTTAGTTAAGCTTATATTCCATACGTTAAATTTTCTTCTCTCCAATTAACGACCAGTCTCTATAACGCCATAAAATGCACAGTCCCTGCAGTGTCTTTATATAAGGTTTTATAATTATATTTTTACGTGTAAATTAAAATCTTTATAATAAATTTTAACTAACAAGATGTTTATATATATATATCGAAGACTTGAGATTAGACTCTTACAAAAGCTTAATATTGTATAGTTTGTCATTCAGGTCAATCGCGAGTCCGGTCAAGGAAGATTAATGGCTGATAAACACCATCAGTCACCAAGGACCCTACACGTTTTGTTTGAGCGCGTCTGAACACTTGAATAATTTACCAAATGTACTTAAATACATGAGAAAAACAGTAATAAACGCAGTCAGTATGTTTTTACTAAGGACGTCTAGGATGGGCACAGAAGATTTAGATAGAAGATAATATCAAACTTAAAAAGGTTTTTCTTTTTATCACATCGACTGAACATTTTAGTTTATATCAGTCGCTAAAAGGATCAATCACAACTACGTGTATATGATATATGTGTAAATGATATATATATATATATATAAAGTATTGCAAAACCTCCCGAGTATTATCAGAAATGCAGGTTTATTTAATAAAAGTGATATAAAGAATATACACTTGGAAGTTGTACACTGTATCCTGTATGTAAATCTAATTTGAAAATACACTCTCACAATAAAAAAATAACGTTTTGCTTAGGTATTCACAAAATTTGCAACGAAGCGTAAGTCTGATCAATTGTTCATAATAAACATACAAATAAATAATTACGATTGTTATGCTTACTCGCGTTTCATTTGCTGCTATAATTCATTTCACATTTATCGCATCCCATATATCCCTCAAAACGATTTGCTGATTTCCTGCATTAATACGGTATGTCTTTAATTCCAATTTATTCATTTAATACTCTGCATACAACGTGAGTTATTAACAATATAATTGTTTTAATAAAATAAATTACAATTCGTATTAGCGTATAACGCGATGATGTATTCAACAAAAATCATATTATCTTTATATACATATATATATATATATATATATATATATATATATATTGCGAGCAGGTGGTGTTGAATTCACCGCCCATAGACAGTCACGAGGCTGGTAGCTCGTGAGTGCTTTGTCGGCCTTTAAGAGAGTGGTACGCTCTTTTATTGAAGGACCGTAAGTCGTATTGGTACGCAAATACCGTAATGGTGCATGGTTATATAACGTGATGATGCGTAGTATATATTTAACACGACATTTGCTACTTTAACAAAGTTAATTAGACAAATTTAACATTTGCAGGTGCAATTTGTAAATGGCAAAGCAAACTAATTACCGATTAAATCAGTTAGGTGATATCAAAGGGTTGAATTCAATCGGAACGCGCACAACAATAACCAGTTCCCATTATATGGATGTTGCATCGAACAGGTATCAGCAATTAACGGAGCATTTGCTCCATTACTATTTACGTATGACATCGAATGAAAACGTTTAACACTATAATTGGTTATTCAGTGCTGCGACTAATGCATTCCATTCTGATCATTAGCTGTGATACCTATGGTGTCACCCGAAGCCGAAGGGAACACATGCCCAGTATATAAGATAACAATAAAAAAATATCTAACACTATTTAAATGTTCAATACGTACAGAAAACAACGGAGACTTGCTCCCAGCGACATAATTGTTCATTAATCGCTTATCAAAATTATGTTTATGTTAACTTTTAATAATAAATAATCTAATAAACCTGTATTCGTAGGTACATACATCAGTGGCCACGATTGTATAAAAGGAAAATTGCAATATCACACTGTACAAAATAAAACATATAGTTTAATTAACTAGATATTGCATTGTTGCACTGGTCTGCGGGTATGCGCCAATCTGCTCAGGATCTGTGCGATTGCTGCAGGCTATTCATAACAAGACTTTCTAATAATATAATTTTCTTAAATGAGTGTACCGTTCATTCATATTAATATTTTTCCACGAACATCCAGTCCAGCCTGAAGAGCCCAATTCGATATGAGATATAAATATGCTTAAGCTACGAGGGTTCCAAAATAGACCGGTCTGTGAAGATACCTACTGTTTCACACTCGACTTTATGTCACCATAGGGCGATTCATTCTCAAGCGCTATCATCTAATTAATCCCTTACACTATAATATGACTTGCTGGACAATTTCTTCATAATATAAAAACTACGTAGTCATACGTAGTAACCCTAATCTTATGTAGACTCACCAAGCTTTTTGCCTATCCACTTAAATTAGCGTAAAAGCGTAGTGTTCTAGTATCCAGCGGTGTTTCCTTATGCGATTAAGTGAATTTATGCAAGACATTACAAGGACAGTGCATGCCGCCTCCAGTGTCCGCTCCTCCAGTTATGAAACCCCCCTTCGTGATATATGGGGTAACGCTGTCACGTTATTGCTTCCCGAGACGACTAAGCATATTATGTTATTACACGAGTCGTATCAAGAATGTTTTCTTTTGATTGTGCGCTGTGTTTATAATGTTTTGAGTTGTTTTTTTAAGGTATCATAACGTATATAAAATGGAATGTATGAAATAATAGGTACGTAATATGATGTATATTGTGAGGTGTCTTATAAAATATAAATAGTTCTTTAGGGGGAATAAATGCAAGTAGCACGTTTCAAGTGCTTTGCAATTTCATTCTCTCGAAAATCCGAAACACTAGGTGTTTACTATCATTGTATTTAATATACTATACATTAGCCCATGTTCATTCAGTATTGAACAGGCGCTAGCGGACCTTAAGGAACAAGTAGGTACGTTTTCTTAATACAAAGGCCACAGTCAGAGTTGAATGGAGTAGGGTCATATCTGACCTATGCCACGACGTGGGGCATTAGGTCTCTAGTAAGTAAGTAAGCATACAGAGAGCAAGACAAAAAGCCGATTCCACAGCTCGGCAGTTCACGGAATTAAATGCCTCGCAAAGTAAACTGTGGATATCCAGCAAGGTGGTGAGAATGGAATTTTGAAGTATAACGGCTCGTGCGTTAGTGGAAGGCGGGGATTAACCAAAACAATTCATCAGAGCACAAGCATTCTTTGTAAAAGATGCAAAGAGACAAGTCCGTACGGAAAATGAACCAAGCCACTCAACAATCAAGGATACTTATCAACATATAAGTGAAAACCCTTACTTATCCGTTGAGGACGTATTTTTCGGTAATTACGTAGACTGGAGTGATTCGCGGGCGCGTGATAATCCCCCCGCCCATTAGGCCGAACCGCGCTTGCAAATCGTCCGCATATTTTGGCCCAAGATTAATTGTTCTCGAATATCATCTATCACGGTGAGCTCTCTCGTGACGTTTTAAACAGTGCGTACGACGTTTGTTTTATTTCAACCACAATAGGTTTAAAGAGCACCGCTTCGGCTAAATGAAAAAAATTTAATTAACGGTTTAATCTCATAAGATCGAAACGATTTGGGCTTAAAACAATTGTGGGTTGTGTTTAGATAAATTTCTATATAGTCATGATCGTGATTCTAATTGGCAAGTGAACAGCCTTCTGTGCCTGCCACGCGCCGTCAGGCGTGCCGTCATGGTACGAGTGAATGCTAAATCGAGCAGATAGAATTTGTGCGCGTGGAATCCGTGACTGTGCTGAGATACACACACGGTTGATCATTAATGAGTCAATGAAGATGAAAAAAAAATTCAGAATATTTCAGAAATATTCTGAAGCCAACTTGTTTTAAAGGTTGAGTATTGGAGGATGATTTCAATTTAACATTTTATGTTAAGCACCGGAATCCTAATTTTGCAGATAAAGATAAATCCTTCGAAGCAGCCCCTCGACAGTTTATTGAGCAGCGGACATGTACAAATTGAGTCAATCTCTTTTTGTTGCAGACGTAAATCGAAATACCTACACTCAACGTGCAAAGATATCAATCAAGTCGACCTTTTTTCAATAAAGCAAGCACAGAGCCAATTTTACGTGCAATTTAAGCTTTAGCCGGTTTGTTACCGTCCGCATCCGTTTCAAAATATTTTCTAGTACGTGATAATTCATACATTAAACTGTCGACCTAGATTACGATGTAAAGAGGCTTGTACGCAATGTTTTGAATGTTACTTACCATTAGCGGAGATAGTCGGGGTTGATTAAAGAGCTGGAGCTTATAGCAACAATGAATATTCAGTACTTCAGTGCATAAGCATAATGCACCGCGATCTCAGTGCCACGAGGACATAGCTGTCATGACTGCACCGCCACCCATTTCTCATCTCAAATGCCACAAGCATGCCGCCCGACTTGGGCCCTAATAGTATTCGTTTTTTTAATAACGTCTTGACTGAATGATACGGAATCAACTTTGTCCTTTACCAAATGAAATCAATAGATATTCGATTTATATTAAACAATATTTGCGTATTAAATCAAGATTCAAAAAAGCACTTTGGTGGCGTATGTGTGACTATATGAATATTAAATGTGAATAAATAAGAATGTAAGCATATCATTTTAAATACTTTCCAAACACCTAAGTACGTGCTTATTGACAATGTTCGTATATGTTTTAGAAAGATATTGAAGGGGCGAACTAAAGCGATAGGCATCAAGCGAAGAGGAATGGAAAGTGTCATATCTACGCTCTGCTACGACTCAGTAAGTAGTACCAATATTATTTTTTTCATAACTTAAGACTTATTCATTTTATGTAATCTCATATACGTACGATAAAAGAGATGTTTTCATGTGCAAAAAAAAACTGGCAAGTCAGTCAAAAGATGACTTAGTCCAGACGTATATTATAGATACATTATCGAAGCCTCATTAATCTATCTAATAACAAAGAAATTAAAAAAGCTGGCAAAAACTTCTTCCTCATTATTATTGTTCAACACTTTTGTATTAAATATAAAAATAAACTTTTAATGTACTTTATAAAGTGTTTTGTTCTTTTAAAATAATTTTTTTTTTGTTGTGCTGTGTTGTCTAATGAGAATTAATTAGCCTCGGCGACATGACATGAAAAATTTCAACCGGCATCTAAATTATGTGTATTGTCGCGTGAGAAATAGGAATGAACGAACGCGTCGCAGTCGAGGGGAAAACCAATGGGTTTTGTCAACATTAGTTGAACATTTTCCATTTTTAATTAATAGGGACTCGCCCAATTTCGTCATTGGGCGAATATACTGAATTTTATATTGAAATATTACGTAGACTAATGTTTTAATTCTTCATTAGAATTAATCTAAGCAAAAAATAACACAGTAAAACAAGATAAACTGCACACTCGAATTAAGCATTTGTAAGAAAAATAATAATAATATTACTACAATAATATGATAAAAAAACGATATTTTTTAATTTTTTTATATGAAAGTTAACAATTCTTGAGTAGCCTTACAATGCTTTGTTATTTTGATTGTGAGTAACACAATTTTGTATTAATTGTTTATTTTAAACGAGCAGCTATCGAGTTTCTTGCCGGTGGTAGTGTAAAAATTGACAATTCAAAAGTGTCAAGTCAAGTGAATAAAGATATTTTGAGTTTGAGTTTGAATTCCATTTGCACCAAAAGATTCAAAATCAATACTTTTCGTAATTTAAAATTCAATTAATAAGTACAAACGTGTTTACCAAACAACGCATTTTTTTATAATTCGTTACAATTAAAAATAAAAATTGAAAAATTACTATATATGACTTAATAGCTAAAACATATTATTATTTAAGCCACACAGTAACTGAAAATGTATATAATTCAGGAATGCATTTATTTTCAAGTCATTTTTAAAAGTATTTTCTCAATATATCTCACCATAGAGATTCCACCTTCTTCGGTAAGAAATTTATGAAAACTTACTTTAATTACAAAACAAAAAATGTCATATACACTACTGGAGAGCAACCCATAATCTAATAAAAATTTAAGTGAATAATTTGTATCAATTAAAAAATCCCAAAGCACACCCATTGACTGTTTGTTAGGCGTAATGAAGTTCGCCAGGTCAGGTCAGGTTAGAAAGAAGTATATCAACGCAACGCCTACGTTTCCCGAGTCCAATATCACCAGCGAGCCACGCCCAGCGCATACCTCAAATCATCGGCACTGAAACCTTTAATTTTCCGTGCTAAATTTTCACGACGCAATTACATCCGGAGCATACAGCATTTGTTATGATAAAATAATCTTTTTTTATTTTGTTATGCAAAACGGCTCGCCCGCACGAACAACCCGTTAAATTTGATTACGCTAAGGTAATCCCCTTTCTACTTGCGGTTTTATCGCTTCAAGGTTTTATTTTCGACCAATAGTCTGTTATTTGTGAGACATGTTCACACTTATTATATTTAACTTTTTTTTGTGGATTGACTTAAGACAGCTAGTGGCCACACTGGACTCGCACTGCGAGAGACCGCCATAAGTGGAAATCTTTAGACGCCGATATTTATTTAGATTAGGATGAGATAGGCAATTAGATGTGTGTAATTAGTATGTTAATTAACCAATAAAGGCTTTATTATGTATATGTTTAATAATATACGTCAATGAAATGCTTGGCGATTAAAATGTGTGGCGGAGAGTTTTTTGCCAGTTCTTCTAGTCCGCTCTACGCCCTTTGGCAAATGATGTGGAGTCTAACTTTTTTTTATTTTTTTTACGTAAGTGTGCTATAGTTACCTATAGTTACGTGAATAAAGATTATTGTTTTTGAATGTCTTTTTTGATCTATAATAAATGGACATGTTGAAATCACCCTATGTTTTGTTTACATAGGGTTAGCCCGTATGTTCATTGCGAATATACGGATTTAACAATGGGCAATTTAGTGTGTTGTGTCTATTATATCATTTTATTTGAAGTAGGGTGTGTGTCAAGTGTGTGTTAATAAATTAACATGTTTAACTTATCTAGAAATGTGTAAAAGCTTGCAGCTTATTATATTACCAATTAGAATTTCTCTCTTTACAACAATTATTGTGTTGCTTCAGTGACAAACTTTATTCATAAATACTAATTAATATGACAGTGTTTTAAATATAGTAGAAGTGCATATTTGACTAAATGTACTCATATGTTGGAGAGAAAGGGTTTTTTTTTTACATTTTTATTAAATGTATTATTGCAAGATTAAAAACTGCTTATTGAATCGGGTTAAAAATTTATATTTCGCGTGTTTCACAGCATGGCCACGGGTGACTGACAGCGTTCATTGACATTACAGTGAAAGCCTCTTTGTATAATTGTTTGTATGATTCTCTTATATACGTGAATTATATAAACGTTATAATAACGTTACGTTATAATCAGCTCAAACAATAGAAAGCAAGATTTGTCTCTGCAAAACACGTACAAGAAAATATTAATAAAGTAGTAATTTCACAGAAACAATCACAATTAAAATTGCATTAAAATACTCGAAACAAATATAGACGACGCATCATCGGAGCTCTAGAAACGAGTAGACTTTTAAATGCAGCCAGTTGAAACCATTAAACATCTTAGCGATCGGTGTGAAGTAAAGCTGTAGAGGAAAATGGGGCTAAGCCACAATAGTAAGTGAACGTGGACGTTGTGCCCATTGTAGTGAAATCATTTCAATCCAACCCTACTACAGCTGGACAATGTTTTCTTTTCGTTACAAATGTAGAACGATCTTATAATAAATACATATCGAGGTCAACATCGACTGTGTATACATCGTACACGTTAGCAAACATTATTTTTTTATGTTTTATGCAAGAATTGTAAACATGGAACTAACAATAGACAAATATTGAAAATATTTTCTAACTAAAAAGACTTATAAGAAAAATAAGAATATTAATAACTTTGCAATACATATAAAGTAATAAATAACGCAGACGACCAACAAGAAATTCATTGAAATACTTAAAACCTTACCCAGTGTTAAATTTAATTTGCTTCCTTGCTCGTAAAGTTCATGCAGCATTAAAAAAACATCTATTTACGAACAAACTTAATCATCATTAGTTTACAATACAATAAGATTTACAAATACAGTTATTAAAAGAGGAAGCAACAATTATTGTCACACATTTCGAACGCGCAGGAGGGATTCGCACGACACGACCGGCCGCTGTCGTCTCTCAGCGCTTACTGAAAACCGCTACGCACGGCTCAGCGCGGGAAATTCGTAGCGAGTTTTGGCGGCCGCTACGGAAGCTACGCTAAAAATCTTTGGCTACGGGCGGGTCTGTAAAATGTAAATTTCTATAATATCCTTACGCAAGGGTAAAGTTATGGTTTGTTTAACGATTTATAACGAATTGATTGGGCGTTCGTTGAAATGGATGGGTATATTATAACTTGTTATTTAACTTTTCTAATAAGATATTTTGTAAAGAGAGACTTTCAATTTTGTATAAGTTAAAGCAAAAAAAAAAGTAAAGAAAAATTACAAGTCCTTCAACCATGAACAGCGATATCCGTAGCGCCGATAGGGATCCAACCTGATTAATGCTAAGCACGCCAATAAATATTGATGCAAGATCCTTTGTCTTGCTCGGGATTGATTCCTTTTTATTAATGGCTAGGTACACGCACATTTATGTGACAAATGTTCGGCAGAAAAATGCGTAACAAACCGCTTGTCATTCGTCATTTTCGTAATAATTTAGAACTAACACGATTATACTATATATATAGATCTACTATAATATACACTGAAATATAGCAGTATACCTCAAGTAATTCTCTCATAGCGACATCGTCTCGTAACTCGTGTATAAATTTTTGCTCATAATTTTATATATACTTTTACTTTTGCGGTAGCAGTTACTGATTGCGTGTGATCATGCGATCATGTCCACGGCATCCGATCAGTTGGCACGGCCGTCACGCACGCAATTCATCACTGTATCGATAGTGCGTGTTTAGCGATAACAAGACATTCTTTATTCAGACACCTTTTTATATGGTACCTTTTATATATACTAAAGTTAGTCTCTGAAAGGAATGTGAACCTATTTACAGCAAAAAGGCCAAATATATTATATTATTTAATTACTGTTCTGTTGGAGCAATACCATTATAAAACTTTGAATATATCATCGATTTTTTAAAATTATTATTAGAGTTGTAAAAGCTCAAAGAATATTATTATTTTGTTTTTTAATAAGTCTGTTAATGGACTAGTTGATCGAATTACGTCAGCAATGATGCTTGTAATTTGATTATACAAAATATTTATATTACATAAAGCGAACGCTTAGTTAAAATTACCACAAAATAGTATTTCATTTAAGAAATTTCATATAGTGAAAAATTTCATTATACAATTTGAACGATTTTCCCATGTTGTTTGGTAACAATTCATACGCAAGTATAATATTTCAGAAAACGTCAGATTTACCATAAAAAAATACGGTATTATGTAATATATGATGAAATCAGGTGTGTTTTTAAAGTAAAAAGCAGAATCATATTTTTTTTAGTTGTAGGCAAGTTAGTGAGTTTTCCTTGAACATCTTTTATTATTTTCAGGTGCGTATGTTTTTTTGAAAGTAATAATAATTCGCGACATTTGTCAAAGTAACAATTTAGACGTATTTTCTATACAAACGCTCTTCGCATGTAGTTTTGTTCGTAGCATAAAAAACTTATATGCTAAGAACTAACACCTAAAGTAAGGAGTAAGTTGAATTCGCTTTCAAAGTGTAAAGTTTCTATAACAACAGAGGGCTTTTAGTCACCTTTCATAGAAGTCAGTTCATTTATGAGAAGCTTTCATGTTGACAAAGCTAGCGGAGGCTCTATTCAAATCATCCTGAGCCTTATAAATAATGTTGAATGGCTGTATTCTTGTAGATTGTTCTCAATATATACGAACCCTTCGGAAAATACAACTAAAACACATAAAAGATACATACCTACTTGAACTCTGGGCGTATAGCTAGTCCTGTCGTTCAGCCCGGCTCAATATTAGTCTGAAACAATAAAGTATTTTTAGAAATCTTACGTATCAAAAGTAAAATTCGACTCAAAATTTATATAGGTACAAAAACAAATTTAATAAACCGAATTCATACAAGTAAGGTACTTTTTTTAAAAACTATGGGCTATGTTATTATCGTTTCATATTACCAAATAAAACTAACACCCAACATAAATGGCATTCGGAATTCACATGAAAATTCAAATTCAATTTGCTCCATTTTCCACTGTCAAATATATTTTCGCATTAGCGAGACGTTCAACATTTCTGTTCAAAGAGTAACGCAAACATCCCCCTTCGTTTTAAGGGCAATAGGCCAAGAAATCATTCAATAAACATTTGAGGCTTGGTATATATTTCAAGCTTTCTTTTACAAACTGATGACTATGATTATTTGCACCAAATTTCATCCATCTTATTGCGTTGTGCCATTTATAAAGTTTCTCTAGTACATTCACATATTGAGGTATTCTATATCATATTCACATAGTTATGACTGAATGCACTATTTTTATGAACAAGTTTAGTTTAGACGAGGTATAGAGCCAGTTATATTTCAATATGGATGAACCATTTAATGAGTTTTTGCCACTCAATAACATTAAGCGGAGTCCAATTTCTAATTAAAATGTATTTTGATTATTTTTTAAGATTGGATTACTACGGTATTCCTATATATAGTTTTTTTTAGTGTGTGTATCCGATACATACTTAGCTTAATCGTAACTCAACACTGCTCATAACATTAATCCTAATTATCTCTAATTTATCAAGCGTTTAAACTGACATAAACCGATAACGCTCAACCACCAAAAAGTTCCCGAGGGGAAAATTAAAAAATGCGGGCAATACTGGTCGGGGCCCGCGCGCCTATAAATAACAAAACTTTCCAGCGAAATACTTTCTGTAAAACTGAAATATTTGAAATTTGACTTGAACCGAACCACGTTTACCTACGTTTCCTTTATTGCACGGCATTACTGACATTTCCTTGTGTACGCTTTATTAAAAGAAACTGAGAATATAAACTGTAACAATCAAAAGCAATGCAACTATACATTTAGCACTATGTACTTTTTAAACGAATCATTTATTTGAATGCCCCTAAATTTGACTTTCTATTTTTAAATGTTGTATCTTGTTCGTATTATATATATATTGTATTTTGTTATTGTATGTTTCAAGTTCCCATACAATTGTTTTATGTGTATACCTAGTTTTATTGTGTTATTGTTTTTTAAATATATTTAGCACATAAGATGTTTGGGGACAGATGTAATACAATAAAATAAAATTGTGGTGTATATAAATTGCTTACAACGCATCCACAAAATATGTAATGTCCATGGATTGTTGTTTCGTATACATAATAATAATGGCCATACAGTAAATAAAAATATTTCTATTTTTAATAAACAAAACAACAAATTTACTTAAAAAAAGCATAATTAAGCATTTCAATGTAAAAATACAATATTGTAATTATGAAATTTAATAAGAGTACGCATATTTCGATGTGTAATCCATTTGAACACGGCGATATTCACAGAGTACATTCCGCGAACCCTGAATCTCGATGGGCGGAGGCAAGAGTGCAACAAAAAACTTTTTTCATAAAACTCTCGAGGCATTCGGCCGCGAAGGAAGAGAGCAAACAACAAAAATTGTTAATAAGTAACTTTTAACAGTATAATACACTTGCACAGCTTGTATAAGAAAACTTAGCCTCCTTGAGCTTACGAGAACAATTCCCATCATATTTTGCAGTAACAAAGCTTTTTGAATCGTTGTATAATTCATAATAATATTGAACATTTGTCGAGAATTCTGAAAAAGCTCCAAAGGCTTTTCATATACCCTAGTATAGTGTAATATATGTGTGAATACAATATACAGCGTATTGAAGTACTCACCTGTCTCTTTCCGACAGAGAGAGACTAAAAATACTGCGAGCATTAAATTTTTTGTTTTTTATTTCAATATTTTCTACATACAATCGTATCAGGGAGAACTTGTGTACGTCAATAACTTTCTTACATCTTAAGCAACGAGGATTTCAAATAGACCTGAGATATCTGAGAAGATATCACATCACAATGAACTCACCTATTATTTTTTAAGCTTTATCACTGTTTAACAGATGTACTTATGTCAGCATTTGGGGCGATTCATTCCCAGGCTTTACTATCGTTGCAATTTCTAAAATACAATATTTGGAACGTTGAATGCGAACTTATTGAAATAGTTTAGTGACGTCACTTTAAACGAAATTTAAAAAGGATAAATATAATATATAATTGCAGTAATATTCTGCAATCATTGCTAAGGTTACATGCCCCTGATAATTTTTACCAGGAGGCATCCAGTGTTGGCTGAGGTACGGTTTCGAACAAGCCTCCGCCGGCAAAGCCCAACTCTGCACCAGAATGTGACATTTTTATGACAGGGTTAGGAATGACAGGTGACGAATATGAGAGGTTGTTAGATTTAAGTTAAAAACTGTATGTGTTTTTTGGCTTCGGCCGTGAATAAATAAATAATGCATTGAAGGGTCTTGCATAAAAAATGTATATACACAACAATAAAAACACTAATAACAGTACACGCGACTCTTTGTTTAGTCCCCAAGTACTAACAACTCCCGTCACCAGACCACCTCTCCCTTTCACTAAAGGGGTAAGCTTAATAACTTTTTATCCACGTATCTCATCAGAACTTTTACGTAGGCGCTACACAAAGGTTAAACCACAACGGTACTTTTACTTTTCACGCATCTCGAGTTAGAACAAACACTGAACCCACTCCGTATAAAAAGAACATATTTTAAACATACTAGCATCCCGGATTCGCTATGGTACCGGACCCTGCTGACAGAAATGTCCTGAATCACAATCGAATTCACCATTTTACTACGGAAAAAGTTTTCACATCGGACAGTCATTTCAGAAGTAACACTCAATCACAAACATAAAAGGAGAGTATTCTGAATAATTTAAAATCAATTTGCGAGGCGTAATTAACATTGGATTGGAACGCAGCGAAATCGAGTGTCAACTCTTGTAACCCCGCTATTAAAACTCAACCCCTTTAGGAGTAACACCCTCTCAATCTGAATACACTCTTATAAAACGAGTATGCATTTAATAGAGCATGAGACCGTATGGATTTAAATAACTAATAATTAGCAGTGTGTACTTATTAAGCCAAACAATAAGCTAAAATATTTATTTTTTAATATAGCCTTTCTTGTTAAACGAACTATGAAACAGAAAACAGTTAAATAAAACCAGTAGTTTCTGAGATAAAAATCAAATAAACAAATTCTTCTAACCTAGAAAAACAAGCTTCTAAATCATAGATCGGATATACAGAGAGACCAGATATTGCAAAAACATTCAGCCTTTTTATATTCGCAGTACTTGGCAAATTATTGGCTTAATTTGAATACGCTGACAAAAGATATACAAATATACGAAAATATACAGGCGAGGTCCTACACATAACAAAGAGTATATAGTTTCGCTTATATTATGAGAAATCACTGTAAAATAACAATAGGGGTTTTCATAAGCATCTTTATGACAATACAACATGAAAGGAATGGGTTGTCGTATACGTTTTATTACTCGAAGCCTTCAGAAATTATATACGTTCTTGTTTAATATAAGTTGAAAAATACACTATCGTAACTAATTATTGTAGTGGTAGTGTAAAAATTGACGATTCAAAAGTGTCTTTGTAAAGACCTACTTGAATAAAGTTATTTTGAGTTTTGAGTATATAGTTCAAGTCGGTCAAAGTGAATATGAATTTTGTTTTAAAGAACAAATGGACACACAAGAATCATCTTCTAAAATTGTAAGTTGACTATTTAGAATCTCTATTATATCCTCTATAAAATCGTATTTATGATGTAAAAGCCAAAAGTAAACTCTATGCGTAAATAAAAACAAAGTCTGTTAGAAGTTATATAATCACATTGTAATAGTTATTATTATTACAATATGTCAAAAAGTGACAAAATAGTTTTGGTCTTACGTAAGATGAGCTAAGAAAAATCAACATCATAAGACACAACGGTCTCAACAAGAGAAAGTTTTTTCATAAATGTGCAGAAATCGAGCCATCCGCGACATTTGAAAACAGCTGACGACTGCCACGGGGCATCGCACTTTAAGACTTGCAGATGTATTAAAGGGGAAATGGGAATATTTAGCCAGATTTTATCACTCGCCCTAAAGCGACATGAATAGAAAAGTTAAACGCCATTGTTAAAGTTAAATTGTACTTTGATGGAACTCGGCTTTTAATCCGATACAATATGAATTTTTGAATATATATTCTTTTCGTTTAAGCCACGGGCCATAAATGAAATTAATACAGGGTTCGAGTAACGGTGAAACACCAAATAAATACATATGCCATATCAGACTTACGGCGTTATAACGACACTTTTATAGAAGAGGGGGAGGAAACGAGAAGCACTCACACCATGAAGGTAAAGTCGTCGCCCATAGACACACACACATTTTAGGAAATGGTACGCTGTTTTCTTGTATCACCCTAACTCGTATCTTTCAGAAATACTTATACAAGCAGCTGGTTCCATAACGTGGTAATAAATATCTCACGAAACGGTTAGTGGTGAAACGATCAAACTCAAAATATCTTTATTCAAGTAGGTCTTTATAAAGACACTTTTGAATTGTCAATTTTTACACTACCACCGGTACGGAAGGCAGTCATCTACCGAGAAGAACCGGCAAGAAACTCGATAGCTGCTCTTTTAAAATAAACAATTAGTACAAAATTGTGCTACTGACAATTAAAATAACACAGCAATCGATCGAAGAGACCCAAACTTCGCTGCGGCAAAGGATCAAGCCCGTGACCGTGTTTTTAAAAGGATGACGTTATATCAGTAACAAGAGACAAAAGACTAAACTAACAGACCACTTAACAATGATTGATCATTCAATTTCGTTTCTTTATAAAATCCCTTGACAAAAACATGACTTGTTCCATGCAACGACAATGTTCCTGTCATCCGTTCAAACAACTCATTCAATGACTTCACTATTCATAAAACTTTTACAAACAGCATAATGACTTTTATTACAGGTTGTGCAGGATGGTCATGTCTAAACTAAATTAAACTTTATTACCGGTGGGAGCTACGTGACATTTACAAAGGGGACAAGCTACTTCTGTGCAATAATTGTCAAAACTTAGTTTAAATACAAATACTTCGAAATGATTGCATTCAATTCAATATGTATTATTGAAAAATATGCGGGAAAGAGATTTCATTTGTGAACTTTGTTCACTTTACTAGAAGCCAATTGCGAGATCAGTTGCAGAGTCAACTCACAGTTTAATTTGATTTTACGCAAAATTACCTCTCCGCCAAAGGTCAGCAACACACATGTGAGCCTCCCAGCTTTACAGGTAAACATGAGAATCGGTTAGCACTTTACCGGCTTGCTCGTTCGCTAAATAGCAACAACATAGGGTAGTTATGGTTGAAACAGAAATATTATAAATTGACTTTATCTTGTTACTAAAAAATACATTCCTCCTTTATCTTAATGGGGTTATCGCTCAACCATTATACGTAGATATCACCTGCTTTTTTTTCAAAACCTATTGAATCTAATTCTAGCCTTATCCAGCAGCCAACCTCAATGGAACTTAATTTCGTAACCTGTACTTCTATACCACGCTGTTTGAAGCTTTACGTCCGAATGAATCCTTAATAATTGCATACACAAATATCTATTAAAACACTTGGCGTGTACAAAAGGAATAAACATTTTTCAAATGAATAAAACATTCAACTGTCAGGTGTTCGTGTTAATTTTGAAATATTGTACGGTTTAAAACGAAGCGAAGGCAACCGTGCAAATCGCACGGGCCGAGAGAGCGTGCGTCGGGAAAGTGAATTCATAATAATATAACGTTTCTTTTCACTTTTATAGTAACAATTTACCTTATGTGTCAAACTATTTATTATCAAATATGTGTATGAGACAATTTAACTGTTTGACACATGTTTATCGGAGAAGCTCTCAACGGGATCAGTGGGCGTCATGATATGGGTTATGTGAGCACAAAAGCACGGGTATTACAATAGTAATGAAGTACACAATTATGAATAGCAGGTTCAGGGCACCGATCTCAGTTTCAACAGATGTGCCTACGACCTAACTCGGGTACAATGGTTTTCCACAGAATGTCCTTTGAATCTTGAACGCACTGTCACTACAGCAAGATAGCGTCCCCACTCGCTCTGCTCTGATTGGTCAATACATACAATACAATAAACGTATTAATATAACAATACAATAAAATATTTTAATACATACGTATTATTTTCTTATTATATATAAGGCTAATAAACCGGTCTGAAACCCACAAGAAATTCAGCAGGTTACTATTATTATTTAAGCGTGATGACTGTTTTACAAATGTCCAGGCTTTTTAATCGCTAAAATAGTCATTTTAATAGAACTTGCTCACCAATTTCTGCTTAATTCAACATATTTATAATATTAATTGTTGAAGCCATACTAATAACACCTCGCGGACGTCACCTTAGTCACATTATACAGAAGGAGGATGATAGGCCATAACTTAATACTGAAAAATTCTTATACAATTTACTTTAATCATATAAATATTACAAAGCTGATGAGTATATTTGGTTGAAACCACTTATCAATTAATATAACATAACAATAACCACAAAAAAACTATTATTTTCAAAATTATTCGTTTTGTTAACGCGTTAAGCAAATTATTGCAAATAGTTCATGCTCTTAATACGGGTGATAGGAGAAACCTCCAGTGGCCCATGTTTATGTTAACTCTGCATCGGTATATTGTATTGTTTGTAATATTTATCCTTAAATAATCATAACAAATTACATAAGATATTTGTGAAGTTATTTTTGTCTACGCGCATCGTTCCGACACCTGTCGTTTATGTAAACAAACATTACATTAACGATCTGTTAATTTTAAGTGTTATCAATAAAATATATAACGACACACAACTCTTAAGCAGGCGGACGCTTAAAATATTCTGGCACGCTTTCAAGTGCCACCAACCTGAATGCAATTCAGTTCATCAAAAACAGATGTCGCCTACATCTATGTAATAGGTAATTCATTCATAAAAATCATGAATGAACCAACTAAATCAATAACGTTCCAATGAATAAAATATTACATGTCAACTGTATGCAACGCCATTGCGCGCATACATATTTAAATTATATAAATAAACTGTGGAATTCATACGTGGCCTGTGTTTAAACACAATTCAATACAAGTAGATGCTTAAATAAGAACGCGATAAGATCTAAATTGCAAATGACCGTTGCGCAATGTCGCTGTGTAATATATAATATTGTACATAGGACATTGCAACAGATGATAAATATGTATGCGAGTTCATTCATACACTTCTGTCATAACTCGACCAGATCAAGGATTTCGTTGTAGTGTCTGTGGCAAATTCGTACTATTTAAGCGATTCGATATTTGAATTATTATAAATATATAAAGCGCGTTGGCGTGTTTCCAAGACGGTTGAGGCGCCGGCGCTTATATGACGTCATACAATATATGACCAGCAATGCTTTATAGATCACTTGGTATTCACTGCATGGACAACAATTAAAGGCTAACAGTAAATGATTCATGTATTTTGAATTTAGTACAAAACTATACGTCACATCAATTCAATACTCTTGTAATTAAAAGTTTAAATATTAGAGGTTAAAAAAAATGAGGTTAATACATGTATTGAAAACTTCCCCAGCGTCTGGGACAGACCCGTGTTTAAACACCATAAATTTAAAAACCAAACGTACCGACAGCAAACAATAACTATTTTTAAAAAAACTTTACACGTTTTATATAAAAACGTATAGGATTTAAGTATATTTTATAATTATAACTTAACTTATATTAAGTAGTAATTTATTTATTTATACTTTGTTGCACAAATCGTAGGAGTTATTTATTGTTAGCACATGTGAGAACCAAGGGCGGGCTTATCGCTCATAATCTATCTCTTCCAGACAACGCACAAAATAAAAGAATAATAATAAATTTTGAAAGTTGCAAGGGATGCGATTTTATAAAAATTATGATTTATAGACAAACATACATATAATTACATAAGCTTTAAATAAATAGACGTAAGTAGGTGTTTCAATAAATAATAGTTATTGTATTCGTAATAGGTAAAAAAAATCGCAAGTTTTAGTATGTAATAGTTTTGTTGTTTGCCATACTTTACGTATTATATGTATACATTTAAACACATACATGTCTTGTGTATTCCTGTAGTTTTATTTGTATACACATGTATGTTAGTGTGCGTTAAATAAATAAATATATTGTAACGCTGTAATTCACCGGTCTGTCATGTACGAGCCACTGATCACAAAACCCCCTGGGTATCAGTTTAAATTAACGCTTATCAAAATCAGCATGATCGTACAGCAGAGCTAGTCAGACACAGTTGTCTATATTGGTAAATATTTAAATTAAGCCCGAATAAATTTGTCTCTGGGCACACTCTCAGTAGGTCGCAACTCGACCCAAGTTGAAAGCTTCAATTACGTAAAGTGAGCTGTTCACGCAGGTGACTCCTTAATTACGGGGTGGAATTGAGCTTCCCATTGACTGTCACGTTTACTAAATATTACGTGTTTAATATATTATTAAAGAAACATACATCACAATAAAAAATACAAGTTATAAGAATGAATGTCTTAAGATTTATCCTGAACTAAGTTTCACTGAAAAAATAAGCAACTACAGGGATGACAAACAGAAAATAATATAATAATATAGTGTGTGTTTAGTTTTTTTGTATATAACTGTTTTGTTATTTCTCAAATTATTTTTCTTGTACATACATGGCCTTGTGTGTTCTTGGAGTTTTGTTATGGTTGTGTTTGTATGTGTGTTGTGTGTGTGCCTTATTAAATAAATAACAAGGAGATAACAGGATGAGAGACAACCACTGTCTCTACCTCAGTGAAGACAATATTTGCAACTTAAATTAAGCTGCTGAAAATGCTGATAAAAATGAAAGAAATCGAGTTTATTATATGATAATAGTGGGTGAAATTCTTAATAAACATTCTCGATGCTCAACTAGTTGACGATAATAAAGTGGGTCATGTATATTTGTTAGGTAAAATACAAAATAAATAACACGAACAAAGGATACGCCATGTGACTTACACAATATCAATAAAGCGGAGAAGAAATGAAGTAATAACGCTGGAGTATTTGGGATGTAAACGGATTGTGTTTATATGGCCATTTCTTCTTGGAAAGTTTTGTATAAACATCTATTAGCCATAAATCGTAAGTAAAATACTTTTTATATACAGTATAAACTCCATATAACGTCACTCGATAATCACAGCGTCTCTCTACAGCGTCGAAGTAGATTGGCTTTGGTTGGTTTATCGTTTCATAGTTGTGGAAAAGATTTTTCTTTTCTCTATTTAACTATATAACGCCATAAAATGCACAGTCCCTTCAGTGTTCTTATAGAGTTCACACTGTATTTATTCGATTGATTAGTAAAGTGACTGATACTAAAAGTGAGTCATAAAATCTCCTAGTTATGAGAAAACATCAACAAGACAAAACGACCGATGTTTTTAAAAAAATGCGAAGCCTTTGAAAATATTTCTAAACAAATTCGCACAAATCTAGAAAGTTAACAAACTCGGTGATTGTTACGCGTAAATAGTCTTTTTGCAGACTGAAAATGCTATTAGGGAAACGTAGCGTTGGGGCCGCAAATTGGATTCACTAAGGTTAGGAGCCCCGAATGGGAACTAAATTCGTTTAGAAATTAGATCTTCTGTTTTTCATTCACTCGGTTTGAAACATTGCCGATATTTCGATGACAATACGACATTAGATAAATCAAATTGTAAACTCAAATGGAATTAAGATTTTTAGTGTAAATCTAAATTATGAATTTAATAAAAAAATATATATATATACAAAAAACATCAAATTATTTACTTAAGTCGGTTGGTTCTTGCGAATTATATTCATACAGAAAATTTCTTGACGCAAAGGCAATTCAATCAACTGTCATTATATTAATTAATTAAAAGAAATGATTAATTTATATTATTACTTGAAAAGGAGTATTTTGTAATGAATCGTACGAAATTCATACATAATTTAATCGTTCGTTCACAAATAGTAAAAAGGGTAGATTTAATAAAAAAAAGGAACTCGCAACTTACAATTCCGCACTACTTATAACACAATACCTTAAAATAATTCAATTAGTCCGACGCTACTTGAACGTTATAATAGCATTATGAGGGGATTTCGATTAGGAAAGCTTACTCGGCGCTAAATCAACGCAAAGCAATCAGAGCCGTACCATTGCGTTACATGCAGGTATATTGTGTGTGCACTTGAAATTTAGGCCAAGAGGTCCTTGTAATGGAACAGGATTTGAATAGTAATGTCATCTGCACGTAACCACATGCGGACCAACATTCCGAGACTAATTCACGTCAACTTTCAAACATTCTTTATTACAGTCACAAAGAACGATTCACACAATTATTTAATTAGCAAACGATTTGTTTTCGACACAGCGAATAATTATTTATATTTTCCACATATAATGCTTAGGGATTTAAAGGTGTGACGAAGAGTTTCCTGCCAGTGCTTCTCGGCGGCCTCTACAACCTTGATACTTGAGAAGACACCCACAACAAACTCAGATGGATAGAAGTCAAAATGCAATATTGTTCTTAATAGGACATAAAGTTTAGATAATTTTGGTTATACACTTAGTTCTGAATGTGAATAATTTAAGGCACTTTACGTAATGCATTCGTAGGATAAAAAAAATAAAACAAACGTAATCTCTCCTCGCTTAAAGAAAATGACAGTATTTTTTGGTATGCAAATTTAATAGCACTGCTTTGTCTTAAGTGAGGCAGTAAATTTTTTTTAAGTGTTGTAATTAGTTATTGTCCGACGCAGTTGATGAAACAACTAAAATGTTGATGATTTTTTAATTAAATTAGGAAAATTCATTATAATTTGTCAAAGTATCTTTATTCTTTACAATACATTTTCATTTATTTATTATTACGAAACCTCGACGTACAGCTAGCTAGACGTATCAAGATGAAATTTACTAATGTAATCTATGTAGTTTATTATTTAACAATTAATAGACCTTACGTTATTATTTGATCAAAACCGGATAGAATAAGTCAAAATGTTTTAGAGAACATAACATATTGAATATTATAACAAATTTTTTAATCTAGTTTAGTCTAGTCCATATTGATACAATGACATCAACTTTAATACGTTCACACGAAACGAAAAATAATTTAAAAAATTGCGCCACTTGCTGATAAAAGAATCAACCGTAATAATTTTTATCTTACGCGGCAGAGTCAGACACAAATCCTCTTCTTAAAATACGATCCCATTCCGACGCATAACGGCGTATCGTTTCAACTTAATAACAATATTTAACAATGAGATTTGCATACGAAACCCAAGTGAATGTAATTGTAGATAACCTATTTAGCCCTATCTTTATAGATAAGACCGGAAACCGGGTCGGCCTTTCAGGACGCAGCCAGAATCGCTAAGTAGTGAATCAGTTCACTGCGAACGTTTCGCATTTCGCTCATCTAATACGTCTAGCGAGAATAAATTTAGTTGCTAAACGAATAAAGTAATGATATGGTCCCTACATTATTATACCCCCACAAATATTACTAAACAGGATCACATATATAAACAGAAAGCCATGAGCTAGAACAATAGCATTCAGTACTTTTAAAATCACCATGGGAACACCGAATAACCAGGGGCTTTTTCGTAAAAATGTATTCTTCAAATGAATGGACATAAAATAGAGAAAAAACGTAAAATATTTGTCGCAACAAATAAATGTTACGAATTTAGATTTATACATAATGCGAAGTCAATATTATTAAGATGAAAAATAATATAACTTTTGCTTAAGTGATTTTTCATGTTCCAACTAGGCTGAATTATATATATTTTTCCACCAGTCGATAGCGACTATAATCGTTAGGCTGGGTTAGGACGTATCAGTTTTGGAGGCCATCGTCTCAGCTAATCGTTTTGTAGTCAGACTTAGATGTGATATAGCTGAGTTGTCACGCAGGAACAAAAAGTTCTATAGAACATTTTGTTTACTCAAGAATTAATTTAACATTTTACTCAAGACGTACAGGTCCGTGATACTAACACATGAAAATTAATATGCCATTTTCGGTAAATATAATACGTAATTTTTCGTCAACTCGTTCCGAAACGTCTGGCACGTGGATATTCCGTACGAGGAATTTAATTCGGGTGTTTCTCTTCGTCGAGTGACGTGACATTTTGCGACATTCATTCGACAATTTCTCGCTGCATTCTCGGCGACATAAAAGATTTTCAAAACTTTTTTATACTTGTTATTTTGAATTCTTTCGCTTAAAACACTTCCGTGCGAGTATATTAGATGACTTTTAAATGCAATACAAAATTTCATTGTACTATTCTATATTTATAACCTTTTAGTTAGTTGGTATGTGAATACAATCCTCTGCGTTCTATGTTCGTGACATGATTTTTTTAAATTCTGCTAATAATCTTTTAAATTAAGCTTACATTCGATATGTGGAAAATAAACAGACTATATTTTTTATTAAATTCGCAAAATAGTCTCCGTCAGCAAAGCCCCATTACGCGCATTTTGACCCAAATTAATTAAAGTCAGTCTTTTTATTCAGTAAATCTAAACGACTGTCCTGCCCTGCTTGTAAATCATATTCTTAACTCTGCACCAGAATGTGACATATTATTAACAGGAATGATAGTATAAGCGGTCGTTAGACGTAAGCTATAATTAAGTGTATTAATAAATGTGCGTCACAACAAACAGTCGATATTTATATCGCGATATATCTAATCCGACTTAACAAAGTTGGGGTGTGTTATTCAAATATCGGCATCCAATATGTCGCGTATGAGTTATAACGGATGAAAATTAAACACACACAACCGTTGGCACACTAGTATCGTGGAATCACGTTCGATTTCACAACGGATATGAGCGTCGGGTGCAGGTCCATTGGACCAGGGCGTGATGGCTGGGAGACGGGTACGATTTCCGCCAACGCCCTCTCGATGCTTATTCCGTGTATATAGAACGTAACAACGTTACAAACTTCACGTTATTCGATACGATTGCATTTTTGTTGGTTTTGTTGTTTGAAGTTGATATTTTCAAATATGCAAAAACTGATGTGTTTGCTACTATGCAACCATATATAAGTTACGGAACTGTTTCCTTTATAAAACAAAACACGAACGTGATGCATCTAAAAACAGTGCTTTATTCATAACGCAATTTTTTTTTACAAACACAATATCAAGTTAAGAAATACAAACCTAAAAACAGAGAAATTAATAAAAAATACAATAAGGTAGTTCGTAATTTGTTCTTAAACCATATTCACTAAATATCTGGATAAAAGAAACCGCTACAAATGAAATAAGAACACGTTCACTTTAATCAATGCTTCAATATAGTAGAAGTTCCGTTCATTAAGTTTTATAAAGTTGTTAATTCAGACGACGGAACTCGAGGAAGTTAGATAGTTTAATATAACTGCAGTCTTGGCGAATGTACGAAGAAGCGGCGGTCGTATCAAATTTCCCGTTAACGACTGCTCGTATAGCTAGAAACAATCGTGGAGTGGAAAAGGGAGTTATACGTGCATTAAGATAAAAGCCGTTGGGTACGAGCCAGCGTCTCAAGTGTCCAAGCATGCCGTCGGCAGCCACGGTGCACTAGTCATAATCATAACGTCTTACTTGACATCTCCGAATTGAATAATACATTTAATACACGCGCGTAAAGAGTATTCTGGTTGAAAAGGCACAATACTGTTAACGAATGTTTAGAGGACAAAGATTCCTGTGACGGTAATTAAGCTCAGCATCGGGACAGATTTTTGAGTAGCCTTACAATGCTTTAGTTATGTTAATTGGTCATGTAAGTAACATAATTTTATATGAAATGTTTATTTTAAAAGAGCAGCTATCGAGTTTCTTGCCGGTTTTTTTCCGGTAGACTTCCTACTTTAATAAATATATTTTATGTTTAATAAAACTATTCGGTGTATAAACGTTAAGAAGTGATTTTTTAAGCAATTCCAAATATGTATATATTTGGAATTTAAAATTACGAATTTAATTATTAGTTAGAAAATAAAGTATATTATAAAATCACGTTTCTGTTAAGGAGTCGACCTTGAATGCAATATAGGTACTACCTAATATTAGTTCTTCAATTTTAATACGAATAACTGATTACATTATTAACAGATTGTTGGTTTACACTGTTTAAACATGTTTTTAATAAAAAATCATTTCTTATGAAAAAACTTATGTTTAATATACAGTGTAAGCTCCATGTAACGTCACTCGACTTAACAAACTCTCTAAAGCGTTGAAATCAATTGGGTTTAGCTTGTCCATGCAATGATTTTCCTTCATTGCTCCATTTAACGACGACTCTTTATATCGCCATAAAATGCACAACCTTCAGTGTTGTTATATAGAGTTTACAGTGTATTAAAAATAATGAAACCGCATTTAGATCAGACCCTTTAATATCTGTTACCGGACTAAGTAATACTTCAATGATCTATCATTATACCAAATCGTTAAAAGAAGTTTATGTGGCAGAATTTCGCTTGCTACGACGCATTTAAAATATCAAATTGTATAAAGAATAACATCGGCTTTCATTTGTAAACCAAACACAATCGGAATATTGTTCTATACAAAACAGAGAAATGTTACGGCAAAAAATCTTTCAGCGAGGTAAGATAAGACTGCTTACATTTGAGGTTAAAACGACTCAGAGAAAAGGAGATTTGCTTAAGGACATGAACCGTTCTGTTTTTGTTTGAAACTCTCCGGTTTTTTAACAAATTCTGTTTTATGATGTTATTTTAGATGATTTAACGTAAAACAAATATTAAACCTAGACGAAAACGAAATATGTAATATTTACCATGTTTATTATAAATAACATAATGTTTCATTAAAACATCCATACTAATATTATAAATGCGAAAGTATGTATGTTAAGTTTTCCCGCATAAACAACTGAACCGATTTCGATAAAAATTTGTAAGGACATACTAAACTTTAGGGAAGGACATATAGGCTTACTATCGCGAAGAAAAAGCTTGAAATAGGTGATGAAAGTTTGTTTAAAATTATCACCAGAACTCTGGCATTTATAAACCGATTTTCTAAATACCTTTTGTATTTAAGCCAGACGAAGTCGAAAAGCTACTAGTATTAATTAAATATATATTTACAAATATTAACCGACATACAATACTTCTAAAACTGTGTAGTATTAAACATACCTGATTTAAACAATTTAACAAATGTCAACTGAATCTATTTATTACATAGCTTTAATTGTACATTTCAAATACATAGGGTCAAAAACCTCAAACTCATAGAAACATTTAACTCTTCACTTGGTAGCGTATATATTTTCTACATCAAAATTCCATCAGTGTAAGACGGTTTTGATACAGCTTAAAATATTACGACAGCATTCATAAAATCTAGACGACCGCAAATCTAAACACATTTTAATTAAGAGTGTACTTTAGAGCTTTCGACTTATATATATGAATTCAAAATTGTAAGCCGCTCTATTCAAAGCTTAGCTCAAACTATACGTAGTTCCATAAATGCTAAGAACATTCGAAACTGATTCCCATTTCATATAAACATATCTACTGGAGCCCGCATGTCCGCATTAATGCTATTTGAGTTACAAATTCGGAGTTACTTAGCTCGTGCATACCTAATGGAGGTCAATGGAGATTTGGCACAAAATAGATACGACATGCTAATCACTCGAGAGCTCGCCTCTGTTATCTTGCAAAGAATTAATAATACTTGTATGTTAATAAAGCCACATTTGACCCAATGGCCTCAGTATATTCATGTACCCAAAAGAGCAATCTATGAAGAGTCCTCGTGTGTCGTTAGCGATAAAGTCAGCAGTTTTTAAAGCGCATCGCCGATGAGAGACAATAATGAATTCAAGCTCACCGAGGGAGCCTCCTTGAATAATCTCCTACGCCCCACTTTGCACTTTCGCTGCTATAAAACGATTAAAGCCAGTGCGACCTTTGAAGAACTATTCAAAGAAATAAATCGCAATCGACGACAGCCTTTTGATGAATCCTACTTTATTAAAGGATATCCGTTCTTCACGTGATATCAGACTATATCTACCAGCTAAAGGTCATCCATATGTATAATCTTAACATAAATCGTTTGTATGCCGATTTCTACATTTTGCTTAGCGTATAAACTACGATTCAGAAACGTCTGTCTTAAGCTCGGAAATACATTTCCTATTTCGTAAATATGCACGCCGGATAAGCGCTCACATTTCTCGAGATTCCAACATTTATTCGAAATAATAAAAAAAAATACACTTTGGCATTATGGTTGTATAATCTAAATGTATACAATAACGTGAAACACAACAAAATATGAGATTAATCATCAATTACGTATCTCTGAAATGACCGCAAAAAGTGAATATTAGAGTGCAGTGAGATGATAAAAAGTAGCCGGGAAAGGCATAAAAACGCTTCAGAAAATGCAGCCTGAGCATTTCCACATTATCGGACGGAGCGGGATGCCTGCAGGCATTGTAATTAACTCCTTATGTTCTGAAATACGGCGTAAAATGAAACAATAGCTCAGGTTATATATTAATATTATCCCGTATTAATGTTCTACAATATTTATATTAAAGGCGTATAATGGAACTGCCAGTAGGAAACCAAAAAACCAAAATCGAAACACGCTCTATAGAAATCGTAGTATCCGCTACGAAGCTCGTAGCACTTAACAGCTACATAACAAACATATAAGCACAAGGTATTATGAAATCAGATATTAATGAGCCGTCAATATATTAAATCGCCGCATAATACAAACACTATGCTATCCGTGACTTGGCATCAAGTTGGGATGCTAATGTGCAATCAAACATAGTCGCCGACGGCCAGTCAATTATGCGTACACTTCATGAATACTGATCGAACATATAATTACCACGTGTCTTGTGAATTATAAGGTATAAACACATACCATTCAGATATCACTGGCCCATTGACGTAAATCGATATTACATTACAACATTATAAGCTCTATCGTGCAAATATGAGACCTAACCAGGGAAATGGTGTCAGTACTGTAACGGAATAAATATTTGAGCATGCAACGCGAAATATGATGAAAAATTGTACGGAAAAATACGGTGAAGCAGGTAATGTTCCCAAAGTTTTCACGGATAAAGGCATAATTCCTATTTATATTTATGTAATAACAAACATAAACAAGAAGTTGTTCAAAGGGCGAGAATGTCTCTAGTTAACCGCCCCGACCCGGATTCGTGCCAAATATTTATTTTAATTACATCCCGGCTCCTTCGCCGCCTAACTTAACTGTTTTAGCAATTTCCATGCCGATATTACAAATTAGTTCGGCATTAGCCTTAATGGTTTAAGTTTTATTGCCATAGATATGAATTAATTAATTACATAACTTTAGATTTCTCAATTAACACTGTGCAAATATTTAAATACCTGTGTGCGAAGAGTAAATTTCTAGGGACTGTTATATCAATAACTTTATCGATAGACGGCTATCTCTTGGGGAAGTAAAAAGTGTGTTCATAATCACGAAGAGCGATTAAGTGAACAAGGATTATCCTTAGCTGTATTTAAAATGTTTAAGATTTACTTTATAAATTAATCACGCATTTATTTTATATACTAATTTAGAATTAAAATATATATAATTGCATAACTGGATAATTAAACTTAAACACATCAAAGGTAATGTAACATATAAATATGTTATGCTTAAAGCGGAAGTTCTAATCTATGTATAGATTAATATATTAGTAAAGATAACACTTCCCCTTAACAAGACTGGCCCAATTTCCGGTACTCTCATTACGGGCCCCAAATCGTTCCGATGTTACGCTTCAAGTAAGCTATTTTAAAGATCTGTTTTGATATAATATAGCAAAGATTGTATACGAGTATATACAAGACATATTCTCACTTATTGATATTAAAGAAATGGTAAAGGCCTAGTATAATACTTTTCACGTTTTCTTTGTACGATATTTCCTATCACTATATGTGTGGTTACTACGAGATTAGAGATAAAAATCTGTCGCGGCACACTTTTTTAATCCAATGACCTCAAAGAATTTATTATCAAACAGTGCAAAAAAATATTTAATAGCGTCAAAATTAACTACAGCAATGTACGTTTTGTGATTATGACACCGTTAACACTTCCTGTGAACTTAAACATTAGATTTATCGAAAAAACATATTTAATATTCTACATAAATCGTTGTGATATTAGAATATCATAACTTCGTTAAGAAAATAGATGGGCGTTCAAATTCCAAACTCGTCTTGACGATATAAATTTACAACAAGGAAACCGAACGAAGACAGCAGCTACCCGGTAGCCTCCGCTAAATTATTAAATTAATTAATTAATTGAGACAAAATGAACGGAGTGGATATTAAATGAACAAAACTAAAATTCTCACTCCAAAGGAATTCTTAAATTAGGCAGATGCTTCAAATCGAAAACGTATATTGCCGTGGAAGTTTGTAATTAATTTCAATGAAATTCTTTGAACGAAAAGGCGATTCGGAAACTATTTTAATACTGAGCTTTAGTAAAACAGACTTAAGTGCACTACTCACGACGACTGAATGAATTTTAATGGCAACTCCAAGAGTCCGCTTGACGCTTCGATTCTCTTAAGCTCCCTCATCTTATTGTTTACATTTTCAAATATTTCGGAAAAAAGGCAAATAAACATTAATAAATTGGCACCTCGTCTGAATGAAACCAGTATCCACTTTTCCAATAAACTAGCCAACAGAGTGCATAACGTGCCTTGATTACTTATAGCCCCCGAGCCAACCAAACAACAATATTTGTTGGCACGGGACACTAGATTAATTTTTCCTCGGGCGTTTAGTTTCTAAGCTATTCATGAACGCCCGGCTATTCACTTTTATACCGGAGAGAGCAATTTGTGGTTTAATGAATACTTTGTATGAATCATTGGAGCCCTGGCGCTTTTATTTCTCACTTACGTCTGATTTAAAG
This sequence comes from Leptophobia aripa, assembly GCA_951799465.1. Lineage (NCBI taxonomy): Eukaryota > Metazoa > Arthropoda > Insecta > Lepidoptera > Pieridae > Leptophobia > Leptophobia aripa. Next base: position 598,946 of record OX637269.1, on the reverse strand, counting down.
TGTTGAAGGTATTTTCGTACGAACGATACGCGAATATATTCTCACATGTTCTCTTTAATTTACACAACGCTCATACAAATGCTTATAGTAGAGGATATTGTTTTGAACAAAACAAACCTATCTCATGCGCAAAAAAATATAGTGATATGGTGACGGGCGTGAATTATAGCGAGACGAAAACACGAGTCATATTGTAGAGTAGTAATCATTGCAGGAAATTTATTGTTGTGAGTTTCGAATGAAGCCGGATAAGCCGGGCACGTCCGATAACCACGCTCAAGACCGAATATGAAAAGTTGATATTCTGATTAGCACAGTATTTTGAACGGTAACTTCTACAATAGGTCTTTGTTTGCACGCCCCGTTGCCAATTTCACGTAAAATATAAAAATGCTTTGTTAAAAATACTTCTCTACGTTGTTAGGTGTTTTTTTTATATAACAGGATATAAATCGCTTTGTGTTCCTTAAAGGAATGTATTACATACCTAATTATGTCGTTATATACTTAATTAGAATGTTCGTTATATTAAACAGCGCTTTATTAAGATATTTTTTTTAATGAATTTTGTAATACAGCTTGATAATTTGTGTCCGGCAGGTTTTTAGTAAAATGTAAGCGTTTTCCATTTTGCGAAAGCTTTTTGTAATATTCCTTTATTTTGAAGCAAAATTATCACAGAACATGATTTAAATTTTTAATTTCTGTAACACGTGCCCGTAGAATTTCCTCATAAATGCAAGTTTAAAGTAACGAGTAGGAGACACGATTAATTAAGCGAATGCATGCAGGTGTTGCGAAGGCAAGATATTTGAGGTTATTTATTATGAACTTTCAACGCATGCCGCCTTGAATCTTCTATATTAACTATAACACATGTTACAACTTGCCGAGTTGTTTGTTTCATTGCTACCAACTATAATTCTAACTAATAGACAATATTATTTATAATTTCTATCAATAATTTAAGAAGTTGGCATTTTTAGACTTTGGTCTCGCGCTGGCTACTTTTATGAATGAAAAAAATCAATTCAAAAAAATACTTAAATTTACTGCTGACATAACAACAACTAAAACATACCTCTAAATATATTAAGTTAATGCGTTATTTAAACCACGATCTCATAATTTTTCGCCCTTTAAAGTAACAGTATCTTTCAATTATAAGTATATCAAGAAAGTAATATATCGCATAATTCTAAGACATATCTAAGCCTGGCGACTATCTGACAAGGCCGTGCACCCCAATAGAGCCTCGTGATTAATTAAGTAACACCCCAGGCAAGCGTACAAGACATTACCTGTCCATCAATCATGACTTGAGCCACCACACATAATACCAACGATACAACTCAACCGTTGATAGCAAATAATGACAGTCGACAGAAAAATTACGGTTTTCGGGTTTCTCGTATAAGCACTAAATCGTGAAGGTTCTTTTTTTATCACGCTGCGAGCGATCCATATCGATGCCGTATGTCGGGCACAGAAGGCTAATCAACTACAAAACGAGGTGACAAATGTTTTTTTTCTATTTCATAACACTATTAAATGTAATAGATACACTTTAGATAATGATCTAAAGAGAATTAAAGATCACTTTTCGGTTTTAAACCGACACGAATCAAATGATTGTAAAAACAATGGGTAACATGAGCACATATGGATGGAACTCGTTTAATGCAACATAAGCGCGTTCGAGCCAATTGCCACAATCCAGGTCTTAGCGCGAGGTGATTTAGCACCTGCCATATGCGGACGATGCCTTATCTAGACAAATGATTTCTTATAACTGCAGTTTCTTTTTAAAGTCGCTTAACTATGAGCAATCTCAGCCACAATAAAGACTGTATAGGTGACAGTTGTGATAGCAAAAAAAAAAGTTATACAGAAAACGTATAGTTATGAAAAAAAAAATGTTGAGTATGTCCTATTATAATATTTTTTACATTATAAAATACTTGGGAATTAATCGCTCTAAACGCTGAGATACTTATGGAATGGTTATCACGCTTACAAAAGTTATAGAAAACCATCTTCTTTATTTTGGATCCCTCGTAGCTCTAGACATAAGATTATTGACGTACACAAGTGATCGCTACGATGCTATATGGAAAAGATATAAATGATTAAAACTATTATACCATTAGTACATCAAAATGTCAAAAATAAAAAACACTCGTAAGCCCTTAAGCGTAACGTCACAAAATATAACAAGACAAAGATTTAAGGTGATCCCATTCGCATGGAACTTGTTTGAACCTTTCCCTCGGGCAAAACTTTCATCCTAATAACTACAAAAACTGTAACAATAGTTGACAAACCGTGATGGGCCTCGTGCAAATAAAACTCGGATTCACCTCCTTAAGGGAAAGAACTTGTTTATCGTTAAAGTTCGTCATAAATCAAGCGTGGACAAGATAACATAAAGTTGCTGATAGAGGTATCCGATTTTCGTCTCGGCTCTTGAGAAAAGATTTTTGTTGGCGTGATTCGCTTAGATAGGGTTTCGGGGGATTATCGCTGAGCGAATACAACCACGCATGTGTTAAACATTTGCCATAACCGAATATATGGAAGGCTTCTGTGTTTAGCCTTCATTTTGTTTGTTACAATAAAATCAAATAATACTTTTATATTGTTTAAGTAACAACATTTTCTCTATTTCACACAAGTATCAAACTTATTTAACGGATTAAAATGTATTTATAGAACAGGAACAGAACCGGATTGTTCTAATGTGACGTCTGTTTAGAAGTAATTGAATGACTGGAAACACGATATCAGCGCCGAAGCATACTTGCAGAGAAATGGCCATGTTGGTTCGATGTACTTTTGTATCGATAAATATCAAATTTTCAATTATATTTATCTCTACATAGGTAGATGAGAAAAAACCACGTTTCTTAGTTAACCTCATTATAGAAACAGAGAACTTTGAACTGTTTAATCGGAAAACGGACTAACTCGTTAGTAAAAACCGCCGTATAATAAAGTCTGGAAGAGATCGCTTTTTAGCAATAAGGCCGCCCGTTGCTCTTATATGTACTAACATCAATTAACGTCATTTGCTTCTAGTTTTTAAGTGCAATAAAGTGTACGTAAATAAACAAAATCGGGTACAAAATGGAATTGCAAAATAAAATAACATAATAAAAGTATTATTATTGATATGCCTGTCTACTGTGGCCCACATTTGTCTTTAAATAAATGTGTTAATTTCTAATATATATTTATTTATTTTTAAGTGTCAATAAATTTTAACAATTAACCTTACCGCATTATGTCACTTTGATAAAACAAATATTTTAAACGTACGCCAAAATGATAAAGCCTCTAGGATATTAATCTATAGTTCTTAGACATTCGCTAAGGGCTAAAGAATGGGAGAAAATAAACTTATAGAGAAAAATTTATGAATGTAATTGCTTGGTTTCAACAAGCCCGTTGCATTATTAACGCTTCTGCCTCTTCTCACTGTAAATTTGACAGTAAGTTCTTTTAAAAATAGCAAAACATTTTTGCTTCCGTATGTATTTAGTAGCCTACGCATGAAACTGAATGAATGAAAAACTTCAAGCCCGTTCATTTGTTTTTTCTAGATCTTTAAAACAAATGAAAAGAATATTAACGCAAACAAAGTACAAAAACAACAACTGGATCAAACAAGCTATAAGATGTATCTAAATCTTTAGTTTCTTAAACGTTGAATAAGCATGAACATGAATCAAAAAAGTTAAATTAATAATAACAATACCTGTTGCGATAAAGTATGAATGACCTGAAACAATACATTTTAAAAATACAATCGTCATATACTTATTGGATATTAAACGAGCAATAGGAAAGGAGTGGCGGAGAGTTTCTTGCCAGTTATTCTCGTCCGCTCTACGTCTTTCATTTGGTAACTGGCAGTTAATGTAGTCAATTTTTTTACTAATCATAAGTGTACCATAGTTACCTATGTGAATAAAGATATATTTATTTTGATCACAAGTGTTTAAAGTTTAAAGCACTTCAAACAAATTGTAGCATACAACACAACTCTAATTCTATACAATCTCTTCTATTCAGTTCGAATCTTCTGCAGCCTATCACCAGACTCATGTGAAGGGTCAACGACTCTATTCCACAGCGAATGGAGGCCACCAGTATTTGCGGTATTTCGCGAATTTCCCACAATGACCAATAACCTTGCTATCAGGATTTCGTAGGTTTGTTTGAGACTAATAACTACATTATTAACAATATAATTGAAATAATTTATATAATTACATATGATACGTAAATACTTGAAGTTTATCCATTTCAAATATGAATAATCTATACTTTTATTTTAGTTTGTGTAGTTGAGGGCGTAAATGGTTCGTAACCACTGGTTGGAATTGATTTTTATCTATGTTGGATAGTCTGTTTATTATTTTATTATTGATATTGAACCAATACTAAAATATTACAAAAACGATGTTTCTATGTCTTTGATTGAAGTAGCCCTAATGATGACATTAATAGTTTTTTTTACTCAGATAGCGGCTGAGTAAAAATTTAACCTAACACATATAAAACTAACTTACTTGTTTTTACTGTTCTGATAGACCGTACTAAATTTATTGATATTTGAAACTTGATTGGTCTTCTAAACGTTGTTGTTCTAGTTCCACAACCCATTTTTCTCATAAATTTCGTCTTCATAAAAATCATAAACAGCATTTAGGCATAGAAGACTCACTTCAAATAAGTTCCATAATGTTATCATTACTTATTAACGAGTCTACAATTTAAAAAAGAGTTATTATCAAATTATAGTTTTATTTTAGCATAACCATTACGCTACTACCAACACGAGCGCACTATAAACTAAAAATGTTGCAAAGCTGAAAAGTGTTGCTTTACACGGTCCGGAGAAACAAACTGCTAGTTTATACTTTTAATAAGAAATAATACAATTCTACCCTCATACACATCGAAAATACATTTGTAAAATGACGGTCCGGTCATTCGTATCATAACCGAGACCCGAAATATCCAGTCTATTACGAAACGCGTTGGTCTAATTAATGACAACTGTATAGACAGCAATAGTATTGTGGAGTCTACGCGTCATGTTCTCACGTACTGTTACTATAGCTAATGGCTGGCTCACTGGACTCCAAGTTTATTTATCATTACGGTATAATATTATTAATTAATTAATACAAATAAAAACTCAGTCCTAGTAGAGTATGATAAGTTTTAAGTACGATAATGAAGAGAAATAATATTACAAGTTTGTAAAAATGGTCAGAACTACTGATACTACTTAATACGGGAAGATTATATCTCAATGATTTACATAATAAAAACATATTTGTTTAGTATATTAAGTGTCTGAGGGTATCCCAAGTATCACGTCACACCACGCCCAATTCTGAACGTTTTGGAGTTTGCTGGTAATTGCAAACGAATACAGTTTAGGTCACATCTGACTCAGTTGAAAGTTAAAGGAAAAGTAATAAATGGCAATGGCCGGAGAGTTTTATGAAACAGCACGATCGATTGACCGTATGATTGAATAAGACAAGGGTTGGACCGGTGATCGGTAAGCTATGAAGCATGCCACCTGAGCCCCATGGCGGACTAATGGCCTGTCGCGCGTCCATTCGCGCGGGTGATTGATCGTCACACCGCGCGACATGTGTACAAATAGCCTATAACTTTATACCTTCTACGCGCGATATATCACGTAATAGAGTCGGTGATATCATCCTGCCAACTATATGCCGGAGGCTTTTTTTTTGATAACCGAGGAGGAAATGCTTTACGCATTCCACGCGACCCAAAAGTCACGGGCATATGTGGAACTCAACTAAACGGGAAATCTCTGCTACTCTGAGAACCGGTGATTTTAAAGCACTCCTCGGGTGTAAAACACAATTCCGCATATATGGAGACTACTGGGGTCGCGTTTGCATTCTACCAGAGTATGCCAGAGGCAGACGTACTATTTAAAAAAAATCATCATCAATAGAGCACAGTGCCATCCATATTCAATATTCTACTCGTATTTATGAACATTGTTTTCGTATTCTTTCTAAACACTTATCAGATCGTGTAAACACAAGACGTAGCTACCAAAAGCTTGACAATAGCAAGCCCAAGTTAGCCGAGTGGAAGTGATCAATTTTCTTAACAATTTCCCCGTCATCTCAAATCTTTTGAGACGCACAAAACATTTAGCCAATTCAGCGCACAGCCCGTTCCTTATAATAGAGTCTATTGACGCGGCCGGAGGGACACTCGCAAACATAAGCCATTAGCGTATTGTTAGCACTTATACACCGATTTTTCGGGTTTTTTTTTTGTTCCTATTACGAGGAAGGACGCAGCAACTCGAAATGTTTTGTTCGCCTCCGATTCTTCAGTGACGTATTGTCCAATTTGGATATCGTGCTTGATACATACGTTACTGTGTAAATCTGATAAACGTACTGCAATTTCGAACTGTGTTCCAAACAAAAACTACGTGTGTTTTTTTTTAAATAAAGACAATAAGGCTCCTTTTAAATGCAATCGAGAGCAACATATTGAATAAATAGTACATTATATCGATAATTGTGTCCTGCTACTCTTATAGTCAAACAAAATTATTTCGATGATTACACTCAAGCGTGCGAAAATTTCAAAATTGTCTCTCTTGTAAACATTATGATAACGCTTTTGCATGACTTGGTCTCGGGCAGAATAGATTGTAGCGGGCTACTGGAAAGCATAAATGTTCTGGTACCCCCGCTTATCCCACTCGCAGTCTTGCCATGTTCCAGGTCCCTCATGCAAGCACAAGCTACGGACAAAACTCAGCCTTGTGTCTAGTTGTGTCGTCCTTTACATAATATACTGCACTTGTTCATATGTATATATATATATATATATATATATATATTTGTTTAGATTTTTCTGTTCGTTTTTTTGTATTATTTTTTTCTGATCTTGGATTCTATTTTCGATTGTATGATTTGACCTTGTTTTGGCTTTGTTTTTGATCTATTTTTGTTGTGTAAGCTTTTTGTGATAAGCTGTATAGGTTTAAGAAGTAAAAATAAAAATAAAAATCAATGGAGTTAATATGTTTCTCCTTTACTTTCTTTCAATACGTAAACAAATATTAGGTTATCGTTTAAGACACGTTAAGCCATTTGTGTAGGCACTGCCGCTGGCCGATAATCCATGTTTGGCTTTGAGGCTAGCACAAAAGTCCAAAAGCAGTTAAACAACTGCCATCATAATACTCTCGGGGATTTTCGTGTCAACTATTTTTAACAATATAATTGTGGACAATGATATAATTACAAAAGTCCAAACATTTATTCACACACACTTAATTTATATACACGATGTCGACTTATTAAAATAATAATTTTGATTGTTAGTCTGTTGTAGTTCAATCGTATGGTATTCAGAATTGGCGGGAAAACCCGGAACGCGTGGCCCCACGTCCACAGACTAAACATAAAACGTCACACGTTAAAATAATTGCGTATTTATAAAATTCAGTATAACATAAGAATTTTGATATTTTAATAAATTTATTTAAAAAAATAGATTTTTGCAATAGTTTTTAAATGACTATTATAAAATATTATAGTGATATTTCAATTTGCCGATAATCGATATAAATTAGTCGTTTAGATACAAATAATTTAGTTAAACATCGTTTTATAGCATATTTTTATAATCGTAAAGTTTCTTTATGATAATTGATTATTTTTATCTTTATTTAAATTTAATATAACTAACAAGCTAACAGATCAATTCAAACGCTTTTCAAATGATTTAAATTTGCTTCTTTATCAGTTGATAAATACCATACAGTTCGCAAGTACGTAATAGTAATTATAAAACATACTATCATAAAACTATACACGCTAGTCCAGCGGTACTCCCAATAATTGATTCGCTGACAACAATAGGAGCGGTCTAATCAACGTAACAATACGCCGCGCAGCAAAATAAAGCCGAACCACTCGTTCCAGAACGGCCGATATTTTAAAATACGAACAATATTACACGACGCGGATACAAAACGACTCAATTGTAGCGCGTGTGCGCCCGACAGCTGTTTTAGATAACGTGTGACCTCACTAGTATAAAGCGCTCCGCAAACAATTAAAACAATGTCGTCATACTTATCAACGATTTAATAATACATATGCTGTTATTATACCGGCTATCATGTTAACCATCTTCTTCACATTAATTATATATGATAAATGATATTGTTTTAACTATTATTATTATTAACAACCCTTGTATACAAGAGTTTAGTTGGAATACATTTTAATTTCGGTTTTTTCAAAACTGTCATATAGATAATTCTCCAACGGAAAGTTTGGATGCGCTTTTTAAATAAAGTTTCAGCGCTCATCTGATTGTTCAATCGAAACAATCAGATCACTGCAATAGAACCGACTAAGCGAAAACCTTGAAACTTATCGACATAGATTACCATTTAATATTGTTGAAATTAAAAAATGTAGAATATCACAAATTTGACACGGAAAATGATCTAGCTTTAAGTTTGACAGGCCATTTAGGTCACTCAACGCCGGACAAGCGGACGACACTTAAATCCTGAGATGCCGCTACAGGACTGGAATTAGATGCATTAGACGGATCATTTGGCATTGAGGCTTTAATCGCCGGTTTACGGAATAGACAGTTGACCTTATTTTCTTATAAATATTGGCAAGGAAAAGCTACAAAGCGGCCAAGCCTATTAGCTTAGTAGTATACCATTTAAAACGTACAAGAATTAACTTGACTTGTATATAGGACCTTTCTATAAATATTCGCGACTAGATATACGCAAAGCGTCATCACAGGCTTAATACAGCTTCTAAAAAACTTCTCCTTTAAAAAACGGGAAAACAAATCGAATGACTTCCAATGAACATTGGTGGGGATCTATAAAAAATAATTGGGTAGTTATATTCGCAGACAACGGGATCTGTAAAAATGAAATTGGTATCCGGCAAATGGAAAGTGGCCCCTTAACAAACACAAAGAAATAGGTATCCACGCTTATTTATTCGCTCCCAATAGCTTTTGATCTGCGACCCTTTGAAAATGCCACTCAGGATTCACAAAATATGCTTAGGTAAATTGGTTTTAATATTTACAGTAAGTATCGACTTTCAATTCCAAACATTCGGCAATATCTTTTTACAACAATCCATAGTTAACGGACACTTGAATATTTGTAAATACTAAAATAGATGAAAACATTTTATTCAACTTCCATTGTGTATCCGACTAGAGCTAAACTCATACTTTTATGTTTTAATCCGAGTTGTATAAGAAAACTTTTTCACTTATTCACAAGTTCTGTGCCTGAGCAGTTAACTTTGAACGAACGAACGAATGTGGTACAAATGCGACGTAAAACGAATACTTTGCTATCAAAGTGGAATTAAATGGTAACCTCAATAATATTTTTAACGCATTCAATTTGTTACACTAGTTAGAAGCAAAAAGAAAAGTGTCAAGATAGTTTATCTAATACTATTTGGCAATATATCAAAACTGTTTTCCATTCCATATCACAAAAATAACAAAACATAGTTACCCCATATATAGGTAGGTACCTATTATAGTACCTAATAACTATAAAATTTCTAATTTAATTAAGATTGACAGACACCATAATTTCATACAAGACTCTCTTCTCTCTAATATTATATAGATATTATACAGCTGCAATATTAATGGCCCCGTAAGTTATTTTCACAAATACAATCAATGTGCAGCTGTCTGAAGAGGGTTATGGGAAGTGAATATATAATAATAAACTGATGGTCAATTTAAAAAAAGGGATACAAATTAGAAGAAGTGTCGATGAAATAATACTGGTGGATTCGGAGGAGGCCTTCGCCACAAAAGGGCACACAAATACGGAGAAATTAGTTTAAATTATCTGATATTATTAATATCGGGAGTAAACACCTTTCAGCTGCCTAACTGTTAGTACCTAATGTAAATCTGCTGTAATAGGTCTATACTTAACCCTTTGTCAAGATTTTTATATGTATTTATAACCTCACATAGTATTTATTGTTGCCTTTGTAAAAATAAGAACAATATATACTTGAAATAAAAATAGAAAAAAACAATGAAAATGAAAGAGTTGAGTAAGAAGCATAATTATCACCTTAATAATAGATAGTATCAAATCATTTTCCTGATATGACTACTAGTTGACCCGACAAACATTGTATTACCAAAAAAAATGTTTCTAAAAATTGATGTTGGCCTATTCTCAGATTTACTCAATATGGCCACAAATGGCCGTTTTGGAGAGACAAGAAAAAAAATTGTGACACGAGAATTTTATATGATATATGTAATAAATGAGGCATAAGCTAGCAAGACTAAAATAATTAATATTATAAAATTGTATGGTATAAAATAAGGAAATATAACCACTTGATAAGGAATAAATATAATAAAAAAATATTTAAAAAGGTAACAGAATTAGGCAGACGAAAACTTGTTACATATCTAAAAAAATGTAAATATGCATACTTGCACATTATTCCTGTTAATTGAATTTATAAACTTCATGTTTAATATTGGAATAAATTATTTTATGAAGTATTTCCAGTAATAGTATAACTTAATATTATTTGTCATTTTTATTAACTGGTTCAGTGAGATTGACAACAACTATGAGTGATTTTCCTTGTACCTTTAATTCAGAGCAATATTATTTTATTAATCTGTAAAATGCTTAATTCTATAAATATAAATATATATTCCCTAAATACTTATTGATTTAATAAGTTAAACATATATAACATAAACAATAAAAGAGATTGTTTATATATTGTGTTTATTAATTTAATATATGATATGATTTATTTACATACTGGTTATATAAGTATTTTTCGTGTAATAGCAATACATAATATCTAAATAAAAAACTTCCAATAGTTGAACTTGAAATAGTTTTCGACAAATTTACATAACCAATAAAGAGGTGACTTGTAACTTTTTACCAGAAATCGTTAATTAAACTTATCTCTACTGTTCAAGTAAAATATATAAAAATCCCGCCTGACCTTATAACAGTGATCCTGTTCTGAACTTGATATTGGTTTGTAGTAGTACCTTTAGCGTGGAATCCAAAAGGGTTAAGGTTCTCGTAAGCGCTGTATAAACACCATTAATACACAATAATGCACTACATTATAAAGTTAATAATTCAATACTTTTAATTATAATTTTAAAAACTTAATTTTGTTAAAAAATAAACAAAAAAGTACAAAAACACTACATCATTACTCATTTCTCACTAAACAATCTGACGCCAAAACAGACTATTGACATCAAAAGTAGACAAACTTGACGAAAGGAAACCACATGACACTTGCAGATAATATAAATAAAATACAGAATATAATTTACGAAGACAATAATTATGATGCGTTTTTTGTATAATATTAGATTTACACATAATTGTATTTTTTTGTACACAAATGTAACAGCAGATATCATATTTATCTACCTGTAAAAGTGCAATCTACATAATTACCTACATTGATTAAGATACATTTTTGACTACTGTCAAACGTCAAACGATTTATATAGGAAATAGAAATACTTTAACGTTAAGTAACATAGATGAGGTTATATTTAAATAATTATTTACTTCTTGATATTAAGTAACCAGCATAAAACTAAACCAAAATGAATTTATCTATGTTTAATACACTGAGTCGAAGAACAATAGCAATATGTCTTTACACAAAGAACAGTACAGCAATATCTAGTGTGCCTTTGAAAATAAAGCCATTTCATACAACAGCAGCAAGAAAAGATTTAATGGATTTCTTTGATATCAAAAAGAATTGGAATGAAACCAATATAAAAGTTGGTAGAGGGTGGAGGTTGGATGAACTACGAATTAAATCTAATACCGATTTACATAAATTATGGTATATTCTGCTAAAGGAACGTAATATGCTGTATACTATGGAGCATGAATGTAATGCTAATGTTCGTTTGTTTCCAAACCCTGAAAGAATTGACAAAGTTGAAGAATCTATGAGTAATATAGAAACAGTAGTAAGGGAAAGGAACACTGCATATTATAAACTAGAGACCGGTGAAACTGGTGAACAACGGGTAGATGATGTTATTAACGCTTTTGGAATAAAAGAGAAATACCAAAGAAAGGAATATTATTTACCTAAATTTATGAATACACGATGGGTGAGACCTTATCTAGAGCATGGATATATTAATAGTGTTTCTGTCAAGAAATTCCTAAGGCTTTATAATGAGAAAAAGAATAATGAGGTGCGAAAGGCTAACAACAGAAATTTCAATCATGTTCAGCAGCTGCTTAAGCGTTTCCCTAATATGGATATGGAAGTTTTAAGGGCAGAATATCCCAATGTAGATATAGAAAAGGCAAAAAGATCAAAGAAAGCCAGAGGCCATTATTTGCCTAAATACTAATACTAATAATTAGCAAATGTGGTTTAACATGATTAAGCAGTTAGTATGTAAGTAAAATAAATCTGTAAAATTATCTTACTGTATTTTTTTAAACACATGTTTATATATAAAACTAACAAAAATCACAAAATACAATATGACATGCCAACTACAAGCCTAATAGTTTTATATTCACAAATATGTTTAGTATCTCAGCATAAGTGCCGTCCATTTTTATTTTCTGTAAAACAATTACTAGTTCTTGTAAGTTTTTATATATTGACCTATATTTCTTAACAAACTCTTCGCTGACAGAGTATGCATTTGTTTCTGACAAACCCTCATTGTGTGTATCTTGGTCTAGACGTTCATTTAATGCTTCCCACTGATCTTGAATATGTTGAACACTATAAGCATCTAAATATCCTTCTAGGGCTAAGTAGAATAAGGATATAATATAGTTTTGATTAACTATATCTTCTACACTGTCGCTACATAGTTTTGGGTATAAAACTTTAGATTCATTTTTATTCAATTTACTTTCTTCAACTGCCCCAATACATTGTTTAGTAAGAAATTTCAATAGTTTATTTGGTTTAATTTTTTTATCATTCAATCCTTTTGTTAGTTTAAAATCATCACTATCAGGATATTCTTCCCATTGTTTATTGTTTATAAAGTGTAGGAACATCTTAATAATATCATCTTCATTTGATGATAACACTACATTTAAGTGTTTTTTTGATATCAAATATCTCATATAGCTGGGTTGTAATCTTTCTAAGATCTTCAGTACAGAGGCCTGCGGCAATGCTAAAAATAAAAAATAAACTTGAAAAAAAGCAAGCATGCTCAAAAACCACAAAAAAAAATAAAGAAACATTAAAAATAATAAAGAACAACCTTTGTATATTGTTTTTAACATACATTGATATGTAGGCTATGTTATTTGTGGAACATATGTTATCCCCTGGCTGCTCTGTCTGTCTGTGATAAGTCCGGAGACATATATAAAGGGAGAAACCTAAGCCATTTCAATACAAGATATGTACAATACTATCTTGTCGGACAATTCTAACAAGCATATAAGAAAAACTAATTGAATTTACCTGTTATTATTTTGTAGAACTCATTTGCAAACGCCAATGTATATTTTCCGATATTTGGGTAATCCCCGTTTGAATTATTTTCACAAATATAAAAAGTTTGTATCACTGTGTTCAACCACATCTGTAAAATGCAATAATAGATAATTTAACATTAATTTGCTTCACAATGCTTGTGCATCTTTAAGTTATTATCATTTGGCCTTAACATCTAATATATAAAATTCTCGAGTCACAATGTTTGTTCCCTTACTTCTTCAAATGGGTTGACCGATTCTCCTGAAATTTTGTAGCCATATAGAGAAGGACTGAGAATCGGCCAACATCTATTTTTAGACTTTTTTTTTGGAAAAACAAATGTTTGTCTGGATCAGCTAGTAAAAATATTAAAAGATGTGCTACTATTCCCAGTGAAATGTTATATACCTAATTGAAATCAATTCTTGTAAGGTCTTTACAATATATTTTTATTAGAATTGTACTTGTCTTATCTTAAAAAAAGCCTCATATCATTGCCTTAATAGCACTGTACTACGGCAGCTCAAGAAGTATACTCACAGTCATAGTTTTAATGTGCCGTTCAGGATATTGAAGATGAACGAAATGTACAAACAACCTCAGAATTTGCCGTGTATTATTTGTAACTGCACCAGTATACAAAATATTTTGAGACCAAAGTATATATGCCATCAGCGGTTTATTTGATCTCATTAAATGTGAACCTAAATTATTTGTATATCTGAAAACATGTGATTAAGTCATGTGTACAATTTCTAATAAATAAATACTGTATATTGCATAAAAAAATATAATAATAACCTTGAATGCCAAATGGTGAGATCAAATTGCAATAATTCTAATATACTTTCTAAAACCATCATGATCCTATCAATTCTCGCAGATCTTGTTAACATTTCATATATTTCAAATTTCTTCTTCCGCCAGTGGAGACCTTGCACGCTGTTCTTCATTATGCCCGGTGTATTTTCAAGTTTATCTATTAGTGCGTTTTCACTACTGTCTTCGTCTAGTTCAGCTTCCAATCTTGTCAGGCAGTACTTTACAATGCCGTTACTAGATTCATATTTTGTTCTGTCAGAAAACGTATTCTGTTTGAGATCCATCGGGGAAGTTAAAAAATTTGTGTAGCACTTTCTTAAACTTTTCATTGTGCAAGGTGGGTGCATATTAAAATTTAATGTTAATATTTGTTGGCATCTGCCTAACAAACTTGAAATTGTATAATTACAAGTTAAATCTCCGTGAGCATTCTGTAAGATGAAAAACATTATACAATATGTTATAAAAAGTTAGCTTGCATATTTCATGTTTTTTAATGTAAGAGGGAGGCAAACGAGCAGGCGGCTGACTTCAAGTGATGTGTTAACCGCCGCTCAAGGATACCTACAACGCCAGGAGGCTTACAAGTGAGTTGCCGGTCTTTAAGGGAGAGGAACACTCTTTTTTTTTTAAGGCTTGGCGGCTCAGGAATACCAACACTGATAGTTTGTTCCACAAAGAGGTGGGGCGCGGCAGATACTTAAAAATATGCAGTTGTGAAGCGCCAGACATCAAGGTGGTACAGATGGAATTTCGTATTCTGCCTTGCCACCAGTGATGGAACTGCAGGTATTAGTAGGATTTTCATTAAAAAAGAGCAGATTTTTAGAATAGAGATAGCTGCTCTTTTATAATGAAAATCCCTAGTACAGTAATGTCTCATCCTACATTCATCTAACAAAAAGCATTAATCACTAATTTGACTTGTAAAATACTAAAATCATTATTTGTACTTGCAAGATTCCTATAAACTAATCAATATTTTTTAAATATATACTTACCAGTATAATCTCCACTATATCTTTAAGAATATTGTGTGATAAGTACTGAGAAGGGGTAACACTTAGGAAACATATTTCCAGAGCTTCACACCACATATTTGATGTCATTTCCATCTTCAACAGTTCCTCAACTCTTATAGGTGCTTGCTTCACCCGCTGAAATTGTTAATGAAATTATTTTTATTTACTTTAACAGATGGTTGTTTAACAAGAAGTAGTTTTGATTAAAACTGTTTTGTTCAATTAAATAATTTGCTAAAACACTTACACAGCTATTTAAATCGTGGTGACTGCAACTTCCCTTTGCACAAAGAGGAAGAGAAAGCAAATCAAATCTTTTTGGATAATTGAGAAATGAATTGTATGATGCTTGTTTACAAGCTTGTACAAAATTCTTTCTTTTCAAACTTTCTTTATCTTCAGGCAAGGCAGGTTTTAATTGTTTAGATCGTTTATTTGATGATTTTTCTGGACTGGGACCTCGCTTCTCTCCATTGGATACTGATTCCAGTTTAGCCCTTTTCATTTTCGACTCAAACTCGGTCATTTTGAACAACAAATGTCTCTGTATTTACTAACCAAAATAATCTTTGTATTCGTATATCGTATAATAATAATTTTAAATTAAAAAAAAAAATAACGGTATAAAACATTTACTAGTTAATTGAATCGGTTGTTTAAAAATATTAATTTAAAAGTCAAAACAAATCAAAGTCGTATAGTTATGACAATTGGCAGAATTTATAATAAGTAGATAGTTGAGGATGCGATCAATTTATTCACACTTCATTTTTGCGATACCTAGCAATTATTTATTTAATTTTTATTTTTTTATTTCTTAATTATATTTCATATGAAAATGCAATAACATAATAATTTTTGTTGATGTAAATGGAAATAAGGTACTTTATACACTTTATTCGTTTAGCAGGTCCTATCTAAACGCAGTAAGATTTTTTTCGTGATATCTTATTAATGCTTATAATATTTATTAGATGGCGCTAACTTCAATTTGAAGTCAAATAGCTTTTTAGTGTTATTAATTATTACGAATATTATAAAAATAAGTAGAAATTTTTCATGAATAGTATGAGTGTATAGTCTTCTGCTCAAATTATATGGTTAATCAAATAAGATTATTAATTATGTACTCGTATATCATTTTGAATGACCAGAGCCTAGACGGGAATAGGACTTTTAGATTTTTAGGATGATATACTAATCTGCATAATTAATTTTCTTCATCGCATAATTAAAGTACTATATTTATCTAACATATATAAGATTCTACCACAACAAGCCCTTTCAGCCAACTTCATAGAATATTACCTCGTATTTTTTTTTTAAATATACGATAGCCCAATGTTTGATTACTACATGTATGTATGCATGCATGTATCATTTATTAGATAATATACTGGGAATCGAACCCGGAACACATTATTATGGTATGATGATTTTTATTGACTTTTTACCACACTTTTACACCATACATGTGATAAGACATAAAGGTACTCCAAAATCTAATCAGTAAAAATAACAGCGGTTGGTCATATATCTCACTAAAAATACCATATAGTATCGCTTTGAATTCCGATGGCTACATTAAAAATATTGATTCATAGTTTTTGCAATAATAAATAAGATCACGATTAGGCATACTTTCGTAAATAGCTCACTGGTATATAACCACCGGCGCTCGTATCAGCTGTCAGTTCTCAAGGGATACCAGGCAAATACTTATCCATCGTACTTCATAAAATGGCATTAATCTTCAAGGTATTTATTGAATTTACTAATATTTGTTATTCTTAAAATAAATGAACCTCTATGTATTATGTAAAGGCAGGCATATATTTGCATTGCTTTAGTTTTTTCACTATGAAAGAGAAAATACTATTCAGATATACAAATAAATTTGGTCCCCAAAACGAAAAAAACGTATTTCAATATTACAATTTAAATTTATTAACGCCAAAAAATATCCATTTTGTGTTAAAGTTCGTTAGAAGAATGATAGAAAAACAGACTAATAACGTAAATATAATTAGTTAAGAAAATTAAATTTTCTCCCAAAATCCCTAAAAGAAAAGGTTAATAGAAATGAAATCTGTCTAACAAATTCGTGTTCGGTAATTTGCTTAAAAAATATTTCAGTGTCACTGTTGTAGTGGTGCAAGTGCTACCGTGAAGGTCACTAAATATTAACGTAACCAACATTACTGACGAAAGTGAAACAATTTTTCTTTCAAAGCCTCTTGTTGACTTTCCTTAGATACCTCATTTTACCTAAAAGCCTACCTGATGCTTTTTTCTATTTCAGCTTTTAAATACACGTAGACAACATAGCCATTAAATTAACAAACTCGTTCGATGTATATTTCTACAGACTTTAGCCGTAGTGGCATTTGCATCACACGTATACTGCGGTCACGCCCCAGGCTATTCGTACACTCGCTTCAGCGGACCAGTGAGTGGCAAGATTGTAGAGGTCCAGGTCCCAGCAGCGCATGGTTTACCAGCTCAGCAGCACGCAGACTATGGTTACGACCATCATGCGGGCAAGATCCACCCAGAGACGGCCAAATATGACCGTTTGAAAACCGTAGACTATGTGGTACGTGTTTTGAAAATTTTACATGTGTAAGGATTTATTGTCTTAAAAAAAAACTTTAAAAAAGGTTTGTAATAATTAGGCGAAACCCGATTACCACTTCGCATATGGTGTTGAGGACCCACACACCGGCAACCAGCAAAACCACAAGGAATACAGAGATGGCGATGTCGTACATGGAGAGTACTCATTGGTCGAGCCAGACGGTTCATTGAGGCTTGTAAAGTACACAGCTGATCCCAAAAATGGTTTTCAAGTAAGTAAATTCCGTAGTTAATATCATTGCTTTTCACATCCTTCGTTTAAAATATTAGGAAACAAACAATCAAAAATAATCGATTAGTTATTTTCAACAATTATTCCAATTAAATCAAGATATTTAGAAAGCCGACGCCCTTATGCGGTTTAATATCACGTAACCACTAATGTAATAAATATGTTAATTATATATATTAGTGCTTACTTAAAGCCATTTTTAATATTTACACAATTTTATGTTGGTATTGTAATTCTGTTGTAATACTTTACAACTCTCAACCTTGACTTGTCTATACCTAATTGTGTACCAGTTAACTTTTCTCTCTACTTGCGCGACACTTGGTGAAAGGGTTTGCTATCAGGAAGTGAAATACACAAATAAAATAGATGTCCTGAACGTCTGTCCTTTCAATTATCAAAACAGACTAAAACCGGGATATCATATATAATTAAAACCATGTGTTCAATGCTTAATATTATTTAAATCACAAATGTTACTTAATCTAATATTACGTATTGACAAACTCGTTTACTGTCCCATGCCCCGTGGGGCATTAATACACTTGTAAGGCGTAGGAAAACTGAGGAACTCGTAACTTATAGTAATTAAATTTAATGATGAATATCCTAGTCTAAAAAAATCCTATTATTAGAATAGGATATCATTAAATTCAACATTTATAAATCGTGATGCAATAAAATTACTTTTTCAGGCCACTGTCCACAAACAAGCTAATCATCAAGCACCACCTGCCCACGCGCACCACAGACAAGAAGGCACCGACTACTAACTAGTCTAGAATACAAAACTAACTTATTTTTACTAAATAAATGTTAAACATACAAACATAATATTATTTATTAAACATTTTCTGGAACATTTCAAATGAGAATGGGAATACGATCGTGTGCGTGCCTTCGCCGGCAATCAATTGCAACGACTGTAGATAGCGAAGCTAAAAAATTATAATTAATTGTTCTTAAGTATTTCTGTCCGTTAAAACGTAACTATGTGAAAACTGCATCGAAGGACGCAAAGGAGACGTTTAATTATTTAATATTGATTAATTGGCTGTTTTATTGATAGTTTTAAGCAATAGCCGCCATTTAAAACTACCAGTCGAGATATATATAAGATAATACAATTGTTTTCACCTGCGACACGAGTAATCAAAACAACCTTTATTCATAATGGCACTTGCACATTAGGTACTTCTTAGACTTATGAATCCAAAAAATTTATAAAAATTGACATTTAGTGCCAGTTCAGAATAACTGGCACTAAACTCTCCGCCACTTCTTTAAATCGCCAAGTGTGTTCTATAGGACACTTGTGAAAGATATGCAACCATTACATCATGCTCCAGCATTACAAATATAACTATAAAATAATAATAAAAACTTTACTTCCGCTGGGCATAGTGAAATGGGAGCACACATTTAAGTTATGCTGAGATCTACCCCCTCAAACACACAGTACCCAAAGCGAGATGAATCACTGAATAATTAGCGACAAATAACCTTACTTGCATACACATAGGATTTTCCATCAATAAAGTAGTGGCTATTTGAAGATTTTTTATCGTTTCTATTTCAGATTTGGCAACTATGATTTTAGCATTGGCCAACCTTGTCGACTCAGCCTCAGCGGCCATTGCCTTTTGCAATTGCAACGGCAGTCGTATATCTTTGCTGTAAATTAATCAGTATTCATCTAAACAACAATAATCACAACCATATTAATCAAAATAACATATTCTTATGAGTAACTTTCTTACACTTATAATTCGTGGAAGAATTTTAAAAAAAACTGAGCCTTTACTGCCGGTTCCTAAGGACATAGAGCGGACAAGAACTGGCAAGAAACTCTATGTCACTCCTTAGAATTGCCAAGCATATTCTATAGCATTAACTATTACACCATGCTCCAGCGAATACATCAATATTTCTTTCATACACCATTAAACTTGCTCAAACAATAGAATAACTATTGTGTACACTGTTTAATAGTTGTATGGTTCATATTATTTATTATTATTAATAACTAACATTTCAACTTTCAGCACTTTGACACCCCATTCCTTCGTAGTATTCTTCATAACGTCAAGCACCTGTTGACTTATCACAGGCCTATTAATCAGCACATCACTAAGTTTCGTTGTTCCCAAAGCGTTACGCAAAGTTGTCGATGCCAAGAATTGAGTTGCGATTCTGAAATTAATTTATATTCATATTCATATCAATATTCAGTGAAATCATCGTCCAACCGATGGTGGTCTAAAATATATTTTAAAGCATGTCAAAAAAGCGTATACGCTTTTAAACAATTACACAAAAATAAAAAATTATAAGCTAAGCGTGCCTAAAACGCACGACTATTGTGCGCCTCCGAAATAATATCTAACAATATATTTGTTAGATATTAATTCGGAGGCGCAGCTGGTCGTCGTGATGGTCACCCTTTTTATAGGAGGGGAACACTTTTTGAGCTAGCCTCGGACGCGTTGGTTATATTTTCATGACTGCTAGTTTGATTATTGATAATTTAAATGACTCGCTTCTGATTTCCAAGAATATTTTAATGTTTCAATCGCACAAGACTCAGAAGTCAGTCGTTAAACTCAATACATTATCTGTATTGCCTAGTCTGTATTCATAAAAGTAAATGTTACCTGTAATTATTAACATTGATGACAGCCCAAACCGGATCAAAAACTTTATAGAACACCACAGCATCCACAGAGACAGTCAAAGAGTCCTTTGTTAGTGCCTGTAAATATAATGTAGTGTGTATATATGTAATATAACTACATATGTCAAATGTCATTAATAAAGGCGGCAATTTTTATATAATTAGAAAAATTTAATGGTACACCAAAATATACCATTAATATTAAATCTCATTAAATTCAAGTTTTTACTTCCTTGCCAATAGATAAATCAGTGTTATTGACTAAATTAGTAACTCGAATAGACAAGGGATGATTACAGTAAATGTTAAACAAGAAAACACAAAAAAATAATGAAATTAGTGACTAGGCTAGATAGTGGTTACTTCTTGTGGTGGTACTTCGTAGCATAATGTCCTCAAATCTATAAATTTCACAGAGTCCACACAGGGAAGGTAAAACAGCAGGCCGGGTCCAAAAGCTTTGTTTTTACGTACTTTGCCATTCCTTAAAATAACAGCTCTTTCAAATTGACGACTAACCTGAAATTACAGGTATGTTTCTAATCAAATCAATATAACGACTTAAGTAATAATGTTGCTCAGATGCTGATTAAGTCTTATTAATGAAAAAGTATACCCTGTTGAAATATAGAAGCCTTGTAAAGAGTATTCTGGTTGGGAAAAGCATTTAAAGATTCTTTTAGTGTCAGCAATAGCTCAGCATCGGGACAGTTTACTTCGTAAATAACATAACAATGTATTTGTAATTTAAATGGTTCATGTAAGTAACATAGTTCTTTTTGATATATATTAAAAGAGAAGAATTTCTCTCGGTAGATAACTGCCTTCTTAACCTAATGAAAAAATAACGGTGGAAAAGTGTCCTTTTTTGCTTTTTGGCATTTTCCAATAGTTTAAGTTCATTAAAGTCAACTACTTACCATAAATATGCATATCAGTGAGAGTGGAAATGCAAGCACAACGAGTGTGATTGACAAAAATATTAAAAACTTTTCAATTAGTTTGTCCTTTTCTGCAATTATACAGACGTATCTATTTATATATTATATTATTGTTATATTATTATAAAAATAATATAACAATTATCACTACAACTTTCTTTACACGGGGTAATTATATGTAAAGCATTGGCCGTTTGAATAAAACATATGAACAGCATAATAAAGTATTAGCAACACGCGCGCCTTTACAGCCTTGTTTTTATTATATTACAAGAATTCCAAAAATTGTTTTTTTTTTGTTTTTATGACTCTTCTTTAATTGCCTCCTTTTAGTTTTTTGAAAAATTATTTAATGTAGCGACATTCGATTTTTACTGTCTTATTATAAGTATAGATATGATAGAACCTTGGTTTACATTTATTTTTAAACACTGTTGTAGTTGAAATAATATTTGTTAGTAAATGTAAATACATATAAGAAACGGGTGGCCTTATTAATAAGCGATCTCTTCCAGGCAACCCGCATGCTATATTGTAACACTAATTTAAATCGATATGTTTGAAAACAAAACACGAACCCTTGGTTAGCTGCAGTCTTGGCTGGAAAAGATTAGGCGAACTCTTCTCAAGGTCTTTCGGTGTTTGGGAAATGGATGGGCGTGATCCTTGCTGATTGAGTTTCAACTTCTCATCGGGATGCATTGTTAGTGTAAACTCGAAATAGCAAAAAAGTATGACAGAACAGACAGAACAAAGAAATTGACATTAATGTATTTTTTTAATTATTTGTGAGAGTTCTTATTGTCTTGGTATTTCAATTGGAAACGGAAATATAATTGTATTCCTTTGTTGGGACGCAATTGAGTTCAAAGCTTGCAAATATCTCAGCTGTAACAAGTATTTATTCAATTTATTCTTGAAAATTCTTTAAGCTTTAAGGATGGTTACTCATTTATGTAATGTAATGTATGAGCGTCTAATGATCATTATTCAACTACTCAGGTTTATTATTTAAAAGTAGGTATAACCAAACACTCAGATAAAAAAGACACATCCGCTCGACACGACCTCCCAGTACTGAATGACTCCCCGCTTTTTTTTTTTGGAGTAAGATCTCGCTGTTGGCCTCAACTCAGCACGAGCCTGTTGGCGAGCTTCGCTACGCTTAGTAAATCACCTGGCGTTGCAGGAGTCCATGGACAGCGGTTAGCACATCACTCGAAGTGAACCCTCCTGTCTGTTTTACTTCTGTTACATTAAAAAAAAACATTCAGCATTTTCTTCCCTCCCTCTATATTCCCCCCACAATTGAAGCGTGTTTCATAAAAATCATTTACCAGCATCGCTTTAGGGTTTTCCATCATAACGTTTGAAGCATCCCTAAGATTCTCCGCGGCTTTAATCTCGCCTTGTGCCTCGATTATTTTCGCTTTAGCCATTCGAGAACCTTCCGCTTCCGCCGCCATTGCCTTTTGTAATTCAAAAGGCAATATTACATCTTTACTGAAATAATTGTGTTAAATCTAAAGGATGCGTGAAATATGCGATAAGTTTAAACGGTCTAAAGCAATATTACTACAAATCTAACGATGTTTTACCAGCGTTGTCGGACTATATTAAATTTTATACGTTATTAAAGTGTCATAGGTTTCTTGATTGTAATATTTAGTAAAATTTACTTAAAAGTAAAAAAAAAATTGTTCTTTTTATTCTTAATAATCGTATGTGAAGGCTACTTCTAATTTTGTACGATCTTACTAAATGTCTGTAACAAGTAACTTAAGGGTAATTTATTCATCTTATATAACGCAAAATCAATATACATTTCAACTCTTTCTACTTCAACACCCCACTCCAATGTCCCTTTATGGATCTCTTTTCGAAGTGCTTCGCTTATTTTAACACGATTCGAAAGCAAGTCAGATAGTGTAAACTGTCCTAAAATATTTCTCAAAAGCGCCAACGAGAGTAATTCAGTAGCTTTTCTGAAAGTTCACAAAATTTACATTGCACAAATTTCAGAACCTCCAAAGTTCACTATTAAAAATAGTATGTTATGCTAAATATTTATTGAATATTTCACAAATATTCTACTACTGTATATTTTATATATATATTCTCCAAATAGAATCGTATCAGCGAATTTTTTTATCTCAAGCTACGAGGGTTCTGAAATAAATCTGTCTGAGAAGCAACACCAAACTCAGCAGACATATAGATCTCGAAAACATCTTACTTGTGTGATTGGACGTTGAGCAGGCTACAAAGTGGATTTCTGACGTGAAAATACACGACAGCATCGACGTGAACGGTCACCGAGTCTTTAGTTAGAATCTGCAAAAATATCATACATACGAGTGAGTTCCATACAATGTGAATCAAAAAAAACTAAAATTGTACTCAATAGTAAACGCCTGGAAAGAAATGTAGCGCAAAATAGTTAAATAATCGAAAAAACAGTACTTCCTGTGGAGCCAAATTAAACGATTGAGTCCTCATATCTATAAAGACAACGTTATCCGTACACGGTACCACCCAAATGATACCTGGACCAGCTGGAGAATCAGCTCTTATTCTGCCAAAGCGTAAAATTACCGCTCTTTTATATTGTTTCACAACCTGAAATCATCCATAATATTATACATGCGAAAGTATTTATGTTAGACTTTCTTAAACTACAAAACGGATACAGGGGACATTTGGTATGGAGAGATACTAAACTTCGCTAAAAGAACGTTTGAAGGGGTTGAAACAGGGGATTTTAGGGAAAGTTGGTATAAAAATTTCACCAGAACTCTGCCATTTAGAAACCGATTTTCCAAATTCCTTTAGTATTTAGGATCACACGGACAAGTTGCGGGCAAAAGCTTCTAGTTTATCTATATGCCTACTAATAGATCTTGGTTACAAAAATACTTTTATAAAAAGTTTACCCGAAAACAAAATATTAACGATAAGGGGAAAACGATTATCATCAGAATTGCAAAAAATTTAAACACTCTTTCAATCAATGTCTCTTTGTGTATTTCTGAAATAAGAAACGAATTGTAAATCAATTAAAAAAAAGTTAAATTAAAATTAAATCTTTAACGTCTTCAACATGATAAATGTAATAAATAAGTTTAAACGACGCTAAAGCGAAAGATCTGTATTATATACACTGTAACCTCGTATAACGACACTGAATTCAAACTCAAAATATCTTTCAAGTAGGTCTTTATAAAGACACTTTTCAATCGTCAATTTTTACACTACCACCGGATCGGAAGACAGTCATCTACCGAGAAGAACCGGCAAGAAACTCGATAGCTGCTCTTTTAAAATAAACAATTAATACAAAATTGTGCTACTGACAATTGACTGTGCAATTCATGGCGTTACAGAGAGTATTCATTAAATAGCGAGAAACCAAATTATTGTATGGAATACAAGCTAGACCAACCAAAATTAATTGTTTTCGACGCTTTAGAAAGTTTGTCGTACAATCGAGTGACGTTACATGGATTCTTATGAAGGATATTTTTATTAGCATTGCATTACATTAACCTAAAATAAAATATGTAGTAATCCAAACACTTACCTGTAAGATCAATTTTTGATCTATTATTTTTAATCATTCTGTACGTCGTAAATGTAAAAATAACAAAAACATTATCGCCTTATAAACCAAGTAAAAATATTTTTGTTAATCAGTTTTTTCTCCTACATGTGATGTATAAACAAGACTGACAGGTTAACAAAAAAGTGACGTCCTTCAAATGTCATTTCATTTATTATCTGTGCAAACATAAAGTCTTAGCCTCTTTATAGTCTATTGAATGTAAGCTCTTTAGATAAACCGAGCTATAGAAAAAACTTATCATATTCTTGAAGTTTAAAGCTATTCTTAATAAAAATACTTTTCAAACTATTTTATTATATAATTAAAAAGAACTAAGTTAATCCGTTGACGGTTAGCACTTCACTCAAGTGAACCGCCTGCTCTTTTCCTCCCTGTTATATAAAAATAATATGTAAAAATAAAGAGACAATGTAATTTATTATTAATTTATTTAAATAACTTAATTTTTATCTATCTATACTACATATTAACAAGGACTAGATATAGAATTGATCTATATAACAACAGATAAAGACTTGACTAGGAGTCAAAATAAGTATTGAAGCCAAAATCATAACATTATCATGCCTCATCCATGAAGCACAATAATAAAAATATATATTATAGTAAAAATGTACTTGTTCTTATTATTGACCATATGCATATGCAATGAATGCAGTATTTGCATCATATTGGCAGAGGTGAATGCGCGATACTGGTGCCTGCTCCAGGACCAATGAAGCTTCTTAAGAAATCCATTGGAAACGGAAATATTATTGTAGAGTTCTTCTCGGCTGATATCGTATTCAGTGACTGAAGGTACCTCAGCTGAAAATTAAGGAAATCTATTGTATTAATTTTTCACAATCTTATATATAAAATTCTCGTGTCACAGTTTTCGTTCCCTTACTCCTCCGAAACGGGTTGACCGATTCTCATGAAATTTTCTGAGCATATTGAGTAGGTCTGAGAATCAGCCAACATCTATTTTTAGAGACATTTTTTTTGGCAAAACGACGTTTGTTGGGATCAGCTAGTATATTATAAATGTAACTTATTTGCTTGATTTAATTATCAATCGCTATAATTATTATTAGTTTTTTATTCTCCATTCATTTAAATGTAACATTTTATTATTACTTGAAGTGCCATAGGGTTGTCTATCATAACTAGGGAGGCTTCTTTCAATGCTCGAGAAGCCTTTATCTCTCCTTCAGCGGCGATTATCTTGGCTCTCGCTTCACGATCTGCTTCTGCTTCTGCAGCCATAGCTCGCTGAAGTTGTACTGGGAGACGAACATCTTTACTAAAATTGGTTAAAAAATATTATTTTTCTATATATAATATAATATGTTTGGGTTCGTAATACTATATGCTAGCTTTATATTGCTAGGTTAACAGACATTGAATGGTGATCTAAAAATAATCTTACATTTCAACTCTTTCCACTTCAACGCCCCAGGGATCTGTGGCTTCATCTAAATTAGCCTGCATCATGTGGCTGATTGCTTCTCGGTCGGAGAGAAGCTGAGCCAAGTCTCGCATACCCAATACATTACGAAGGGTCGTGGCAGCTAGAAGACGAGTGGATGCACTGAAATAATTATTATTAAATTTACAAATTACTCAATTTACTCTCTTTCTAGAACTTTCTGAATTTGATTCAATACTAGAAACACAAGCAACAGCCAGCGCGGGTATTCTCCGTTAAGACTGGGGGTCTTCAAGAAAAGAGCGTACCGTTTAAGACCGGCGACTCACTTGCAAGACGGTCCATGAGCAGCGGTTCGCGTTTCACTCAACCCGCTAGCTCGTTTACCTCCTGTTATATAAAAAAGTAACTTATGACATGTATTACCTGTAATCAGCTACTCTAACAACGGCGTTTAGCGGTTCTTTTATTTTATAATAGACTACGGCATCTACAGCAACTGTCACGGAATCTCTTGTTAGCACCTGAAAGGAAAATCTTGATACAAACTTCGTTTGAAGGGATAATTAAATATCAATTAGAATTTAGTTTATGATTATGTAGATTTATCCATCTATCCAATAAAGCATGTGAGGGCAACCAGGCGTGAACTGCACTGCGTCTGTCAGCGGTTTAATAATATTAGACAGGTTGAAATAAACATTGTTCCCCCAAAATTATGGTGAACCTTGAGATGTGTAAATTTTAAGAATTTGTAATTTTATAGTATGTTTTGTAAAATGTATTTAGTCTCATATTGTACTTAAATAATTTCGAGATTAAATCTTATGAGATCGTTACTTAATGGTGACCAAAGATTGATTGTGATTTTACTCAATAAATATTACACAATTATTTTGTCTTGCATGATTTTTTTTTGTAAAATGGAGTTTTTGACAAATCTCAACTGTATAAAACCGTTAATTCATAATCAAAAACAAAAATTAATGTAAAAAACGCGATGCTTATACGATGAGCGAGAAAAGATAGAAGCAAGAAATAAATTCTAATTCTTTAAGTAATCGTAATGTTTCTTCAAATCATCTTTAGGAAATTGTTTAAATTATATACTTTTAATTAAAAATATTGCATTAAATCAATGATCGGTATCGATCGGTAGAAATTTGTTCTTCTTCTAGGAGTGCCTCCTTATTTTTTAGTTATCCTTAGTTCTGCGGAATAGCTTCCGCAGCAGAGATTTGTTGAACTGCATAAAAACTACGATTTGGTAACCTTGCCGATGTAAATAGATGTTTTACGAGGTTGTCTTAAGACAATTGGTTTACATCGAAACAATTGTCGTAAAAGTTTGATTGACGGCTAACAGCGTCAATTAAATGGGAACGAACATTTAGGTTAACTGCGTAAAAGCTCAGCCACACGTGCGCGGGCGCAGTTGTGGTTCGTAAATGTTCGTATAAAAAAATATCTGTTTTGAAAGTTTTAATCTTATACACAACTTTTAACACATACATATGTTTGAAAATTCCCCTTATTTGTTTATTGACAATTCAAAACTTTAGCGTAGGTAAATTATTATATGGGCTTAGAGAAATCGCTTCTTAAAAATTTGCCTGGTACATTATCAGGGGTAGAACTGATTGCAGTAATAATTTTCGCCCCTAATATTTTGGGGCCCATTGCTGGCTCTTTATTTAATGAACCAACCTCAGTCAGCAAAGACCCATTTTCTTAAACCCGTTTTCTTAACTCAGAATCAGAATGTGACATTTCTATGCCAGCGTTAAGAATGATATTGGAACAATATAATAATTTGTTAGATTTAAATAGCTTTAAAAATATTTAACTTTAATTTTTGTGTATGGTTTTTGAGTGGGACTATAGAAACTATTATCCAATCACAATCCAGTCTTAATCGCTTTGACGTTTTGGTTCTTGTTAGATGTGTTCGTACCTCTTGTGGTGGAACATCGAACGACACAGTTCGTAAGTCCACTTTTCTGTATGTATCGATGCAAGGGAGTACAAAAAATAGACCAGGACCCCTCGCTCCACCTTTCCTAAGTCTTCCCAGTCGAAATATTACCGCTCTTTCAAACTCTTGAACCACCTAAATCAATTAAAATATAAACTAAATACCGTATAACCGTGTTAATAATGATTATACATGTTTTAGTTATATACCCATAAATACTTGCGTGCTTATTTACTTAATAATATGCGTCAAATATTATTTAGTAAATGTGTTATTAATAACAAAGCTACTGATTATACAGTCAGTTATGAGGTCAAAATTTTTTTTTGAGTTGATTTAGTTATAATTTATAAATACGCGTAAAGGGAAATTAAATTCGATTTAAATGTATTATAGGCTATTAAAGGATTAATAAACAACTCGCGGCTTCAACCGAACAAAGTTTCCAGTATTTTACTGAATTAACATAACATTTTTTTACTATTTTAAAAAGTCCAGAATTAAAATCATTATCTTACCTTGAAACATTCAAATAGTGAGAAGGGAAATGTAATTATGACTAGTAAGAGTGACATGATTGTTGCGAAGCGTTCCACGCAGCCAGCCGCTTCTGGATTTGCTGCTGAAACAATATATCCCATAGAATATCGAGCTATCGAGTTTCTTGCCGGTTCTTCTCGGTAGATGACTGCCTTCCGAACCGGTGGTAGTGTAAAAATTGACGATTCAAAATTGTCTTTATAAAGACCTATTTGAATTAAGATATTTTGAGTTTGAGTTTGAATATAAATATTCCGAAGAGCAAAACCTTGTGGGCCCTTTTACTGTATTGGTTAATTAATTGATCTGTGCCAAACGCATTTCCGTTTTTTAGACGTTTATTAATTTGTCAATTAAATAAAAACCGACTTTAAGCATATTTAAAAGAAACGACGCATTTAAACGGCCCTAGCATACACAAATTTAAACATAAATCAATACATTTAGTTAAATATTTATATCTGACTTATGAAACCGATTAGTTATGATATATTAACAGCGGGCTGAAGGTTCTGGCGTCATCGTCGTTCAAATGATAAAACTCATAAATCCCGCTGTATTTAAGTCTCAAGTACCTAGATACAAACGCACGCTTACTCTTAATTGTCTTAAAAGCTTTCGATATTATTAAATAAAATTGGACGCTTAAATACTTACGCATTTGTATTGTGATAGCGCAAGTGGTGCCCGTATCGCGATCTACAATATCCAAAATCATTAAAATGATATATGAACACGGTTAATTACAATCCACACAATTACTCACGGCTGGGCAAATCATCGCGTCTCGAATTCAACGGTCTAACTTCTGAACGCATAGTTAATTGAAAATGAAATAATTACTCATAACAGTGTGTTACTCGGCCAACGATCACAGACTGACACACAGACACAGATGACCGCGTGTTTACACAACCCAAAAAACAACGAATCCAACTAAAAATATCAATTACAATACGATCGAATATAAACGATCAGTTTCGTTTTGAAAAGTTGTATTTACGTATTTCGAGGTAGCACTCCACTTCGCCCGAATCCTTGTCGTAGCAACCGAAGTCCATTTGGAACAAGTAGCGTCGCATTTATGTTGATCGATCTATGTTATCTGTCTGGTCAATGCGCTGTCTATATCTATACTAAAGGTTGTGGAGATGAGATGGAAATTATTGATAACGCACTTTCCATTATGACGTGATGCGTAGGGCACGCTGGTGTTACGAACTGTGGTTCTGCTGTCGATTAGCCGCGTGGTTCGCGCGCGGATGTTTATACCTTTAATCATATTATCAAGATGCAGACGTAAATTATAGTTAGGTTTATTTTTGGACTGGGTTAAGGCCCCCACACGGTGTTGCATAATGGTAAATAAGAATAATATAATTAATATATTAAAAGGATTATCATATGTGATTTTTCAATGCAATCAGTCTTTCTCACGATAGGGTTTGGAGTTGGTTTAAACGATGTTCCCCAGCAGGCGAATCTTACATATCAATATTAAATTGAATGAAATATTGTTCTTCTCTAGCGTAGACAAAAGATATTTAATATTATTTCAATTTGTAGTTGTATTATAACTTTATTTATCACATTTAAGTTATTTTTATTATATTTAAAGTGTAGTTCGTAAAAACCAAGAAGCGACATGTTAAAAAGGCACAAGACTGTTCATGTATTTCATTAATATTCTAGTTAGCTTAAGAACTTCTAGCATTTACACAGGCTGATGACATTAAAAATTATGTTGTGGCTAGATCGTAAAAGTTGATATTATGCCTATTATGCCAGAAAC
Source organism: Leptophobia aripa (assembly GCA_951799465.1). Taxonomy (NCBI): domain Eukaryota; kingdom Metazoa; phylum Arthropoda; class Insecta; order Lepidoptera; family Pieridae; genus Leptophobia; species Leptophobia aripa. The sequence goes on along the minus strand of OX637269.1, from coordinate 567,680 downwards.
GTACTTTTCTTGAAATTGTTGTAATCATTGTATTTTATTTCATATTCCAATTAATCAATTGGAATATGAAATTGCAATCGCAAGTGTACACCTGTGGTCTTAGGCCCTGGAGGACATTTAATTAGAATCCGGACATTTTGACAGATGTAAGATATTTGGTTTAGACCACGGCATGGCAAGTACTTTTTACTATTACAAAACCTGTCTTCAATGAAGTGAAGTAAGCTTGATCACCTTAAAAATAGCAAACAAAACAGACTCCGATGTCAATTTTCCACGTAAGATTAGGGGTGTTGGGTCTTTAAATTTATATTAACACTTATATTGTAATTGTAATAATTGTGTCAAAACCTTATCTATGAATTCCTCTTTTTCTTTAGAATGCCATTTATATTATATTTGTAGCGTTTGTTTGAACGTGTCTAAATATTATGCCTATAAGGAGAAAGTTATGTGGGGCACTGATGACTAACGGGGTTCAGACTTTTTTATATGGCCATTTTTGTAAGCGTGAGAATATTTCCACCTAGCTTAGGACAAACTTGACTATTTATTATAACGTTAACTTAATTTGTAATTGTCCCGAATGACTATATATGATAACTATTAATTTAATCTTTACGTTGCTTCTAGTATTAAATTATTTAAGGAATTTACAAAATTTACTTTTCGATACAAATATATGAGAGGGGGATTTATAAAGCCAGGCTTTTGCAAGAAAATCGTTAGGTTAAGACGGTTCTTATCGCGAGAGTTAGTTTTGGCACAATGTTGGTGAGTTTCATACATATTTATACAAACATACGATCCATAAATTGTGTCTAGTTTAATTGATAGGGAGATATACAGAAGATATTAATTGAATGATCTATAGATCTACATATATTATTTACTATGTCGGCTATTTTCACTTACAGATTCCTCTCATATTGGGAAAATTTAAAACTGGTCACGTATATTTTATTCTAGATTTGGGCTCGTCTCCTGGCATGTGTGAGTGCTGTATTAGCAGTGCCTATCTTTGGTCCGGTATATCATACAGCTGTTCATGCTTCCATCCAGCCTATTGTAAGTTACTTAAATAAATATTGCGGTTACTTCCTAAACATCATGGCTAAACCATTTTAGGGGCTTATATACGTATAACAATAAACACTAACGAACAATAAGTAATAATTAAATCAGTGACTGTTGAACAAAATATTCTCGCATATTATTCGCCTTAAGGCGAAGATGTTGCCTAATAAAACTTTACCTTCATGATTTCCTTTCGTAAGACTAATAAGTAGTAAATAAAGTGTAAACAATGTTTTCATTTTAATAGCACATTTAATAATGTTTATTATTTTTGTTACATATGGTTAAATAGATACATTTTAACAGAACTATCCTAGATACGCCTTTAACTATGGAGTAAGAGACCCTCACACGGGTGATATTAAATCACAACAGGAAGAGAGAAATGGCGACGCTGTAAGAGGTAAAATATTGGAATCATTTTGAGTAATTTTCTTTTGTTTATAACAACTTTTGTTTTACACAAAAATAATTTTCTATTTTTGAATTTATAAACAATTCTTATAACAAAATCAACCTCTATCTAACTATCAGAGTTGATTTGTTATAAGATCATTAATCGTAGTACATTGCTGCTGTAAAGCACTCACAGCAATATTTAGGTAATTTTAGTCTTCGATTCTTGGGTCTATGTTTCCTTATATTTCTATCTCAAAAGCAAGTGTTCTTCTTCCAAACGATGTAAACAAAATTGTTAACTAGTTATTTAATAAAATAGTTTTTTAATTTTAGGAAGTTATTCTCTAGTGGAACCTGATGGTTCCACGCGAACAGTGACATACACCGCTGATGATCTCAATGGGTTTAATGCCGTTGTACATAAAACTGGACACTACACACATCCTGTAAGTTTTATTATATGGAAAGAAGAAAAAATAAAGAAAGAAACACGTTTATAGGCAATTGCTGTAACTTTGTCATACTTAATCATTATAATTAAGAAATGATTTAATAAATACAATCATTATGTGAATAATTATTTACAACTATACATTCAATATAATTAAATAAAAAACTTTAAACTTGACTCCTGTGGCAAAGTACTCACTTCTGGATGCACTTCCTCGCTGTATCGTGATGGTTACTCTGAGGCAGAAAACATATCTTGTGTCATCGGTACTGATTACCAAGTGTAAAAGAAATATATATCTAATTATTTTTATTTTCAGGTACGAGTTCAAACAGCTGTAAATGTAGCCCCATTATTGCCTGTTCCAGCTTTGTTTGGTTAAAAGCTTTTCTACAATGGGTGCTTGCTTGACGATTGTGTTCGAGGTCCTTATAATCAAATAGAGTCATATAATATGTTAAAAAGATAAAAATATAATTTTTATATGTGTGAAAATTATGAAATATAATAATAAACAATGCTTTCGATGCTTTTCTTTCAAATATACGGGAAATGATAAATATACAAACCGATAATTAAATTATAACTTTATTAATTAAATGTTGTTAATTATATTAAAATGATTACATCATTATTGATTAGAAAAAGTGATTTGAATTTGAATTTATCAAACTTCGAAACAAAATTGTTTTACATACAAACTTACCCAGCTCCATATATGACTGACCCTATATTATTATGCCTACAAGCAGAATTGTAGATCTGGTCCCAGTAATAATTGCAGGTATGGTCACCCTGTTGGATGTTAAGACATATTATTTGTAACAAATATGTAGTTTATATATTTGTTATTTTAATTGTCAGTAGCACAATTTTGTATTATTTGTTTATTTTAAAAGAGCAGCTATCGAGTTTCTTGCCGGTTCTTCTCGGTAGATCCCCTTCCGATCCGGTGGTAGTGTAAAAATTGACGATTCAAAAGTGTCTTTATAAACACCTACTTCACATAACACAAGAAACATCTATCTAGTCATCAATCTAGTGTGAAATGTGTCTCGATTCTGTATTATTATTCAGAATAATAATTCTCAATAAAATTGCAAGTAGGCAAAGTTCAATGACATATGTTAAGGTACGGGTTTATGGTCCATAAAATTGTTTAAGTGTCGGAATATAGAAATAAACGTGAAGATTCTTTTACTAAATATCATTTTATTACTTTAATACGACACTAATCCAACAACAAGACTATAAAACTCATAAGCTTTTAAATAGGTATATATTTTTATTGGATATATAACGATAAAACACAAACTAAATACATCTATTTAGACGTAGCTGTTAAAATGATATTAAAGTTCCCTGTATATAAAAAACTAGCAGATCCCTAAGTCTAAAAAAGATGTCGGCCGATTCTCAGACCTACTACAAAAATGCTTACAAAATTTCAGAAGAATCGGTCAATCCGTTTCGGAGGAGTAAGGGAACAAACATTGTCACACGACAATTTGATATATTAGATATGATATTATGTTTGAAAAAAAAGCAACTTAATGAAATTATATGTTTTGAACCCACTTTCCCAATGACACAGGCTAATTAATAAAACACTGCGTCATACCTTATAACCAAATGAGACATTATTGTGTATCTTTCATCGATCGAGCTCAATACAAGCATAACACAAACTGTCCGATAATCATACAAGATCTCAGTAAGGTTTGAGTAATATTGTGTTTGGTAAGTTTGAAGGTACGCAAATATTACTTTTAAAACTGTTACATCAATATCCCTTGTTGCAGAAAGATGATTCATTGTAACCTCGTAAATTTCCCAAACACGGTAAGCTTTTAAGACAACAAATCCGCTAAAGTGTCTTATTGTTTTAATAAACAATTTGGTATTTTGAATTGAATGATTTTGCTCCAGTATAGCCTTGCTTCAAAAAGTGTACTGGGATTATAACAAAAGTCGAGTTTCTTGCCTGCTTTATCTCAGCTTGGTCGCGTATGAACTGGCGTAGTATCATTTAGATTTAAGACATTTCAAAACGGTCCTTACTGAATAAAGAGATTTTGACTTTGTGATATATTTATTATTCGCCACGGATTCACACGCGCTAATTTAAAGATCTTAAATTAATAGAAAAATATTGATCAATTTCTGAAACATGTTTCTTAGAATGTAATATATATATTAATATATATATATTAACCAATCTAATAGTAAAAAGTAGTCTCCTGGGATTACCAAATTTAACCATTAAAACATAAAATATAACTCCCTTAAAGCGAAGACTCATTAATGCCTAGCATGAAGCGTAAATGTAGAAATTATTTATACGTATAAAACGTGTGGGCTAAACAGGGTAACGAACTCAAAATCTCAAATTAAAAATTAAGTTTGGATTAATTAATTTAACCAAAGCAGGATTTACGATGAGAATGTATATGGTAAGAAACTATTTTCATACATTTCTATTAATCGCTTCACTGATTTGATAAATATTTGCTCAGTATACAGGGGGATACAATTAACGAAAAAAAAACCAAATGTTTGTAACATTATACTCTTAAATCTTACACATATTTACCAATCTCCGATTAAAGTAATATACAATTCTGATGTTCACCTTTCCTAAAACAAGTGTTTGTTTTGTTATATATAGCTATGAACATCTGACAGAAATTACATATAATGAAATAATTAATTTAAAAATTCCCAATACATAAATTAAAAGAATTTATCACCCGACAAACTTTTAGACGAGCGTCATACATTGATGCCCACTTCTAGCGATTTGTCCGATAAGAATTTAAGGAATACAGTTGTTTCTTTGTGTTATATTCAATCGGCATTATTTATCTATCACCCTGTAGACTGTAGAGTATAGAAATAGTAGAGAAAAGTAGGCGTTTGTGGGTGTAGTCGGCAATGTCAAAGTCACCATATTAGTCGTTTACAATTTAGCGCCTTTCATTCAATTATTTATGATGCATTTACGATTGTATAGATAGCCGTGTTGGTAAAAGATCTTAGTGGAATTATTACGTATCATTTATCAATTTATGCGGTCAAACGTGGACTGAATATATAAAAATCATATTGTTGTTACATCAAAAAGCTTTAAGTTCATTAAGTAAATTTAATTACATCTCTGTTATAGTTGCCTAAGTTATTAGTTTCGTTACTTGATTTAACGAGAGGATATTCCGTCAATGACTTCATTACATATGCAAACAAATTTATATATTTTGTAATACTTATTTTAATCACTTGTGTGTTTCTCTAGAAATTTGTATGTCAACTGGTTAGTTGGCTGTCTGTAATCGAAATAACTAACCAATTAGTTAGTTTAAATACATATAAAAACAAAATATTACAATTTGATAAAAAAAAACATCTCTGCATAATAACTGTGCAAAAACCTCACCTATGTATAAGGCTAATTAACAACGGAAGATTTACGAGGCACCGAATACATTTCGTCGCCTTCCAAATGACCATTCCTTAATGGCATGACATCAGCCTACGGATATGGGCGAAATTACCTTCACCCACTATCTTTACGACGGAACTGTTCATTCCGTATATAGTTGAAAGAAGTCGGTTCATGAAACAGCCTGCCGTGCTTCGTGTTACTGTTAGACAGTGGTCTGTTTGTGACATGGATGTCGTAATAAAGGTAAGTCTGATTGTCTTTATATTCACGAAGAAGATAGAAAACTTGTTAATATAAAAAATAGAAATTGGTATATATTTAATAAAATTAATTTTGAATTATTTTTGTTATTGACATTCAGTAATTCAGTGCTGTGAGGTTTGATGACATTGTATGAATATTTTTTAAATAAATTAATATTAATTTAACAAAAATACAGTAGCAAATAAATTAAATAACTTTAAGTAAAAAGTGAAACACTAAAATAAATTTAAAAAGTTTGGTGCCACAAAGCTCGCCCCACACTACTTAGATACTGATTGCCTATATGTTATATGAACAGGATGTGTGAGAGATAAAATCTTATCATGTGAAATTAATACACTAAAATATATTACAATATATTAGTACTAATGGCAAACGTTAAGTAAATAAGTTAAACTTAAAAGTAAATCTAAAAACTCATTAAAACCAAAACAAAAAATTGAGACGGTAGATTTAAATACTATATACAAAATAAGGTACCCTATACTAGTTATTTACTCACCAATCTGTATACAAATGTTACGAAGTGTTAGCCTTGAATATAATCTCGAACTTAGCAAGGAAGGTAATAGAAAAATTTAACCTTTTAGTTAGTAAAACAAACTTATAGCAATAATCCAGTTTCATAGACCTGGCATAATATCTCTCTCACATTTATGCTTTACGATTTGTACAACCTAGTGCTAATTGTCTCTTTCTCTAAATCTTTATTTGATTTTTAATAATTTGTTGTCTGTGGTATTGGATTGGTTACATAAATAAATTAAGCGAAATCTCATTGGCTTCGTTAGTAGACTAGACAAGATTCAAAACAAAATTAAATAAATTTCGCCTGAAATTAACGCGTAAAACCGATTCAGATTCAATATAACATTTTCCTTTACATTTGCGAAAAAACTGTGCTATCGTTGTCAAATGAATAATATTACCCTTAATACTGTTATGAATTAGTATAAAGAAGAATAAATCAGTTGCGTGTTACAAATGCGAGTCATTATTTAGAAAGACGTGTTCGTTACACCATTAACGAATGGCTGCATCATATTCGTCCTCGTCAGATATATAATACGCATTAAAGTATCAAAAGTATTAATAAAATGCAAAATATGTCACCCAATGACGGCCCTCATTTATCCTTACGGCACATGTAAATAACAAAACGAAGTATGTCGTATATCGTTTCTTCACTGTTTCACACATTCCTGTTTATTTTTTAAACCAATTTATTAATTTTAAAATCCTAATATAAATATTCATTGACCATTAGGCGTAATCAGTTTGCCGTGTTGTTCATTAAAAAGAGTGCCATCTTGTACAACTTTGCATTTGTAAGCTGTGCTGTGATGACTATAATACTAGTACCAGTTCTGTCATCATTCACAAAAAATCCTATGCGATCAGCCTCCTCACTATCATCTTTTAAATCACTTCTTCGTAAGTATTTCTTGTCTCCAATATAATTATTAATAATTCTAGATTTAAATTAGCATATCTTTCCAGTTTTACTTATTTTAATGTATGTTGTGTTTTGTATTTGTATACTTCGCACCCTTTGCACCAGTCTAATTGTATTTTAGGTATTCTTTTATCGTGTGGGTTGTCTGGAAGAGATCGCTTATTAGCGATAAGGCCGTCCGTTGCTCTTATATGTACTAACATCTATTAACGTCATTTTCTTCTAGTGTTAAAGTGCACTAAAGTGTAAATAAATAAATAAAAAAAATAAAAAAAAACCATTTATATAGTCAGGGTATTATCCCACTACGATACAAAGTTATGGTTAACCTACGATGTAATATGGTAAACTAAATTTTACGTGATTCTGATTGAACACAGTTTGAACAAACTGTATCAGTAATAAAGATCACACATTCGTTTTAAATTAATATAACTCAAGAATGACTTTAAACCTCTCATAGACATATTTTCATACATACATTATTGTTTACAGGTAACAATAGCTTTATGTTATTTGAGCAGAGTTACAACTGCGCCATTGCATTTAAGGCAGCCACGTCTCAGCTTAGCAGAAGAAACGCCTAGTTACTATACTAGAGGCGCTAATGGTAATGTCTTATTAAAATCATTACCTTATCTTTTTTTTAAAATTAGTAGTTCTTATTCATCTTACAACGCGTTCATGTCAGGTGTATAGTATATAAACATTTACAGGAACATATATGTTTGGATACGATATCCTTGACCCGCAAACAGGTAATAACCAGTTTCGGTCTGAAGAGCGCTATCCAAATGGCACTGTCATTGGGAGTTATGGTTACATGGACGCTCTGGGGAAAGCTCGCCGGTTTGACTACATAGCCGATGAAAAGGGATATAGGTATGTTTTTCATATATATATCTATATATATATATATATATGACCTAAATCGTGTGTGTGTTTGTTGTTATTCATTTATATCTAGAAAGTTAGTTAGTTAGTAAGTTTTTGAGTGGGAGTGCCATGCTGTTACTTAGAGTTTCAGCCGAATGGGCAGGCACGGCCGGAGAAATACCACTCTCTCACAGAAAACCGGCGTAAAGTGATGCAATTGGGCTTTGTTCATTTTGTACTCGCGTTTCGTTCGGTGAGTGAGATCTTCCGGTGCCCATCCTTTCCCCTCCCCGTCCATTTCCCAATTTTCCTTTAAAGGCCGGCAACGCACTCATGAGCTCCCAGCCACTTGAGTGTCAATGGGCGGCGGCTTCACCTTTATGGTGGGCCGCCTGCTCGTTTGCCCCCTCTTCTATAAGAAAAAAAGTTAGTTTTGAAATTAACGGTATTTGCGCAATTAATAATAATAATGCAATTTAAATATTTGACTAATGACTATGATGCATGAATTATAATATAAATATATATATATATGTATTACAGAGTCGTCAGTAACAAGTTGCGAAAAGAACCATACACAGCTACAAATGTACTGAATCCCACTACAGAAGAACCCGTAGTGTGGACAAGGCCGCCTAAAAAGAAAAAAAAAATAACGAAACCAATTGATAGGAGGCAATTTAACCACATGCAACCATTAAACTATTATTTATTATATTAAAGTATTTATTATATAATATTAATAAAAAGTTTTTGTAAACTATGGTTTCATTTTAATTTAGTAGTCGGTAGTCCTGTAATTCATAGGGTCAGTGTATTGTCAGCAGTCAAACTAGAGTAGAAAAAGAATCCGCGTAACTATGTCATTAAATGCTGTATCCAGTCATTATGTTAAACATTCTTAACCAGATTGATTTTGTTTAAAGAAACTAAACAACATATACTGGGATGTAGGATAAAACCTGCCTTAAGCTGGAAGAGACCTTATTATAAAGTCTTGTGTTAAATTAATTGTCAACCATTACTTAACTCCTTTGGACTAAAAATTGTGTCTATAGTTTGATGAGCAATCTATACTAATAATAAAACAGTAAAAATCGAAAATCTGTACATTAAATATTTTTCCAAAAAACTGAAAGGAGGCAATTAAAGAAGAGTCATAGAAACAAAAAAAACTATTTTTGGAATTCTTGTCTGTCTGTCTGTCTGTCTGTCTGTCTGGTACGTTATAACTTGAAAACTACTGAACGGATTTGAACGCGATATAATTGGGAGCGTTGTCAAAAGTTTATTTTGTCAAAATCGGTTAAGAGAAAGAGAAGTTATGGTCAATTGAAAATTTACTTCAACCACTGCTTCAAAATTTTTAAACACTTATATTGATTGATTAGTTATATATTGTTAAATATGTTCTAATATAAGTTAATCTTAATATTAAAACTTATGAGAAGTAACAAAAACCAAATAACGCAGTGCGCGCGGGCGCGGTTGATGTGTTGAACAATGTGCTCGATAGATGGCGTTGTCTTTAATATATCGATCCGGTCTGTTTATTTTGTGTTTACAAATACATGTTGCTACGTAATTTCTCAGCGAGTGAAATCAGGCGTTTTTTTGTCTCATGTATGTATACAAACTTTTTATACTGATTTTTGTTGTTTTATACGAACATTAATGTCAATATTGAAGTATAGTCAATGTTATACAAATATTTGTAAAATATTTTTTTACCTTTATAATAGCAAAGTGTAAAATTGTTGCTATGGAAAGATATCAAAGAATTCAAACGATTCATATAATCTGTTTTCTCCTTAGGGTCGCAGGTAAAGTAGAAAAATATTATCATACTATGAAACAAATTAAAAATCTACTCGGTAATAGTCTACTCAAAAGTGTTGTTCTTTTAAAGCATTAATACTCTATCACATAGATCAAAATAGTATATGCCAAATGTTATTTATTGTCAAAAAAACATACCATAACTGTTTTTCTAGCTTATCCGATAGATAGAGTTGATCCGGACTCAGAGTTGAAAGACGAAAGGCATTATCCTAATGGAACTGTTGTGGGAACTTACACGTATAAAGATAAGGAAGGTAATCCCGTGCTTGTCAAATACTTTGCAGACGACTCCAGTTATGGGTAATCTTTATTTTATTTCTACTTTTTGATATTAGTCATTGAAAAAAGTATGTAAAGGAATATAAGATGTTTTTGACGATTCAACTATCATATTTTATTTTTAATTTAGTGGGTTGCCTGGAATAAATCGCTTACTAGAGATAAGGCCGCCCTGTGCTCGTATATGTTATAACATCTAACATTATTTACATCAACTGTCTTATACCACACAGTGTGAATAATTAAATACTTCACTATTATTATTATATTATTTTGAGTTTGGGCTAATAAGTAATTACTTATTAGCTCAAACTCTTTGTCACTACATTGCCTTTTAAATGCACAAGGCTCGAATAAGTTTTATAGTTATTATTGATAAGAAATATATCTTTAGTGTGGAACTGAAAAGCTTTAAGATGGATTCAAAATTGCCCCTAACGCAAGAAACACAAGAAATTGGTGTTATAAAAAGCAATATAAAGTTCAATAAAGATTTTGGATTATTCGATGATAAAACTCATCCGATCCCCAAATCGGACTTTGAGATTTATATGGAGAATGAGATTAAGCCAGAAAAATGCGGGAAAGAGAAAGTTCGTGTGTACCATGACAAGAATAAAAGAAAAATAAGGAATGCCATTGATGAGACTTTGCGTTTATGTCAAGCTTTTTAATAAATATAATAAACAAACGTTTGTTTATCTTTATCAAAGGGTTTTTAAGCTTATCTTTTAAGCTAGCATTTTAGTGTACCTACTGGCCAATGAGCATAAACTAATCCACAATTATATGGTAATTTTCAAAAAAATAATTATTTGGATTCAATTCACCTTGTTATAAAATCGTTCACTTAGGTTATCGGAAGACCCACATCGCGTTTCTAACCGACTTATAAAACGGGTACGTATTTTTGTATGATACTGTTGAAATGGGATCATTTTGAACGGTTCTTGACGGTTACGACGGCTCATTTGTCACAATGGTCCCACTAGTCTGCCAAACTGTCTCAAGTTCCCATTTAATTGTCTTATGTGTAAACCTAATTGTGTTATCTCTAAGTTTACTGTTTTAAATGTATTAGGACATAAGATGTCTGGGGACAGATATAATAAAATAAAACAGAGAGTCCCGGGTTTGACCCGTGTGATCTACATCTGTGGTCTGGGTGATATATTTATGAAAAACGCGGAATATATAACTAAGTATGTTTATGAGTTGTATTAGCGACAAGCTAGCCTTGCTTTAGGACTAACCAACCATGTGTAAAATATTAAATGATTATGACCTATATCCTATTAATATAATATATATATATATATAAAATCCTCAATGCAGTGTCACCTCGAAATGATTCATATTCCAACTTAGTTGTTAAAATTATACTTTTATTTATAAGTCCACGCACAGCGAACGAAATCTCGCGAGTCTCGCTCTACATTTAATAGTAGGAACTGTTTTGTATTCTAATAAAGGTAGCGTTACATAATAGTAGACATTAGATCAATATTCAGGTTTCTCATATTGATATGGTTTCTCTTCGGAAAATTGTGATTTGTTTGTTAATAGGCATTATGACGCTCTCGAAAGCCAGGATATAATAGTAATTATTTATAACATACAACACTACTAATGGTCCTTCAAGTAAAGACCGAAGGATTTCCTATAAGGCCGGCAACGCACTAACGAGCTCCGAGCGTGCTCATGGCCGGCGATTCAATAATATTGGAGGATTTTTTTTAAATTTTATATTTACTCTAAAATTAAAACTTATGCCTATTTGCTTACTTATATGAGAAAACACCTTAAATTCTTGCGTAGGGTTAACAAACCACGCCCTGCTGGACCCAATTCACTCACACTTTGATGCACAAAAACAGTAAAAGTAAATAATGTTAATAGATGTTACATATGAGAGCAACGGGCGGCCTTTTCGCTAATAAGCGATGTCGTCCAGACAACTCACACCTTTGATTCATATAACAAATGTAACGATCAAATTGATTATGTCAATGTACGCCATTACCTTTGGGTATTGGGTAATTGCTTACGTAATAGACGTAATATCATTATTGTATTTACATTCTCAATTTAACATATAAAGAATATCTATTCTTAACGGATGTCACACATGAGAATAATTTCTCGCGGACCAGGATATTTTTAATAAGACATTTATAAAAAAGTAAGTTACAATTAAGATTTTCAATAATATATGAGTTTTACATGTCGCACTATTAACAAACAAACATTCAAAGGATTAAAACATAGTGTTATTGACATAGTAATGTCGCGGAATGCGTCAAAGAATGTAAATATCTGAAGACTGTTTTTCATTCTAAAGGCATACAATATTTACAGATTAAAATTCCAAGACAATGCTCTTTAAGGATTTAAGTGTAATTTAGTATTTAGTTAATCGTAATTTAGTTGAAACATACTTTTGTAATTTCAAACGTAAACAAAATTATATTAATATAATCGCGAACCCGTGCACAAGAATCATATTCGAGTCACGTAGTGCCAAGTAATGGTGATATCTCATGGTTTACTTCACTACAATATGTCACTAATACGCGACAAGTGTTATGCAATTGAAAGCCTACTTTCAACTAGCCTAATTGTGAATAGTTCGATTTCTATACAAGACAATAATTTGATTTTTTTTAATAATATTAGTGGTCCAGATTTTGTCTATAGATATAAACTCTACTGAAAATATATATTTTAATTTATGTATGATCAAGTAATCTTAAGTCAGGTCGTCGGAAATTTTGAGACACAAATTTTATATTATCTAACAATATATTTTTACTGGTTTTCATGCCAGCGAAGGTAGTTGTTAAGTGGTTAATATTTTGTAAAATTAATTAAAAAATTAAAAAGATTTCATATAGCCAAGGATACTCTGCATTCCGTAACTGAGATGACGACCCAGCCCAGTCGTGTTTAGCCCAGTCTTGATCTCGAACGTTAAGATACAACAACTGGACCTTAGCCACCCGAACAGTCAGTGATTTTGACTGGTTCGCTTCCCTTTTCAGTTGTAGAAAAGACCTTCCTCCATATACAAGTTATCTACGAAGACTAAATCAGTTTACAAATAAATATGACCAGTATAAAACCATGGATAGTGTTACCGTGACATCAATATACGTCTTTTTTAAATACATGGCATGACAAATATTAAATTGATGTTTAACATACAAACATAATTACTACAACTAACTAAACTCTGTTGTCTTTGATTCAGGCCTTTCTTTTTTAGACCAAGCAGGTCTTCGATGGCAGGGTCGCCATAAGAGGCTCGGAGGAGTGTTATTGAGACGAGTGTTTGATCCAAATAATTATTTATGATATCTTATTATTAAAAGGTTTATCAGAAACTTATATTACATACTTACACTACAAACTATTATCTTAAGCCGTCTTGTTCCTGTCGTTTTTTCGCATAATTCTTGATATGATCTTGTGTTCTGAGCTTGTATATAATTATATTAATTTAACAATTATAAATTATACAGATTAAATTCATTAACATTTCGTGCGGTTATATATTATTTAGCTATATTAATGTTTAATGTTTTTCTCTATATAGTAATAATTGAATTCTAGTTACTATGTACGTTAACAGTAACTCAATTACTGAATTGATTATGTAATCAAGCATTTGATTGGTATTATTTGCATAATTTACAATTTACTATAATAAGTGTATATTGATCTACTAGTAATTAGGACAAAATTTACACAAATTTATCCTCTAAACTATAGGTCACTTTGAAGATTGATGTAAACAAATATGGACTTGGTAATAATAATAAAATGTAGGTACCTACACATTTTTATTTATTGCTCTGTATAGCACAACAGTAGTTACTTCGTGACTTGATTAAAAACACCATACAGCATATTATTTAATATAACATACATATACTATATTTTATAATGGGTATGAAAACATTTAGGCCACCAATTTCTCATATGCATTTAGTAATTAGGAGTTATGTGAGCAATATCTCAAAATTGCTTATCCGTCACAGTTTTCTTTTAAATACTATACAATTAAATATACATAGATAATTTTTAAACTTTAACGTCTCAGATAACGTTTTTATTATGTATAAAAATAAACGTATTTTTTATGTATAAATAGTTTGTGACGATTGTTTATTTAACGGAAATTCTTTATTTACTTTAAAGATGAAATCATTTTTTTATGTAGCATCGCAAATACCAACATGGCGGAACACAATAAGTTTCAAACGTAACCACCACCTCTTTGTTGTCCATATAATATAAAGGTGCGTCTCACGCATAGCTCAGTTAACTGTTGTGTTGAACCGTGGAGTTTGAATTGTTAACATGGAATTTAAGGTAAATTTAATAAATAATTTTAGTGAGATTAGAACGAATGTCATTTTGGTTACCTATAGTTGTAATCTCTGATTAGTGATCTTAAAAAATTTGTACACTTTATACATGGTAATAAAAAATGACGATTAAAAATTGTCTTTATAAAGGCCTACTTGAGATTATTTTTAGAGGTAAAGACAACTTTTAAATACAAGTTTCTTAAAATTATAGTGTTTTATGATCATACTTTTGGCGGTGTGTGTCAATTGTCGCGTGACATATCCGAAGCTTGAAGATTTACAGTCGGCGGGATCATATGCTCAAGCCATCCATAGACCTATCCATCATTATGTGCCTGAAGATCACCAAGTAGACTACTACGTATGTATATTTAGTTTTAAATATTTTTGAGGATTTTCTAATACCTTTTGAAGTAATTTATTTTTTATTTATTTATTTAGTACCTTATACTTTGGTGATTTGGTGCAAATACCGGTACACCTTTATTCACATAGTTAATAAACAATACCGTAAAAAAAAATTGAAACAAATTTCACTCTACAATTACATTGACTGCCAGTTCCCAGATAATAACCAAAAAATACCATATAAAACACATTACCTGAAAAATCACTTACAATATATTTCGCGCCAGGAGAATCATATTTTTTGTGTTATCAACCATAATAAGGCAAGGTTTTTTGCATAATTCATTTTAATTAAATTGTTATACAAAAATCGGAAATATTCTTACAAATATAGTCATGCCATCCAATCATCATTGTTGAACCCCTCCGTGTCGTAATTACAATACTTTTCTTAAAGCTACTTATTTATAATTTAGAGATAAGTCTAAAAAATACTTGACAGTTTTTAAGCGCACAACAATCGCAGGCTTTGAACAATGAAATGCAAATCAATCTCCCATTAGGTTTTTCGTTCTATGCATACCTGTTGAATTGTTGTCTTTCTTTAATTGTTTTCATATCAACGACCTTCACATTTTCCCACTGAGGTTATTCAAGTGAAAACTCATCAAAAGACTTTATTATATGTTTGTATAGTAATAGTTGCAACGAAAATACATTTAAACTTTATTTAATAAATATAAATTAAATTTTTAAAGCATTTATAACATAGTTAGGTATATTTATTAAAATATAATTTTCATGTGTTTAATTTTTTTTTAGCTATTATTAATATAAAAAAGCGTTGGTATATAGCGTGGTAATGGTAAATATCAATTACCAATTATTAAATTGCATAGACTTTGTCAATGGAATGTTATTAACGGTATTATATTGAATTTCGTTTTGTCTTTTTGTTACGGCTATTTATCGAACTCCGGTGACTTTAAATTGGAAACAATTATTATGTCGAGCATATGTCAAACAAAATGTTTTGAGTTTTTCGACTTAAAGATTAAACAATTATTTGATTTTGAATACAAGTTCACTAAAGCACATTATCATCCTTTTTTGCAAAAACCTATACAGTTTAAATGCCAAATTTAAAAGGCCGCTAGCACATTCAAGATACCCTACACATACTACTACGACGTAATTCTTTAGAATTAATTAAAAACTTTTAATAATAATAATCTTAAATTGAATAGTTTAGGTGTAGGTTAAGTTACTTTAGTATATTCTTTGTCTTTTTCTTGATTTTTATGTTTTTTCAGTTTTGTCTTTTATTTTGTATTAAGCATACATTCAGTGAAATAATACAATTAATAGAATACTAATAAAAATAAAGAATAACTTATTACTTGAGTAAATAATGGTGATTTTACTGAGTCGTCCACTAATTGGCCTAATTTACCGTCAGTGCCGTGAAGTTGGCGTAACGTTCCGTAGTTTCACTTATGATTGATATCAAGGTATACAATCGAATGTCTCGCTAGTTTTTAAATATTGAAATTAACACTGAACGCTTTTGATTTTAATTGTGTGAAATAAATAAAAAAAGGTAATTGAATAGTTCTGTTCCAAACTTTTTTGACTAATTGATACTAATCACTGCAGTAAGTTAATTATAAAAACGATCACCAGAAAATGTCAATCGCACCGAGTTTCTTTTGGGTTCTTCTCGGCTGAGGGCAGTTAATCCATTAAAACCCAATTTAAGTTACGTTCAAACGTGGTGGTTAACAATCTTAATTGAATAAAGAATTTTTCAATTTTAATATCTATGTATCTTCCGAACTAGCATTTTCACTTAATTAAGACTTTGACTTTTTATGACAAAATGCTTATACGAGCAAACAATGAATACAAATATTATTATTCAAATATTATGTATATTATATATGTATCTAGTTTATAGAAGAATAAAAAATTTTCATGTTTTTCAGGCCTACCCAAAGTACGTGTTTAAATATGGTGTCAACGATTTCCATACTGGTGACATCAAAACACACCACGAAAGTCGCGATGGGGATGTTGTTACAGGTAAATACTACTGATATATGTGATATAATGACCCATGACTTCTGGAACTAGATGGTAGTATCTGTACGAGGAAATATATAGACGATGCTAGTGAGATTAGAAAATAAGTTTCTCAGTACATTTACCGAAGCCACTTTACTTCAACTCTTTTCTGTAAAAGCATCCATTGCAAAGTTTACTAATTTAGGTGTATTGTGGCTTCGGCTGCAAAGCTATTTTTTTCAATATTTAATCATTAAGACCAGTAAAGCTCTTCTAAGTTTTAATAATCAGGTACGCTAAAGTCTCCTGACTTTAGCGTAACATATTGCATATTTTTGAAGAAGAAATCATTATCTTGATAAAACTAGTTTAAGTGAACAAAGGTTATGTTAAAGTTTCTCTAAACTTTTAAAATTAGTCAATTATGTATAATATATGTACATAAATTAGTCATCTTAGTTCCGGTCAAATAAAACTTAAAACATTGCACAGTACAATGACTAGGCTTAAAGTGTATTACGTAAGATATTTTCTGTTTAACTTATTCCTAATTTATTGTCATGCGTATAGCCTACAGTGGAAAGGCGTGTCTCTGTTATTAATCTGTGGGTCAGCCATAAAGTCTTTATTTACATGTGGGCATACTTGTGTTTGTGGCATACTGTGTGTTTTACACGTAGCTTTTTTATTAGGATAAAAGACAACAAGTAGATTTAACCCATTCATAGAAAAAATTATAACTTATTATAAATAAATTAGTACAATTCCATAGATATTAAATACCGGATTAGGTCGAACAATATATTAAACAATATATCTCAAGAAGGAATTTATTGAATAGCATAAGGGCTATATTATACCACAACACAATAAATAGAGAAAAAATTGATGTGCCTGATTCTCGCCTTATTAAAGTTTATAAATCGTTTGTTGGTATGAGCATACGTTTTTATAACAAAGTCCCAGCACTTATAACCAAATTGACTTCTAACAAATTTAAAACGCGCGTAAGTGTATTTTGGTTGAAAAGTACTATACCGTAAACGAATATTTAGAGGACAAAGATCCCTTTAACGTGTCGGCAATTGGCTCAACATTGGGACAGTTCAATTCTTGAGAAGCCTTACAATGCTTTGTTATTTTAATTGTGAGTAACACAATTTTGTATTAATTGTATATTTTAAAAGAGCAGCTATCGAGTTTCTTGCCGGTACTTCTCGGTAGATTCCGAACCGGTGGTAGTGTTAAAATTGACGACTCAAAAGTGTCTTTACAAAGACCTACTTGTACAACGATATTTCATTGATTTTATTCATATTCCAGGTCAATATACTGTGGTCGAGCCGGATGGTGCAATTCGTACTGTTGACTATACAGCGGATAAACATCACGGATTCAACGCCGTTGTTCACAGAACACCGCCAATTTCACCACATGAAGCACATTTTTTACATTAATTGTATAGGATATTTGTTAACCAGACTTATTACATATAATAAACACTTGGCTATATTTACATCACGGTGATTGACGAACGGAGAAAGTCTATAGTTAGTGAATGGGGTTTTTACTAACAATTGTATAATACTAATTGTATGGATTTGTTTATTGGTTTTTTTTATGTATATTTAAGTAGATTAATAATGTGTTAATGTTTTGTGTCTGAAGATCTCGATACGATTTTATTGTTAATATTTATCGTTACGCTGATGTACCTGAGTAGAAATGTTATTTGATTATTATTAGTGTATTGTCTAGTAGACTAAATAAATAAATTATAAATATACTATTTGTTATTTTGTAACTAAAGTATTCTTAATTTGGATCTGAAGAAGCGCTAAATAAATATAATTATTGTAAATAAAATACGGAATTTAAAAAAAACCCTATGTATAATTAAGTTGCTGTAGTAGTACTATAAAACTTTAATTCCTGTTTTTATTATTGTATGCACTTGACTCAGTTATCTTCAGATAGACGAGGTCAGACTTGCGCTAATGCCTACGCAGAGCAGAATCTTCGACGCCAGACAGTCTGGCGCTAGTTCACGTTGTGCCAAAATTTCAGGACTCCCCAGTATTCTCTTTGTCGTGCAAGTGTGTTCATCTAAGTACTAAATGTAAAATCTAAAATGTATTTATATTTGTGGATTTTTTTTATTGCTGTGCTTCTCAATCCCTTAGATGCAAAACACCCTCAAACGCATGATGTGAATAACATTAAGAAGTCTTTAGAGGAGCATCAAGATAGACTGTTAGTGAACAAAAGTAAAATCAAAAACACTCCATTGATAGTCGCTAATGTAACAAAAGTCAAAATTAAACCTGCGGTAATTATTAAAAAGGAACACGATAAACCAAAGCTTGTAACTCGGGAACAAATAACCGACTGGGCTAACGAAATACGCGAACGATTAATGGAAATAGAAGAAAAAATTGTCAGGAGGGATGTTTTGTGGAAAGGTTTTTCGGATATCAAAGTAGAAACTAGAAATGGGTCTGCCATTTTGGAAAAGGCTGCTAAGGCTGTGGAGGATCTTCTCGAAAGACGAGGAAAAGCGGCTGAGGCTATAATGCGACGAGCAGAGGAGCTCTCTAAAAACCTATTGGAAAATAAACATGAAGCACCACCAAACTATACATTTGACTATAGTGTTGACTTAGATGTTATGAAAAAAGTAGAGCCTACTGAAAGTGTGTGGGAATTCTCTACTAATTGTAAGAGTATTAATAAAATAAAGTTACAAAAGAGTACACACTTCAATGCAATGGTTTCTCTAGAGGCAAGCAGTGCACATGTTGCTGCAGAAGTGTTTATTTGTGATTCCAAAATAACACCTCACTTGTATTGGTCTGAAGGCCTCCTCACCACTTTTCGTGAGAATTATGCTCAAGATGCCTCACTTGATTTTCAATATTTCTGTAGTGCTCAAGGATTTTTAAGACATTATCCCGCGGCGTTATGGCAAAGCTTATATAATGTAAACATTGACGCCGATGATGTGTTTGATTGTCGTTTACGTCCCTGGTACGTCAATGCTGGTGGAGCGCCACGTGACATCTTAATTCTTCTAGATGCTTCGGGCTCCATGTACAATTCATCAAATAAAGTAACAGCAGAGCATTTCACTGGAACCCTTTTGAACGCCCTCACAGATGACGATCAAGTAAATGTTTTAAGATTTAACACAGTTGTAAAATCGCCTATAAGTTGCTTTAATGAAAAGTTAGTGCCTGCAAACAATGTGAACACGGCAGCAATGATAGCAGTTCTGAAGAGACAGAAGATGGTAAATGAGTCATTGATAGGTGATGTACTTGCGTATTCTGTTCAATTATTGAAGAAACAAAGATACTTAGACAGGCCACCATCTTGCCAGCAAGCAATAATTTTAGTAACGGACAGTTTGTATATTGATTATACCAAATTAATGGCACAACTTGATCCAGAAGGAAAAATCAGACTATTCATAATGTGGCTACATGATCAGTTTGGTTTACGAGATAACACACGGGTATTAGCAAACAAAATAACCTGTGAGCGAGATGGCTATTTCGCAGAACTTATCAGTGATTCGGATGTGACAGAGCAAGTTATGAGAATCCTGCGTGTGCTAGAACGGCCACTAGTGGGTCAAAGAAAAAACCGGATAAGAGTATACAGCGATGTTTATGCACATATGGAAGACCCACGACGTGGTGAATTCTATTGGCAACAAAAAGAAAATGCAGAGCAAGAGTATCGTTATCGACAGTTACGAAGAAATAGAAATAAATTTCTTAAAACCGCTAGTAAGGATGTCACACATATGGAAAAGCTACATAAATATGGACAATACTATGAAGAGGCAGAAGCTAATTATAGGTTGGAGATAAGCGTTTTAATTCCAGTTTTTGAAAGCACTGTCGTTGAAAATATAACGATAAAATTGGACGAAGAAAAGCAGCGTAATTCAACTAGAACATATCCGGTCAATCGTCTTTTAGGAGTAGCTGGTGTTGACATACCACTTGATCATTTAAAATTACTGTTTCCATATTATCTTACGGGCTCTGGTGGGTCACTATTTCTAATAGATCACCGAGGTAATATAGTACTGCATGACAACACTAAGCCCGTGTTTGATGGGGATGTATTACGACCTGGGTATCGAACTATTGATTTCTTAGATGTTGAACAGCCAGCTGTAGACCACTCCGCTAGAGATTATCCACAAGAGTGGCTTGACTTTAGAAAAGCAGTAGTTATTGACGAGCCAAAGGGTTCAAGAACAATGTATGCTAAAAGTATTTATGAAAAAGGATTGCGAATAATGCTAGAGATGAGAGATTATCATTGGAAACGGATTCATGACCATTACACACTTTTAGTATCTCTACCTAAGTATGATCACAAGCATGGTGTAACCAATTCAGAATTCACGCAAAAGCTAGCAGAAAATGCCCTCAAAGCTTTATCGGGTACAGACTTTGCACTACATCCAGATTGGTTGTATTGTAGACACGTGGACCCACATTTTGACTCTCGAGAGTTAGAATTTCTTCATTTTCTAAGACGTCGAAGGGATGAACCAAACTTTTTACCAAAAAAAACCAAACACTTATTCACACCAATACCATTATCATTACTTGAGAAACCTTACCAATGTGATGTTGAATTAATGGGGAGGCTAAGCAAAGAGGCAATAGCCACTCTGCAGTGGGCTCTCGAACATGAAGACCCAGATACGGACCGAGACTGTTCTGCATGTCTTCTTGGATCTAACACGGCATTTTTTGCCACAGAAAATGGTTTAACTCGTTGGCAATTGTATCACGCAACAAGTGCACATGCAGATCCACCTGAAGGTTCAGTATGGCCTTTGGGCCCGTCAGAAGCGTGGTATCGACGAGCCATTGCAAACCCTGATACGCTCATCATACATGCACCTATACCATTAGTTCAAACACTCAGAAACACCGAACCTACAATCTCTCCTCTTGGTGAACGATGGCAATGGCTAACAGCTGCCAGAACTCTAAGCCACCCAGAAATGAAAGGCATCGTTGGTGTCGCTGGTTTTCACTTTTATCCGAAACATTTAGACGATTTACTAGAATCTATCACAAATTATCATTGTGCTTTTGAAGATGAATCAAAATGCGAGGCTCGCTGTGATGGAAAAAACTGGACATGCGTTATAATCGATGACGCTGGGTGGATTGTCGGTGACCAAGACAACGATGATGTAATGAATAAGCATCTGGCCAATGTGTATCCGATTGCAATGAAAGCCTTACTTAACGCCAGCATTTTTAAAGTGCGTTGGGTCCACGATTATCAAGGTGTGTGTTTTCCTCCAAAGGATGAAAGCCTCAGCGCAGCAGCACCCTCAATATCCTCCCTAATTATATCGCTATGGAGATCAATTACAGCAATAGTCTATACATCACGTGATTTAATGAAACTTTTATATTTGGTTTTATCTCATAGATCAGTAAACTGCGACACCGAATTCGAGAAAGAGAAGCGACGTAAGCGTCTACGACGTGACTACGAGCGCGAGAAATATGAGCGTCTACACGACAATCGTGTATTACTTAACCGTACCAGATTTGCTGCCTGTGATAGAAGCAGACCAATATACGAGCTGCAGAGAAACAAAAAGGCCATGGAAACATTACGTCGACCGGCTAAGCCTTGTACCTGGCCACTGGTTGCAAGTGAGATACCTGAAACGAATCTTATACTTATTGCAATTTATAAACTTTGTCCTTATAATGGTGTACCATTAAATAATTCCTTGGTGAATGAGCTTGTTAAAATTGAACACGATGGTAGTTTAAGAGACTCAGCAAGTCGTCTTGCTTGTTGGCGTAATAGAGTTCCATTACCAGCACGACCTCCACATACTACATGCTATCCTCATAATTACTCCTTTGAAGAGGGGTATAGACAATGCGGTCCTTGGCTACCAGATCCAGAGACTGAGAATAGTGGTTATAGACTAAAGTTGAGCAAAATTATATTTTATACTACGCTTATGTTATATTTATGGAAATAACATTGAATGTTTAAATAAATTTTAATGCTCTCCAATACAATATTCAACGGAAAATATTATCTAATTGCTTTTATGAAAATTATCCTAATCAATCACTGTCATATAATAATGTTAGCTTAACTTTCAATGTATATTGATAAAATCAGTAAATAAATAATATAAATCATTTTTATTCTTTTACTGTCAAAGATTATATATATGTATATATAATCTAAATTAATGAAATTCGAAATTGGATAACGCTAGGTAAAACAGTGTTCTTCTATTCACTAATGTTTTGAAGGCTTTTAGTCGTCTTAAAACTTCGAAGGCTATGCGTGAGAGATAGATTACCTCGATGATAATATTTTATCTATACAATGTACATCAGACGTGTATATTTGCTGTAATTTTAGTGCAGGATGTTAAGCAAAGTTACTAACTTGGCTGAGTAACGAAATTATTAACCCAATTTTTAAATTATTATTTGAATATTTAATTACTCAAGATCGAACCTAGATGTCACATACATTTTGTTTTATGATGTAAATAAAGATTCGGTCATATTTATCTGTTAGGTAGGAAGTATTTGAATTGTATTATGGTATCTTAAAAGTAAATATAGGAAAAAAATATCTATAATTTTTTTACGTTACGTTACGTTTTTTACGTTTCCGTAATTTGTTAATTTCCATTGTGTGGCGAGTTTAATTTTAGTTTCAACAATTTAAGAACAATGGTAGACCTTGTAA
The DNA here is from genome assembly GCA_951799465.1 of Leptophobia aripa. Classification (NCBI taxonomy): domain Eukaryota; kingdom Metazoa; phylum Arthropoda; class Insecta; order Lepidoptera; family Pieridae; genus Leptophobia; species Leptophobia aripa. Next base: position 544,035 of record OX637269.1, on the reverse strand, counting down.
TTTCAATATGCACTGACAAACGCCATCAAATAATTACCATCTTTAGCTCCTACAATCACATTAAATTCCTTTCAATTAAAATAGCTAATAAAAAAGCATTATTCATAGCTAAGACTATGTTATGGCGCCAAAACTGCCACAGATCATATCACATAGACTATAGAAACTCCATGGTGACGCCAAACATATGTAAAATTATATTCAGTTAGTTAACAAAAACACACGCAACATATTAAAAAAAACAATAATATATACATAATATAGGTTCACATGGGTCTTAACTTTAAATTATCTACACAAGAATCGCCATTGCGCCGTGCGAAGCTTTTCACAATTAGACGAAGAAAATTTTCGTACAACCAAGGCCTATAGAAGGCATAAATGTGAAGTTGGGAAGTCAATTGTATTATTCGGTGAAAAAATCACACAGAATAACACGTGTTTTAAATATGAGTTTTTTCATTGTTTTTTTGTTTGTTTGTGTTAATGCTGCACCGAAAATAAGTGCTGTATTTAATCCAGCTTTTGATCCAGGATATAATGAATACTACGTAAGTACTGAGATATTTATTAAACCATGATAATATTCATAGGTTATAATAATTATTTTTTTAAATACTACTTTTTATGGCAATATTAGCTATATTACTAACTATATAGCCTTGACATAATAATGATTTAACGGTTATAACCCCGATTTTATAGCCTTTACATTATTTTACTTTTCAATCTTCTAATAAGGTTTTTTATTCAACTATATAACTATAAACCTAAAAATAACAAATATTAAAAAAAAACAAGTCTAAAATTATGTGTGTGCTCGATGTACGATGAAGTACATAATATATATATATATATATATATATTTGATTGAATAATGTATCATTTGAAATTTAATAATAAAATCATATTTTTATGACTATTAACATATTTTAGGATCGTCCGAAGTACACCTTTAATTATGGTGTTGCTGATCCATCGACCGGCGATGTGAAATCTCAACACGAGACAAGAGATGGAGACATTGTTAAAGGTAAGAATTTAAAAGAATGTTTGATTTGATAAATTATTACATTTTGTTTTGTCTAATACATTAATTAACACGGAATTTTTAAAAAAAATGACAAATAAATTAAATGATTAAGAAAACATGGCACAGAGAACTAACTATAAACAATATTTAAAATAATAATTGATTTATAGAATTCGTTTCAGAGTAACTTGAACAGAAATTTCTTGAGGATGCAATTCAAACTTGCGAATATATTATAATTAATAAAATTAACTGTTAACTTATTACAAAAATGACGTATCAATTATTTCAAGAAGTATTTTACATTACATTTTATATATGTATATTACATTTTCATATCAAATGTCAAAACAACGAATAAGTTGCTGAATAATATGTTAATATGGCAATTTTGCATGATGCTTGTTACGTGTTTTAAGTGCGTTCGTTCGTTCAGAGTTTTTAAACAAAACCCATTGTTTGGTGTTGCGATTAGAGAATGTTCCTAAGGTTTTCTTAACAGACTTTAGAGTGTGATAGGAATGTATCGGCTAGCATCTAAAAAACAGACTCGGCCTTATTTTATTTATACTTCGTTGCACAAATAGTAGTTAGTGTAGGTGGTAATAGTTATTAATATGTTAGTACATATCAGATCAACAGGTGGACTTATCTCTTTCAGGCAACCCATGAAACAAAGAATAATAAATAAATAATAAACATATGTAAAACCAGGAACTTTAATTAAAAATAACAACACTAAGAAATAGGTTATGGAAAAAATGTTTACGAAGAAGAGATTTAAAAGTTTTCATTTTTATATGGAGTCATAAAATCTTGAAATACGAAAAACAATGCATAGGCGAGATATGTAGTCAGTAGTTGTGCATGACGTATCTTTGTCTCTTTCTAAAAAGTAGTCAATTTCAATTCAATGTCGATTCCATTGTTATAGACAATGGAATGTATCTATTTACATTATAGCTAAGATAACTGACGATATTTCTCTGCCTTGCGTTCTGGGGAAATGTTCAGTACAAATATAAAGAGCGAAAAGCAAGTCTGTACTGATGCGGAGATAAAAGCTTTATTCGATGTTCCATAATAAATAAATCATAATCTTTTCTTAGCCATTAATCACGAGTTATTCAGTCGTAAAACCACATATTTATCTTTATAAACGTGTTTCGTTAAAACATTTCAGGACAGTACTCTCTTGTTGAGCCCGATGGTTCAATAAGAACAGTAGACTACACTGCAGATTCAATACACGGTTTTAACGCACTGGTTTCCAAGAGCGGACCCAGGCTACACATCACCCCACAGATCCATCAGCAGCCTGTCATACAATATGTTCAGAAACCTTTGCCGGTGCCTGTTCAAGTTCCGAAGCAATATGTGTCCGAAGTTTACCCGTCTTCCTCCCCGTTTTGTAAGTAGATGTACCAAGGATTAATTATGTTATATGAATACGAAATTTCATCCGTGCCACCTTGACGTCTGGCGCTCCACAACTGTGCGTTTTTCAAGGCAGTTGCTGCCTACGACTTAAGAGAGGAGCGTAACTCTCCCTCAAAGGCAGTAAACTCTCTTGTAAGCCTACTGGCGGCGATGAGCACATCACTCCAAGTGACGCGCCTGCTTGTTTGCCTTTTTTACGTAAAAAATACCTTTTTACAGTCAATATACGTAAATCAATTTGAATGGTTATTTATAGATCTTAATTTGATTTCAGTGTATCCGAAAATTGGTGACTTTCCCGAATATAACAATTTTGAAGGCTTTGATGGGCTACCTCGACAGTATTATTAAAACATCAATTAGTTTTGGACTTAGGAATTTAGAATATAGTTAAGTAAACGTATTTATAAAAATTAATTTTATTTATTTATTTAATTACATTTTATATGTTTTACTTTATACATATTAATGTATTAATAAAACTGGGTCTTACTGTCTTACTGTCAAATTTAATTGACGCTGTGTAAAAAAAGAGGTGATTATGCACCATTGATAGATTTAAGCCTTAGACGAATATTATTGTAGCAACATCTCTTATATACTAAAATGTATAAAATCCTAACATTAAGCTGTATTGTATGGACTTAACATACAATCATACAATCAACATGAGTGTTATATATTAATTTGAAATCCAAATTTTAAAAATATTCTATTATTACTACCAATACGACCTGACTGACTAACAAACTAATTCCTACAATAGAACTTGTATGTCCTTACTTTCTATCCACTTTATATTAGAGTTACTCACTACTTAATAGTATATTAGATGCTTCAAAATTGCCTTTACGCTTTTGAGTTGGCAAAGTTAATTTTATACACAATTGCTATGATATTTTTAAAAGGATCTAAGAAATGTAATGTTTAAACGTCTGTCGTGCTGTGAACACGGCGAAGAAAGTGTAAATCAAATAAATGTACGGCCATTAGTTGCAACAATGTAGACTTATTTTAATAATTCATTAATGTTAAACTTGGCGCTGTTTGTAGTCTATGCCTGTGACGCCATCTTGTTGGTCTCGTCAATACGACATTGACAAGTGACGGTTGATTATAAATTAAATCGTACGTGATTTAATTTAATAGTTTTTATATGGTATGTCAACAGGTACCATAAAAAATGTAAGTACGATGATTATATATAATGTGTCTGTATCACGACTCAAATTGTCACGTTGCATGTGTAACGATTGTATTCAGTCATTGTCTTTGAGTTGAGGAATTCGACATTTAAAAATCGTGACCGGATACGCGACTTGCATCTTCCTTGTATTCAATATTTTAATCCAAATATTGATTAAAAATATTATTTTTCCGATGAGTAAAGACAAATATTATTCGTATATGTTTAAAATAAAACATGCTTGATAGTTGTTATATTAATTAAACAACGACAATTAAAAGTTTTAATTGTACAAAATTGAAGCTTATAAGTAAAAGTCCGGCATAACAAATGGGCCAAATGAATAAAATCGTCAAAAACATATCCTCAAATTATAAAAAGCTTATCTGTGTCCAAAGCTTGCTTATTTGGCAAGTGACATTAAAAGTATGAGAATCGAAAGACCTTTTAAAAGTTGCGTGTCTATGAACAAACTAATCACTTTTTGATTCCAAAATATCTTCAAAATATTTCTCAAAGTAATTACAGTCGAGTAACGTTTGTGTGTAGTAATTTCTATTAAAGTATTTATGTCGGTCTATGTCCATTATGTAATGAATATTAGTTTACTATGTTAAAAAAATTACGATTATCATTGTCTCAATACGAGAAATAAGGATAATCTTGCTTCTACTACTGGGTACTACATAAAGGTAATAATTTATTTAAATGTGTACGCATCTATAACAAATTTCCAAACAATTTGTTGGCTCTGTCAGTAAGGAAATTTAAAAAGTAGTTAAACAGAAGCTTTTAGAAAAGGCATTCTGTAAATTATCAGATTATTGTGATGATGAAGAAGTTTGGGAATGAATTAGCTCCAGCTTAGCCTTGCTTCAAAAAGTTCAAAATGTTCTGGGATCATTTCCAAAAAATCAACCAGGCCAAGTTTTTGGCTGCTGCCTTTCAGCTCGGTCGCGTACAAACAGGCGTAGAATCACTAAGATTTAAGACGCTAGTGAATATAGAAATATAGGGTCCTTAGTGAATAAATTTTGACTTTGAGTTTCGACTTTCGACAGTCATCCATTCTTTTAAAAGTTTAAAGTACAACTTTTTTGAAAATATTTAAAAACACAAATATGTTCTTAATACAGTAATTTATATCTTAAAAAAATACATAAAGATTTATCATCTCAACAGTACTTCCTCAATACAACTTCCTACATCTGGGATTCCTTTCTAATAATACCAATCAATAATTGTAGATGTTTACTGCGGTCACGATCTATGGCGGATCAATAATTGTCGAATGCTAAAGATAAATTCAACTGACCATTATTAAATGGCAATGGACCATAGATGGAAGATGTTTTATCTTCGATAAGTTGAAATCACTGTCCTGAATAGTTGAGAACAATAAATATGCTTAACAGTTAAGGGAACTTTGATTCTAAATGCAAATAATAGGTGACGCTACAGGTCATTTTAGAGTCTTTAACAATTCTTTTAACATTGAAAATTTTACGCGTCCTTCAAAAATTTTTAATTCGATTTCTATACACTTATACCCTTAAAACCTTTTAACTATTTTTGTTTTCACCGAATAAATAGAATTATATTTATGGCAGTTAAGTGGAAAAAGTAAGTTAAAACGAACTATTAGGAGACTGTAAACTAATTATAATCGACAAATATTATTTATTCGTCCTTTTACAAAGTGAATTCAATCAAATTTATTAAGGCTCATAGAGTTTATGTCCTTTTTGGTAAACTATTCAATACTGTTCCCTATCTAAGACATCCTGTTGGCTATAAGTAGAATTGTGAATTATTTATATGTTATAAATATTATGTCTTCGAACTTGGTCATATGCGGTTATGCGAAGAACCGTAATGGGATACAATTTCAATGATAATTTGAAAGCTAAGAACTTGGCAATTTCTTTTATTACCGAAGTTTTTATTTATATAGACAGACTTGTAAATACGTTCATAAATTTAATCTGTGGTCGATATTATTCAGTTATTCGTCAGCGCAAATGGCGACCAAAAATCGATCACAAATTTATAACCGTTATGCTAAATTCATATATTGCTATAGTTAGATTCGTATAATGATCAAGTTTTAATAAGAGATATATTTTGTTAATGAATAAGGGTATAACGATGAATATTATTACAGCACAGCTAATCATATCATTCCCAGGTACAATACATTTCTAATATCGTCTACAAGGACAAACATCGGTTTTCGTGTGCCATTACAAAGAATGTTTAGAACGTTTAATGAATGAACTTTCCCGATTTAGACATTTTTTCGTGTCCCTCTGCTGCGTTCAGGTGTAATATAGAATGAAAATTGAAATCGCTGTTATAGCAACTTTTAATTTATAGATTTTTTTTATTTTTGTGTTTTTTTTTGTTTTTGCTTTTCGTCCCGAGGCGTTGTTGTTGTTTCTGTACTTGTGACTGTGTATGTAACATATTTTATCTGTGAAACATGTTTTAGGATGCCTCTGTATTTTTGTCATATATCTTTTTCTGTTATTGTATTTTTGTGATGTGCCTGTTATGTTTCCGTTAAATAAATAAATCCTATTAATATGTCAACAAAGTTCGTAGAAAAAATGAATTTCGAAAGGAGATCTGAGTGTCAGTATTGATATTTAAATAACACAAGTTAACATTGGTCCAGTGTAAGCTCGTGCCCTTGACTTTTAATACTTCCGACGCGACAATTCGTCCATATCGCATTGACTCGTCAGTCGGTGCGTAATTAGTATGAGAAACTTTAATGAATTTATTTATTACACTTATCTTATGTACAGTATTTGAATTTCAAATGATTCAATAAAACCTTTTTCAACGCTACCTTTTTTATTGAGGTTCTATTTCTAAAATATATAATAAGAATCAATAGAGATATACAAAGATGTATTTGGCTCAACAGTTGATACCAACATGATGGCTTGCTGTCATTTTTTCTGCTCGTCCACCTCTTCTATAAAAAATACAGTAGCTCTTTATTTAACGTAGGGGCGGAGAGTTTCTTGCCAGTTCTTCTCGTCCGCTCTACGCCCTTGATTTGTGAACAGGCAGTAATTGTAGAGTCTATAGTTTTTATAACCTTTTCTTATGACTATTCATAAGTGTACCGTGTACTATGTGAATATAGACATTTCTGATTTGATTTGTTTTTATAATAAATACCAAGCTTCATTAAGTATATACTCAATCGACTGCTAAAATTAACTGCATATGTAAAATATAGTTTTATGACAAATTGTTTATTAAATAACGCTGTAAGCGTATATTCTATATTTATCCTTGATGTTAAACCTATTATAAAATCCAGGTTAATTTTAAAATTGATGTTAATTATATATGTCATTATATGTTATTGAACGATATATGAACGTTAAATAATAACAATACGTATTTATCCCACTATGGGAAAAGGTATAAGAGAAAAATATTCAAATAATTGCAACGAGCGAATATAACGTTGTGGCAAATAGCGACACTTATCATTGTAATTATATGAAATCATAAATATTTAATGAAAATTTTGTATTTTAAGCATTATCTAGACTAATAATACAAATTTGATTTATTAATAATCATATATTTAATTTATATGATAAAACTTTGATTAGGATTCCTGGATGTATCTTGTAACTCCAAATGTTGTCCCTTTTATACGATTCGTTTAAAACAATAAATTTTATAGTTATGTAATTGATAGAAAATGTGAACGGATCAGGATGTAGTTCAGGATGTAAATAAACATTTATAACGTCTTCATTTATCAAAGCCTCCGTTTAATGACATATAATTTTTGTGTTGTAATAAAATGCTATGTAATTGTTGTATCGTACAATCGTAGCGACTATTTCCTTGTTCTATTTCTCCTGAAGGAGAGAAATAGAACAAGGAAAGGAACAGGATCTTTATCTTGTAAAATTAACATTTAAGAGATTTGCCAGAATGTGTTTAAGCTTTTTTATATATTTTTTCATAGCAAAAACTAAAAATCACTTCCAAACATAGAAGATATATACTTAGTCTTGCCATAAATATTGTTATAAAGAAAAGCACGATTTTTTTTTTATACGTAACATTTATTCCTTTCATAGTGAGTTAGTTTAATACATCAATATATAACTATTAAAAATATACAATGTTTATTCGAAGTGGTCTCCATTGGCTGCAATACAGTCTTTTAAACGTTGAGGCCAGTTATCAATAGCAGCACGAACTCTTTCTAGAGGAAAATTCTTCACTGCCAACCGAATGGATCGTTTTAGGGACTCCAAATTATCATGGCGTTTAGAGCAAGCCTTACTCTCTAAAACTGACCATAAATCATAATCCAATGGATTTAGGTCAGGACTTGACGACGGCCAGTTTTCAGTGCTGATAAAGTCCGGAACGTTAGTTTTCAACCAAGATTGGGTGGATCGAGCTCTATGACCCGGTGCCGAGTCTTGTTGAAAGCACCATTCTTTGTTATTGAACATGGTGTTAGTTAAAGGCTTAACTACCGTCTCAAGAATGGTATTTTGATAAACTTGTGCCGACGTTTTAATACCTTTTTCACAAAAATATGGCTCAGTCACCCCTTCATAGCTAACACCCCACCAAACCATCACTGAAGTGGGATAATGCCCACGTTGTACTCTGTTTACTAATTGCGAAGCTTCTTTAGAGCTTCCAGCATAAATACGGTCATTTTGTTTATTAAAATACTGCTCAATTGTAAAAATTTTCTCATCCGTAAACAAAATTTTTTTGTGACCTCCCTTTGCGTACCGCTTAAGTAGTTGTTTGGATTTTACCACCCTATTCTTCTTTAAATTATCAGTTAAGAAGTGACCAGTACGTCTCTTATAGGCTGCAAGTCCTAAGTCATCTTTTAATATACGCGACATGGTTCTAGGAGCTATCTTCATCTCCCGAGATAAAATCTTTTGCTTACGGACAGGATTTCTTCGAATTCTTTCCCTAACTGCTTTAATCACCTTTTTCACACGAACGGTACGTGGACGGCCAGATCTTTTTCTGTCACAAACAGAGGAGGTATCATTGTACCTATCAATAGCCCGGTAAACAAACATTTGACTAATACCAAGCGGGTGGAGGGTTTTAAAAATTGCACTTTTCTCCATACCTACTTTATGTAAGGCAATCACAGCGATTCGGTTCTCTTTATCACCCCACTCCATTTTAATATAACAAAATATTTAACAATATAATGGCGCGAAAATAAGAAAACACATCAAGCAATCATATAAAAATGACAGATTCCAAATTCAAACGTAATATTTTCTTTTTTTGAATAGTAACAGTATTTATGGCCAGACTAAGTATAAAGCTTGAAATCATAGTTGCCTGTACTTGTTCCATATAACCTTATACCAACCGGTTAGGGATGATTATACAAAGAGATTCGTTTGTTTTGCAGAGAAAACACTTAGATATTTTTTTAAAAAATCGCAGTATTTTAAGTATAACAGAGGAATATGGTTTGCGCTTTTGAAGGCATAAATGCATAATACAATATTTGTAACACGATTTGGAGCATAGTAAGTCGTGTAATAACCGGCCTTGGGAGATCGATGGCAGACGAGTTACCTCGCTATACCACCTGTTTGGTTGTACTTTTCAGGGCTGAGATACCGGTAATAATTGGATGTTTTAAAACCGGTAAATGGCCGGTTAATGACCGAACAATGTCTCCCGGGTAAGCTTGTCTTTTTACATAAAAGAATAATCTTTGGTTGTAAAAACTTAAGCTTCCTTAAATTAATAATTCAGTTAAAACTCACACAGATATCGGAACATAAATGTTTAAGTTGTGAATGATTTACATCTGCTAAAATACGTAAAATGATATAATTATAACCGGTTTCGGTCCAATTCTGAAATAAACATCGGTTAATACCGGTATTTGAGCAAAGATCGATCGTAAATTAAATCGTTACACATTATTGAATAAACAATCTTAAGTCAAATTATATATTTGAGAAGATATTTATGAAAATAAGCACTTTCAGTTATAATACTTGAGTTATAAATCATGTTATTTCATAATACAATTCCAATAAAACAGGGCAAACCTATAACTTTCTTTTTAGGTATAAATTACAATGGCATAGGCGTGGTAGTCTAATTCTGCTACTTACCTAATGTAATCATTAATTCTACATTCGTCAATGTACTTTTCTATAACATACATAATTAATATTTACTATTCGTTAAGAGGAATATCGTTTCAAAAAAGATTGCAGACAAGGTCCATATTATCGCGTTGTATTAATTATAGACCGATCGTATAGTTAAGTTAATTAAGTAATGAACAATAATCATCATAATAATTAGGTTGAATATATTTCGAGTGTTTAATATACTACAATATATTCAAGGTTTATATAAATCACGAGTTGTTAGTTATTAGAGCAGGTAACATTTTTTTGTGAATCCCACCTTCAGGTATATAATAGTTGGTTCTGATAGACTCTCTGAAAAATGCATATATGTCTATCAGGTTAAGTGATTTTGAAACATTTTTTTAAATTTAGAGTTTAACTCGCAATCAATAAAAATCAAAAATATCTTCATTAACATAGGAATTAAACGTTCATTAATTTTTGGACTCTACATTTACTCAGTTCATAACAATATCATATAATAACAATTCTTAACAATTGAAGGAATGAAAAGAAAAAATCATGTCTTGTTACAGATATTTATACCTAGTTTTCATTACTAATTAATATAATAAACAAAACAATACGACATTAACGAGGCAATACGACAAAAACACGGACAAAAAAACACATTGAAATCACATGGCCATTTAAAGTGTTATAAATTTATTAATGTACCAATGTGACTTAAATGTTAAATATGTACTGTGTTTTATTACCTACTCCAAATACTTACCCTCAAATATATCGTGTTGGAATACGAGCTTGTTTTATGCTTTAACTACTACTACTGCTGCTTATACTGCTACTACTGCTAATGATGTAAATACTGTTAGTACTGCTTATAAGGTGACTAGTGTAAAATTAAGGTTTACTCAAGCAAAAACAAAGAAGCCGTATTTGTGCGAAATACATTATACTATATCTTATTTCTTCTCGTGTATAAATAAAAATATTTATTTGACTGAATAAATATGATTTCTATTAATTATTTTAGTCTTTCTTAGTCAAAATAACAGTTGCACAAAATGGATTAAAGGTTAAATATTCTACAAGTTATTAATTAATTTGTTCTATCAGTATAATAATTGTATATTTTGTCCCTTTCTCACTAATTATTCACACCGTCATGAAAGAGATAGATGAATATTTTAAAGACAAAGAGGTGGTTCAAGTTCAATCAATTATTTATTGTACACATTAACCATAAGGTCCTTAGTTCTAATAATAGTATATGTATAAGAGTTTTACTCTTATACTAATCAAAGCAAATTAAAAACGAGAAGAAATCTGTACTCTTGAGTAACATTTATTGCCAGTTCTCAAATCAAATGGAACGAACGCGAGGAACTGGCAATAAACTCGCCGCTCCTTCAAACTGCCAAGTATTGATCCCTGTTTATAATATAATAAGAATGCTTGTTAGCTTCCGAATTCCAATCGTTTATTATTTCAGGTGCAAGACAGCATCACTCAATTGCCAAGTATATTATACATTGAAGGCATCAATCAAAGTAACCCGCATGCTCGTTTGTTACATAAAAAAATATATATCTATATATAAATGATTATTAATTCCATTTATATCAGGTTGTGATGGAAGTTTACATATACATAATATGTAGCTGTTAGCCTTGATAGCGGCTTTTTGTTCCACGGGCATCATCATACTTGCTCTATTACAAGCAATAAATAAACAAACGCGAATCTATTTGGTAATACAAATTTGTAATATATTTTGTAGACATCGTAAATAAGGTTATTTAGGTATGGACATCTGGTCTCTCAAAATGGTCGCTGCTTCTATATATCAACGCAATAGGCTGTAGAAAATTTTGTAATATTTTCTTTGGTGTTGGTAAATTTCGCTTAAAACAAAATAAAAGTGTTTTTAGTCTATCGACATACTTAAAAACTATTTTTATATTATTTATTGCTGACACGAAAAACGTTGTGTTCGCGATCGCTTATTAGCGATAAGGCCGCCCGTTGCTCTATGTACTACACATCTATTAACATTATCTACTTCTACTGTTGTTGTGCAACATAAATATAAAAATATTTCTATTTTTTTAAGTGTAGTATCGGTTATGGTTATTCTTACTAAAAACTAACAAAAAATATCTCTGTTTTTCGATATCTTAATAAATTTCATACATCATCGCCTGTGGGGTTCCAGATATACCTTCAGGATCATCCATATAACTTATACTAGTTGATAGCAAAATCCATTAACACAGAGTAGAAATATTATCTTTAATTTAATATAACTTGACCTAGGAAGAGCATTGTAGATTTTGATTATCGAATAAATTACATTTTTTTTAAAAGACCATGACATTTGCATTATTATAAATAAATACGTTACATGTTTAGGCAAGAAAAAGGCAGAATACACAATTCTGTATCACCGTTGACCGATCAACCGAAGGTTTTCCACGTTGTGCCAGACATTAATCTATTTCCTAATCAAAAGTACTGAGGGTCCATCGAGAGCAGAGCCTTAAAAATCCTGAAGGGACGAGCTCCTAGCAGTATGAATGTCTATGGACGGCATATTGATCTTAAAGAAGTGAAATGTTTTTATTCCATAATAATATTAGTAATGCTCAAGTTCGTATGTATTTTACGCTTAAACTACTCAACCGATTTCGATGAAATTTAATATGCAGACTTAAATTTAGAGAAGGACATAGGCTTATTCTGAAAAAAAAAGGTTTGAAGGAGATGAAAGTTTGAATATAAATTTCACCAGAATAAACAGATTTTCCATTTGTATTTAAACCACGCGAACGAAGTCGCGGGCTAATAGCTACTGGTAATATATATATCTATATCTATACTAATAATAAGACAGTAAAAATCGAAAATCTGTACATTAAATATTTTTCCAAAAAACTGAAAGGAGGCAATTAAAGAAGAGTCATAGAAACGAAAAAAACAATTTTTGGAATTCTTGTCTGTCTGTCTGTCTGTCTGGTACGTTATAACTTGAAAACTACTGAACGGATTTGAACGCGGTTTCACAGTTGGATTACATATAATTGGGAGCGTTGTCAAAAGTTTATTTTGTCAAAATCGGTTAAGAGAAAAAGAAGTTATGGTCAATTGAAAATTTACTTCAACCACTGCTTCAAAATTTTTAAACACTTATATTGATTGATTAGTTATATATTGTTAAATATGTTCTAATATAAGTTAATCTTAATATTAAAACTTATGAGAGGTAACAAAAATAACAAATAACGCAGTGTGCGCGGGCGCGGTTGAAGTGTTGAACAATGTGCTCGATAGATGGCGTTGATAAAGTTCGTCATCAACCTAGATTTATTTAATTTTTTTATTTCTCAAACCTATACAGCTTATCAAAAAAAGTTTACACAATAAAAATAGATTAAAAATAAAGCCAAAATAAGGTTAAAATATAGAACCGGAAATAGAATCTAAGGTCAGAATAAACAATAACAAAAAAAAACACGAACAGAAAAAAAAAAATATATATATATATACACATGAACAAGTGGAGTATATTATGTGAAGTACGAGCATTTAAGTGTGAGTGTGTGTATTTGTGTGTGCAATGGTGTTGCTGTGTAAGTGAGTGTGCGAGGTTGAGTCTTAGTTTTTTTTAAAAGAACTTCTACTTAGGCCAAATATATCCATCGCGGTATTAAGATGCTTCATTGTGTAATGACTACCATGCAGTTCAAACTTTCATTAACGTTTTACCCTATGATTATTTCAAACTAATAACCTTACAAGTACGTATGTCGTACTCATAACTTCGTAAGAATTTTCTTTTAACGCTGAGGAGTTTTACCTTCTATCATCAGCTCATCCACATAAGAAGATGACTATCAGAATATAAAATTGTCAGGAAAATAATTGCCTGTAAGTTAATTTTAAAGTTGCCTTCGATTTCCCTGAATCATCGGATCCTGACTACGGGACTAAAAAAATAGTCATTATCCCTCCTTTTTTATGTATTTAAAATACATCTTTGTAAAAAAGAAACGTTTTTCAACATTAGTCTATACGATGGCTAAGAAGCAACACAGTTTTTATATGAACTTAAGCCGACTTAGAAACGCTTTAACTTATTACAAGAGACAGATGACAGATGACAGATGACAGATGACAGATGACAGATGACAGATGACAGATGACAGATGACAGATGACAGATGACAGATGACAGATGACAGATGACAGATGACAGATGACAGATGACAGATGACAGATGACAGATGACAGATGACAGATGACAGATGACAGATGACAGATGACAGATGACAGATGACAGATGACAGATGACAGATGACAGATGACAGATGACAGATGACAGATGACAGATGACAGATGACAGATGACAGATGACAGATGACAGATGACAGATGACAGATGACAGATGACAGATGACAGATGACAGATGACAGATGACAGATGACAGATGACAGATGACAGATGACAGATGACAGATGACAGATGACAGATGACAGATGACAGATGACAGATGACAGATGACAGATGACAGATGACAGATGACAGATGACAGATGACAGATGACAGATGACAGATGACAGATGACAGATGACAGATGACAGATGACAGATGACAGATGACAGATGACAGATGACAGATGACAGATGACAGATGACAGATGACAGATGACAGATGACAGATGACAGATGACAGATGACAGATGACAGGTGACAGGTGACAGATGACAGATGACAGATGACAGATGACAGGTGACAGATGACAGCTGACAGCTGACAGATGACAGATGACAGATGACAGATGACAGATGACAGATGACAGATGACAGATGACAGATGACAGATGACAGATGACAGATGACAGATGACAGATGACAGGTGACAGATGACAGATGACAGATGACAGATGACAGATGACAGGTGACAGATGACAGCTGACAGCTGACAGGTGACAGGTGACAGATGACAGGTGACAGGTGACAGGTGACAGATGACAGGTGACAGATGACAGGTGACAGGTGACAGGTGACAGGTGACAGGTGACAGGTGACAGCTGACAGATGACAGATGACAGGTGACAGCTGACAGGTGACAGGTGACAGGTGACAGGTGACAGGTGACAGGTGACAGGTGACAGGTGACAGGTGACAGGTGACAGGTGACAGGTGACAGGTGACAGGTGACAGGTGACAGGTGACAGGTGACAGGTGACAGGTGACAGGTGACAGGTGACAGGTGACAGGTGACAGGTGACAGGTGACAGGTGACAGGTGACAGGTGACAGGTGACAGGTGACAGGTGACAGGTGACAGGTGACAGGTGACAGGTGACAGGTGACAGGTGACAGGTGACAGGTGACAGGTGACAGGTGACAGGTGACAGGTGACAGGTGACAGATGACAGGTGACAGGTGACAGAGGACAGGTGACAGGTGACAGTTGACAGGTGACAGATTACAGGTGACAGGTGACAGGTGACAGGTGACAGGTGACAGGTGACAGGTGACAGGTGACAGGTGACAGGTGACAGGTGACAGGTGACAGGTGACAGGTGACAGGTGACAGGTGACAGGTGACAGGTGACAGGTGACAGGTGACAGGTGACAGGTGACAGGTGACAGGTGACAGGTGACAGGTGACAGGTGACAGGTGACAGGTGAAAGGTGACAGGTGACAGGTGACAGATGACAGGTGACAGGTGACAGGTGACAGGTGACAGGTGACAGGTGACAGGTGACAGGTGACAGGTGACAGGTGACAGGTGACAGGTGACAGGTGACAGGTGACAGGTGACAGGTGACAGGTGACAGGTGACAGGTGACAGGTGACAGGTGACAGGTGACAGGTGACAGGTGACAGGTGACAGGTGACAGGTGACAGGTGACAGGTGACAGGTGACAGGTGACAGGTGACAGGTGACAGGTGACAGGTGACAGGTGACAGGTGACAGGTGACAGGTGACAGGTGACAGGTGACAGATGACAGGTGACAGGTGACAGGTGACAGGTGACAGGTGACAGGTGACAGGTGACAGGTGACAGGTGACAGGTGACAGGTGACAGGTGACAGGTGACAGGTGACAGGTGACAGGTGACAGGTGACAGGTGACAGGTGACAGGTGACAGGTGACAGGTGACAGGTGACAGGTGACAGGTGACAGGTGACAGGTGACAGGTGACAGGTGACAGGTGACAGGTGACAGGTGACAGGTGACAGGTGACAGGTGACAGGTGACAGGTGACAGGTGACAGGTGACAGGTGACAGGTGACAGGTGACAGGTGACAGGTGACAGGTGACAGGTGACAGGTGACAGGTGACAGGTGACAGGTGACAGGTGACAGGTGACAGGTGACAGGTGACAGGTGACAGGTGACAGGTGACAGGTGACAGGTGACAGGTGACAGGTGACAGGTGACAGGTGACAGGTGACAGGTGACAGGTGACAGGTGACAGGTGACAGGTGACAGGTGACAGGTGACAGGTGACAGGTGACAGGTGACAGGTGACAGGTGACAGGTGACAGGTGACAGGTGACAGGTGACAGGTGACAGGTGACAGGTGACAGGTGACAGGTGACAGGTGACAGGTGACAGGTGACAGGTGACAGGTGACAGGTGACAGGTGACAGGTGACAGGTGACAGGTGACAGGTGACAGGTGACAGGTGACAGGTGACAGGTGAAAGGTGACAGGTGACAGGAGGCAAATGACAGGATACAAATGACAGCCGACATGAGACAAATGACAGATGACAAGAGATAAATGACAACCAAAAGGAGACAGATGACAGCCAACAGGAGACAGGTGACAGCCAACAGGAGACAGATGACAGAACGGATTTGAACGCGGTTTTCACAGTTGGATTACATATAATTGGGAGCGTTGTCAAAATCGGTTAAGAGAAAAAGAAGTTATGGTCAATTGAAAATTTACTTCAGGCACTGCTTCAAAATTTTTAAACACTTATATTGATTGATTAGTTATATATTGTTAAATATGTTCTAATATAAGTTAATCTTAATATTAAAACTTATGAGAGGTAACAAAAATAACAAATAACGCAGTGCGCACGGGCGCGGTGTTGTACAATGTGCTCCATAGATGGCGTTGCTAAAATTCGTCATCAACCTAGATTTATTTTATTTTTTTATTTCTTAAACCTAAAAAAGTTTACACAATAAAGATAAAGCCAAAATATGGTTAAACATAGAACCGGAAATATAATCTAAGATCAGAATAAATAATAACAAAAAAAAACACGAACAGAAAAAAAAAAATAAAAATATATATATACACATGAACAAGTGGAGTATATTATGTGAAGTACGAGCATTTAAGTGTGAGTGTGTGTATTTGTGTGTGCAATGGTGTTGCTGTGTAAGTGAGTGTGCGAGGTTGAGTCTTAGTTTTTTTTTAAAAGAATTTCTACTTAGGCCAAATATAGTCAATAGATCGCGGTATTTCGATGCTCCATTGTGTATTGACTACCATGCAGTTCAAACTTTCATTAACGTTTTACCCTATGATTATTTTGAGTTAACACTACCCATACAAACAAGTAAAAGGAAACGAGTGAAAAGACGTTTGTCATTTGTCCGCATCCATTTTTCTACCTACATCCTTAATCTAATGAGGTTTACCTTTTATTATTCGGTCAAACTAATAACCTTACAAGTACGTATGTCGTACTCATAACTTCGTAAGAATTTTCTTTTAACGCTGAGGAGTTTTACCTTCTATCGTCAGCTCATCCACATAAGAAGATCACTATCAGAATATAAAATTTGCAGAAAAGTAATTGCCTGTAAGTTAATTTGAAATTTATCTCGATTTCCCTGAATCATCGGATCCTGTAAAGCTACATCATCCCTGAGTAACACATAATTATATATAATTCCAATTGTAACAAGTTTTAGCCCGTGAAAGAAAGTCGAGATCATTAAGAAACGCTATATAGTTAACCAAATCACACGTGGGCGAACCCGCGGGCGGAAAGCTAGTAATATATAAGGATTCACATACATAGCATATACCAAGTATATAAGTATATTGACCGTGAACCTCTTTGGTATTATCTGATAAATAAATCCATTTAAGCCTTACATAGTTAATGCAGTATTTTTCTACGCTCCGTGATAGCTCGTGGCGTGTGCATCAACTTCAAGGAATTATGTTCATCACGAAACGATATTTTTAATGCGGAGACAATAGCATTTTATTAATTTTTTGCAATATAAAGGGTCAGGGATAAATATTTTCCATTCGTTTTTTCTTAACGTTTTTTTTTTCATGACATCACAAAAACTCAATTATTTATTCAATTAGAATTGTTAACAACCACTTTTGAACGTCACTAGAAATACGGATTCTACGTGAAACTCAGAGGGCATGGCATATGGTGCTCGTTTTTACAATTCTCTTACTGTAACGTTAGTTGGTAATACACTTTTCGCCCAGAACAATTCATTCCAACGCGATGTAATAATTTTATCATATTAAGCTTTTTCAAACTTAAACTCAAACTCAAAATATCTTTATTCAAGTAGGTCTTTATAAAGACACTTTTGAATCGTCAATTTTTACACTACCACCGGTTCGGAAGGCAGTCATCTACCGAGAAGAACCAGCAAGAAACTCGATAGCTGCTCTTTTAAAATAAACAATTAATACAAAATTGTGCTACTGACAATTAAAATAACAAAGCATTGTAAGGCTTCTCAAGAATTGAACTGTCCCGATTCTGAGCCAACACATTAAAGGGATCTTTGTCCTCTAAATATTCGTTTACGGTAAAGTATGCCTTTTCAACCAAAATACCCTTTACGCGCGTTTTAAATTTTTAAGGTTTAAATAACCTTTTTCTTAAGGTTATTAGAACACTGTCTGACACCGAACTTACAAGCTTACCTCTTATTAATCATATCTTAGCTTTTTACACATGTTATTTAGAAAACCCTTATTATATTCAGTTTATTAAAATATTTTGATTTGTAAATAGTTATGTATTATGAACAAATATGCAAATTCTCGCAGATCTATAATAAATCCAATTATCAAAGTGGCTTCCAGCTAGTCACGATTTTCTTACAACATTGATGATACGTTCCCATCTCTGTTGAAATTCACAATTACTTAGCAATCCCTGGCTAAGTATATTTATTCTCTTCTTTAAAATATTTTGTTAACTTCTCTTTTGTATCTGTAAAAAGCCCATAAGCGTCATTATCATTATATATATATTTTT
This sequence comes from Leptophobia aripa, assembly GCA_951799465.1. Classification (NCBI taxonomy): domain Eukaryota; kingdom Metazoa; phylum Arthropoda; class Insecta; order Lepidoptera; family Pieridae; genus Leptophobia; species Leptophobia aripa. Next base: position 524,944 of record OX637269.1, on the reverse strand, counting down.
TTGTTAATTCTCTTGCTATGACTTCAATTTTCCCGGTTGCGTGGAAGAGATCTCTTGTCAACGATATGCCCCTCATTTGTCCAATGTCTTAGTTTTTTCATCATTCTTATATCATAGTATTTAGTTTTTATTATTTTTTGAAATAATATTATAATGGCAAATTATGTACGTGTAGAAGCCTTGTCTAGACTCGTATATCCGCGCGCAGATTAAGTAGTTATAGTGGTAGTAGTTATTACAAAGAACCAGATTTGCCAGGGATCTTAATACCTCCTCGTAGTCAGTCAATCAACGTATTCAAACTGAATATAACAACCAAGATCTTATAACTATATTAGTGAGTATGGTAAAAGTATTACAGGTATACGATGAATACTAGAAATAATAATACCAGTACACATTCCACACACGGTCTGTTGACACCAAGGTCAGAGAACATAGTATATGTTGTGGATGCTAATACAATTGATAAACAACATATTATATTATTGAAATATTAAGGTACTATTACAACCAGAACTCTATCAAAAATATGCTCATCAAATAATCGTTGACCGTACCGGATATCGAACCAGGGACCCTCTTTCGTTCGGCAGTCCGGCATAAGAATAGCCAACCATCAATAATAATAAAATTATTAATTAAACTCAATATAATTCATCATGTAATACTTTAAAAAGGAAATTAAATTAAACCCATAAACAACAGAACTAAACTATTAATTTGAATGTTAAAATTCAGAAGTGTAAACTTAATGCACCAAGTAACCTTTCTCAAATAGAATAATGATAGACACGAGTCAGAAACACTGGGTTACCATAGATAATAAAATATGAAATGTACTATTAGACACTCGATCTATATACATAATTGTGTCTGGTCTGTTTGTTTGAGTAGTATTATTTTCGTATGTTAAATCCCATGTATAAAGAGTCGCCTAGTGTTTACTATCTAATATTACCTTTTTAGAGCGGTTGTGACCGTCATAAAGTATCGGTGAACAGCTAAAGTTATGCGCATCACTATGGTCCGCCATCTTTCTTGCCATCCGTTTGCCGAATTCATTTAATTACTGTTATTTACTTCTATTCTTAACTGCATTAGTTAATAATCAAGTGCAGTGAAGTATTATAAACTACTTTTTAAAAAGATGTCGTTTTTTTACTTATGCCAAATCTATGTTTGCTCGTTTCCACTTAATAAGTACTTGCTGTCAACAAGTACATTTTTCGAATATCGCCGTGGCAAAATCTTATCGTACTACTGTAGGCCGTTTCATCTATATAATTTCACAAAAGCGGACAAAACAACCAATTATTGTGTACTTTATTTGTGCAAGAAATAATTTGGCTATTTGTTATTGAGTTTTCAACGTTAATAATAAAGCTGAATGTTATTTGGTTTGCCTAACTGAAGCCTTTAATTTGTAACTTTTAATTCATTATTACTATTCAGTTTTAATGCACTTTCAATTCGAATGAAATAATTTTTGACTCTGACATAACAACGAACCGCTAAAAAAAGTGTGATTTTTCGCATATTGTCAAATAATTTCTTTAATAGTGTGTTGAAAAATATTTTTTTATAAACTGTCGATTTATACATTTTCGCAACAATTTCATTGTTACAAAAAATAATTTAAATATATGAGACAGGACTGTAAATATCATTATAATGTGTACTCCGAATACAAAGTAACTTGTTACATGATAACATCTTATATACATTTGTCCGTTTTGAGTGTTACGAAATAGGATAAAAAACAATTAGCCTTGACTTTATATTAAGATAACGAGATTTTAATCAATTTTATTCCAAATTTTAAAGTAAGCACTTTAAACTATATAGACGGGCCTAAGATCCAAATCGGCCGGTGAACAGGTCTACCTAGGTCTTCTATTTATGTCTATAAAGGATGTTAACATAACATTACCTGAAGACGTCTATAACTACGATAATAAAATCAAAGTCAATATATTTATTCACTAAGGTACATAGGACCATTTTGAATCATCTTAAATCTAAGTGCTTTATAAATTGGTACGAGTATCAAAGTCCTAACTAAAATAGGGTTTAATAATAAAGTAAGTTTTTAGGACAACTTAGGTATATAAACTGACTAACATTTTATATTTTGACGTCATTGTTGCTGTTATTCATTTGAACTTAGATGGCGTCCGGTAACATTTTATGTTTACCGTAATATTCCATCCTTAATATCCCACTCATAAGACGCTGAAGTGTGTTAATTTTCCAGATGGCAACCTTGATTAAGAATCCTATGCAAATTATTCACAATATGAACTGAATGCAAAATAAGTGGATCGGATAAAGGTGGACTAGTCAATACGTAGGTTACTAATAGTTCCAGTACACTTTAATTACCCAAATCCACACTTTGTGTAATGGACATAACATGTTAAGATAAATTGTCTATTTCGATTATTTGCGAGAAGCGATAAGAGTTACTTATGTAATTTGGGTAAAGTTCGGCAAAAAAAGTGATATCTAATAACATTTGAAGCGTAGTTAAAATGATTTGCTTACCAATAAATAATAATAAAAATGTTTCTCTAGATTTAAATTTATATTAATAATAATATTCATGTTTTAAGTAACCAAAACTCATAAGTGTTAGTAGTATAGTGTTAGTAGTATAGTGTTAGTAACATTCAATTGTATGTTGAGCGAGAAAAGCACCAGCTCTTGGGTCACCGGTACTGACTACCAAGGGCCTACTTAAATCTTTAGTAAGCGCCTGCCTTTGTAGAAAGAGTCCTCAGATGAGAACATATTCCTGAGTTACATCTGTATGTAGAAAAGACTTTAGGACCTTTTTTATAGGTCTGCTGTGCAGTTGCGCCAATTTTTGTGCTAGACTACAAAAATCATATCATTTAACTGAGATCTCATTTAATATATGTGAAGTAATATTTTATAGCATTATAAATACAAATTATAGAATAATTTTTCCATACAACATTGTATCGAGTAGGTAACTATAATAAATATTAATAAATGTCGATCATTATGATATGCCAGTCGCATTGAGACTTGTTATAAAAACAATTATCACTTAGAGTTGGCATTTTAAATAATTTGAATACAATTTTAAATCTCAAACACTATGTAACTAAACAAGTGTGTTGAATAACTTTAGTAGCAATTTGGAATAACTCTAACTGTTTTTTTTAACTCGATGTCCGTCGTTCTACCACTGAGAGTTTCGTGAGACATTTCCACCACGTTATGGAACCAGCTGCTCGGTATTTCAGTAGTAAAAGGCCAACAACGCACTCACAAGCTCCCAGCCGTGTGAGTGTCTATAGGCAGCGACATCACCGTTATCTTCTATATAAAACATACATTTAATCTATCCTTTTTTTTAACTTACCTGAGTATAGCTACTAGATGTACAACCTACAAGTTGAAAGAAACACCTGACTTATTATCACTCTCCAAACGTTTTTAAATACTGTCTGGTGATTTAAAAAGGTTATATTTAAATTCTTAGCTACCTGAACATACAGGGTTATTGTGTGTTTACGAAAAGGTGTGGGCGTATTACACACCGCTTGAGCGACGCGGTGTCCCCAAACAAATGAGTGAACATTAAATGGGCGGCAATGGCTTGACAATCGGTGTTAGGGCGGCTTCTCACTGTTGTATTAATTGAATCGAATGTATAAACATGGGTGTGTATGCCTATTTCCTTTATTGATAAAAATCGATACGTGAAGAGCACTATACTTGTAATTATGGAATATTTTTAAGTAACCTAGCGCAATATATAAACAATTCTTACACTTAACTAATGAAGGAAATACAAATTTTATTATTGGTTTAATAATTACAATGACATATATCAGTCTTTGAATTGCTCACATTTTAAGTATCCCGTCGACAAATATTTATCTACACTATAAAGATATTAAATGAATTAGATCTAATGTAGACTGAACCTTAAATGTATTATCATACAATGCGCCACCGCTCGTTAATTCGAAGGCTAAAGTCACATCATGACGTACTATTCGCTATTAAAAACAAACTTGATAAATCGCTTATTGAAGTCGATCTTGATGACATTTATTTTTATATGGTGATTGTGCAATTTGTTACTATGCTAGGTGTGTCCATTAGACCTTCTGATTTAAACGCCAGCTGTGTGAATTACATGGAATAGAGCAAAAGGCAAGAATAGAACAGGTTGAATGAGGCCAGTTGGCAAACGTATTGTCAAAAAATAAAGAAAGTTTAAATATGTGTCCGGATAAACATATTTTCTTTCTTTCTTATATACTTCTATATTAAAGACAATATTATAAAGAAACACTGTATTGTTATAAAATAAAAGCTTTATTATTATTATATATTTGAATAAAAAAGCAAAGTTGGAATAATCATATGCTATTTTATCTATACTTATTGTATGTACGAGTGATATTTATGGTTATATACAGTTTTTACTATAAAACAACGGGTTTTTAGGATATTTTATTAAAAGCTTACACCGTCCTTGAGCCGGTATTCCCAAGGTCATCCACAAACCTCAGCATTTAAGTTGAAAACAATAAATATAGACGTCAACTTGTCAAAACAGTGATGTGATAATATAACGCTGATTAAATGTGAACTTTAAGCTTTTAACGCAAGTGAAAATATCGTCGATGAAAGGTCAAATCTTCTTAAAACATTACACAAGATGATGAAATTTTTACTGGTTAAAGAAATATGTTAAGATTTTAACCTGAAACAGTACGAAAAATGTCTTTGGTTCATATATGTGTCAGATTAATCGTATTGCCCAAACGATTCAAACTTCAGACTCTAAATACATCAATACTTTATAACGCAATTAACACTTGTACTTACGGTTAAGGGGCAGTAGAATAGAAGCCTTTGCAACGGGTGAGATCAAAAATAACAAAACATATTAATTATCATAACAAAATATATTTTATTTATACATATATTATATTATATTAATGACAGCTAAGTAAAGTGGAGAAAAAAACACGCAAAAAAATGTTCCCGAATAATGATTTAAAAAAACGAAAATCTGAGGCCATCTTAGCGTTATAACACGATTCTAAATTCAGGTGTTCCATTTGTTGTATTGTTTTTGAGATTATTAACGTTCGGTATATATATCGGATATTTGTGTGCTGTTTCCGGTCACACTTAACGTTAATGTGTTCCTATTTCACTTTGCTATGATTTATATATAGATATATTTGTCCCAACCATCGAAGCATGGTGAACTGGTGGTGGTTGAAATTCTTTCTGTCAGTACTTCTCGACAAGTCGATTCGGATACATTTTAAAAAAAATAACGATTCACAAGTTATAATATTACCTAGATGATCTCATGTATCATTTTATATAGTAGGTAACGCAATATTTAGTACTTTAACAACTTACATAACAGATTAGATTATAATTAAGGTTACACATAGAAGGAAAGATGTAACGGCCTCTCAGCGCCATATTTGACATCGTTCGAATACCTTTTCGTCATAATTAGGTATTATGCAGCTCTTGACTAAGAATTCGTTCTCATAAGTATTAAATAAGTTGTGTGTAATGTATGAGCCTCGCTGAATCATTAGCTAGTCTGAATGACGGCTAGTGTACCAGATCTACACACTGCGCACTTTTTTAATGTTATTTTTATAGGAGAGGGTAAAACGAACAGGACGCACACTATAAAGGTGAAGTCGCCCATAGACAGCCAAGTCGCTGGGAGCTATATTAATTTATCTTTGCTTTAAAGTATGTGTGTATAATTATTTATATCATTCAAAATGTATTGCCCTGTGTAAATAGAAGTTATATGTATTATATTTGGTTTTACGTGTCAGTCTTATAACAATTTTTTCATGAGATGGGACTTATTTAGTCTTGGAAGAATCCTTCAAGAGCATGCTTAACAAAGAATCCTTTTCAATCATTCACTCACACAGCCAATCTTTTTAGCTTAATAAGTTTTAGCCCTATTTTGTATCATTAATAACTAATTGTAATCTATGTGATTGTGCTGTAGGGGGTATAAAAGTGAAATAAAATAATATTGTCTACCACAGACAAAATCATAAATCACTGTCAAAAGAAAAACAAGTCTTAAAAACAAGGGAAATGTAAAATTACATTCACAGTTTTATTTCATTAAAATACTAGGCGTTAATTGCTTGCTTGTTAAAATTATTATTGAATTCATATGAGTATATTTTAATTGAAAATTTTAACATTTTATTTATTTATTTGCACTCGAGTGAAGTGCAAATAAAAGTGAGTAATAGAAGAAGACGTTAATACATATAAGAGTAACGGGCGGCCTTATCGCTGATAAGCGATATCTTCCAGGCAATACACTTTTTATTTAGTTTAAATAAATAAACGCTGGTCGAACGCGAGAAGTTGAGAAGATGCAGGCAAGGAACCACGTATCGAAAAATCTTACAGATACTGTAGAGAAGCGATAATATGAAAAGAAAAACAGAATAAACAAAAAAAAAACTTACACCCCAGTACAAGAGCCAGAATTATGCAACCTTAGCTGTATAAATCATACTATTTTAGCATAAAACTTCTATCTTAGATAATTTATTGAATTTTTAATTCGATCTCAGATTAAGAAACATCTAATCATAAACTATAAATATATAAATTACAATTAACCTTCATAACACTTAGATCACGGCTATTCAATAAAACATTCAATTAAAATACCAAAGTCCCAAGCGACATACGATGTTTTGTTTGATGATTTAAGTTTATTGCTGACAGAAGGTGAACATCTTTAATCATTAACACATAATAATTATAATATAATTTATAACACTATTTTTTTGGCATTGCTGCTCGAGTTTTTATAATGAGGTCAATATACAAAGATGCGAACCTTTAATATTACTTACTCATGTAAAAATATATTATTGCATATTTAACTAATAAATAATAGAAACCGATAGAGATGGTCACAATGTCAGTTACCGTACTCCTCCGAAACGACTTGACTGATTTTCACCAAATTTAAAAATTATATGCGTATTCAGTAGGTCTGATCCGATTCTTCTTGTCCGATCTTGTCCGATTACAACATCTTTTCTCTATACCCTATAAGTGATAAAAGTTGTTCACCCTTATTTTTTTTTTTGATGGTTGGATGGTTGGATGATGATTGATAATAGCTGATCAGTCATCATTTAATTAGTTATCTCCGCCAGTTATTTTTTGTCTACACTAGAAATTACTTACTCTGTTCTGATCTGTTAAGAGAAAAGATTAGTTGTCGCAATTCGACTTTCGGTCCATGGAGGGCCTTCTTACCATACCATAGATACCTTATAGAAGTGATTGTTTGCACACATCCCACACACACATCAAAGCCCGCACGTACGTATTATGCACCTCTGAAGAGACTGGACACCCACAAAAAAGGAATATCCTAGTGTGAGGTTACGTCCGCCTTATTTATAACTAAAAATTGTATTTTTAAAATAAAGTGTTTTGTATTAAGGTGGTACTTGTATTTAATAATACAGTTTACCAAAGATCCACATAATAATGATCTTTTAACATCAACTGACATTTAACATTTGTTAATTTACGGTTATCGTAAAGTACTTGTCGACGGTGCTGCGCGTTCTCGTTTATTTTATTTCCATAAAGTTAATGATAAGGATCGTGCTTGTACAATTTTTTAAGGTATTTTTCGGTAAAGAGGCCGAAGACACGACCAGTTTAACACTATAAATCATTTTTTTTAGATTACTGTGCCTTAAAAGTGCGTACAGTTCTGTAATTAAAATCGGTAACCAGCTGAGTTTGTTGTGAGTATCTTAGACCGGTTTGTTTTGGAAGCCTCCTAGGTTTATATGAGAAAATTATTGACGTACACATGTGCTGATTTTACGTGAAAAATATATAAATAAAACTCAATCATAATTGTTATAAATTATTTAATAATCATTGTTAAACCACCTGTTAACATTTATATACATATATAATAACTCATGATCACATACAATCATGCACATATAAGTATATATTTTTATTCTAAAACTGATTATGGTTGTTGGTCCTTGCCAGTTCTACAAGCTTTAAGCTGCACCTTTTAATTAACCATTTAAACATGCGAGATGCTTGCTATAAATGATTTATTGTAAATTGAATTCCTTTATCCGATTGTATGCCTTTTCGTACATAACGATGCATTTTCTTGACGTCTACGAATTTATTATCCTTCCTGGAGGTTGTTTTTACATTTTAATTAATATATAATAAAATATGTCTCAAAACTTATACGACTTTTATCAATGCTTGACTGGGAAATATTGTGGTTGTAAAGATATTTTGAAGTTAAAGTCAAAATTTATAAGTACGAGTACTTACGACTTTTACTAATGAGTCAAAACTAAATATGTAAAATTAATTAAATTAAGTGATAACCTTGTTTGTATATTATGTAGATATTAATTTCCTCCTTTCTCCTTTCAATTAGCTTTCTGTTATAAACATCACATTTGGAAGAAGGTAATGTGATTAAAAGCTAGAGGGCGCTGTCATTCGACACTCACGCTGTTTCATTTTGCAATCTTAGTGCCAAATCACTATGTGAAATTAAACTATCATAATGTAATTCGTATTTTGACCATTATGTGGTGCACGATATAATCTTAGTTAAACCAGGAACTCTGGCAACAATAGAGAATCCTACATCATTTCGCAAGGTTATTGTGGTAAACGTTTGAATGCCATGTTCACTGGCCCATAGTTGACCTCGAGATGTGTAATTATGACATAAAACATATCTGTTAACATACACTTAACTAACTTAACTCTTACACTGTCTTCACATACATTAATTTATTAGAGATAATATAAAAATCTATTTGAATTCACGCAAGATGGCCACGTATAAATACATTTTAAATCGTGGTATAATCATCAAAACATGTTCTAGATAAATATTTATATGTTAATAATTCCGTATACGATGTGAATGAGTATGGCTTATTTTAAAAAGTAAATGGAATAATACGATATAAAATTTGGCAAATAAGTAATTGACGTCAGAACAGTAATTACACATTTAATCGATATGATCAGTAGGAAGACCGAGCTTTCTATGGATTTCATAACTGTATATTGTCATTACTTGGCGGGTGTAACAACCGGTGTTTAAAACTCAACATATCTTTAATCAACTATGTATAAAGATACTTTTGAATCGTCAATTTTTACACTACGGCCGGTTCGGAAGGCAGTTACCTACCGAGAAGAACCGGCAAGATACTCGATAGCTGCTCCTTTAAAATAAACATTTCATGGAAAAATAATTTAACTTACATTCAAATAAGAAATACGTTGTAAGGCTACTCAAGAATAAGTATCAGTAGGAACAACGGAATACTTTGAACAAAGGGCCTTCTAAACGTTTACATTAGAAATGTACTTTTAGACCAAATACTATTTTTATATCATAGTTTACAAAACGTTGTAAAAGTGTTGAATCTTTACGAATATTGCCGTCCGTGTTGTTAATAAAATGTTATAATAATATTGATGTTATTTAAGGAAATATTCATCTTTGTTTACCCTTGGTAAGCTAAAAGAAAACACCTTTCGATATAAAATATAAAATCTGGTTTTACGAACTTGATTTAATTCGTGCATGCACCCCATGATTTAATAAACAACAGATGTTGAATCATTTTTACGTAATCACAAGGAAGTAAACAATATTTAATTTAATTCATCAGTCAGAAATAAGCAAACTACATTTTAATTCAGAAGGTGATTTAAGTCTATCCCCTACAATTGGGTCTTAAATAAATTGTAAACTTTATAAAAAGAACCACAATAATACATTTCTGTAATAATCCAATATATTGAAAGTGCCAACTTCGCAGCAACAGATGGCGTTTACCAATAGTTCGTATGGACTTTAATACATAATAATCTTCATATCAGCCTTAACTATCTACGACTGCTTCAAAACACATAAAGGGTTGTGTTGTGAAACATGTAATACATTTGTGTTAAGAAATTTTGAGTGGCTTTGATGTATTGATATTAATTGTATTTTGCCATACTTAAAAGTTCAATATTTAATATATAAGTCTTAATACTTATATTCATAAAAAAATTACATAAAAAAAGTAAACAACTACTTTTGAACGTCACTGGGCGTCCTCAGCTTAGAAGTACCATAGTGAGGTTGTCATTTTCCTGTGGTCGTTTTTACAATTATATTACTACGGTGATTGACATCAATTAGTCATGTTTGAAGCAGAACAATTCATTTCCAAACAGCAGTATGTGTGATATAATCATATAATGTGGGAAGCAATCCAACAGTTATTAGAAATAATAAGATACAATTTACACAATCGTTATATTGTAGTCATTTTATGTAAGTAATTAAAAGTATTATTTAATAATTTATCGTAAATGGGGCTATATGTAATTCATCTGATTTAGTTCTGTCGTTTTTTAAACATGGCAGTTGGTAGATCGCTTTAATAGCATTTATTAATTTTCTTACAAAACAACAGAGTGGTCTTTCTAATATAAATCGCGATAATTTTACAACAAAGTGTTCATAAATGGTAACAATAAATATTGCTCTGAAATTTAGCAAATTATTATTTTACACTTTAAACATAATACATACTAATTTTATTATATATACTGAGGGCGGTTTATATAATGTGTTTACACTAAACCATCTATAAAAAGATAATATTTCAATATCTGTATAATATTCTTCTTCTATTTGACGTCAGAAAAACAATTATTTTAAAGTGTTTAATAAAAGAAAACGTGTCGTCCTGGGATGCAAGGAATTAGCTGAAGAAATATCTGCTACTATACAGATGAAATGTGTGCGTGGTTGAAAGCTTAGGAACATATAGTGTTGAAGTGGTGGGTCGCATGTCCCAGAGCTTTATCAAAAAGTTACAAAAATGAGAATAAAAATTTAGTTGGTTAATTTTTAGTCCTTGTAACGCAGATGACGCAACCATTAGCCTCTTTAATAAATCTCTTCTTCCCTATTCTTATACGTTCCATACCAATTTCTATAGTAGTGTTGAAATCAAAATAACGAACTTGCATTCAATCATTACTGAGCGTATTATTCATTGAAATCTGACATAAATGAGATGTTACGCTTGTCACGCTTCGAGGTAGACAGGGCGTGAAGATTTCTCGATGTTGAAAATTAAATGAAATATATAACGGATTAAATCGCGATTGTATTAGTTGATTTAATAAATATTTACTATACGTACTTATCCTAATTCGCTCCAGATTTGTCTAACTGGGATCATCACCAATATAAAATCGACCAAGACTACTTCTACTTAGCTTAATCAATTACGCGTGTAGAGTCATTTATATTTAGGACGAATTAAAATGGTTCTATGTACCTTACTGAATGTTTTTAAAATTTAAATTATTATCCGTTATCAGTGGTTTGAGTATTTGGTAAAGGAATGTCATAGAAATACTTGATAAATAGTATTAATTTAATTTCATTAGATTAAGCTTAAAAAATACGAGGAAAATTACTTAAAAAAAAGTGTTCGTCTTATTAAAATAAAATCGTAAACGCATTTCCAAAGTGTTCTAATACCATATTCATGGCAAAACGAAGAATGCTCTGCGTATTTTCCACTCACCGAAAATTCGTATTTTCTTTTCCTTCAATTACCTTTCTTATTCCATGACCCTGTACACAAAGCTTATTGTTTCGTAAATCTTTATCGCTTATCACGCGACGCGCTGAGCATGCGCGATGGAAAAACAGTTGATGCTCGCGCGCCGAGGAAGACACATTTGTTTCTAGTCCAGTGTTCTTGTGAATTGTGATCTGCCGATGTATTGAGGGTGCGTCGATTTATTATTATGAAGCTTATGTTAATAAATACTTGATTTGCTGTGCTGTGTTGTTAGGTATAATCTCAATTTTGTCATTTATGTAACACTTGTATGAACTACGAATGTTTGACTTTTGATGTATTTTATGACCCTTATATATCGGAGCTAGATGTTTAATAGCTTTCATAAAATACTTTACATTTTTTTACTTAAACAAAAAGATTTGTTATGTTTTTAAGATAACCATAGGTAGCAAGGTCTTTGATATTTGCATATTACGTGACTAGACTATTATTACGGTTTAATAAAAAGATCTTAACACCAGTAGTTAGTATTTATTCAATTTACAATAGAATACTTGTATAAAATGGGTAGGTTTGAAACAAACAGTTAATCAAATAGAAAACTCAATATAAACTCAAAAATAAATAAAAAATCGAATGAGTCTATGAAAACTAGCACACGATTTTAAAATAAATGTTTTAAATTATGAAATTCAAAGTAATTTGTCGGCAAAATCGTTTTGTTACAGTTAAAACTAAAATGTTTGTGCGAATATGCAAAAAAAATCTCTAAAGTTTTTTAACGTACATAATACAACTTATTTTTAAATTAATAAAAGTTACCTAATTATATTCAACAGTGCCTTAAGTCATATAGATGAGATTCTATTCATACAAATTGTTGTTATAATATATTTTATACAATGTACATAATATATAAGACGTAGCAAAAAATATTGTAATTCTAATGTTTTTGTCATTGCTCATCCTTTGCATCAAGGAAGTAATTAAGTAAGGGTTTTTTGTGAAGATAAAACAATGAAGTAATTACAATGCCTATTACATACATATAATATCGTAGAACCACTTTAGTCTATAAAGTGCTGTGGAAGAGTGGTAAGTTATTTAAATTTCAAATATTATTATTTTTTAAAGATTTATCGTGATTTTTGTCAAGTACTGATATAGAATGTGTGGAATTTCAACATTTGCAAAATTTGCATTTCAAAATGGAAATTTAACGCGTAACTATTTAACCACTTGCGTAAAACCGAATAAAAATATAATTAGTCCATTTTTTTATTGCCGTATTTTAAATGTCAGAGTTGTATTTATTATTATTGATTTATCTATAATTATTATTCCTTTTCTATTTACTCACTTGGCGTTGACCTGTTGTTTAAAAGAAATAGGCTTTAATTTGCCGTAGCTTGAATAAATATTTCGGATTTTTTTTTAAATTATATTGAATAATTTATATTGTCCCGTATCTTAAATGGCCATAATTAAAAAAAAACATGAATTAGAAAAACAAACAAAAAATTGATAACCGGTATTCGATTATGAGCTGTAATTTACTATGACAAAGTTTGTTATACTTACAAAGATAGCGTACTGACGATAATCTTTTTTTCTGAACAACACAATCCATACGTAGAAAGCATATTTTTATATATATTTAAGGTGTCATTTAATTGACGTCTTAGATATTTTATATTTTTTTTTAAATTCTAAAACAGAATCTATGCTTAATATAAAACAAGACAACCAGGTACCACCAATTGGATTAGAAACATAAAATTTAAGAAAAGCTACAAACATACAAATAATAATCATTAAGAAAACTATACTACTAAATAAAACTTATGGTTTAATTCGCACACAATACAATATACTCGTATTTTCCAAAATAATTATAAAATTGTAATAAATATAAGCATAAAAGTATGTATTACTATCGAGATCTACTATAGAAGACGTAGTTAATTCCTGTATCTCTCGAAATGATTTAACGAGCCTCGATTATATAATTAACCCAAAATAATACATATTGTTAACAGAAGCCAATGTTATTCAATACTTCTTAATGCGATAATATTACGAAGAACCTTCTATAAGTGACACGGTCTAAATATTGGGAAATAAATTTTGAAATTAGATATTTGTTTTGTTTTAAAATATATCGATGACAGATTATTTACTATATGCAGACTGTTTATAAAGAGTATTTATATGTTTTATTTATTTATTATCAACGGACTTCAAAAATGACATATTTGTATTGTCTATGATAATGTGAATTTTGAAATTAGATATTTGTTTTGTTTTAAAATATATCGATGACAGATTATTTACTATATGCAGACTGTTTATAAAGAGTATTTATATGTTTTATTTATTTATTATCAACGGACTTCAAAAATAACATATTTGTATTGTCTATGATAATGTGAATGTGTTTGTAAGCGAATCACTTTTTTATTATTAAAAAAAATGATTCACTTATATTGCTACAGGCACCTAAAAACCAGAGGGTTCAAACTTAGATTTAGAAGTTTTTGAGATATTATGGTGGAAGGCTCCTTCTATGTTCAGCCACCAACAGTAGATTTGTGTCTCATTAAGCTGCCTCCTTCGGTAAGGAAAGGAGGAAAAACCTCCTCGCAGTAAGATGCATACCTCTCGGCAAGGTTGTCCACAGAACATAGATCTCGGGGGGGCATTGTGAAGTACATACGTAATAAAAAAGCTTTTTTCAATAAATCTATTTTATATCTGAATACATTCAAGAGGCTGTCAAAACCTCTGTTCATATCTCACGTTTAGCATAACCATTTATGGTATGAAAGCTTTTCACTGTTGGAAAGTATCCTAGGAAATGTTATTTAAATGAGGACAACACTATTTGTGTTACGTTTGTTAGATAAAAGACATGACAGCTTTGGGATCCAGGAGTTTGGTTCACTTTCACTGTATAATTTGTAGGAGATATTTACACTTGTATTACTTAGTGCACTATTTTCACTATGGACGTGTCTGGTACTGTCTTTTTCAAAAGAAGAACAGAGAATATTATTTGTACTAAATTTTTTGTCAAAGTTATTATTCATTATGTATGAGAGTGCGATTTTTCGAGACTTTTATCGATGGGTAAATAATCACTATTTTATTATGATAAAAGTTGAGTAGAAAGCTTTTTCATCAAATTATCAATGTAGATAATAGAAGGTTGTTTGTCCATTAAAAGATTTTTTTAAATTCTTAAATCTATATTTACATAGACAATGGCTTCCCCAACATATAGCATATATATATATATATATATTTATCATATTGTGAGATTATTTATGACCGGTTAAAAAAATCTATATAATAATCTTGTCTTGAACGCATATAAAAAATAACTGTTAATGGTTTAATAGTTGTAATTTCGCATTGGTTTCTTAAATATTTATTGTGAATTCGTGTCTAAAGCATAAAAATTAGATGCCGTGTAATTCAATAAAAGATTTTATGTCTATTACATTTCAAAACCTGTTGGTGCATGAACAAAATCATTTTACGTTCAAAAACAATTGTAAAACTCTACGATTTATTGCATATCAAAATCTCACGATATTCATATTGATATCTGAATCGTCATCCTAATTAGCCAAATGCAAATTACAATAATTAACACTCAATTACACCAGGTGGGTCCAATAATTCATTGCCCGACTTGCAATTAAGATAAAAGTAGCATACTTCAATATATCAATTTTGTGTTTTTTTTTTTAATTTGCTGATTTATTAAGCATATCGCAAGCAACGTATAACTTTTAACACATGCAACACTGATTTTTTTTGCGATGACTTTGTCTAGGATGTACATTATTAGAAGTCCTTGATAAATAAATAAGGAATTCTCATTTCGCAATAAATATGCTCGCGACATAAATACGCCATAAATTTATAACAAGTGAACTGTGCCATTGGCTAATCTAATTCCTCGGTTACACCTCTCTTCATTTCAACACAAGTCTTCCCAAGCTAACGTATAATATTAAATCATGGCAACATTGTAATGCCAATAAATTTATGAAGATTCGTCGATCGAATAAATAATATCATACAGTGCAAAGTCTATATTTACACTGTATGATATTACTTGTAGTAGTAGACCACGTTATTTTATGGTCGTTAAATGGAGAGAAGAAAAATCATTGTATGGAATACAAGCTCAGCTAACAAATCAAATTCATTTCGAGTCCTAAGAGAATTTAACGAGCGATGTTACATGGACTTTTCACTGTACTTAGTCTTGCCATAAATATTGTTATAAGGAAAAGCACGATTTTTTTTTTATACGTAACATTTATTCCTTTCATAGTGAGTTAGTTTAATACATCAATATATAACTATTAAAAATATACAATGTTTATTCGAAGTGGTCTCCATTGGCTGCAATACAGTCTTTTAAACGTTGAGGCCAGTTATCAATAGCAGCACGAACTCTTTCTAGAGGAAAATTCTTCACTGCCAACCGAATGGATCGTTTTAGGGACTCCAAATTATCATGGCGTTTAGAGCAAGCCTTACTCTCTAAAACTGACCATAAATCATAATCCATTGGATTTAGGTCAGGACTTGACGACGGCCAGTTTTCAGTGCTGATAAAGTCCGGAACGTTAGTTTTCAACCAAGATTGGGTGGATCGAGCTCTATGACCCGGTGCCGAGTCTTGTTGAAAGCACCATTCTTTGTTATTGAACATGGTGTTAGTTAAAGGCTTAACTACCGTCTCAAGAATGGTATTTTGATAAACTTGTGCCGACGTTTTAATACCTTTTTCACAAAAATATGGCTCAGTCACCCCTTCATAGCTAACACCCCACCAAGCCATCACTGAAGTGGGATAATGCCCACGTTGTACTCTGTTTACTAATTGCGAAGCTTCTTTAGAGCTTCCAGCATAAATACGGTCATTTTGTTTATTAAAATACTGCTCAATTGTAAAAATTTTCTCATCCGTAAACAAAATTTTTTTGTGACCTCCCTTTGCGTACCGCTTAAGTAGTTGTTTGGATTTTACCACCCTATTCTTCTTTAAATTATCAGTTAAGAAGTGACCAGTACGTCTCTTATAGGCTGCAAGTCCTAAGTCATCTTTTAATATACGCGACATGGTTCTAGGAGCTATCTTCATCTCCCGAGATAAAATCTTTTGCTTACGGACAGGATTTCTTCGAATTCTTTCCCTAACTGCTTTAATCACCTTTTTCACACGAACGGTACGTGGACGGCCAGATCTTTTTCTGTCACAAACAGAGGAGGTATCATTGTACCTATCAATAGCCCGGTAAACAAACATTTGACTAATACCAAGCGGGTGGAGGATTTTAAAAATTGCACTTTTCTCCATACCTACTTTATGTAAGGCAATCACAGCGATTCGGTTCTCTTTATCACCCCACTCCATTTTAATATAACAAAATATTTAACAATATAATGGCGCGAAAATAAGAAAACACATCAAGCAATCATATAAAAATGACAGATTCCAAATTCAAACGTAATATTTTCTTTTTTTGAATAGTAACAGTATTTATGGCCAGACTAAGTATGTATAATAAAATAGTTTGAGCAAATGGCCCGTAACCGATAAAACAATCGATAATCGATATGATCGATTTATTTATTTAGATAAAAGAATAACATACAAAAAATGCTTTCACTATCATGTCAATGTCAAAAAATATCACATTCTGGTGCAGAGTTAAAAAAAACCATTGGACCGCATTGTTATAATGTTTAAGGGATCGCAATGGCTAACAGCATTTTAACATGTTTCAAAAATCTAGATTTTTGAAGCGTTTAATCTTTATGTATTTAATACCGGAAACGCGTGAGTCACGTCCTGTTGAGATACTGATATCTCTTTGCATCAAGTAATTCTTAGTTAATTGCTCGCTTAAGATACAATTTAGATACTTATATGCTGTCATAGATAATATATTGTATTTTTCTATTAGTATATATACTCCTACATGATATTCCAAATTTGCTTCTTTATCAATTCAAAAACTTTAATAAGCAAAAAAATGTGAGCAAGTCCCATAGTAAAAAATAAATTCTATTTAAACGATAAAAAGCTATGGAATGAATTGCCCTAAATGCTGATATGAGGGTATTTGTAAAACATAAATAAATAAATATATATATATATATATATATATATATATATATATATATATATATATATATATATATGTCACCATTTTGCTTGCCCGTTTCACTCAGTGTAATCTTAACGATTGACTGGCGAAACGGCATATGTATCTAATTGTTACGGGCATATATTTTCATATGTAAGTTACAGTATTTAGAAGCTTTATGTATATATTTTTTCTGTCTATGCGTCCAGCAAAAAAATATAGTGGAGCGCAAAAACTTTGAGAATATTCTATAATTAATTTTTTATACGAAGTTTTTGGGTCGTTAACCCAAACGAGACTCGTAAGGACGTTTTAATAATAATGTATGTATTATGTAAATTACGGGGCATTATATTTTTGCAGAGTACATTTATGCCTAAGCCATATTTAGATTCAAGCTAACATTGTATATAACGTTTTATTTTATGTTACTATTGTGTTTCCTACAACTATTGAACGTATTAACCATGTTAATATTAAGTGAAACATGTTTAAACATGTTTTTTTTTAATTCTTTATAATTTTCGTTTTTTGGCTCAGTAATGCGAGCGTACCTATACATAAAGTCTTCAAAATGAAATATATTAAATTGGTTAATTTAAACTATAATATAACTAGATACTACACTGTTACCTTACTGTCGCTGAAAAAAGAAAGACTCAAATCAACTGAGCTATGCTGTATTGACTTATAACTAACTTACTAGTAACTATCTCACGAATAACTTATGACTCTGAATCATGGTAGGTAGTTCGCCCTAATGTTAATGAATTTTATAGACGCGCCCAGCGTTATAATAAAACTTATATATTAAACGTTCATAAACCATGATATAAATACATAATTTTAAATTATAAACAATTGTTCAAAACCACATTATGTTTAATGTAAATTTATATTTATATAAACTGCACTGCCATATAAGTTGTTTTTGTACGAGTTTAGATTTTAAAACAGATAATTTTGCTTGTACATTTTTTCTGTTCGTAATATTATATCTTACCAAACACAGCCCCGAGATTCATTATGTCGTACAGTCGTATATAACACCATTTTTAACACCATACATACGTTTTAACTTCTATTATATTATCGATTATCGCATTATCGATTTTATTTTTCCACTGTCCACTCATTATGACCGTTAAAAGGAAAATCGCTAACTAATCAACTAACTATATATGTACGGAAAATTCTTTCAACCATCTGTTTTGTAAATAGTTTACTATGTTAACGTCAAATTATTACTTAATCATTGTGTTCAAATCAAACGGCGCTCTAATTCTTGTATTGCACAGAATGCCTCAAGTATCCATTATATGCTAATTGGAAGACGACACGCAAAATTGCTCAAACTTTGTAATGCAAAGGTCTATTAAATCAAATAAACTCCTCATTACATTGTGAATCACAATACATATAAGGCTGTGTACGTAAGGCTTTTATTAACCTCACTTATGTAAAATAATGTGATTTATTTTCATTGAATTATTCAAATTCTATCTGTTCTAAATTTATAATTACATTAGCTTAAATAACTAATACTGGCTGATACCGACAAGCGTCGTTTTGCTAAAAAAATGTCTCTAAAATAGATGTCGACCGATTCTCTGTCCACAAAATTTCAGGAGAATCAACCCGTTTCGGTGGAGTAAAGGAACAAACATTGTGACACAAGAATTTTATATATTAGATTAACAACTATTAAAAATTCAAATTAAACCGCTGAAACATATTCAATTCTTGTGGGCCCACGCTGGCATGTAATGGCTTCTATTAGAAACTATTAATTTTCAAAATCAAAATATTATTATTCAGCGATACCTAGGACCAATTCGAATCGTCTTAAATATAAGTGAATCTACGCCTGTACGTACGCAACCAAGCTGAGAAGAAGTAGGCAAGAAACTCGGCTTGGTTTATTTTTTTTTAGTAATGATCCCAGTACACTTTTTGAAGCAATAAATATCAAGACAATGTACACAAAATTCAATTTAATAGTATTTACAGTTCAATAATAGCAAATTATTACATTTATATGAACAAACCCTAATGTAAAATTTCGTTTTTCTAAAGGCCAATAACGCATTCGCGGTTCGAGTTGTGTGGTGCTAATCAAACTGATTCAAATGATATCTTACTTACAGATTTTTGCTTAGAAAAAATGTCATCAAAACGATGTAGCAATATTTTGTTTTGAATTTTCTAATTTGTTCGATTAACTTCCCAGATCGGTGTCACTCATAAAACCTTTATAACACCTACCCATGTTGTTTATGGAAATAAAAAAATACACATAAAGAATAGTATAATAACTGTGCAGAGTACCTGAATTGTTTCGATCCATAAATATGTTTCTGAATTTGCGCAAGCCTTTATCACGATAAACTTTTAGCCCCAAATATATGTGTGTGATTGCGCAAGGCAGAAGACGTGTGGCGAATCTTAAGACCAGATTGGCGTAATATAGTGATTTACTTAACCGATACACCGTAATACTTTAAGCAACTCTTTATATCGTATAATCGATCAATTTTAACTTATGCTTTGTTAAAAGGTCTTAACATATTTCTTTTTGTATTTTTAAAAAATGTCGTAAGCTAGTTTACTATAAAGTGTTTGTGTCTATATATTCTTTTTCTTCTTTTTGTTAATTTTAACTATTTATTTGATTTTTTTATGTTTCTTGCAAATTGGTGTGTATTATTGTAAAGTATTGTTGTGTCGTGTTGTTTTTTTTATAACCACGTTGGTTTTCTTGCCATGAGTGCAATAAATGTTATCGATTGGTTTAGGTTCTTTATGAGGTGGCTATATTCTTCCTCATAGATTATCATTGATATGTGAATGGATGACCATATGGTTAAGGTTTTAACTCCAGTCAGTGTCTTAACGTGTTATTTAAAAATAAAAATTAACTTTTTACTTTTTAATTTACTTGCATATGAAAATTAAAATGCGGCTTAGTTTATAAAAAAGGATGGTCTTCGTAGCTCCATAAGTAGCCCGATAAGGCTGTGGTATTACTGTACCAGTTATTTGTACTGTTTCGAGATTTCGTAAGATCAAGAATGTCGTGATAGGTTCGGGATGAGTTACGGTCATGCAATACATTTAAGTATTCTCTTAATATTACAAAACATGGATAATTGAGCCTATACGATTGCAAATCTATTTGACCTTTGGCCCGAAGATAGCGTGAAATATTTACTAAATGTTGGCGAGTGGCCGCACTGTGATTTGTAATATGGATAAGATCCAGAAATTAAACGCGATAACTTTTATATTGACACAAATTGTTATTGGTACATAGAAACACGGTTGTGGATTCTACTTCACAGCTTTATATTGTTATTTAAAATGGGTGAGCGCGAGTGTGTAATTTGTGTGTCTGTCTGTGTATTTGTGATCGTGAGAGTCACTGAGCACGCTATTGATATATATCTTTTTTGTCAAAGCCTAAGACGCTATTCGTTCCACGTTCCTCTCTTCAGAACAATTTGGTAATGCCAAATTACCACTCAAATTAATTGTCTCTTATAAAAAGTAACAAGTAATTACTGTAACCATCATTAATTTAGATACTAATAGATTATAAAAATAATCCCGGGCCTGAATCTTTTTGTTTGTGAGTTTCTTTCTTGATACAGGTACATACCAATATTTATCGCACTTCGTGTAAAGCGTATGAATTCTTGAATTACAAAAAGCATAAGTCTAATAATTAAATGTCTATCCTAGTTTACTCTATCTAACATCTTCAATAAATAATAACTTAGTACTAAGTAGTAAGGGTAACAAATTAGTGTTCTATTTAACTTTTGACTCCACTCCTTTTTGAGGTGTTCGCGATTGTGTGGCCGTAGTGCGGACGAGTCCATTGCACAATGTCTATGAGGAGCCAATTAAGTTATGTGATGAGTCGGCAAGTTATTGTGCACGTGTTTTGTGCTCGTGTTCGATACCGTTAGATCGTGCTTATAATACACGTAATGTAATTTGACCTGTATGACCGAATTATTTTGTAACTAGTTCCAAATAAATATAATTGACTCGAAAATCGTGGATCATGGACCGGAAAACTCAACTCCAGAGATGAGCGTTTTAATTAAACCCATAAACCTTGATACATGAATACACTAATCTAGATAATTGTTATATACTATATACTTAGTCTGGCCATAAATACTGTTACTATTCAAAAAAAGAAAATATTACGTTTGAATTTGGAATCTGTCATTTTTATATGATTGCTTGATGTGTTTTCTTATTTTCGCGCCATTATATTGTTAAATATTTTGTTATATTAAAATGGAGTGGAGTGATAAAGAGAACCGAATCGCTGTGATTGCCTTACATAAAGTAGGTATGGAGAAAAGTGCAATTTTTAAAACCCTCCACCCGCTTGGTATTAGTCAAATGTTTGTTTACCGGGCTATTGATAGGTACAATGATACCTCCTCTGTTTGTGACAGAAAAAGATCTGGCCGTCCACGTACCGTTCGTGTGAAAAAGGTGATTAAAGCAGTTAGGGAAAGAATTCGAAGAAATCCTGTCCGTAAGCAAAAGATTTTATCTCGGGAGATGAAGATAGCTCCTAGAACCATGTCGCGTATATTAAAAGATGACTTAGGACTTGCAGCCTATAAGAGACGTACTGGTCACTTCTTAACTGATAATTTAAAGAAGAATAGGGTGGTAAAATCCAAACAACTACTTAAGCGGTACGTAAAGGGAGGTCACAAAAAAATTTTGTTTACGGATGAGAAAATTTTTACAATTGAGCAGTATTTTAATAAACAAAATGACCGTATTTATGCTGGAAGCTCTAAAGAAGCTTCGCAATTAGTAAACAGAGTACAACGTGGGCATTATCCCACTTCAGTGATGGTTTGGTGGGGTGTTAGCTATGAAGGGGTGACTGAGCCATATTTTTGTGAAAAAGGTATTAAAACGTCGGCACAAGTTTATCAAAATACCATTCTTGAGACGGTAGTTAAGCCTTTAACTAACACCATGTTCAATAACAAAGAATGGTGCTTTCAACAAGACTCGGCACCGGGTCATAGAGCTCGATCCACCCAATCTTGGTTGAAAACTAACGTTCCGGACTTTATCAGCACTGAAAACTGGCCGTCGTCAAGTCCTGACCTAAATCCATTGGATTATGATTTATGGTCAGTTTTAGAGAGTAAGGCTTGCTCTAAACGCCATGATAATTTGGAGTCCCTAAAACGATCCATTCGGTTGGCAGTGAAGAATTTTCCTCTAGAAAGAGTTCGTGCTGCTATTGATAACTGGCCTCAACGTTTAAAAGACTGTATTGCAGCCAATGGAGACCACTTCGAATAAACATTGTATATTTTTAATAGTTATATATTGATGTATTAAACTAACTCACTATGAAAGGAATAAATGTTACGTATAAAAAAAAAATCGTGCTTTTCTTTATAACAATATTTATGGCAAGACTAAGTATAATATATAACAATTATACTATATATATATAACTCAAAATAATTATGAATACATCATACCTATTAGCTAATAAATCGGACACTGTTAAGTGCCGGTCATTGACTTTCAGTTCTTAATAAAATTTGGTTCGTCTACCTTTTAGTTAAATTAGAATTTAAACTTAATTTTGCATATTCATAAAGAAACATGGAATTGTTAGTCATAAGAACGTGAAAAAATAAATATTATTCAATCAAAGAACAAAAAAAAACTTAATTCATACGTAACTTACACTTATGAATCCTTGAATAAATATAAAGTTTTTTGACTCATTACATTTAATGCCAGTTCCCAAATCAAGGGCGTAGAGCGGACGAGAAGAACAGCCAAGAAACTCTCCGCCGCTCCTATAAATCGCCAAGCATTTAATTGATCTGGCCGTGTTTATAATTTTATGATAATTCTAGCAAATGTTCCATAAGCTTCCGAATTCTTGCTGGTTGAACATACAATTATTATCTACTAGGTTTCCGCCCGCGGCTTCGCCCACGTGTAATTTGGTTAAGTATATAGCGTTTTTTTAATGATCTCTACAGGGCTTTCTTTCACAGGCTAAAATCTTGTTACAATTGGAATTATATAGCCTGTGTTACTCAGGGTTTATGTAGCTGTACAGAATCCGATGATTCACACAAACGGTAAACTTCAATCGTTTCCTTTTACTTGTATGGATAGTAATAACTCAAAATAATCATATAATGAAAGTTTGAACTGCACGGTAGTCATTACACAATGGAGCATCTAAATACCGCGATATAGGTTGATGACGAATTTAATCAACGCCATCTATCGAGCACATTGTTCAACTCTTCAACCGCGCCCGCGCGCACTGCGTTATTTGTTATTTTTGTTACCACTCATAACTTTTAATATTAAGATTAATTTATATTAGAACATATTTAACAATATATAACTAATCAATCAATATAAGTGTTTAAAAATTTTGAAGCAGTGGTTAAAGTAAATTTTCAATTGACCATAACTTCTTTTCCCTTAACCGATTTGACTAATTATATGTAATCCAACTGTGAAAATCGCGTTTAAATCCGTTCAGTAGTTTCGAAGTTATAACGTACCAAACAGACAGACAGACAAAAATTCCAAAAAATGTTTTTTTTATTTCTATGACTCTTCTTTAATTGCCTCCTTTCAGTTTTTTAGAAAAATATTTAATGTACAGACATTCGATTTTTACTGTCTTATTATAAGTATAGATTTGTATATAGAAGTAGGCAACAGAATTTCATACGAATGTACAATCTCGGCATTCAGTACATAAGCTTGTTTTAATCAACTATAAGATCGTGGCTTCTAATTCTACTTCCGCTAATAATAGCTGTTGGGTCGTAAACATAAAAACATGTTTACCACCGCTTAAAATGTTCATTAAAATGAATTTACCTTTAAAAGGGAAGAATACTTTTACAAAATGAATACATTAAGCGACAACGTCATTCAAGGCGAATAAGTATCACAATTGTTTTTACATAAACAAGACAATATTTAATATTTATAGAAGACAACCGCGACACTTACCTTGTATAATGTAAATTTATCGCATAAGTACAGGAATGATAAGTGTTTTGCTTTTAAATCAATAAAAAATGAATGAATAAGTTCAAATTGTGTGGGCGCTAGCATTTTTATTGTTTCATAAACCAACTATATAACTTTATATAAGATTTTATATTTATTGATATTATATGAGATCATTAGTTTTAGTCATATAAAACATAATTAGCCATTCAAATTAGTGTCAGAGAGTTACTAGACAGTTCTTCTCGTCCGCCATTGATCTGGGAACTGGCAGTTAATGTGATTGTAGGGTTTTTTTTTCATTTTTAATTTTATTGATCCATCGATCGATCGTTGGATATATTAGATGATCTTTAATCAAACGGAATCACGGTCAGCCAGTCGTCCAAATCTATGTTTTGTCCTTGCTGTGTGAATCCAAATGTAGTCTTTGTGATGTCATTAGTACAATACTGGTTTATGGCTGGTGTAATTAGTACAAGGAGCACCTTGATTTTTAAACTGTAGTAGGTGTGCTAACGTTTACGTTTTTAACACATTAAAGATGATTTTAAATACACAGCATTTGTCTTGCTTAAAGTTTGCTGTTGGTGTGCTTAAAGGCTACGTGAATTGTTACCTCTGTCAGTTATTAAAAAGTAGTTAAAGAAAAGCTTTTAAAAAAAGCGTTTTATTAATATTCTGATTATTTTTATGATGAAGAAGTTTGGGAATGATTTAGCTCCAGCTTAGCCTTGCTTAAAAAAGTGTACTGAGATCATAACCAAAAAAATATCAACCAAGCTGAGTTTCTTACTTGCTTCTTCTCAGCTTAGTCGCGGACGAACAGGCGTAGAATAACTTAAATTTCAGACATTTCGAAATGTTCCTATGTACAACTGAATGAGGTTATTTTCACTTTGACTTTGAGTAGCGAGCTTAGTTCTTCCCTTTGATCAAACGTTATATTCTATATTTCGCTTTGATATTAATATTCATTTTAGACTTATTTAAAAGTAGTGCACAATTGTGGTGTGCGCGTGACCTTTGTAAAAAATGTGCAGAATTTTATCGTAACTGGTTCGAGGCGTTGACATTATTAATGAGTAACATTTGATCTTTAATTTTGTGCTTTTATTTCAATCTTATTGTACACGGCGAAAGATTCTTAATCTTATAACCATAGTGTATAAATTTATTTGTAATTTATCCTTTTCAATATGTCATATCTGTCTTATCATTTGACATCTCGGTTGGCGCAATGGTCACCATGCCGGACTGCCGAACAGAGGGTCCCAGGTTCGATCCCCGGTACAATAACGGATTAGCATATTGTTGACTGTGCTTGGGGTATTTTTCTCTATGTAGTTTATAATTTATCTTGGGGCTAAAAATGTGTGAAATGTGTCCTCACATTAAAAAGAAAACTTCATTAGATGATCGATAATAATGTATATTTGTCTCTATAACCCTTGTTATTTTGGCAAAATTCGTTTATGTAACATATAACTCTGGCATTTAATATGGCGCTTTCCTAATTCAATGCAATGCGCCATTTTAATGTCCAATTGTATAATTGCTATTAATGCGCAGCAAAAACAACAAATTTATTACGTGGCAATTCGTAATTGCACTTGTTCACCATTCAGGTTCATTACCTAAGATTTAAATGTATATTCGCCTGTAAATATCAAAGCTTTTAAGCTCTTGTGGTTTTTGCATGACATTCTACATTTCCTGGAATTGATGAAACCTTGTTATTCAAGTAAAAACCAAGAGAAAAAAAGGCATCTAACTGAACCGGGCGTAATGATAATGATAAATTAACTTTTTGCTAGAAATGTTTAACGCCGTAATGGCAATGTAAATATAATTAAAATGAGTGTTAAAACTAGTTCTAAATGGCTGCAACACATTCTATATAATTATAAAAATTATTGCGTCTTCGTGGCGCAACATAAGTGGTTGTTTCTAGTCCTCTTTTAGCAATTAAAAAACATATTAGCAAAATAATTTACCATGTTGTTACTATTAAGTCTAAAGTACTAAGATAATATTCATAAGTTATTTTATGACGGAACGAAGGGAAATAAAAAGACACAAGCAACGCCTAAAGAGTATCCTGGGAGAGTCTTTGATGCAAGATAACTTTGCTATTAGCCCACGCCCCCAGGCTTGCGACGGGATTAGGCAGAAGGGTTTCAGTTCAGATTGTATGTACTACACATTAGTCCATAAACAATGTGCCCTGATATAAAATAAATGTAGTAGTTAAAGCGAATGATTCGGTCTTTTCGAATTGCTATTGTTCCATTATCTTTGAATCTAAAATGAAACATTACCATACCTGTTTCGATTTAAATAAACAATTATAATAAGCGTATTTCATTAAGCCAATGTAGGTTTAAAAATTAATACTGTACATGTCTCATGTAACACGCTCCAAGGTCCTATTCTAATCAAACAAAAAAATGTATGTTTGTTTTTGCGAATATTACAATTAAAACCCTCGTAGTCTTACATAAGAATTTACAAACTAACCATCAATTAGGGCTCTTCTTCAAGAACTTTAAAATAATAACCTTGTTTTACGAATTTATTTGTATGCATTTCTCTTACAATTTAAACATATATTATTAAGTATGTTTTACAATGTTTTAAGTATTTTTATTAGTTTCGTTATTTTTAAAGATATTCTTTCTTTAATTTCACAATTTTCATAATGGGGACTATTTTTGATTAACCTTATTATATGTTAAGTATTATCATATTATGTTTATATTGTTTCTACGTAAAATAGCGAACATTTAAATCACTTTTCTCGCTCACTTCAAAGTCAAGGTAGAATTCAATGTCCAAAATAATACTCTTTTTATTAATAAAGATCGACAAATATGACGTATTGCCTCAAAGCTTAGACCACTTTAAAAGCCACATAACGAGCTGCCATTTACAGAATCCACGTTTAGTTCCTTGTAGAGCCCTCACATGCGAATTAGTTGGCATCAAATTGAATTTCCCAACATTACCGATGTATGATATTTATTAGCGAGAAGAATGTGGTCGATCGATTTATGACCAATTTCTATACACGTTTTTGGCCATACGGCTATTACGCATCTGCATATAAAGAGCCGGTGACTGATGTGCCGGGATATAGATCTAATATGGCATAGCCAACTAGATCACTAACGTTCCAATTCACAAAATTAAAGTCATATTTCTGTCTTTTAACGGAATGTGGTACGGAGACCGTTTGTCACTCAGAATGCGAACTCCTAACACTAGATATGGCATTTGAATTTTTTAACGCAAATCTTAATGGGATTTGTGGACGGCAAACTTTTAATGATTTGACTAATTAATATCTGTTTTACTGATTCTTAAGTTTGTATTAAAAACCATTGGAACGTTTTGTTTTATTTTACATATTACAATTACAGTGTTTAAGAAGAACGGACAAACTAAATATAGTTTATGTTTCCACCATACAATAATAAAACAAAGATCAATTTATTGTCTGAAACTAATAAATATAATATGTGTGTAATCTAGTTAAGCTCAGCTCAAGCTGCAATATTCAGATTGGTTTTATCATTAATTTAGTTATATATATATATAATTGGTAAAATGTGTTTTTGGTAATGAGGACAATAAATATTTTTTTAGTCAGATAACTATTGTTGAATTTAATTTCATACACCACATGCTGGTTTCTTCTCTCCTCTACATCTTCTTTCATACATTAAAATAACAAAGTAACGAACGTTATTTTTAAAAGGCATAGCGATAAACTTACCTTTAATTTATCCAATTCATCCGATTGGATATATTACGACTATTAAATCACCTGCTTACCAATTCGGAATGACAAATTGTTGACACAGTTAACTGTTACAGTGGAAACGATACGTACATAATAATTTAACAGTTATCAAGATAATAATACAATGCTCTATCAAACTTTGGTCTTTGACGAGTATTTATTACCGATTTAATCCTAACGACACCTGAGTTACCAAGGTTATGTACAGAAACTACAAAATGTTTTATGTAGTGTAGATGTTAACTATTGATAAATCAATTAGATACATTTTAATAATTGGTACAGACATTAAATTAAGGACTTAACACTTATATAATAGTGTTGGTGACCTATCTGTGAAACGTCACTAAATTACCTCTCTGTCAACTGTCAGTTAACATTTGAATAGTATTACATATGTCAAAAATTAGTTTTTCTTATGAAACAAGAGGCAAACGGGCAGATGCTACTTTTTGAACTTTTCAACTATCATGTCGAAATATATATAGATATTTACAAAAAAAGTTAAGACGTTTAAAAGAAACATATGAAAGATACATTTATTACATACACGATTAAAAATTAGGAACAATAACAATTATATATATACATATATATATCATTTGTAAGAAGTGCACAGTGTTAATTAGGCCTCGTACAGTACACTAGCACAGACTAACCCAATGACAATAGGTCTGACTTTCAGGGAAGCTATACCTATATATAATAATCATTGTATGTAATGTAAAAACTGATGTTATGTTGTAAATAGGGTAGGATACATTTATAGAGTAATAACAAACTTGGAGTCATAATTTCGACACTAGTTTAATGTATGCAAACAAACGTCCTCCAAAGCCATCTTGAGAGTCTTTATTGATGCGAAAGTATATTGCATAAATTTCTGTTGTAGTACCGTTTAGTTTCAACACTTTTAATTAATTATAACTTAAAGTTACTACGAATATACGTATAAAATTTCATTCATATAATTTTAAAAACAAAATTTTATGTATGTACATCTTTGTGCAGGATTAATGAGCTTGATGAGATTATGCGTTAGTACATTGTTTCGAAGCAGAGCTTATTCACCCAGCTCGAGTTATCAAAACCATTGTCAAACCTCGAGAAGCTGTATAAACTAAAAAAAAAGCACGCAGCTTTACAGACATTATTTATAACCTCAAAATTTAAAAAGGGTAGTAGAGATTATTATAAAATTCAATTTCAGACACGTTATTAATTTAAGTCTGTAATTTGTAATAGAACACGGTGACTTACATGAAATTAGATGATATGGCGATCTATTTGTAACGAAAATAAGTAACAACACTTGTTTCATAAATCAAATCACATCTCTTGTTAAATCACTAGAACAAGAGATTGAATAATAGACAAACATTAATTTTTATAACAGTTTTCTTGTCCTTTTTTATTGAATCTATTAATGCCTTTAAATGGATCGTGAACTGAAGATGAGATTATTTATCTTATTTTAATTAACGTTTCAGAATTACATAATACATAATACATTTCTAATATGATGCTTAAATAAAGGTTGATGCAATAATGCAGCTGTTAAGACGAACAACTTCGTGACTAGTTACAGACTATTATGACAACAGTTACCACTTATACTGACAAGCTGTATGATTAAAAATAATATACATAAATAAAAAATGCACAGAAATCTAATGTCACAATGACATTTGTATTGGTTTTAGGAGTATATTGGAAATAATACTTCTTTATGTAATTGTGGTTTGGGTTGAATCGTATTTATATTTACACAAATTTTCTGTTTTAGTAATTTTTATTTTATTAAATCTGTCCCCAAACATCTTATGTGCTAAATATATTAACAAAACAATAAACTTGTAAGATAATAAAACAAGGTATATAATATATACACAAAACAATAAAAGGGGAACTTAAAATAATTATGTGTATCAGTAAAAGAGTCGTCATATAAAATAAATATATCGATTACTTTGAACTATTTTATAACTTAAACTATAAGATTATTAAATTAATTAAAGTAACAACAAAAAAATTAACACTAAAATTAATTCAAAATGGCTATATCTCCTCTATGCATCGCGATGCTTATACTCTGAGTTAGGTCACAAGCTCTTGGGTTACATGTAATAACTACCAGGTGCCTAATTATTTAATTAGCACCTGTGTTCTTGTACCAAGAGTCCAAGTATCTCAATGGAAATTTTTTTATTCGACTTTGGAAATTCGTTGTTATTATATCAATAATATCATATAATTAGTTTAGGATATCAGTTTTCGTATGCTTATCAATATATACTGTTATTTATTTATCTTTGTTTATTGTTTCAGATTAATAATTTAAAGAAAAGCTTTTACGTGAACAAAATTACCATGCAGTCATCTTTAAAATTACAGGTAATATACTTAAATACAACACTTTAGATAAGCTTTAAAGCCCCGTAAACTTTAGAATGTACAAAAAGATTCTATCAACGACAATTAAATATTGCATTTTCATAAAAACTTTATTCTGACAAATCGGGTTTTGTTCCATAGAGTCAGTTACAAGCTTAATATTACCTACATTAAATACAGATAAAAATAGGAATCATAAAAACCCAAATGGTATAAGGGTGCGACTTTCACGCAAGTAAGGGAACTTTTTTCAGTCCAAGAAAGGACTCTACACATAATAAATGATTAATGAAACAAAGACACGCTTAATATTATTTTTATTGATGTAAATTGTAATTATGTATTCTCATCAAAGAATTGAGAAAACTTTAATAATACAATCATAAAATGCAAGTCTATTAACTATGTGAAGTTTAGCATCGTATTAATTATCAACAGATAACCATATTTCCACAGAGTAAATTTGGCAACGCATTATTTGATAACCTAATAGATTCATCAAGATAAACATTTGCCGTTGAATTTAATAACGTTTCTGGAGTTATTCGGCTCGGATGTGCTAACTATTCAAAAACAATGGTGATTGTTGCTCTGTAATCTATGTATCTGTGTTCACAGAGTATAATCGTATTGTAATTTCAAGAATACGAGTAAACTAGCGACACGTTTTGTGATCAGTAAAGTGGCGAATGAGTAAGTGAATCGTTGCAGAATTTCACAAAAATTATAAAAAAAAAAATTACGACTCATTCATAAATATATCGTAATTAATCCGCAATGCCCTTATGACGTTTTACAGATAGTTACCTATGAATTTTTCACTTATTTTTTTTACCATATAAGTAAAAAACAAAATCACAGTACCAGTAAGGTAACTAAGACATTTGTTAGAAGCTTTCTTCCTGGCTATTCTCGGGTTAATATGCTAGCCAAACCAGTAGGCCTATCTAATCCGCTTCATAATGATACAGATGGCCCAATTGTTAAATGAATCGTGAATTTATGAAATATTTTATTATTTTATTTAACAGTACAATAATTTGTAAGATAACTGAGATTTAACCTTTTGTTTTGTTAAGATATTTTTCATGTCGATTGTTTAAAAGCATAATTTAGTTTCTGTCTGGTGAATTTATTTCGTGCTGCGAATAAATTTAAGACCAATCTATCTGTGTTATCTATACAGATAACGGTTTACGTATTGTAAGTGATCTGAAACTCTGAATATGTTATAAGTTGCTTCATATCAAATATTGTTTATAACTGTCACATCGTTATTGGGCCGTATTCCAGAACGTAACCCAACTTAAACATCTTACATAGACAAAGACTTGACTTTTTATCTTACAACAGTTTTCTTCCCTTATTATAGTCAGGATATTTTTATACAAACATTATATCTTTCCAAACGTTGGATTGGATGTCAGTTGTCACATGTCAGTTGACAAAATGTAAGAGTAAAAACTTTAACAGCATACAAATAAAAGTTTTTGTTCCAGTTGTTTACTTGCCTGGCGTTGTACGCATGTAGCGTGCAGGCGATCATGGTAAAGTTTGGCACTAAAGGAGGTCCTATTGAGCCACCCACACCAGAGCCACAGCCCGCATTGCCTCGGGTCTTTATTGCGCCTGCGCCGGTTTGGGAGGAAAGAATTAATGATGCACCGGACCCTAATGCTCATTGGTATAGTATTTATTCTAAAGCGTACATATTTTTTCGTTACATCAATGTTCTTAAATTTAAACAATGTACAGACGTAAAGGTTAATTTAACTAAAAATATTCATACTCTTTCATTATTGAAATCGAAATGTTAAGAAACGGTATTCAACAAGCCATCAACTTCCCACAATAATAATATATTTATTGTTACAGGCGACCATTTATCCCTCAGCAGATCTACACTCAAGTATTCCTCAACGCACCAACAACCCAAGAGCCGATCAACAACGCTCAACGCTTCGTTAACCTATACAGACCCAACCAACCAAAAACCAACGAATTCTTCAACCCGTCTCAAGTTCTTAGTTCCCAGGCTCTTCCAGGATTCGGCCTTCGTTACTTTGTACCGACTTATCAAAAGAAAGATTATAAACAAGAAGACGCGAAACATAATCAGGTAGAAACAAACCAAATCGACAACACGAGAGACTCGTCAAGTGATTTATTGTGGAAATATGAAAAGGACGCTGTAAGAAGAACCCTGAGGAATACCTTGGAGGTTAGTTTGAAATCAAAAATAAGTTTGCCTCCTAAATATGTCAATTAATTCAAACACATTTTTATGTCCTTGGCACCTATCCATAGAAAAGATCATTAACGTATGTTTTTATTTATGTATTAAAGTATATATAACGTCAAATTATGTATTAATTCAATGCTAAAGTAACGACTAAGAAAACTTAATTGCTTCTTCAATTGTACTTTTTCTGATGCCTTTTTTAGGATGTTGATCCTTGGGTTATGTAACAAAGAAATATAAATCATTGTTTTGTTTTTTAGTCCACCGTTCCAGCGTACCAGTGGCAATGGCCGGCGTATATTCAACCTCGACATTAATAGTACCTTAAACTTTTAAGCTTAAAAGCATCGCATTATCCTCGCATTTCATCATTGAAACAAGATAAACACTGTACTGTATTAATGTTATCTCATATAATAATATATGTTACAGTGACACATACAATATATTTGTATTTTATGTCGTAGGCTGTATGCACTTCTTATTGATCATCTTTCTAGGTACAGTTACGTACTAAAATGGCTGGATAATATCTTTGATAAATATATTTTGTATACTTCGGTATAAATCAGAATAGATCATATTGAATCTCATTGAAATTGTGTATATGGTTGTACTATATATTTTGTATACATATGTATAAAAAATTAAATACATTTGTTCTAAATTACGAATTTACTCTTACGCAAGTGTATATAAAATGTATTCAAATTTCGAATCACAAATTTAGAAAAACACATAACTTACGCTAAGTTAATAATTAACTTTAACTCTTGACATAATATTTCATCAAAATATTAATGAGGAAATAAAGAGGCATGAATATTAGAATAAGTACTGTGATGACGTAGGCTATTAAGTGTAAAACGAGTGCCAGGTAATAAAATTATATAAGAATAAATTTAAATTTTAAACTTAGCATTTTCGTAATGAAATGCGAATAGGAAAGCCCTTTTAAGAACGTTAAATTACACACTAATGTCTGGTTCTTTTATATTATGTATATGTGTGTATAGATATATAAATAAATCGGTAGATAGGTTGTTCTATACTTTTTTATTTATGAGTAGACATTCCACATTGCCAGGGAAGATATGTCATTATTCATTGAAATCATTATTTTCAATACTTTTGTATGTACATTTTATACTACAAAAATGCCTAAATTCACACTAAGCTAAGCGAGATGTAATATCAAAATCTACTGAATATATAACTTTTCGGTATTGATAATTATCTGTTCGTTGCTGTTATAGAATTGATTAAATCAGATAATTAACAGTATGATATTATTTTTTTTATTTTTAAATTTCTATGTAATGTTTAATTATAGCCGGGAAATTCAAGCAATTCATAATATTGGCATTGAATATACTTATATTATACGAGACGAAAATATGTTTCCAATGTCATTTATGGCTTAGAAAATTTATATTCATTAAGCGTAGTTACAAAGTACGTTTCGTAATACTTACAAAATGTATTATGATGCTCTGTTAGCCATAGACAATTTTCTTTTGACTAGAAAAATGTCATTACTAAAATGGCGTATTGTTCACGTACCATATCAAATTGTAAGATAATGTTCTTGTTTAAAATACATTTGTAAAAATTTTAGTTCCCTTAATTGTTGTTACGATAGATTTACGAAATGTTTCTCATTTAAGATAATGTAAATATGTATATTAAATTTTTATTTCTTATATCGTTTATTTATACCTCAACCGATATTTAAAGATTTCTGATAATATTGAATGAAAAATATATTGATGCACAGGTAACTATGGCACAATTATGAATCGTCAAAAATCGAATACGTAAAAAAAATACCATTTACTGCCAGTTCCCAAATCAAGTAGTGGCAAGAAACTCTCCGCCACTCCTTGAAATTTTAATCTGCGTACACTACTATACCACACCAAACAATATGTATAGTTTTTTTTTTATTTTCATTGACCGTAAGTAATAGCGACCAT
Organism: Leptophobia aripa; assembly: GCA_951799465.1. NCBI lineage: Eukaryota > Metazoa > Arthropoda > Insecta > Lepidoptera > Pieridae > Leptophobia > Leptophobia aripa. The sequence goes on along the minus strand of OX637269.1, from coordinate 489,608 downwards.
CTAAAAAACATAGGTTCTATCATCTCAATCAACAAAAAAGGCCTTTGTTACATTAGGTGTGATTTCAAGTCAAAAAACTAATCATACAAAGTCAATACCTAGTCCGACTCACCTTATAATATATATTCTAAACCAAACATTTAAGTTAAATTACATAAACATCATGATATATCGAAACAGTAAATATGAGGCCAGTGTTCAATATAGTGCAATTATTTAATACCAATAAATTAATAATTAACTATTCCTAATAACCAATTATTTGGCGCGAGCCGGTGCAAAAAGGTCAAATGAGCATAAGAACATAAATATCCACAGATGTGATAAACTATTTCAAATAACCAATCATTAAATATAATTAAATGTATTAACAATTTGCAAGTCAGAGGTGAGAATTATTCCCGGATCATTCGGTTTCCCACGCTCATATATATATATATATATATATATATCAAGGTTCAGTGATTGCCGAGTCTACTATGATAATACATCCTGTCATTCTACCGCTGGAGGACAATAACAGCCTGAAGGCGTGGCTGCCTTAAACTTATAAATAATCATGGCAAAAAATTAATGGTGTAATGATTTTAATAAACATAGATTTATAATGTTAAATAATCTTTATTATATCAAATATCGTAAGATATACTGACTGACCCCACCACTCCTACTTTAAGATCGATTAACATTATCTACTTCTACTGTTTTAGTGTAAGAAAGTGTGAATAAATAAATTTCATTAACGCTGAATCTATAAACGATTTTCTACCATTGAAGTAACATATTAAGAGAATTATTAATTTAACTCACAAACAATTTTGATATAGAAAAGAAGGTTTAATATACGCGGAAATAACGCAAGGATAAAATTTCTCTGTCTACACAAACACAATACTGACAATTATATGGTTCCCTGATCCACATAATAGGAAGAGTTCTTGTTATATGGACTAAAATTTCAGCCATTGTTATCCGTTGGTTAAGATGCGAGTAAATTTTCATAAATTAACGCATGTCATTTTGATTTGATAAACAAATATTCATTTTGCGTGGTTTATTAATAAATGTTACTTATCATCATAAAACAACAACAGAAAATAAAATCCACATTCATGGAACAATAAAATTTGATTACTAAAAATTCCCAGTTAGCGGATACTGCTACTTCGTCTAAGAAGAACTACAAACTTTCGTATATCTATGAGGTATGTGCCATAAAAATAAACAACTCCATGACAAGTAGAACCTTCTGATAGGTTTATGGTTATTAATAAACTCGAAGTGGTATGAGTGCGGTGTCAAGGCAAAGTAGCCATTTAATGCTTCTCTGTATGCTAATACGATAGTTGTCACAATAGAATGTTATTGTAATTACCAACTTCCGCCCTTTAATATTTCAGATTGCCGGAAGACGACACTTTTATGACACAAGTCAGATTATGTCAACGTCAATTAAATCAACAGATGTACAAGGTTCTAAACATAAGGAGCCTTCTTTGCTGAGTCAGTTCTCAGCTTAAGGATCAAATATTTTATTAGGTGTGGTCGTAAACTATATTTTAAAGCTCAAAATGACTTTATTTTTATTACCCTATAAATATATCAAAATAAATATCCGAGTCAGCTAGTTTTATATAAAGGAATCTTGGATTTCATCATTTAATGTCAAGAGTCTGAATCTTATTTTTTTATGTTTTCATAGAATTGTATCAGTAATCACTAGCGTATGTCATTAATTTTCTCATATCTAGAGCTTTTCCAAACTAATTCGGTCTGAGAAGATACCCACAACAAACTCAGCGTGATTACTATTTTACTATGTCCTTATCAGAGCATTTAGGGCGAGTCTTACCAATCATTTATATCGTTTAAATCATCTTTTACATTATAGTAGGGCTTAGGGCTTAGGGCTCAACAATATTTTTATTATTGTTGTTTCCTTCGGGAATGTATATATCTGACTCCATTTATTAGTTTTATATATTTAATTGTTAGAACAATTGTATAGCTAATTATTACATGACAAGAGAAAAGATATAACAAAAGAAAGTTATAAATGACAAAAGGAAAAAAAAAGAAATTAAAATAGTTGAAACATAAAAAGGTTTTAGTCTTGTATCTGAACAATTGCACTAAAATATTAATTATTATTAATATTAAAATTAGTAATTTAATTTTAACTTAAAAAAATGAAGTATTATTTTGATAGAGACAACACAATCAAGTCACGCAATTTATGATAACAATCATTTATTGTATTGTTGAAATCGCGTGTACCGTACAAATCCCACGAAGAATAATCCTTCTAAACAGCTAATCTACAAGATGACCTGCTATCAATTTGATAATTCAAACCAATTATTATAATAAATTTTAATAGCGCACAAAGTTCATAAACCACCAACGCAGCTGAACAGCAATCAATACAAACAGCAAAAATAAAACTATAAACTTAATGTCACATAAATGCGTAGGATATTTATGGCCACGTTTTTGTGTAACAAAAAAAAACCATAAGTTTGTGAAAAGCGAATATATTTTCACAAAAATGTATACAGAATTCTATATAGTAGTATTCTAGAGAATAGGGTTGTGAATAGGTCTTCCCTGATACGTACGTTTTTAATCCTTTAGTGACTGGACTAGAGATTTAGGGTGCTATGTGGTGTAGGTTTTTCAGCCTCAGTATTTTTTTTATGTAATAGGAGACAAACGATGTGGAGTCGGGTCACTTCGAGTGATGTGCTAACCGTCGCCCATGGACACCTGCAACGCCAAGTTGCTTTCAAGAGAGTTTCAGGGAGTGGAACGGTCTTTCCTTGAAGGCATCCGAGTCGTAGTGGTTTGAGAATACTTGTCAAGGTGGTAAGGATGGAATTTCGTATTTTGCCATGACGTTTGGTGATGGAATTCAGATGCAGGTATTGGTCACAATTCATCAGAACACTCCCCATGATATATTTAGAAGTTCTAGCGAATAACTAAAGGAACTGCTTACTATATAAATTTCACTTTCGATAGAAGTGTAAGCGTTCTTGACCTACCTCAATGATGTCAAGATACGTAATAATTGACTTTGATTTCTTAAATCGTTCAAGAATAATATGTAAGCTTTGCGCCAAATAAAAACATCGCGTTGCCTTAACTCTATTTTTAAATTGTATTCGAAATTACAATATCAAAGTTATTTTTAAATTAAACTTATTTTTATCACAACTTACAATGTATTGATTAACTCGATAATTAAATTCGTATGTCTCGTGTTTAAAAAATAAAATTGTATTTTCGAAACAGAGTCTTTTAATTTATTCAGTGTCACACTGCTGTATTCAGTAGAAAAGAGTACAAGGTCTGTTGTGGCGAGGCATCGCATAAATTGCATAATAAGGTGATCGACATTGACAGGTCGCTATGAGGCATCTCTAGGTCTGATTTTACATTATATATAGCTGTATATTGTTGGTACATCAAATATATATTATAAAACATTGATACATAATGAAAAAACCGACTTATCTGTTGAAAAACTTAAGTTACATAGTAGTAAGAACTTAGTTAAGTAACTAAACTAAACAAATATATATCAGATATCACGTGCACGTAAACTAATCATCTGATATAGACTACGAGGATTCCAAAATGAACCGGTCTGAACACCAAACAATATTAGTTTAAAGTTATTAAATTATTTTAATTACTTATATTAAAAACCTTAGGGGAAAACACAGCCTTTTTGTGTATACTAGGAGAGGATTTACCAGATCGGTCAAGCAAAGAGTTGTGAAAGATGTCGTTGGATTATCATATATTTGCAAAATAACGACAAAGCTCTCAGACCTCGGTTATAAGGAAATAAGAGGAATAATTATAAGGAATAATTAACATTATCTACTTCTACTGTTTTAGTGCAACAAATAAATACTTCATATTGTAATTCAAACTTAAAGTTGTAACTTAATTTTAACCTGTAATTACTCCCTAAAAGGCCGGCAACGGACTCACGAGGCCTCAGCCACGTGAGCGTCTATTGTTGGCGACTTCACCTTTATGGTGGGCCTCCTGTTCGTTTGGTCCTTCTTCTATTAAAAAATACCGAATTCAATCAAAAATACAGTTGCTTCTGAAAAAAACCTCGCTTAAGAAATAATTAGGTCCGTTAGACTCTAATCGTAATATTGCGTCAATATGTAAAAGGAATTGATTTCATGATTCTATCCCTTATTTGTCTGATTCGTCTAATTATGCAGTCTTATGTCATCTATAACGGCTTTAATGGTAAATTAGATTCATGTAACTTTATGTGCTAATCGATTTAATAAGTAACTTTTACTGAGTTACGTTGTTCGTTATAAATCGAAATACAAGACATTTAACGTGTTTGCAATTAATTAAGAGAATTTTGATTAGCATATTAGATATTGTATTTTATTTCGCTTTTATGAATGGGCTTAAATAACTGTTTAGTATTAATGACGGGATAATTAAGGACAGTTTAATTCTTGAGTAGCCTTACAATGCTTTGTTATTTGAATTGTAAGTGACATAATTTTGTATTAAATGTTTAAAAGCTATCGAGTTTCTTGCCGGTTCTTCTCGGTAGACTACTCTAACTACAGAATCGGTGGTAGTGTTAAAAATTGACGATTCAAAAGTGTCTTAATAAAGATCTACATTAATAAATATATTTTGGGATTGAGTTTGAGTTTCACGTATTGTTTTAAGTATAACTTTGTTTTTGTCTTTTAACTTCTAATATCTTTATTTTACCTATTGTCTTGCTGTATTTGTGCTTATAAACGTATTTTCTTTTTTTTTAGTATACGTCGCTATGACGAGTAGAATCGATAAGAGATAAATTTAAGGAAATGAATATAATGTCCATAAACAAAATGTTTATTAAATACCTATGTATGTATAAATATAATAAAAAAGCTGATGTGAATGGTAATAGTAATAGGAATAAGTATCAAGTCGCTGTGCCCATAAGTGGGCTCAATAAAATTAGTAATTCATTCACGAGAGTATAAGTATTTTCAATATCCCAACTGATGTTTCAAATCTGTCCTTTAATAAATTTAAGGGAAAATTTTTGGGCAAATGTTGAATTATTTACACGAAAAAAAACCTTGGGAATCGCCCTAAATGCTGAGATAATTTATAAATTTTGTATAGTTTTGTTTTGCCATATAAATATGAAATTGAGATATGAAATACATTTTTGTATAAAGCTTCAAATTTGATTTTGATACGCGATTTCGCGGTTAAGTAGCATTTTCAAAAAAGGAAATGTTAGCAAAAAAGTTTAAGGTTTTATTACAATTAAAAAGACAATTTATTTTTCTATAGAATATTTTAAATTTCGAAAAGACAAAAGACAACTGATTCTTATGACAATCCATGAATGATATACGATGCGACACGTCATGGTAATATATTTTAAACATAATATAATATATTAATAGGCTGCAATTAAGTATCATTATAGATAGCTGTTCCTGGCCACCTGTGCACTTTAATGCGTCTCTTTTTTACAATTGTATTCTTGCGTAGTCATTTTAAAGCTATGTTGTGCATTCAATGCTGTTAAGATTATGAATCTATTGATAACATATATAGATAACTTAAAAATTGTGATCCAATTTCGCTTCTTATATGAAACTAATGCTATTTTACCATTCACTAAAACATACTTGGCGATTAAATAGTGGAGGAGAGTTTGATGCCAGTTCTTCTCATCCGCAATACGCCCTTGATTTGGGAACAGGCATTAAGTGTTTGAAACCTACATGAATAAAGTCTTGTTTGATTAAATAAATCTAGGGCACGCTATCTAAGGCATTTTCTGGAATACAAGTAATTCTTCCCACAATTTGCCAGCTTAATTAACTCGGTTATAAATAAAATATGTGTTTAAAATTGAAAAGTTAAAATTGAATTTATATACGCAGATTGCAAAAAATTTGGTAATATAAGGTTAATTTTAGCTACAATCCATTTTAATAGTTATTAGCGAGTTTGAATAAATATTTATTAAAGTCACTTAAGTATTTATTAAAATTATAACATTTCATGTATTAACAAGTGATAAATAAAATGCATGAGCAAATCTGTTTTGGATATTGCATCATACAATCATATTTTGTTTGTCGCGTAAACAGGGGTTTCGTTCATGATATGATGAAAATATGAATCGAAGGTCAAAAGCTACTAAAAAATCGAATTTATTAAGGCATTTTCTGACGCCATGCTGTAAATGTTTAAAAATAACTAAGTGTCTTGTGTGAATACAAGAAACTATGTACTTAGTTGCGTACTGGGGAAAATGAATTCGTTCACAGTATGACAAAGACAACTTTTCTGTTTGTTGACATTTTCCTAAGGCCTAAGACACCAACAAATTTGTTAAAAAAATATTTTGACAGAAGATAATATGTATCTTCATCATAGATATAAGAGACAAATTGCTATGTTAATAGTATATAATATACAACGGTTCCAGGTAAGTATTAAGGTAAGTGATACATTGTTGTAATGAAAATAATTTATTACATAGTTTAAGTGTACCTGCTACACACAATCATAGGCTAAGTTTAAATTAAGTAAAACGATATACACCAGAACATACAGGGCCTGGCTGGAAAGCTATTAAAAGTTATGTGTTACTGAACATTGGCTTAAAAAATGTCAACTGTTATTAAGTATTGAAATCTATAATATTGTAAGTAAATTTAGTAGGTCAACGGCTATACATGGTGGCTCACTTATTTGCGTACGTGATAATGTTAAATGTAAAGACCCTTCAGACATTAGGAATCTTTCTTTTGAGCGCACCATTGAATTGTCCTATGTTGAGCTTGAGCAGTACACAATAGTTTGCGTGTATAGGCCCCCTTCGGGTGATTTTAACGAGTTTGAACTGGTCATGGAGGACATATTGAGACGTTTAATTAATGGAACGAAGTCTCTAGTAGTATGTGGTGACTTATTAATATCGCCGGTACATGCGGTTCGTTTAGTCAACTTATTTAATTCATTTAATTGAAATTAACTTTTTAACGAGCCAAAGCGAATTACATTAAATACATCTACCTGTTTAGATAATGTATATTGTAATTGTGAATGTTTAACAAAAAGCGTAATTAATAACTTGACGTTTGATCAATGTGGGCAAATAGTTAGTTTTATATCCAATGAACAATTTAGTTATCGCCCTATAACAAAACAACGTATGTGTAATTTTAAACAAAGTATTGCGTCTAAGATTGAAAAGATACCGGTACAACTCATACAAGTAGGGAATCCGTGTGCCATCTATAGTAATTTGTTTAATGTACTACGTATTTTGTATTTTAATATTGTATACATGTAATTTTAAGTACTAATAAAGCTGTCGCCATCTAAGAAGAGATGTATGAAACACATTGCCAATTGCTTTACGAGTTTTAACACTTGGACACTTTGCATTAAATAGTTCTTTATACGTACGAGAGATGGCGTTGATATCAATTTCAAACGTCAATTATAATTTCTAAATTATTTGGACTTGCTCGATGTTAGCGCAGGAGCTCTATTTATTTATTAATACATTTGCAGATATTTAAAAAAATCTATAGTAGAAGAGACTTTTCAAATAACGACAACAAGTTAAATATTTCAATGTTATTAAAAAAATATATCGCTTACATAACGATATATTTGACTTCATTATTAGTGATTGGCATAAAGACTAAATATAATCAAATGCCGTAGAAGTCTGTTGAAAGTTTTATTACAATTTTTATCAATTATGGAGGCAAACGGGTCTGTCCAGAGAGACACTCAGCCAGTGGATACTCTTTATCAATGTACATCGCAGAATTAATTAATCTGTCTCGATTAATTTCTTTCTATTTTTAAAACTATGTTTATATTATCTCTCTTGTCTTTGGTTGCCTTGCGAACATCCCTTATTCCGTGCCACTCGGCTTACCACGTGACCATGCTTATGTGTTCTCGTAATGTAATAATATTATGTTTGTAGTCAATCGTTTTTTAATTACATAAGTTGAACTGAAAAGATGCTTGTTGCTTACTGTATTAACACAAGCGATTGAAAGTAGGACGAAGTTGGTATATTCTCACGGTCTGCACATAATTTGACCTTGTATGTGTGATAATTGTTGAATCACCGTATGGGAGATTTCATGAAAGAAATCCTTATTGAAATTTTTTTTTATATTATAACCGTTGATCAATGATTAATTTATTTATTAGGGCACACCAACAACACACATACAAGCTAAAACAAAACTACAAGAACACACAAGATGTGTATAAAATATGCATACAAAAGAAATACTTGGCAAACATCAAAACAATTATATACACACAGAATACAATTTAACCAACTGTGAAAGAATGAAAACAATTAATAAAACTTTTGATATTGGCGAAACGAGGCCTGCAAGATTTTGCGTCTGAACACATGGAATGTATCACCAAATGGATTAACGTTGCATGTCTTCAGAGCACAGTTCATCGATGACAGGCATTTGATAAGTGGACTGTATCCTACGTTTCGTTAGTTAAACATTAACATTATAACTGTTTAAAATATGTCACCACAAGTTTTGGTATTTCGTATGAATTCAATATTTTTAACGTGACGTCTCGATGTTATTTGTCAGCTATAGTCAGATATACGCAACGGTTAAGACTAGCCGTTGGAGCGAACTGCTTTTTTTTTACTTTTTCATAATAAGCAAGTGTCAGTAAACATGTTTCGTCATGTTATACTAATACTTTTTGATACTGTATAATACTTTTTACATGATACTAATTATAAGATGTGGTTATAAGCCAGCACCCTTTTTTGATAACCGAGGAGGAATTGTTTTACGAATTCCAGCAACTTAAAGGTCACGGGGATATGTGGGACTCAACACACTAACCAGGAAACCTCTGCTACTCAGAGAGCCGGTGAGCCATACCCACTAAAACAATCTTCGGGTGTAACTCACGCTTCCGCATATGGAGACTACTGGGGTCGCGTTTGCATTCTAACAGAGAAAGCCACCTCAACCTGAGATCGTGTATTCCAATAATATCAGGAGTTAATGTATATTGTATCTATATTATAGAGTAGTTCTGTGCCAAATTAGCACTATTATCGTTAAAAAAAACTTGTATTTCTTTCACGAACAAATAGACATTTCTTAAGTCATTATTTTTACATAGTAAATACTCAATATGAATGCATTATATTAACATTATTCAAACTTATTATAAGGAAATATCAATACTATGATGGTAGCCCACCTACAGTAATCTTACATATTTTAATTATACTACTGTATAACGACAACTAATGTTTCTAAATATATATTTAAAAAAAAATGATTATTGTTAGCTAAAAACAGAAATTAATCCCAGTAGTTGCGTTAAAAACTACCAATTTACGAATGAGTAATCTTCTACGTGTGGTGTAATCAGTAGCTCATATAAACTGTGCTCCGGTAGTACTACTATCAGTATCATTTCTACTCCCGGTTACTGAGGAAGAACAATTACAATGCTTCAAGTAAGTTGAGTGATTTGAATACAATTAGTAGTTAGAGCTTAAAGCTTATTAGTTTTACGTAATCAACGGATTTAGTGATAAATGTACAGTGCAGTTTATATTTAAAAAAGTATACTTTATTAAGTTAAAAACATTCAACGACATTGCAACTATTGTAATATTATACAATTTTTAATTATTTGGTTTAGTATTAAGTCAGTATAACATATAGAATTGGATTTTAAATAAATTACAGATCAATTAGTTTACAAGTCTGTAAAAGTGTACCGTTTTTTATATATACTTAATAAATAGATAAAAGTGACATTTTTTATTAGTAAAAACATTTTGTGTTTAAATTAGTCAGCACGTTATCCGTCAAGACATTTTGTGTATAGGTGGTTAATTTGACTAACTAGCAATAGCAAAATTAACTTAGCTACAAAGGTTGGAAGGAATCGATAAGCGAGATAAAGGCATACATCGTCCAAGTTGAAAATATTCATACTGTTGTATAGAAACAAATTTCAAGTTTCTTACCGAATAGTAAGAACTTCTTCTTCTCCGGTCTTCGTCATACTACGAGTATGTTAATAAACTAGCGCTGTTATTTTATATGATCAGACATCATCTTAAATCACGCCTGATCAAATAATAAATGAACTTATCTTTCTAATTGACATTTTGTGACATGAAAAGATCAGAAGGATTTTCCTTATAAATAAGCACGTTTCTTTGCATTTTTTTTTACAATTCATAATACGTGGAATTCTATATATGACTAATATTGAAATCGATATTTTTTTTAAATATATGATGCATACGTCGAAGTTTTACTCACGTAAACAATAGAAAAGCGTAAGTGCCTCGACAAGCGGAAAACAGAGATTTATCATTTATTAGCGATACACTTCCTGCGTTTGTTTTTTGTGTGCCATTGTTATATATCAAATCTTAAACGTAACATAAACTGCATCTTGTATGAGACGCATTGTTTTGTCGTGTACTATAGAATTAACACTGACCTTACTCTTTTATATTTAACGGGCTCTGTTCTACGGTTTTGTCTATAGTAGGATTGATACTTTATATATACAATTCTCGTGTCACAGTTTTCGTTCCCTTACTCCTCCGAAACGGGTTGACCGATTCTCCTGAAATTTTCTGAGCATATTGATTAGGTCTGAGAATCGGCCAACGTCTATTTTTAGAGACATTATTTTATTTTATTTTTAAACCTATACAGCTTATCAAAAAAAGTTTACACAATAAAAATAAAGCCAAAATAAGGTTAAACATAGAACCGGAAATAGAATCTAAGATCAGAAAAAAGAATAACAAAAAAAACACGAACAGAAAAAAATAAATAAATATATATATATACATATGAACAAGTGGAGTATATTATGTGAAGGACGAGCATTTAAGTGTGTGTGTGTGTGTGCAATGGTGTTGCTGTGTGAATGAGTGTGCGAGGTTGAGTCTTAGTTTTGTTCAAAAGAATTTCTACTTTTATATATTTTTTTTTTGGCAAACGTTTATCGGGATCAGCTAGTATAATATATATTTACTACAAAAGAGCCCAGCAATCTATAATATGGGATTGGATGTCAATATAATGACAGAACATAGTTAATATTTTTAATGAAATTAATTGTGTATATAACTGTATTACGGTTGAAACTATTTAAACTACTACTAAATGCTAAGATTGTGGAAGAGTTATTTGATTCAATGTGAAAAGGGTATAAATAAATAAATATAAATGCTATATTAATGGTGGTAACGCATGGCACTGTGCCTAGGGATCCCTCTTTTTTTAAGTTAAAAAAAACAAAAGAAAAAATATAAATTGAATGTGGTATAGTTTTTAAATTCGGTTTGCGGTTAATTATTAAAATAATAATAATACAATTTTTATTTTCAGATAGTTGGCATTCTTACTCTGTGTGCGGTCGTTTACTGTGGCTATGTTAGTGCGGGTACCGGGTATGGGATAGCCGACAGACAAAGCTATACAGGGTATAATGAAGCTGTTCCAGTCGCTTCACCTGGATCTTACTATGTATGACACATAAACAGAGTATTCTAGTATTCGTCATATATTTGTTTGATTGTGTATGAAGCAAAGTAATTTTGTATCACAAAGCCGGTATACTAGTAGCTTATTCCCGCGTGCTTTAAATATAATAGGAATTGAAATATCGTTTATAAATGGCAATTCTGCTGAAATGTTATACAATTTTCATACCTTCTTCAAACCCCTTCAACGATTTTTTCGTCTATCTCCATACCAAATTTTATCAAAATCGGTTCAGCAGAGTTTAAGCGTGAAAGCGTAACATACGTACATACTTTCGCATTTATAATATTAGTATGTTTGCATCCAAAATAAATGCAACTTCACACACCGTGTAATTTGCACCACAGTTAATATGCATAGCTCCGCATTTAGTTGCAAAGTCGGAAAATACAGATTAGACTTACACAATTTTGTTGATACTAGTACCCTGGCCCAAATGTAAATAAAATTCGCAAAAATTATCTACAACTGTATCGTAAACGATTGTTTGTATGTTTATATACATTTCAGACACGCCCTAAGTATGCGTACGACTACACAGTAAGCGATCCTCATACCGGAGACCATAAAACCCAATGGGAGACACGAGATGGTGATGTTGTGAGAGGTGAGTAAACATATATGGGTTTGAACTCTGGGTCTGGGCAGAAGATACATATATTGTCAGTCTTCTGATTTATTGCAATCATACGTTGATACAAAGGATTGAAACATATTATGACATGGTTAAGAGTGGCTCAGCTACTAGGGGAACGTATACGTCTTTAAAAACCTCAAAATATCTTTATTCAAATATGTATTTATGTAGTGACTTTTGAATCGTCATTATTTACATTACCAGTTCGGAAGTTATCTACCGAGAAGTGCCGGTAAGCAGATAGTTGCCCTTAAAAAATATAAATACTTACACGATTAATTCAAATAACAAAAACATTGGCTAGTCAAGAAAATAAGTTCATATATATATATATATATATATATATGTTTAAAAGTTATATATTTATATATTATTTAATGTAATTCACAACTAATCGTTTAAAAAAATGTTTCAATAAAAAGCAATCAGTTAAATAATTATAAAAGCGCCATCTATTAAGATTTTTAGGCATTACCACCTCTAATAAAGCAACGACTCAACAGGTGCATATTCGCTAGCCGAACCAGATGGCACCACTCGCGTAGTGGAGTACACTGCAGACAAAATTCATGGCTTCAGAGCAGTCGTCCGGAAAATTGGTTACGTCCAGCACCTACAAGGCTACAAGCATTTGAATTCTGTTGATTACTACGGTTATCAATAGATGGTGTTGTTTTCAATTCAAGTGATATTTATATTATATTTTTAAGTATTTATTTGTATTTCAATAAAAGGTTTGATTTTCGCAACAATACTTTAAATTCTGCATCTCCAATTGTGTACAGAGGCCCTATTGAATATCTTCTAGAACAGTCCCTGAAAAAGTGGTTATACAAATAGATTAGACAATTAAGTTTATCATTTATTAAATAATAGAATAGATAATGCATTATCCAGCACCTAAAACTAGTTCATATAATGTTTATAAAGAAAACATTTTCCTAAAAAACAGTAAAAATGCAAGTAAATGAAATTAAAGCTATGATTAATTCGTTTCGTATCGCCAATAATGTATGCATTTTAACAAGGAAATTAAAACGATCAATTCTCTTTTAGGCACATTGATGGATGATTCTGTCGTCATAAATATTCACCGGCAATTAATCGTAAATAATTACTTAGTAATGTACGCCTGTATATTGAAAATTGCATACAAGTTTTCAATAAACACAATTAATATTACATATATGAACTTACATTACTAAGTCAGATATATATATCGGAGATACACATTGGTCATCATGGGCTATGTGCGAGCACACAATATATACATATAAATATATATACAGTGTTAACACTGTATAACAACAATGAAGGGACTATGCATTTTATGGCGTTATAGTGGTCGTTAAAGGGAGTGAAGAAAAATCTGAATGGCAAGCTAAACCAACCAACCAAAGATTGATTACGACGCTTAACTCACTTAAGCGTCGTTAAATCGACGTAACATGGAGTTTACACAGTATATTGTTATATGTTTCACACACATAGTAGTAATTAAGTACACGATTATGAATAGCAGGTCCAGGGCTCCTATCTCACTTTCAACAGATGTGTTTACGACTTTCAAACGTCATGTGCAAGGGTTTTCCAAAGACTGACCTTAGAATTCTGAACACACTGTCACAAAAAGATGACTCTGAAGACGCTTACTTTGTCGCTTCGTTGGTTGAATCAGTAATTTTAAGACAATTTTAAGCAGCGTTATTTTTGAGGATAAAGTAGCTTGAGGAGTATATTTTTACATACAAAACAGTGTATCAAGCAGAGCAAACCGAGTAATATTTATTTACTTATTAAGTAAACATAAACAGATGCATAAAAAAAATACAAGTTATAAGATGTTAAGAGATAACATGTATCCAAAACAAGCATATTTTAATGTTTAAAATATTAAAAACAGTAAAATGCATAATCCTAGTTTAGGTGCTAATGCACTTTTTTTAATTCATTATTATATCCGAGAAAAGCGTATCATTGTTGCAATAAATACTTTTCTTTATAACCATAATATATTCTTAATACCTTAACAGAGTTAAATAGTTGTTACTCTTGATATGCATCACGACAAATCCGCAATCATTTGGTTAAACGTTTGTATTTATCTTTGGAAATAAGCTTAGTCTACTTTCAGTCTCGAGGTAAAAGAAACCCAAAAAAAACCTAAGTTTTTGTGTCTGAAATGAATGTCTATTAAGTTAACAATAAATTGTCAACTATTTTATTATATACGAACCGATATTCTGTTAAAACAATGTTGAGAGTGTGTTATACTTTTTTTACTTCACTGGAAAATACTTCTTGTAAATTCAATATTTCAATATTAAGAGGGAAGTTAAATAATGTCTTTGGATTCTTAAAAAAATAGATAAACATGTTAGTTCTTTACTTTTCTATGCCCGCTCTGAGTTTAAATAATCAGTATTCGTACTCAGCATACTAAATACTGTTCATTATAAGTAGAAAGTAGATAAGAATGTTATTTTATTGTGTAAACTAAGTTTTCTTTTTTATTATGTATTTAATGTATGTGTTTTAAAACGTTTACGTGTTTACACCATTATTTACCAAACATTTTATTTTTAAGCTACTGGGCATTTAAAAAGGGTTTAATTCCACCAAATAATTAATTAAATAACTTGTTATCCGTTAAATCGTCTGTCATCTTCAAATACTGTATGTGATGAAAAAAGAAATATTTCTTTATTACACTACTTATTTTTCTTTTTCTAATTTCCAATTTGGTTGCCTGAAAGAGATCGCTATTCAGCGACAAGGCCGTACGTTGTGCCCTGTTCCAATTTTAGATTATTATATAAAATATCTTGAACTGTCTAGATGTGAATCTTTGTTTTTTAAGTTTTATTAATAGATGCCTATGCTTTGCTGAATTGAATGACTCAAATGAAATTCTCAAAATGTTAAGCATACTATGTGAGAATAGACACTTTGCGTTGAAATTACACATTCATTAAATTTAATATATCGGGAAGTATACGTCGTCCGGGTTAGGATAACATTATAACTCTAGACAATAAAATAATTAGTGCACCCTCTAATGATTTTTATGGTTGTGTGCGCATACGCATGTAATGTTAATGATGTGCGAGTTTATAAATAGGTGAGTGGTGGAGATCGGTGGTCATCTTCAAGTGGGACATTGGATAATGGCAATGTTACATTTTTCGCGTATAGCTCTGTGAATTGTGAATGTTAAATCTTGTTGTGATTATGGCGAACCTAATCAGATTCTTGGTAAGTAATACGATTCTCTATAACGTAGATTCTCTATAAGTTTTGTAAGATCAATTATCGTTAATATTTTTTATTATCAGGTACTTTTCGGAAATATACTGTTGTGTATATGCCAGGATTCTGATGTCCCGGATAACTTAGGACAGGGACAAAGTGAAGTGAGTATTTCGATAATTTTTTATATCTATTAACATTACGAAGCTTGGTGTATGTGCTTACATCTATTAATGTCATTTACTTCTTCTGTTCAAGTGCAATAAAGTGTAAATAAATGAATAACCTTAACTGATCGTGAATTTTATAAATATTATTAGAATCAGTACATCTATATTTACTAATTTTAATTCATTTACTAAATTTATTGTTTGCTTTATAATCAAATTTAAGTATCAGAGATCACTTCTGTACGTATAAGACTTGAGAAAATACCCACAACGAACTAGGCTGGTTAATTGTCGTAGTTAAAAATGATATTATTTAACTAAATCGTTTTAGTATAAATTACAATTAATTAAACTAAACTTCTAATAAGGATAATAATGATACCTATCGTTGGTATTCTCATATATTTTTTACTTTCACAAAACTTAATAATATTACTTGTAAAATTCTTGTTTCATATAACACTAAATACTTTACGAGATAACATATGTTCAATATTCGTTTTGAAATTAAGTCAGTTATATTAAAATAAATGCCGAGAGTAAATCTATTACAACATTCAACCAGTTGGCGTTGTTCACCTACTTTTCACTTTAGCACATATTATCATATTGAACAGTATATCATATCTAATATATAATTTAGTAGTGATTTCCTTGTACAACTATACATAATACACATTTAATAATAATTAAATTGAATGAGGGCCCAATCTATCAGTCAAAATATCTAGCTATTCAAGTAGGTATAAAGATACTTTGAATCTTTAAATTACCACCTGTTCGGAAGGCAGGCCACCGAGAAGAACCGGCAAGAAAACTCGATAGCTGGTCTTTTTTACTTACATCATTAAGTCACATTATAAAATTACTGTTATAATACTCAGGAATTAAAGGGTGCTGAGCTATTGCTGACACAAGGATCTTTGTCCTCTAAATATTCTTTAAGTGTATACACTTCCAACCAGAATACACTTTATAAGCATTTTCAATTATGTTGAAAGTTTCTAAAATTCTAAAATTTTGTTATATACACGTATGTTATATACTTAATAAACAGGCATATACATTTAAACTCTATTTAGATATATAGAGGAAAATTTTTAAAAAAGAGTTTTGTAGTCGTGTTTATCTTAACTAGGGATCAAACTCAAACTCAAACTCAAAATATCTTTATTCAAAATTTCTTTATAAAGACACTTTTGAATCGTCAATTTTTACACTACCTCCGGTTCGGAAGGCATCTACCGAGAAGAACCGGCAAGAAACTCGATAGCTGCTCTATGTGATGTCTCTTTGGGATGTCAGTAGGTATAGCGTTTACGGTATGATTTCTATAGTAATACAGTCTTAATTGTTATTATGAATCGCTATCGGCGAAATCATATATAAAGATTTCACTGTAAGATTGATTTGTCACATGCATATTAAAACGTTGCATAACTCACGCCTAATAAACACGTATGAAATTGAAAGTCAACGATCCGCTGTCATTGACATTGAATTGCGATGCGCACGCACCGCTCATCTTGAACTTGGAGATCGTCTCAACGTGTTTTAAAAGTTTGTTTGCGAACAGCGGAACTTGTTTTTTGATGTACGCTCAATATTAGGTGTAGTTTATGAGATTATTTGTACTAGAATTTTCTATTAACGACTGTTTATACAAATAAGAGTACGCATCTTAAATTCGGGCGGTTATTGCCACAATTGTTATAATTATCGAGAGTTAAATATCTCAACATAACATTGAAATCTTCATATTTTATTAAAAAAATAAAGTCATAATTTTATTTATAGTTACACTAATGAAACCTGTAATTACAATGCTAAAATAAAGCCTTTAAAAGTCAAACAACTTGTTAACATGTGTGACTAAACAAATTATAAACTTACAAAGCGTGACGAAGACGAAAGTGTCGAGAGCGTTACTTTTAAAGAATCTGACAATCACATTAAAGCACTTATATTCCAATTTTATTGAGAAGATTAATAAGCAGTTAATTATTCAATTTATTCAACAGCCATTACGCATGCAATGAATGTCAAAACGTAAATACGGGATCGCTCACGCGATGTCTAACAATTTTTTTAATTTCGTAGACTATAATTAATTTCTTTACAGGGAAATCCAAGTTATTCGTTCGGTTATGGAGTCTCTGATGCGCGAACAGGCGATATTAAGACTGTATGGGAAGCAAAGAATGGTGACACTGTTAAAGGTAATTTTGAAATTGCTATTTTTGATGTGTTATGTAAATGGAAGGTCTCATACAACTTTCTTGCAGGTCACTACAGCGTGATAGAACCAGACGGTTCTATGAGGACTGTAGAATATTCAGCGGGACCTGATACAGGTTTTACTGCTATTGTCAACAAGGACGCTAACCAAAACGAACCGCTGGATACTTCATTAACAAATCCAGATTTAATGGAAGATAAAGCACTCCGAGATTACGATAGATATTATGATTTTTCCGAAGACGCAGATGTAGACCCACCTTATAAAAGTAATGAAAAGAAACGAAAAAGATATCCATATGAAACACCTTATAACGATTATTCTTTTAAGCGGCCGAAGTATCCTTCAGATTTGGAGACCAACGAATATACACACAGTATCAGTATTAAGCATCCTCGCGATGATGGGTTCGATTCTCCTCAAAGTCACATGGGCTACAGCACAGATCCAAACTGCAATAAAAAGCACAAGCCAGATAGTAATTACTACGGAAATATAGCAGATTTAGATTTTAGAAAACAGAAACATCCAACATACCAGGATGCGACGAAATATGACGGGGACAAATACAAAACGGAAGCATCTTCTATAGATTCAGAAAAGTATAGTAATAGCTACAAATATGGTTTCAAAACTTTAAAACCTGACGAATACAATGAACCGCAAACGAAGTATGGCTATCCAAACCATCACGATCTATCACCACCAGAGAGTTATTCAGATTATTTGCCGCCACGGCCTAAGAAAAAGTATAGGCCACAAAGAATTCCGGATCCGTACGATCCAGAGAACTTAGATGATTACGTTCTGGTTCCAAAGCGGAAATTGAAAAAGCCGCAGCGCATCGTCGACGATTACCAACCGGAGACTGAAGAAGATTTCGATCATCGCATACCATATCCGGCCTATGACGACGAATATGAAGACGACAGGTATCAAAGAGGACGAGGGCCCACAGGTTCCCAGAAAGAAGAGAAAATCATAAAGAAAATAGTTAAAAAGAAACCAATTATAAATATCTTAGACATATTTGATATATAATACAAATTAGTGTAAGCTTTTCAACTGTGTGTATGTGATATTGGTTGATCCTCAATTTATTATTACTTATTATTTATGAATAAATGTTATCTCAATTGTTCTTTAGTTCTTTAATGCTAATTTCTTAAATTATTATAGTAAAACGGTTATTATTGGTGTGTTGTTTCAATTGACGATTTTTACTGCATAAGAATTTGAAATCATGTTTTTTCTAAGTTCAGTGTTTCTTCTTTTATTTTGGAAGAAACAGAGAGAATACCACAACTGTAAATGAATTTTTCTGGTGTCTATTAATAATTATTGATGTTATTGACTACGGTAAGATAATTTTTAATCGACCACAAACAAATGACAACCACACTGGGTTTCTTGTGGATACTTCTCAGCTGAGTGTACCAATGTAAACATACCTTTGGCGACGTTCAAAAGTGATTTACATCGTAATTTAGCTAAATCAGTCGTCAAACATACACGAATATAAAAAATTGTATTTTTCACAATCAGTCTGGCTATCTTACTATCGATTGAAGCCATTATACGAACAAATGAAAGTTTAACAAGTACAGAAAACGTCAGTCAAATCTAAATGAAATATTAATTAAAACAGTTATTTGGACAAGCTTACGCAAGCTCACAATGATAGTGAAAGTTACGAAACTGGAACATAGCGGGAGTGTTGCTCTCGTTTTTCTTGACAAGGACGTGTAGGTTATTTCTGATACATTTTTATCAGTTAAGTAGGTCGATACGGGCAAAAACTTATCAAACCAACAAGACATACATTATAAGCGTGCATCATAAAAATAATCTAAGTGTTAAGAACTATTCAATCAGGATTGTTAACAATCACTTTTCAACGTCACTAAGACTTAGTTGACATGGATCCGCGTCCTCAGCTGAGATCCCAAAAGAAACTCAGTGGTATCATTTTTGTGATCGTTTTTACAATTATCTCACTTCACTAAAATTCGGACTACAAAATTCATCTCTCAGCATTCGTTCTTTAATCTTATTAGTTATATCATAAGTTTTTTATTAAATTAATTAATATACAAAGCAACATAGTTCAAGATACAAACGTTATCAACACTGGACTAAACCCCCAATAAAGCCAAGCGCAGGCGTAAAACCTTTATGACAACGACCCCGGTGAAATCCGGAGAAATTCTTTCTGTTGAAAAAAATTGTATCAAAAAATACTTTTAACTATTTTTTTTATAACGAATGGCACTTCAAGTACAATACTGTAAATTCCTTGGCCATAATCGAATTATATTTTTATTCGCCAAATGCAATAAAATTCGACACAATATCTCACATATGTGTACCGTCATGTATTATTCAACACGACATTCACTTGTGGGCGCGCCCGTGACACCACCATTGTCGCAATATCTCTTTGCTCTCAATTAAGCTTTTGTTTAAAATTAATATTAAACATGAACTTTGCTGTGCTTATACTGCAATTAACCTTTAATTATATTGATTAAAGTGAGACTACTTTTTTATACATGACTTGCGATCACTGCTTAGAATCAAATTCTGAGTTTTACCATTTAGCGGTCTAATCCAAGTATGCAGTCGTACCATGGTATGACTTTACTTTTATTTATTTTTTGAATTTAACGTATAATTTAGCTATAAGTTAGGTTATATTTTTCTCAAGGTATTTTCTTTCTTTCTTAATTCAATAAAGCAAACGCAATTTCTGTATAATAAATATTAAACGTTTAAGAGTTACATGTTTAATGAAACTCAAATCAATTATCTAGTTCAAAGTACAGTCTTAAACTGGAGTTTAAATGTTACAGAGTAAATCAGCTCAAATAAAAATTATGTATAAAAATGTCGATCAAGGCCACTATGTTGCAACAGTCTCATAGGCATAACGGTTCATTGTCTGCGCAATGTACACCGTATATTGTAAATGATTGTTCACAACTCAACTGGGTCTATATAATTGAATCCAATCGCAAAGTTTTAACTAATGTTTTATCTTTTTAGTATAATTAGACGAAACGAGATGATCATTTTATAATAAAATCAAGATTTTATGGTTTTGTGTTGTCCAAAAACAAGCAATTCATTGCTTTAATGGATCCTCCATGTATTTACAAACCTCAACCGAAAGGGTTTATTTATACACGTCACTCGCGCTGTTAAAGTGTTAACACGAATAAACGTGTATAAATCTGTATTTCTCTTATCATTCAGTCAATGTAATGTCACTTTCGCTTTAAATTGAATTTGCAGAAAGCACCTGCCGTACGCAAGTGTAACACTTTTGCAATTTCATAACTGGTTTCTGATATAGTGCCAGCCAGCTTGACTGAGATTTTTTAAAAGAATATCTGAAAAGTATTGAAAATATGGATCAGTTTTCTAAGGCTGCAAGACAGGCTACTTAGACAACAAGTTATACATAACAAGTATTATTTAATCCTTTTTAAGACTAACTGAGAAACTAATTTTTATTATTATTAAAAGTGTGAATAAATTTGAATGCGAAATTAATTTATGTGTTTCCGCCTTATGTAAATGTGTTATAAATTTTCGATTTATGTAATAATTTATTTCCCAATTCTAACGTTAAGCGTAATTAACAGAAAAATGAAATTAAAAATGTTATAAGATATATCACTTGTACCAATTAAAAGTGTCCGAAAATGAGAAAAAATGTAGGTCTATAGGTCTTTATAAAGACACTTTTGAATCGTCAATTTTTACACTACCAAAAGGCTATTTTATTTAGCTAAGCTAGGAATTATCTACCGAGAAGAACCGACAAGAGACTCAATTTCACTTCAGTTTATAATTGGTACAAGTGTTATTATTTTGAATGAAAATCAATATCATCGCCATTGATGCAGACGTCTTATTACCATAACAAGTTCAACTGGATTAACGTCAATATAACGTAAGTTGTGACTCATTTAAAATGAGTTATTTACAACGTAACGAATAGATCGTACTAGTTCCTAGTTCCTCTCCCTGAGCGGAGATCTTCGGCATTTTAATTTTCTTATCTCTTTATTATGTTTACCTGAAATATAATGAATGGCATATTTATTTATTCACACTTTTTTGCACTTAAACAGTAGAAGTATACCATGTTTATAGACGTTAGTACACATAAGTGCAACTAGCGGCCCTATCGCTAATAATCGATCTGTTCCAGGCAACCCACAACATTATACAATGTCAATGAACAAATGTAGTGTATTTTAAAACAAATGATTTCATAATATAAAACTAAAACAACTAACCTGATTTAGTGTCTGAACACCTCATGTTATGTGGAAATTAATTGGCTTTTAAAACTGCAATAAATAAGCTTAAAACAATAAATGCAGACAAAAACAGGCGACTGACAACAAATGTAGGTGCGTTTAATTTATTCCTTATGTTTTCGTGTGTGTACTGGACAATATGAAATGTATTTCTAAGTTATATTTCGTAGAACATAACATTGATAAGGGTATAATATATATATGAGCTTTATTAAGCTCAATTAATTGCACTGTTATTAATGTCTCGTTGCTGCACTAATATATATCTAAAACTGTTAATATAAAAGTGTTTAAATATATCTTATAACTTTTTTAATTCACTACGTTTAAGTTGTTACTACTCAATTTAGTTTATAAGCCACGTTTGAGGTTTTATTAAAAGATAAGCTTATGATCATAATGTTTTACTTAAATGATAAAATAATGTTCATTTAAATATATGTTTGTTTGTATTATTTTGATTCTGTCGTATCCATATAATCTAATGATCTGGTTTAGTGTCCAGCGCTTACAGTGAGAAACTGTGATATGGTACCTATAAACCTAAGTACTTATAACTCTAATCTAGTATATAAGGGCTAGTTATCAGACATTTAGGCACATATCGAGTGTTAGCTCACAAGATAAACAACCTAAGAATAACAAAATGTTTGCGAAGGTATTGTTACAAATATAAACAATTCAATTTATAGAAATAACTTCTGTAATTAAATTATATTTAACTCTTTAATTGGCTTAAAAACATTTTATTTCAGTAATTGCTTTTTTCAACTGAGCTAAAATGGAGCGAAAATGGTAATTCTTTGGATTTGTTCCAGGCCATTGTTGCATGTGCGTTGTTGGTGGTGGCACAAGGCGGTTTAATTGCTGCACCTCATGGAGCCGTCTCCTCTCAAAGTATTGTCTTGGGCCATCCAGCTCCAGCGGTAGCTGCTGCACCAGCATATGGATACGGTGGTCTTGGCTATGGACTAGGTCTAGGTAACGTATGAGTGTTTATAACAAGTGTATATCAACTGTTCGCAGATGAAATCTCTAGTATATAGTTATTTAAAAATCAGGAAATTTACGTTTTTTTTCTTTGCGAGTGCATTTTGAATGCTTAATTGACTGGCATAAAATTATATTATTTTTGAATGTGAATATTGGATGGCAAGATCTCCTTAGTTTGCGCGGCGTACAGATTTTCAAGGTCGTTTACAGGTCACGGCGCAGTTGTTGCGCACGCGCCGATCGTCCACGCACCTTTGGCCCACGCTGTTGCCCCTGTTGAAGTATATGTGCGTATTCTGTAACCAACTTTTCTATTGACCAATTAATGTATTTAATGCAAGATGAATTGTCTTATCTGTTAGATTTCTTAACCATTCCTATGTCTGGGTCCAAAACCAAAAGTATCATTCCATGGAATATATGCGAAAGAGGATGGTCATGGTGTGTCTTGATCAATGCTTCATTGAAAATACTTAATAGCACATATCTAAACCATTCTACTTCAGTTTTATTTCGAATAGCTTCATGTATAAAGTTATGACTTTTTCCAGGCCCACCCCCGCTACCAATTCAACTACGGTGTTTCTGACGGCCACACCGGTGACCAAAAGAGCCAATGGGAATCCCGAGATGGAGACGTGGTCAAGGGTCAGTACCAGCTGGTGGAGCCTGATGGCACCGTTCGTACCGTCAACTACTCCGCTGATGACCACAACGGGTGAGTTAAATAAAAAATGAGGGCATTTAAAAGTACTCCTTTTTCTTTAATTTCTTTTAACTTCAGTTATCCTTGAAATCCAATGATTCGGACTAAGTAGACTTTAATACTTTTTTTTTAAACCTACATCAGTCTCTTTCCCCAACTATAGTCTCGGGGACGTACTGTACACATTAATTGCCAAGAGTTGACTTTAATACTTTATTAGATATCATGTTCACGATATTTTACATGTGCTTCCAGATTCAACGCGGTGGTGAGCAGGCAAGGTCACGCCGCGCATCCAGCGGCAGCTGTTGTCCCCGTAGCGCACGCTCCCCTCGCGTTAGCTGCGCCCGCGCATGGAGCCTACCCTTATGGAATCCACGGATAGACGACTTAATCTACTTAGGATAAGCTTCTAACGATAAATGTATGCTTGGTTATGGTACAACGGACGCTTAAAGGCATAGCGTTTCATAAGGTGTACCTTCAGGGACGTAGGCCCAAAGTCATCGCGCTCCATTCGAGTCTTGACTATTGTATTATATTTTTTCTATTAGTCTGTAAGTTTTTCATGTTTTTTATTGTACATTTTATGAAACGTTAGACAGTGCCTGTGGAGTGGGGAGACTCCGGTAAACTCATTGTTAAATATATTTCTTTCATACTACTTTCGTTTTTTAATGCATCTGAAAATCAACTATCTTAAAAATGAAACCCGTTCCAACATTAAATAGAGGGCTATGCAATATCGTCGTAAATGAATAATATAAAAGCGGAGGGCTTTTTAATGAGATATCAGTGCTTATTCTTTACCAGATCAAACAAGAACACGGAAAATGTTACCGAAAGTGAGTAAACATTTTTGAATATACTTTTTTACATTCATAAATTTCAAAAATTCATTATAAATACTTTTTAACGTCACTATAGCTAAGTTTAAGTCTTCACTGAGCAAGCTGAAAAGAACCCACAAAAAGCTCAGTGGGTTGTCTGGTGTTTTACAATTACTGCATTGACATCAATTAGTAGAATTAGTAAAATTCGACTATAGAAGTAATTTCCCAATTATACATTCGCTTCTTCAATTAAGTCAAGTCGAGCTCCCGAGCTACGTGAGTGTCTATGACTTTACCTATATGGTGTGCCTCCTGATCGTTTGCCCCTTCTTGTTTTAAACACTGTCTGCTTAATGCCAGAGCATGAACATGGAAATGATCAGATATTTGAGAGAATATTGTCATACATATTTTCAATTCACAGGTGTTTCTTCTCGCCGCTGCATTGGTTGCAGTGAACGCCCAAGACCACTATTCGTACGGACATGCCACATCATCGCAATCAATAATTCGTCATGATTCACAAAGCCACAGATACAATCAACCAATTGCAATCAACGCACCAGTATACCAATCCGCCCCCCCCCTTCAATCTGCTTTGACTTTACAGCATTCAGCTCCTCTTATTTCTCATTCTTCACCATATATAACTCACTCATCTATTGCCCAACATGCAATTCCTACTCGCAACTACGCCCCTGTTGTTACTCTTCAGCATGGAGCTGGTCTTTACAACCAGCAATACTCTCAGGGTCACC
Organism: Leptophobia aripa; assembly: GCA_951799465.1. Classification (NCBI taxonomy): domain Eukaryota; kingdom Metazoa; phylum Arthropoda; class Insecta; order Lepidoptera; family Pieridae; genus Leptophobia; species Leptophobia aripa. Next base: position 464,071 of record OX637269.1, on the reverse strand, counting down.
AAGAATATAACGTAAGTGTTGTTTCGTATAGGTCTTCCTTACACTTATTTATTTATTTATTTACACTTTATTGCACTTAAACTACTGTTAGTAGATAGTGAGTAGTAGAAGTTGTTAATACATATAAGAGCAACGGGAGGTAATATCGCTAATAAGCGATCTCTCCCAGGCAACCCACTTGTAAATTATTGAAAAAATTGTCTCTACATTGAAAAAATAAATATATAAAATAAAATTGAATATACATTGCCAAGCATATTCTACATTACGGTTATAGAGAGCTAACACTACCAGCAAATGGGTTAATATAAAAAAAAACCTTTTCTACCAGTGGGCATTGTGAAATAGGAGCCCACATTACAAAGAGATGAATCCAGAAAAAGAAACCTAATCCAATATTGTTATCACCAGAGCTACCCAAGATATGAATTCTCTTACAACGTGAACGACCCTCACACCGGTGATGTCAAGTCTCAGCATGAGGCACGCGATGGTGACCACGTCACTGGCTCCTACAGCCTCCACGAGGCTGATGACTCCGTGAGAACGGTGCACTACAACGCAGATCCGCATAGCGGGTAAAAATTTAATAAGTCATTTATTTAAAGACAGACAGCATGAAAATAAATCAATTTCACATCTATAAAATCCGTGATAACGGATTAAAAAGTGCCGCTAAAATCGATTTATCTATTTATATTCTACTTGCGATTACTTCGCATTCTTCGTTAATTGTACCAGTGAATATTTTCAATGTAACACTTTTACTTATTTTGCATACTCAATTCATATCAACAGAAGCAATACGTTAAATATAGCTTTTCACTCTCCAACAAGTATAAAAATATTCCTTTATTTCGGATCTAAAATACAACTGTTTCTGAGATAAGCGTTTTCAACCGATTAAACCAATTCATTTTTTTTCAGTTTCAACGCTCAAGTTCAAAACTCTCAGCCATCCAGTCATGCTACTCCAGTTGTATCTCACGCTGCCCCAGTTCTAACTCATGCAGCTCCAATCATTAGTCATGCCAGTCCAATAATCTCCCACGCACCCATACCACAATATTCCTCATATCATTAAGTCCTTAATAAATCTAGTTTACAATATTATGTTATCTTTTTTCTAAAACCACTTTACTCTGATATCACTATACCACCACTACATACGATAAACACTATACTTTGATAGTGATTATCATCAAGTATTTGTTAAAAGTCATTGGATCATCAAATCTAAATGACTACGCCTCGTACGCAACCAAGCTGAGAAGAAGCAGGTATTATTATCAGTATTATGATAATGATAAAAAAAATCAAATCATGTAAGCCTTCCTAAAATATACCTCTGGATATATTCTTCGATTGTCTATAAACGGGCTGGGCCCTTACACTAACTACACTTAAAATGATGTCCGTCACGCCTATGACGAAAGCAGAGCTTATCTAACCGTAAGAAATTCAGCAATGTATACGATATCGTTTGTTAAATACATTCTCATGTACATTAACCTCGTTGGACTGTTCCGCGTCTTCTCCTTTCACCGCATTCCTTTTATTAATTTGTGAAAATATACGCACAACTCTTTGCGTATTGTTTTACATACGCTTATAAACAAATGCATTATTGGTTTTATTTTGTTGCCATATTGAATCGCATCGGCGAACACTTGTGTACGTCCATAATTTTCTTACATCCAGAAATACGAGAGTTCCAAAATAAATCGGTCTGAGAAGATCTCGGAACTCAGATCAGTTTTTTAAGCTCATTCGCAAGCATTTTTATCGTTCAAATAAGCGTACACTGTTAGTACTCTATTACTACATTGAACGATAAAATAATGTAGATTAACGTCGAGTTGAAAGTACCTACAGAATTTTAAAAGATAATGTTAATATATAAATATTTATCTATATAATTATTATTTATCTTTGAGTCTTGAATTATCTTAAGTCATAGTTCTAGTTCTATTCACAGTGATTACAATTTAAAAGTTATTACTCTTAACTTAGTAAATTTAGCACTAACTGTTCATAAGGAAAAGTCGTTTTGGAAAAGGTGGTGAAGTTTCCTTTTTTAGTTTAACTCAAACTCAAACTCAAAATATCTTTATTCAAGTAGGTCTTTATAAAGGCACTTTTGAATCGTCAATTTTTACACTACCACCGGTTCGAAAGGCAGTCATCTACCGAAAAGAACCGGCAAGAAACTCGATAGCTGCTCTTTTAAAATAAACATTTAATACAAAATTGTGCTACTGACAATTTTTAAGTTTTATTAAGTAGCCCCTACGATATGCGAACCCTGTGCTGTGGGTGGCACAGCTTTTCCTATATTGTTATAATCTGTGGGTGTGAGTGATAGAATTTGTGTGTATCTGTGTATCTGTTTGCGTGACTGTCATCGACACTGACACTTAAATCTGTATTCTATATAATTCTATAAATATAGGCAAAATGTAAATGCCTAACATTTTTGAAAGAAGACAGAGAAGTCAAAATAAAATTGTGGGTTTCCTGAAAGAGATCGCATTTTAGTGTCTTATATGTAGTGGCATCTATTAACATAATCTACTTCTATTGTTTTAGTGCAAAGTGTGAATAAATAAAATAAACGAAATGGAGTAACTAATAAGTCAAAGTGAATTGTATAATATATATTAAATAACTAGTTAATTACACATGTATCAACAATTAAATACAAACAAAATAACTAAAAAAATCAGTTCTGGTGATGACTTTCAATATGAACATGTTGACCTGGTGCCGAGTGTTTCACAACAGCATTGAATCTGAAAATAAAATATTAACTTTCTATACTCGTAACATAATTTTAACTTTTAATTATATAATTATAACGATATTGCGTGTTCATTTATTAAAATTTAATTAACTACGACCTCACAAACAAATAAAAACGTTCTTATTTGAAAAAAGTCAGTTTTGTAATCTTTTTACTAATTTAACTTAAACTAATGTTAAAACAGTATTAAAATTTACCCATGATGTTTGTCTGACGTGTATTCAACAGTCCTCACAGAACCATCGGCTTCTTGGAGTGAATAAACTCCCTTCACACTGTCTCCATCTCGTACCTCGTGCTGGAACTTATTGTCTCCCGTATGAGGGTCCTCTACTTTGTACTCATACTGGTACTTGGGGTAAGCCTGTTAAAATACGATAATCTAGTTTAGTATTACATTCGAGTGTCATATGAATTAACCAATGGAAAGTTTCAAAATGAGAGGCGGATATCCGTAAACGAATAACTTACGTAATAGTCGATAGGTTCGTCATGAGAATGGGCATGGTGTGCTGGTGTTTCATCAGACTCCTGTGCATGGTATTGGCGAACGGGAACTTGGACATATTTGATCTGTGGCTGGTGCTGAGGATAATGAGCGTTGTGGTGTTCCTGTTCCTGCACTTGGGGCTGGTAATACTTGTATTCTGGTTCTGTCACATATTCATACGCTTCCTGCGAATGCGATTCCTCTGTCACAGCTGGGTAGTGGACAACGCTCTGGGATGACTGTGGATGGCCATGCACATCGCGTATCGGCGCTGGTTCGCTGTGAGGGTATCTGTTCTCTGTATGCGCTGGCCTATAATTGTACACGTGCTCTTCCGCGAAACAAACCGCAATGAATGACAATACTAAAATCTGTAATGAAAAGAACGGTTAGATTCGTTTTTATTTTCGATCTATAATTAGAAATGTTTGTGATCGTACTTTGAACATTTTGAACGTTCTTCTTAGACCTCGGCAGTGAAACTGTTGAATTAGCATAGGTATAAAGCTTAATATATAGTGGAGACGCTGTAGAGAGAATTGTATCAATCTTAATGCTTGGGGCGTCTAATTTGTAACGCGGAGCACGTGTTGCCATGACGTTATTTACGTAATCAATGTGAAGGTTGTAAACCGGATGATCGATGATCCTGATTAATGTATTTGCACTTCCTGAGTTTTGCCTTTTTTTAAATGTTTTACTTTATTTCCCCTTATGTCAATTGATTATTCTATTATAAAGTTATTAAATAGTGAACATTTCAAAATATATATTTATAATGTTGCTTTTTTACGGTGTAAGAGAAAAAAGACATAAAGTAAGAACACTTAGTTCTAACAACTGATTTACTAATATTATCTAGATTATTAACAATGAGCAATTCTTAAAAGAGCGTAAAAAATATTTTTAATTTAGAAATCCAGACGATTTCTATTTACCAGCTTATTTTACTTCATATGTATAGATACATAGACATAAGAAGTATTAAGCAATATTTTTTAGTCAATTATATTTTGGTTGATTGGCATTAAAAGTTAAAGCAAATTGGGTTAAACATTAATATAATTAGGTGTTAATTGGAGCTACATCTGAATTAGAAAGTAACATACAATCGGTTGTTTTTTTCATAATCATTATCAGCTCTTGCGGATATTGCACCATCATCGCTATACATGTTATTTGATGATAAATAATTTAAACGGGCTTAATTATAAAAATTAGAATAGTTCTATCATTCGCCGACAGATGGCGCCAAATCCTCTTAAACGGATATAGAATAAGTATGTTACCATTATTAAACGAGAGTTAAAATGTGAATGTCTAGGGTAAGTCAGTTAAAAAACCTCGGTAAAGGCAATACATTACACTATATATACCTGTATGATTTCATGGTATGTGTATATAGATGTATCTAGTACTGGACATTAGTATTCAGACTCTAGAAATCTAGTTTTCTATCTAAGCCTCTTTGAGATACACCGTGCATTTAGAATTAAACAGATGCTCCAATAATAAACGACGCTAAACGTTCAGAATATGTTTAGAAAGTATTTTGAATTTTAATCTCGCTTTGTCTACTTTAGACCACACACTATTACCAAGCTTAAAACCAAGGTTTGGTGCATGTTAGGTTTTATTTCAAAATAGATTTTTGTTAAAATTCCTTTCAGAAGTGATTTTTTAGGCAATATAACCTAATAATTAACTCTTTAAATAACATTGTATAGAAAACAATATTTTTTTAATAATTTTTTTTTTCATTTGGTTGCTGCAGCTCTAAATGGGACGTGGCTTGAAAGGATCTTAAAGGCTTTGCGGGGCATCTAGGCTCAGGCAAGTAAAAGGATTTCCGCTGTATAATAAAAGTTCTAATTACGATCATCTTAAGGTACGCGTGAATTTATTATTGCACATTAATTATATATTTTATTAGTGAAACTTCTTTTTCTATTATATTTCAAGTGATTCAACTGAACCATATATTACCAAGTAAGAATTAAGTAACTAAATATTTTATAATTTGCTATGTTAATGCGATAAGCAGTCTACAAAAGTGGAAAGTCCAGTTTCTTTAACTTGTAACCGTGTAACGGCCGTAAATAAAAAAAAACCGTTGAAGACAAACAAAAACTAAGCATGTCATTGCCATGTCGTTCTTAAACTATATCATTGCCCACAAATTTTAAACCAATCTCTATTTGATACTATTGGAACATGTAGCATCCCTAGAGTTTTGTCTGTACAGTAGAGCTTTTAATTAACGGTTTTTTTAATGAAATTTATAACCAACCGTGTAGAAAACTTTTGTGTAATTATATAATAATCAATCTCAGACATTGTTACGTTCAAGCGTTGCTTAAAATAACGACAGTAACATGTTTGGCAACGTCATACAATGCAAGTTGCAAATTGTTCGCCATTATTACATGATAAAAATATCTTTAGAATAAGTTTGCAATTTTGATATATTGAAATATATTATTTTAGAAGATGTAATAAAATTTCCTACAAATTTGTTCACCCAAAGTTTTTCGCGTGTCATCAAATCCTCCAAATAATAGAATTGATTTGTTAATTAATTAAATTTCCTATTTTATCCCCCGTAGCCGAAAAAATCCAAAATTCGGGGGAAATTACCCTCAGTCTGGCATTTGTGATGATACATTTAGCATTTAAAGATATTTTGTCGCGAACACTCAATTATCGTTCATGTTTTTTTTTGCCACCATCTTAACACTCACATTTATATTTCTTTCCGAAAAAGATTAGACTTTAAAGTTATATAAAAATATTGTGTATAAATGTGTAGTTAAAACCTTTACGAACATATTATTTTTATTTATTCTCCCACAAACAGCTAGATGTCACACATAAAAAAAACACAAAAGTCAGTCCAACCAACCTGAGAAGTGGCTATAAGGTATGTTATAAAAAAATAACACACCTAATTCATCAAGTCCAAAATATATAAATATGGGACAAAAGACCAACTATATTCCTCTTTCGAACCTAACCGCCTGATACAATATACCACTTATTTGTAAAATACTCACTAAACGATTTGACAATTCAAAATGAACTAAAAACTAAATTAAATATTGGTGAAATCAATATCACCTTGATTAGATGCCTTGTTATGAATATAAAAGACAAATTCTACGTCAGCTGTATCAGTTCAGAGTTGACTACGATCGTTTCCTAACTAAAATGTATTCCAAGGTATTTACTTTTTTAATCAAACATAAAATATGTTATTGTGTTAATAAAATATATTATTTCTTGGTATTTTAAAATTTTCAGATTATCTTAGCTGCTTTAGTAGCTGTGGCGACATGCTCTGAGCATGCACCAGCATACTCCTCGCAGCACATTTCCAGACACGACGGCCCAGCTGAAGTGGTGCATTTAAAGGGACATGATCATGGCCATGGACATTATGACACTATTGATTACCATGTAAGTGTAAAGTCAAATCTGTACATTTGACCATTTCAATTCGTCCTAATTCCGAATGACTCTAAGCCTCGTACGTGACCAAGCCGAGAAGTAGGCAAGAAACTCAGCTTGGTTGTTTTCTTTTTGGTTATGATCCTAATACACTGCTTTTGGAGAAAGCCCAAGCTGAAGCGAATTCATTCGCAAACTTTTTCCAGTGTTCGTTTTAAATCAGTATAGTCTAGTTTATATGGATTTAGTTGCATACCAATAGCAGTTAACATTTAAAGTTATATATCTTGAAATTCATTACCATGACCGATGACCACAAAATCTTCTTTTACCAACTAATTTTTCATTTCAGGCATACCCAAAATACGAGTTTGACTACAAAGTGGAAGATCACCACACCGGAGATGTCAAGTCCCAGCACGAAGTTCGTGATGGTGATGACGTGAAGGGAGTGTATGCTCTGCATCAACCCGATGGTTCTGAGAGAGTTGTTCACTACCACGGAGACAAACACACTGGGTAACTACTCTACTCCATAATCTCTATGAAATTAATAAACCAAATTCATACACATTATAATACAAATAGAATATCAAACGAAATACCAAATCCAATATAAAATAAAATAGGCAAGGGATATTAAATAAAAATATATATCTTTATTCATATAGGTAACTATGGTACACTTATGAATCGTCAAAAAACGTTAAAAGTTTAAAAAAAACTTTTTACTCTACATTTACTGCAAGCTCCTGAATCAAGGGCACGAGAAGAACTGGCAAGAATTTTTCATGTTTCACAGCACGTTAGAACGACTGAATTTCTACATTAGGGCTACCACTCCGAGGCTTGAACTTTAGATTCCATGACTAGTTGGGAATACTAATATCTGCATCTAGCATGTTCTATGTTCAATTTCTGTCTTTCTTTTTAGTTTCCACGCTGATGTGAAGTATGGCACCCATCACGTTGTACCAAAACAACACGACGGACATTACTAACTGGAAATAATGATAAGAAACTGCTGTGATATTTTATATATTTGTACCATTTAAATGTATTAAAAGTAGAAAAATAATTTGTTATAAAATTAGTTTCATTACACAATTGAAACCTTAATTTTAATGTAATTATTAATAACATGCGAAGGGGAGTTAACCATACCGTAACTTAATTACTGTTTACCACTAGATGGCGTACCTGTCAAATATGTATACGTTGTCAATATTTCAAACATTGGGAGTAGAATGAAACTCGAAGCAGAGGTTAAGGTTCCTTTCTTATTCATCAGACGTTAGGGTGCCATACAAATATAAGACTCCTTCTATATCCTGATAGGTGTGTTATTCCAAATAAAACGACAGCTTACAATATATATTCTCTATTGTACTGTCACTGTTACAAATATCTCACTTATTCTCTAATTCAATCAATCTATCTCGTCAAAACACAAAAACCCGCCAACTCACTTTTTCTCAACGTCGCCATCTTGTTTTATATATCTTTCCCGCGTCCCCCGACTCCCCATTCACCTCGCGTCGATCAAACCAAGGAGGTTAACAATATCAATAGACGTGTTTTATAAAATGAGATTACTTTAAACATTGATAAATTGTAACCGCTGTAGCGACTATAATTTGAAACGTATTATTACAAACCAAATATTAACTTCTTTTTATAATTTTACAAAGTCTCTCTCTTCTTGGATTCTATTTTCGATTGTATGTTTTGACCTGGTTTTGGCTTTGTTTTTGATCTATTTTTGTTGTGTAAGCTTCTTGTGATAATCTGTATAGGTTTAAGAAATAAAAAATAAAAATAAAAGTCATTTTCTATCTGTCTTCCAACACCAGAAACTCCACATTCCCCAAAAACCCCTCTGATTGGTTATCGGTGCCGGTGCCGGTTAGATACAATTTTTGCATCAAAACGACAACTTAAATGAATAGCATAAACAATAGTTACCAACATTCAAATATTGTTATTAAAATAATTCGGTATTCAATTTTAACGAAACCTAACACAAATTACAGCAGCTTATTCACTTAATACTAATGCTCTATAACGAAAGAATGATGCCGGGAGCTGCCGTGCCCGCACTTCGGGCTTCGGCAACATGCTCGTTGTCCGTAACGGGCGTTAGAATTACTGTCACTTGCACCAAACCGTTTAATATCAATATTGTTTTGAGATATATTTCGGGCAATAATTTTTTAGATTTTATTGGCTTGCATTTTATTAAAAAGCAAACATAGTCTTAGAAGCTTGCAGGTTGAACTTAAACTAAACTTCATATCTATCTATTTTAATTATGTTTCGGTGATAAATAATACAGAACAGTCATTTGTTTTTATAAATAACATAATTTTATTTGTCATCTGTTTTCAATATCAAAATTTGTAAAAAGTATTAAAAATATATTTCATAATTTATAAAGGTTACAATACGTTAACTTAATGATGATGATGGGGAACGATGTGATGAGTCCCGAATTTAACATCTGCATGAAACCTGTCAGAAAACAAGGAGCATCAAAGGCCAGTACCTCAAATCATTTATTTACATCAATAAAATATTTACCCGGTGTGATGGTCTCCGTGGTAGTGCACAGTCCTCTCGGAACCATCAGGCTGATGCAGGGAGTAGACGCCCTTCACGACGTCTCCATCCCTGTGCTCATGCTGGGACTTCATGTCGCCCGTGTGATGGTCCTCCACTTTGTAGTCGAACTCGTATTTAGGATGAGTCTATCAACATACAGATAATTAGTAAATGGGTCTTTATATAAGGGTAGAAGGCAAGTATGACAGTTACATGATAGTCATGGTGTCCATGATGCCCGTGGACGACTTCCGGGTGTCCATCGTGCTTCACAAAGTGCTGGGACGAGTACCCGTGACCGTGGCTCTGACCATATTGCGCAGCCACCAACGCTGCAAGTGTTGTGAAGTAAAAAACCTAAAAAGTTTGCAAAGATTAATAAGCTTTAAGTTAAAAATATGTCTAATGTCAAACGTATGGCACAATTGACATTAGACACCTCATTTACATAACTATATGAAATATGATAAAGCGGGAAACAGCCTTATCGATGGTGCTCCTTTCCAGGGTATGTAGCAGAAAGATCAGAACAAAAAATACCTTTGCAATCATTTTGTATGAGTGTTAGATTGAAACTGATACGTGTTAATCGATTTCACGTGCTTTATATTAAAATGTGATATGATCAAGGTAACGCGGATTTCACTCTTAATTAATTTCTGTTTAGAAATTGTTATGAAAACATGATTTTTAGTTATTAAAGTTTTTCTAAATAGAGCATGAAACTACTAATAGTTATTATTGTTCGCTACGATACTAATCTGATCTTAAGAGATTTACAAAATACGTTATTACATAAACATAATTTTCACAGTACTCGATAATTATGTGTTTAAATTCTATTTAAAATGTATTAAACGTAAAATAGTCTTTAGCAGAAAATCTCTATGGAGATATGTTTCAAAATAAAAATAAATTAATTCATTTATACACTTTGTTACTACATTTCAAAAGTACACGAGTATAATTACAATCTGGTGGCCTTATCGCTTTCAGCGATCTCTTCCAGGCAACCACAATAAGGATTAATTGCAGGGAAAATTTACAGCAAGAAGTGCGAAAACTTCAGTAGTATATTTATATAACAATAAATATGAAATATATAGATACATTAGATTACTATAAAATTTATTAATGATGACTTAATTGAAGATAGGGTTAACTAAGCTAAACGGCTAACCGTATATACGGCAAGAGATTTAATTTCCTAAAAGGCCGACAACATCACATTGCAACATCACATTAATGGTGTGGTTCATTATTCATCTTTTTAGTTTTACAGTTAGTTTTGATACATTAAACTGAGTTTACGGTTATTTTTTGTCTTCACGCTATATAATTGCAGTTTCTGTAATTTTTCGATACAATATCGTATATATTCGTAATCAAAATATTTCTATTAGCTAACGGTGTTGTCATATTTACCACCACGATTGGGACTGAAATGATTTCAGTATAAAAGTTACATGCTCAATCGAATATGCATCAGAACATTATTAAAAATAGAAAACATACATCGAAATGTGCGCTAAGGTAATATAAATTTTAATTTTCATTTTAACGTTAAATAACATTATTTATGATGGCAACGTGAGATTGAAATGACTTGTCGTGTTCGCAGATCCTCTGCTTTACGACCCTTCTTGCTGTGGTCGCAGCGCAATATGGCCACGGTCACGGGTACTCGTCCCAGCACTTTGTGAAGCACGATGGACACCCGGAAGTCGTCCACGGGCATCATGGACACCATGACTATCATGTAACTGTCATACTTACCTTCTACCCTTATATAAAGACCCAATTACTAATTATCTGTATGTTGATAGACTCATCCTAAATACGAGTTCGACTACAAAGTGGAGGACCATCACACGGGCGACATGAAGTCACAACATGAGCACAGGGATGGAGACGTCGTGAAGGGCGTCTACTCCTTGCATCAACCTGATGGTTCCGAGAGAACTGTACATTACCACGGAGATCATCACACAGGGTGAGTACTGTATTTTAGATTATACTATAATAAAGTTTAAATGTAATCTTAAACCATAGACAAAAGGTGAGAAATTTAATACATTCAAACTGTGTTTACGCTATGGTAAATAGAGATAGTTGATTATAATCTATTTGGAACAATGAAAAGCTTTAAAGTCGAATTTAATAACACTTGTTTTCTTAAATCCAAATGTGATTAAAGGATTATGCATGTTTCTTACGACAAATTTCAAAAACAATAAGTCAGCTTTAAGAAAAATCCTTTTTTATTTCATTTTTTGACGGCAAACAGTAATATGTCACTGGAATTATTTATAACACCATTCTTTCACAGTTTCCACGCTGATGTCAAATTCGGAACCCACCATATTGTCCCACATCATCATCACCATTAAATGTTTTGGATATGTTTGTCTCCAACGCTTCTTGTATATAATGTTCGTGTATGTGAATGAATAAATATTTGATTATACTTACATCTCTTTTCTACATATAATTTGGTATAGGCGATTACTTCTATACGTCAATAATTTTCTTTTCATATCAAATGATACGAGAATTGTAAAATAATCCGGTCTAAGATACCCTGAACAAACTCAACTACCTGTCCTACCTAGCTATACCTTTTATATTTTTATTAGGCATTTAGTGCGATCCATTCCCAAATGTTTTTATCGTTTAAATAGTCCTTTACACTATAATAGGTCAAACTCAAATTTAAAATATCTTTATTCAAGTAGGTCTTTATAAAGACACTTTTGAATCGTCATTTTTTACACTAGCACCGGTTCAAAAAGCAGTCATCTACCGAGAAGTACCGGCAAGAAACTCGATAGCTGCTCTTTTTAAATATACATTTAATTAAAAATTGAGTTACTCACAATTAATATAACAAAGCATTGTAAGGCTACTCAAGAACTGGCCCGATGCTGAGCCAATTGCCGACACATTCAGAGATCTTTGTCCTCTAAATATTCGTTTACGGTATAGTATGCCTTTTCAACTAAAATACTCTTTACGCGCGTTTTAAATTTGTCGGAAGGCAATTTGGTTATAAGTGCTGGGACTTTGTTATAAAAACGTATGTTCATACCTACAAACGATTTATGAACTTTACTAAGGCGAGAATCAGGCACATCAATTTTTTCTCTATTTCTTGTGTTGTAGTCGTGTTTATCTCCACTAAGTGATAAAAAATGTTTATTTTTATGTACGAACAATATATTGCATAAGATATATTTTGAAGCTACTGTAAGAATACCGCTTAAAGACCTTAAAGATTCTCTGGCTCCTGAACCAAAAAAACCGGTCTTAATCAATACACCGTAAATCTAAGATAACGTTATTTAGTATGATACATTTTTGCGTTATATTGGATGTTGAAGTTAGTCTAAAAAGTATATAAGTATACACAAGCATAGGTTTGGTATTAAATATAATAAAGTGAATTATATTATGATTTTATCTTGTCCGTGTCCCATCCAACCTTCAATATCAAACATTTTTTTCAAGAGAGAAGTTGAGCCAAACACTGTTTTAAATTAAATAAATATAGTTTAAAGTGAATCTTGTAACAACTACACATTTGTATTCAGTAAAGTACATAGGGCCATTTAATTAACTCATTTTTAAATTAACAAGGTCGAATCGTGTGGTATACGCATTAAACATATGGTGTCTAGTAGTTTGAACAATATATTCTTATTTCATGTTTTAAGGTTATGGTATTACGAACAAGAATGTTATTCTACTTAATCTGCTATCAGTCTTCCTATAGATACGATCCTAAAAATAAAAAAGAGCGTACTCCTTTCAGGCAGCGCATCTGTATTTCAGCACACATGCTCGTCTGTCCCCATGTCTTATAGAAAAAAACTTATTCTGTTCGTATAGGGTACTCAGTGTGTAGATAGGAGCAGAAGCCGAAAGGAAATAACGAAATAAAATGCGTATAAAAACAAACATATTTTTCCTTTGTTAAATGTCTTAAAATTAAAAATATTTCATACGTACCTGCGTTTTAATTTAATTCTAACTAGAAAAGCAACAGTGCACAAAATATTATATATATATTATATAACTATTATAAGTTATATATTATATACATTCAATCAGTTTAAATAGTGTTATTTTTAAATACTATCTGTCAACTTTTAATTTAGAAATATAGAAGTCAGAGAAATACCACGAAGCGTATCGGTATACGTGGAAAGTTTATATTACAATAAGGATTTGGACTCGGAAGGCAGCTTTCAATAGCGCCTTACTGCTGGTTGCCTCTGTGTTCTTGTATTTTCAATATAATAATTGATTAAAGAAATTGTGGACTATGAATTCCTTGTGACACTTGTTCTCAATATCGAAAGAAAAGTCTTTTTTTATTGTCTTTTAAATTAGATATCACGAAACTTATCCTAGTCGCCAAATATAATAAAGCAAGTTCCAAGCAATTTGCTAGCACTCACACTAATACACTAATTCTTATGATATGTAGGCTTGATGTTCACGTGATTAAGCCATCTTTTGTGAGCTTCAATATTTTTGATTGTACTCACAACATAAGGTTGTGATAACATATGTATCAAGAAGATAGTGTAGTGTAAGCATAGTGTCAATAATAATTACGTTATTTAGACCAAACACTCGTCTCAATTGCTCTCATCCGTCCAAACCTTACGACTCTGCCAGGATGTGTCCTACATCGTGAGTGAATAAGAGTACCGATATAATATAGTAAAAACTAAAGAATATTGTAAAAAAAATTATTTTATTTTTTGATTACAAATATATAACAAAGTATAAAAATCAGTATCAAATTTAATAGTGATGATGATGGGGAACGATGTGATGGGTTCCGAATTTGACGTCAGCGTGGAAACTGGAAATATAAACGATTTGTTTAAATTAACTTCTTAAAATAAATTGTTTTATATTTACTTGAATTTAAATCTCACCCGGTATGATGGTCTCCGTGGTAATGTACAGTTCTCTCAGAACCATCAGGCTGATGCAGGGAGTAGACGCCCTTCACAACGTCTCCATCCCTGTGCTCATGCTGGGACTTCATGTCGCCCGTGTGATGGTCCTCCACTTTGTAGTCGAACTCGTATTTAGGATGAGTCTGTTAACACACAGATGATTAGTAATTTCATCTGTATGTGATGATAAAAGGCAAGTATGACAGTTACATGATAGTCATGGTGTCCATGATGCCCGTGGACGACTTCCGGGTGTCCATCGTGCTTCACAAAGTGCTGGGACGAGTACCCGTGACCGTGGCCATATTGGGCTGCGACCACAGCAAGAAGGGTCGTAAAGCAGAGGATCTGCAAACATAAACTCATAGAAATTAGGATTTGAAAGTTACCGATTTTTACAAATTGTTTTTTTTTACATATTTAAGACACTTAAAGCGGTAGGACAATAAAAATTTTACCGCTAGAACATTTTGATAACAATATTCTTCTCTTTTTACACATGTTCACATTATTTTTTTAAATTTTTTATACCTTTGAGTACATCTTTGTTATACTGTTTGTTGCAGATAAAATTGTAACTGATACATAATGAATTATTTTCATGTCTTATATATCGATAGACAATGCAATGCATCAAGGTAAAATTGATTTCACTCTTAATACTTGGGTACAAAACCGCAACGTGTGTAGAAACTTTAATAAAACTTGCAAAATCTTAAAGTTAATTGCTTCTGTTTAAAATATATTGAAAAATGTTATGCAAATGACAATACTGTCAAGTTAAAACCAATAGTCATTCCTTTGGGTTTAATATTAAATGCCAAATTTTAATACATCTGAAATTCGAACTTCGGTTGAAAAACTTTAACTTGTTCTTACGTCAAGTCAATAGTAATACAAACAACTATCATCTACAGAAAAATATAGTAATATCTTACTCAGTATGGCCACAAAATTTCAGGAGAATCGGTCCAGCCGTTTCGGAGGAGTACAGGAACGAACATTGTGACACGAGATTTTTTTATAATGAAGCAGTTGTAATTACGTATTAATTGGTTAGATGCTCATAACTCAACGTATTCTATTATCTACACGCGTATGTATGTCCAATGAGTTCGTCACGATCAGATAATTTTTAAACTGTAATTCCTTAATTTATGTATTTATTAAGGATCAATATATCGTTAGGTATATAGATAACTCCTTCAATATACAGTTTGGTGTAAAGAAAATTTAACTGATATACTTATAAAGCTTCATTAAAAATAATGTGCTGGTTAAATAAAAAATATTTGGCAGTTTATTGCATCAAGATTACTTTTTGTGTAAGCGCTATTAAGGTTTAGTAGTCTCATATATATTCTAGATTGTTTTAATTTTATTAATTCTTTTTGGGATTGCTTCCAGAATGTGGATTTTTCTGTTCTTTTTCGACGATACTTCAATCCATTCGGTCCACCTTTGTTCTGTACGCTTTGTAATATATACGAAATGTCTTTTATGTTATATTGAAATTGTATAACGAATATTTACGACATGAACAGCAATTACGTTAGTGAAATCTATATTGTCTTGCATGGGTCTCCTTGAATTTTAGATATATAAGATTGATTTTCACTATACTTTATCATTCAATACAACTTCTTCAGTTAGTCTACTGACAGAAATAAAAATGTTTATTAAGGTAAACAATCAAAATATTTCAATTGCAATACACTGTACCTATTTTTTTTTTTTGTCTGTCTATTGACAAATGACAGCTCTATCTATTGGTTTTACGGGATACTAAAATAGAGATATCCTGGATTGTGGCTTTTCAAAAATCATTTTAAAATATATTTATCTTATCATTACAGGCACTCGGATTCGTCTCTATATTGTCTGTGGCGTTGGCTCAATATGGCCATGGGTACGGGCATGGATATTCCTCCCAGCACTTTGTGAAGCACGATGGGCACCCAGAAATTGTCCACGGGCATCATGGACACCATGGCTATCATGTAAATGTCATACTTGCCTTCTACCCTTATATAAAGACCCAATTACTAATTATCTGTATGTTAACAGACTCATCCTAAATACGAGTTCGACTACAAAGTGGAGGACCATCACACGGGCGACATGAAGTCCCAGCACGAGCACAGGGATGGAGACGTCGTGAAGGGCGTCTACTCCCTGCATCAGCCCGATGGCTCCGAGAGAACTGTACATTACCACGGAGACCATCACACCGGGTAAGATTGGATGTATAAAATGACTATTCGAAAGTAGACATATGTATAAAAGCATGAAATCTTTAGGATATATTTTATTTTAGGTTGTAAGAATCAACTGCCTATTAACCAAGAACAAAATGTTATTTGCATCTAAAATTTTAATATATTTTCAGTTTCCACGCCGATGTGAAATTCGGTACTCATCATATCATTCCTCATCATCATCACCAACACTAAGGACTGACAAGCACGGCTTTAATGATTTTTGTTACGTTTTTATACAAGTTCAAAGAAAATAAAACAACTGATATTTATGTTTTTTTTTAGTCCTTACAACATATTTAATATTTTGGCTTTGCTTAGAGACTGCATCGTAGCAAACGCAGTAATGTTTTTCCTGTTACAGAAAAAATATAATAGTCTATGGAATTGGATCATTCTTAGAAATACATTCTTGTATATCTACTCTGAACATTTACAAATAGTTTGATGAAATTACCTCGTATTCTGGGTAATCTTTATCAGAATTAACAGCAAGGAAAAACTTACTAAATAAACAATTTCTAACTTTATGTCACATTTTCTTAATATTTAACCCTTTGTATGACATAATACTCAGCCAATGCGTATTTTAAAATCGATCGGGTGACAGCCGAAACCTGTTTCATGACTTTTTCACTTTCATTATAACAATTTCGTTTAATACAAAAAGTATATAAGCTGTAATTATATTAAATTTAACCATTAACATAACACAATCCAAGCTGTGAAGGTATCAAATATGTACTTCAAGGTATGTATTATGTCGTTGAATATATCTGCTGCGAATATAAGCTTTTATTCGTAAAGATTAAGTTTAAATTAAACTTTTAACAGAAATATCATCTCCAAATAACTAGGCGGTTTAAGATTGGTGCTTGGATAAATAAAGAAGACCGACAATCTAGGTTCTAACGAGTCGTCTGGCGAGTGTCCTTTAGTGTTCACGGCTTATTTCCTGCTAGTTTTCTTATTTTCTATAAACACCCGTTCCGTGCTAGTTATAATAGATTTTTACTGTAATACATACCTTTTATTTATACAGATTGTTGTGTGTTCTTGTATTTCTGTTTTATATATATATGTGTGTTGTTCAGGTCTTAATAATCGCTGCAACCATTTCCGTAGCTGCAGGTCAATATGGTTATAATAATGGCTATGGTCAGGCGTCTCATGGTCTTGTCCAACCAGTAGTTCAACACCAACCACAATACGCTGCGGTTCAACAAGATTACAATGTAAGTTTTTACAGAAACTTTATAACTTTCTGTAGGTCGATTGCTCATGTCTAAACGTCGTGGTCAGCCCGGTGGGATCTGAAGTGGGTTGTCTTATAGTCCACTTTATATATAGGTCTATTAATGGAGTGAATGTTTTCTACACTTTAAAGAAAAAAAAATAGTTTTAAGAATAAGCTAGGTGATTAAAATTGCGCCTGAATGAATTTGAAGGCAAAGATTTTTAAAGATATAATAGCAATGTTATTGTGATTTGTTTTTACGGACGTTAAAAAATTCTATAGTATTTATCAATCAATCACAATTTAAAAATAATTCATACATTAGTAATTTGGTGATTTCCAATAATTGAAATATTGCATTTTACAGACACCAGCCCACTACTCGTACAACTACGGCGTTCAGGACCCTCAGACCGGTGATTTCAAATCTCAGCACGAGTCGCGCGAAGGTGACGTAGTCCGCGGTGAATACAGCCTCCACGAAGCTGACGGAACCATCAGACGCGTGGAATACAGCGTAGACCCACACAGCGGGTAAGATTCTACAATTTATAGTAATAACATTCGTATCATATTAATTGCTGTTTATTCCTTCGATTAATTGAGATGGACAGGAAGAAACCAAATTTATCAACAAACACATGGAAATGCAACAGGAACAGCATCAACGCAACGTCGACGCCAGTGTTTCCCAATGTGGGGTAAACGCCTTAAAGGGGGGGAATTTGATAATTAGGGAGGGGGGCAATTAACAAAAGGACTCAACAACAATTTCATAGTGATTTCTTTGTAAAACTTACCATTTATATTTCATAAGGAAAAAAACAATTATTAAAGGTTAAAAATTATATATGGGGGCTTAAAAACTTTAGGAATGTTATGGAGAAGCATGGCCTAAAAATGGCTGGAAAACCTAGAGAACCTAAGTCTAGACCATACAAAAGCATCTTTAGAGATGTTGTAGCTCAATCGCAAAACAAATTTTCAACCTCCACGCTCTAATAAACACAGCTGTAAAATACAAAGTAAATTGTAAAGGATCCTCCTATTATTCGTTTAACTAACCTAACTAATATAAGTAACGTAAAATAAAACAAAAAACACAAAACTAAAACAAAAAACACAAAACTAAAACAAATTTAAAAAGTATGGTGCCTGTGGCAGAGTACCCACAATGCTGGCGGCATTTCCTCGCTGTATGGCGATGCTTACACGCTGAGCAAGGAAAGCACCAGCTCTTGGATCACCGGTACTGACTACCAGGCGCCTAGTTAATTCTTTATTAAGCGCCTGTGCAAAAGTCTTCAAGGTCCAAAAGTCTCTACCCTAATGGAAAAGAAACAAACTTTTAATAATAGTTCTAGTTCTTTTAACTACAGTATAAGAGTTTGTGTAGTCCTGCTTGTCATCTGTAACTAAATATATATAAAAATCGAGTTATTATTATTGCAGATTCAACGCTGTAGTACACCGTGAAGGCCAGGCGCACCAGGCGCCCAGCCACAACTAAGTACCAATCTAGTCAAATTGTTTTATAAGTTTAATAAATATATTATGTAAACAAACATTTTTATTTTAATATAATTTAATTATTCATTAACACACAATAGATACAAATATAAAATTAAAATAAGATGAGCAAGAGGTGGCCTTATCGTTTTCAGCGATTGCTTCCAGGCAACCGTAACAAGGAGATATGGAAACGAAACGAAACATTGATAAAGTGCAAAACACTAAACTAAACAAAGCAGGGGCTTTGGATAATGTTCGGTTAATATAATACTTGTATTGTATTTTTTATCTTATCTTAATTTCAATATCGTGTTTATTTCCACCAATTTTACATATAACATTAACGAAAAATATTTAAAAAAAACCCGAAGACTTTAAAAGGTAGTAAGCAATACATCCTTTTTGTATCAATATTATATATCGGCGCAACTACAACATATAGTATTAGAATAACTAGAATAATTAAGTTCAGGCATCATTAAATATTACGGAGATACTTCTTTCGTTATATATAATATAATTATAAAAAATATAATTCGTTAACACGATGAGCGATGAACATCCGATTTTTTTAATCATTACTTTTTTAGACAATTCTTTAACCTTTCATCACGAGTCGGAGTCAAACTCACTGAGAGAAACCAACACTGCGCTAATCATATATGAATTAATTTTATGAACAGTTAAATTGATGCTATACTGTAAATAGTTAATTAATTCATTACGAACTAAATAACGTATGTTAGATCATTATCACATCCTATAAGGCTTAATCACTGCTTACTCTTACGATATAATTATTAATAATTGAGAGAAATCCTACATTTCAATGTTCACCTTGTGTTCATCGTATAAAATTGGGAATTAATCCCTTTTCAACTCAGTTCGATATTTTAACAGGGACGCGTGAAACTACTGGAAAAAATGTTCTCAAAGGTGAAGTTTTAATAGAAAGTGTTTTAATTATAACGATATAATTATAAATGTTGAGTGCGATACAGGTTTCAGGATGGGTTTTATTTATATATAGATAAGATGTAGCACGCTTAGAACTAAGTTATTTATTTCAACAATGGCCCACTCGCAACTATGTGAGAGGTTTAAAACAGCACAGTATCCCAGAGCTTGATACCCGATAGTAGCTCTTGCCAGTAGTTGAGCTTAGGTTTTCTAGTCTCGATAGGTAACCTTCCGTAACAATGGTATCGTAAAAATTGTTCATACAAGTGTCTTCATAAAGAGCTACTTGAATAAAGTTATTTTGAGTTCGAGTTTGAAAAACATGGTTCAGATTCAATCATAGTTTTGGGACAGTTTGCGGATCCAAACTAAAAAAAATATTCAACATTTAGCGTCTCCGGAGTGGTATACTCTGACCACATACTAGTTACCTATAGTTCTCTTATAAAGTAACCAGGATTGTTAAACTCTGACCACATACTAGTTACCTATAGTTCTCTTATAAAGTAACAAGGATTGTTAATTTAAAAATGTAGGTTAATATGTTGAATCACACCGACCTTTGAAGGGAAATAACTTATTATGTAACCTTTAATTAACCCTTTGTTAATTTAATTCAGTAATGTATTACGTAAAATGTTTGCTCTCGACTTGAATTTTTGTTATAAACGTTTGATGACAGGCCAATCGGATTACGGAATACAATAAAGTGGGGTCAAGGACACGATTTACGGGAACGGGTTACATTTTGTGTGCAAAATGTGAAGTTCTCGATAATCGTAATGACTTTGTGATTTAGTACAATTTTACAGATCAATTGGAAAGTATGATACAAAACATGGGCTGGCGCTTTTCTCGCTAAGCGTATGAGCATCGCGAGGAAGTGCCGCCAGTATTATGGGGACTCCTTTTTTAAATTTGTTTTAGTTTTGTGGTTTGTTTTGTTTTAGTTAATTTATATATGTAATAATGTGAAATAAATAAGAAGAGCAATTAAAAATATACAACGCTATATTGCCTACGGTTTCAGTAATTTTTGGTTTATTATAACATTTTAGGTACTTCGAAAACATGCCCGCATAATAATTAGCTCAAGGCGAGCTCTTATCTAGTATTCACTATATATATTTGATTAGTAACACGCAACAGAATAATTTAATACGAGCATTGGTTATTCGATCGTCCAATACAATACAAGTTTTATAACGTTGTTTTAAGGTGCTTTGTTTTGCGTCTGTCGTTGCGGTTGTGTTTGGAAACTACATACCGAGTCATGGAGCCCTGTCCGAAGCACGCTTGATCAAGTACGATGGTCACCCAGAAGTAGTTCCAGTTGGAGGATACCATGGACACGGACACCAGATTGACTATCATGTAAGTATAATACTGAGCTGTTATATTCTTGTACTGTAGAAACAATCTATGAATAAAAGAAATGTCAAGATTTTTTGGTTATAAAAAATATATTTTATTATTACATTGGTTTATTCATACTTTATTGCACTAAAACAGTAGGAGAAGATACTATTAATAAATGTTAGTACATATAAGAGCAACGGGCGGCCTGATCGCTAATAAGCGATCTCTTCCAGGCAAGTAGAACTTAACTGTGAGCATTGAGAATATTTAGAGATTTGTATCGGTATGTATTGGGTTATATATAATTTTACATTAAAACATCTTTCAATTACGAAGCAGAATCGATCGTTGCAATTAAACCTTTTTGTAAATATCTTTACAGACGCATCCTAAGTACGAGTTCGATTATAAAGTAGTAGACCACCACACTGGTGACATCAAGTCCCAACAAGAGCACAGAGACGGTGACGTGGTAAAAGGTTCATACGCACTGCATCAGCCCAACGGACTCGAGAGGATTGTAAATTACTACAGCGATGATCATTCTGGGTAAATTGTTTTGTTTCCACTCTAGAAGGTAGACAACATTTTCTTGGAATTGCAAATGTTGCAATTGTAAATTGCAAAATTTATTTAAATATCCAGAGTATTAACTGAATACATGTAAGCGTAATGGGTGCTTTACGAGAAGCTTTGCCTGAAGCCAGGACAGAACTTTTTTCAATTTATTTTGGCTTTTTCATTTTATATTTCATTATTTCTTAGTTTTTACTAAATATTGTCAAGAGGATACATTCAATGTTAAAAAAAACTTGAGAATTTTGCAAAGTTTTATCTTAATCGACTGAATGCCAGAATTGTAATGTGATGATATTTTTTTGTTTTCAGATTCCATGCTGATGTAAAATATGGCCGCACCCACCACACTGCACCTCACTACGCTCCTCATGGTCACTACTTATAGATTTTATTTAATATAAAAGAAATAATAAAGAATTAA
This sequence comes from Leptophobia aripa, assembly GCA_951799465.1. Classification (NCBI taxonomy): domain Eukaryota; kingdom Metazoa; phylum Arthropoda; class Insecta; order Lepidoptera; family Pieridae; genus Leptophobia; species Leptophobia aripa. Next base: position 441,431 of record OX637269.1, on the reverse strand, counting down.
TCGAAATAAACGCTTAAAACGATACTTCTTTTTTATTTTAACTTAAATTACTAGGTTTTAATGTCAATTACATGACATTTAAACTCTAAACATAATCTGTGGAGAATCCTGTAGATAATAATTATATTCAGTTCAAATAAACATTCATTCGCACATTGCTTTAACTAATTTCAAAGTGTGAAAAATATTTAATTTTTGGAACAAATTAAAATATATATTATTTATATATACATTTTCCAGTATCTTTAAAAAATATTATAACAACATGCAGTATTTATTATCAAAAGGCAATTGGTGAAAATCTAAGCGTATCTGAGAGAATGTAATATATCGAACTATGCACAACGATTTGCAATGATTGCATACGAAACTTATTCAAAGCAATGAATTATTTTTACAGGCAATTATCTCGAGTGAAACTAATATTATTGCGGTTAGTTATTGCATATAAAAGACAAACTATTATTGATACATATCACTTGATCTCTGAATTTAGTGACAATAAGTTAAACTATGTATTCCAGAGTAAGTCAAAATGAATATTATATTATCTGTTCTGGATTGTTGGCGACTTAATTGGGAAAATATTAATTAAGATGTGTTTTTCCAATGGTTTCACTCGAAGGATCACTCTTTAAAAATAATAAGTCATCAGCTGAGTTTGTTGTGTATATAAGATAGTTTATATTGGAAGTTATATTTAACAGGCGTATGTGTGTAATGTTATTCCCATATATTTTTAAGGTTTTTTGTATTTCATCGATCATGGTCGTGTTATTCGAATACGCCCATTGTCATGGACCAGCGTTTTCTTCTCAGCATTTCCTGAAGCACGATGGGCACCCGGAAGTCGTCCACGGGCATCATGGACACCATGACTATCATGTAACTGTCATACTTGCCTTTTACCATCACATACAGATGAAATTACTAATTATCTGTGTGTTAACAGACTCATCCTAAATACGAGTTCGACTATAAAGTGGAGGACCATCACACGGGAGACATGAAGTCCCAGCATGAGCACAGGGATGGAGACGTCGTGAAGGGCGTCTACTCCCTGCATCAGCCTGATGGTTCTGAGAGAACTGTACATTACCACGGAGACCATCACAACGGGTGAGATTTAAATTCAAGTAAATATAAAACAATTTATTTTAACTAGTAAACTTAAACAAATCGTTTATAATTCCAGTTTCCATGCTGACGTCAAATTCGGAACCCATCACATCGTTCCCCATCATCACCATTAATCATTAGTTTCTTTAACCTTTTCTTTTATATTTTGTTATTAATTAAATACAAAAATAAAATATTTTTATAATGTCTAATGTTTTAACGAAATGTATTCACAAAATATTTTACACAACCTATTTATTAATTATTTTTAAATATTCTACACTAATCATCCGATGCAAACTTCTATTAAGTTTTCTTTTCACCAAGTTTCAATTCTCCATAGTAGCAAGTTAATTGGGCTTAGTTACACTTAATGCACAGATTAAACGCACAACCATAAGGTTCAAAATCAGCATCTACTTTAAATCCCCAAATCCTTGAACATATCGGCATTATGCCTGAATAATTTCTGAATATCCTTTCTCTAGAGACGTTGCGGTCAGTAGGATCAAGGATAAATAAAACATAAATTTCAAGGGAGTAGATGGAAGTTAAATGGACCGAAACATAAAATATTGTGGTGTTAAATTTATTCAGTTGACGTTGTTACATTCATATGAATTGTAATAAGTGAAAGAAACGAGCAAATAAAAATGTCTTGTTGAAATCTTAAACGAATTAGCATGTTCAGCGCAAGATTATGTCTATCGATAAGAGAACAAATACATGCAGCGCTAGATCGCAGTATGGGTCATTTATGAATCGTTAATGAGCTGTTACGAATTGGTAACAAAAGTACCAATTTTAATCTTAAAAAGTAAAGTTATAATCTAGTTGAGCGAACAGATTTGATTGATAGACTTTAATAGGTAAACAATATTCGTTATTAAAATGTCTAGACACTTTAGGTGTATAGTGTCTGCAATTATTGCTAGAATTAGACAAGTCTATGAAACTGATAACATGTATAAGAACATTGCCGTATTCACTTTAACAAAAGTATTGTTATAAACAAAAGTATTGACACAGAGCTTTAATAAGGAGTAATATCCCCTAAATGACAACTCAGTTGAACTTGTTATTTTTATTTCATGTGAAAGTAAGTAGCGAAAAGTGAGTGCAAACCCCACAAGGACAACTGGTCAATTTGTGTAGGTAAATCTCAAAATTGAGTAGCTATAAAAACAGGGCCCGGCAGACGAAGATTATCAGTGGGTCATTTGAGATCATTCAATCAATATGTATTCCAAAGTAAGTTTTTAACTTATAAAACTGTGAAAATGTTTTAAGTAAAAGGGTAATAAATATAATTTTATTTCCAGATAATCGCCTTGAGCGCCGTGTTTGCGGTATCCAGCGCCGGTCTATTGGCTGCTCCCGCGGCTCACTACTCTCCTGCCAGCGCAGTCTCCTCACAGAGCATCGTACGTCATGAGCAGCCAATCGCTGTAGCCGCTCCTATTGCATACCAATCAGCTCCAGTTGCCTACGCCTCTCCCGCTCGTTATTCCGCCGCTGCGGCAGTTTCGTCTCAAAACATCATCAGTCACCAACAACCTATCGCTGTGGGTGCTCGTATTGCCTACAACGCCGCTCCTCTTAACTACGCAACTTCTCTCAACTACGCCGCACCCCAGAACTACGCCGCTCGCCTCAACTATGCTGCTCCTCTCAACTACGCCACTTCTCTCAACTACGCCGCTCCCCAGAACTACGCCGCTCGCCTCAACTACGCCTCACCCGCTCGTTACTCATCTGCCGGCGCAGTTTCCTCTCAGAACATCGTCCGTCATGAACAGGCTATTTCTCCCGCTCGTTTGGCTTACCAAGCACCTGCTGTGATCGCACCCGTCGTTCACGCTGCACCTTTAGTCCACGCTGCCCCAGCTCGCGCTATCATTGCCCAACATGAGGAATACGACGCTCACCCCAGCTACGACTTCTCATACTCAGTAGCTGACGGCCACACCGGTGACAACAAGTCCCAGCACGAGAGCCGTGATGGTGATGTCGTACAAGGAGAATACTCTCTGGTTGAAGCCGACGGTTCAGTTCGCCGCGTGCAATACTCCGCTGATGCCCACAACGGCTTCAACGCCGTCGTCAGCAACTCTGCGCCCGCTCACGCCGCTCAGGCATACGCCCCAGCTGCTGTTCTCGCCCACCACTGATCACACCATATAGGATCATACATTTCTATTTATTTAAAATAAAATCAATAAGCTATATACTTCGCTGTTTTTTATTAAAATTAAATCAAAACTTATCTTTCAACGTATAACAAAGACTACGTCTACATTCTTTTCTCATAATATGGCTTTATAAGGAAAAGTTTTTGCAGAAGTATATACTTTTTCGCCTTTACTGTGAAACTTAGCAAAATTGTCGCTTGGCCAACTCACTTTTTGTATAATGACTATATTTAAATATTACATGTTTAGTTATTCAAAAGATTCTTAAGTTATTCCGAATCAACTGGGGACCTAGTTACATTATGTTCATAAGGGATGACGTTGAGTAAGGTTTTAAGAAACGCAGTTTTGTTTTCACTCAAAATATTTTCTCTATTTGACAAGCTTCTTCGAGATAATTCTACATAAATTGAGATAATCGAAGTTACGAGAAAAACTCGTACTGTATTAAGAATACGCATGTGTTAGCGTTACATATATTTTGTCTAATAGTTGTACTATTCTCTAGATTAATCAACTATTTAGTACTTATATATCTCATTGCATCATTATATATTATCTATTGTCAGGATTATAATACATATATAATAAGCAATATCAACCAAACACAGTAATCATTGTCATAACAGTTATATTTACTAAAAGTAACTGTTTAATAATAATTGTACAAAAGTACAATCAAGGAACAACACTTACGTTTATCTTCTTTGCCAATCAGACCCAGAATGGCCACTTACCACAGAAATGACAAAAGCTATCGAACATTATTCAAAAATGCTTCTAATCAATTCATTTAACCAAAAAGAGGTTCTAAAGAATTTATTTCACAAAAAAGGTTTTAACAAATTCATGTATAATCATATTTAAAGATATGATTATACATCATAATATATATAACATCGGCATACTGTATGTAACATCAGTATTAACCATATATGTTATATGTATATTAATATGTACCATAAATTATACATATAACACATGCAGCAGCTAAACACGTAACAATCCATAACTGTCATGTTTTAACGCAAATAAATTATGGTAACTTATCTTCCTTGTTATTTAAAAATCGAATGCAACCAAGGAGGTAATTAATGGTTGCATTTCAATTTTGAACGAACTTTCAAATAAAAGGCTGTTTAAGGTTTGGTTCGAGATTGAAAGGACTACCTTCAAAGTGCAAATCATTAGGTGCAATGCAATATCTAGGTTCTTTGAAAGTATAAAATATTTCACATATTTAGATTATTTTCCATTTAGACTACTAAAATAATGATTAAGTACTTTTACTCATTTTCATAGATAAGGGGACGTTAATAATTTAATTACTACGGAATTGATTAAGCTCTAATTACAATTTTTAATAACTGGGATAAGTAGAACTTCTTTAACCAATGAATATTTCATGTGTATTATGTTTAATTTTCAGGATTATATTGCATTATACTGGATACCAAAAACACGGTAATAACTATGTAATAATTAATAATAATTTCAAGAAAATATCATCAACACTTACCACATACCCTGTTTGCCAGACGGGCCCAGAAGAGCCGCTTAACACAAATGACAGAACATCGTAAATTATACGAACACTTCTAATAAATGCATTTACTCAAAAAGAGGTTCTAATAAATTCATTTTCTTTATAATATTGTCGGTACTTTATTTATCATATTAGTATACTGATACTCAGCATTGTTGATGTCAAATTAAACCGATAAAGTTTAATAGTAATACGTAACCTGCTTAAAAGTTGACCTTTTTACTTATATTGAAATATTACTTCTGGCTTCTGAATTCTGAGTCCATTTGATCATTATTACTTTCTTCTACCTTCACATCCCTGTACACGCTACGGCATACCACTGCTGCTATTCATAATCAAACTATAGAAGACACTTGGAGGAAGCAGTGGCGAAAAATTTCGTCTCGTAGGCCAGGTCCTTGATTTAATTCAATTGAGTGTAATCTTATCTATATTTTTTTGTTGTTGACATAGAAAGAAAAATGTATTCCTTCACGAATTAAGTTTAAGCCGCTTGGCCATCGTTGCTGTTTTTTTATTACAAGTGTATCTTGCAATACATTTATTTCTACGTCAGTATAACTATTTAAATGATTGAAGGAGGAATATGTATAGTTTAAAACCTGAATATTAGAATTTTTAGAATAATAATATCATTTATCTTTACGGTTATTTACTTTTTGAAGACAAGGTCAGCCCTGTTAGCAAGACCTATTCATTTGAAACTTTTATATTAAATAAAATGCTTGTGCACCTGAATTCTATAAGTAGTTCTATAATCAGTATTTACTTTACTATTAAAGTACTTGTACTTTTCCGAGGTAATAAGTCATAATCAATTGATATCAGCATTTACTTAATTTTAAATGAAATGTTATAGATCGGATTTAGTAGAAATGGCCAAACTTTTTTCTACAGATTTATATAGACGACTTTCCAAGACGAGGATTGAAAGCTTTTTTTATCAAAGTTAATTATGAAATCAAAGTAGGCCGAAACTTGTCGACCTCACAGTTCAAATGACACGGTATAAAAGTTGATTTTTGCTAATGATAATCACCATTCGTACAACAACCTTACAGACAACATGTTCTCTAAAGTAAGTTTTGCAGAAAGTCTTTTAGCGAAAGGAATTTACATAAAAGAATAGTCAATGTAAAGCAAACACTAAGCCATTATTTTTATTATATTTTTTTATTATTTCAGATTTTCGGCATCAGCGCTGTTTTGGCGGTGGCCTCTGCTGGCCTCCTCCCAGCTGCCCACTACTCCCCAGCGTCCGCAGTGTCTTCGCAAAGCATTGTCCGCCATGAACAGCCAATTGCTGTAGCTGCACCTTACTACCAATCTTCTCCCTTGGCATACTCTGCCCCTAACCACTACTCCTCTGCCGTGTCCTCCCAGAACATTGTCAGACACGCTGCCCCTGTAGCTATCAGCCATGCTGCTCCTCTTGTCCACGCCACTCCCCTTATTCACGCTGTACCTGTTGTCCACGCCACCCCAGTGGTCCACGCTGCTCCAGCCCACGCAGTCTACGCCCAACACGAGGAATACGACGCTCACCCCAGCTACGACTTCTCATACTCCGTAGCGGACGGCCACACCGGTGACAACAAGTCCCAGCACGAGAGCAGTAACGGAGACATCGTACAAGGAGAATACTCCCTGGTCGAAGCCGACGGTTCAGTCCGCCGCGTGCAATACTCCGCTGATGCCCACAACGGCTTCAACGCCGTCGTCAGCAACTCTGCACCAGCCCACGCCGCTCAGGCATACGCCCCAGCTGCTGTTCTCGCCCATCATTAAACATCAGTAGTAGAACATAGATAACAAAATTATTTATTGTAAATAAACGCAGTAGTTCAACGCATACTTGTATTATCATTACATTTCTACGACATTACTTGCATGTCATAGCATATTTCATTTCTGTACTGGACTAATTATGATTATAAGTAAATTGGATCTCCAGCTTCCTGGCTGATAGGAACATTAAGGTCCGTCGATAAGAGCATGTTCCGACCTCAAACCTGTGAATGCCGGGGTCCCACAAGGCTGTGTCTAATTTTCGACCCTCTTTCTTCTGCATATCAATGATCTGCTGCAGCATAGCAGTATTCATTGCTATGCGGATGATAGTACTGGAGATGCATTATACACAGGCCGCGAAAATATATCTCGGGCTGATATCGATCAGTTCCGGAACAAACTTGTGTCTGAAGTCGAGACCCAACTAAGTGTAGCCTCGGACTGGGGACGACTTAACCTAGTCCAATTCAACCCCAAAAAGACACAAGTTTGCGCGTTTTCCACTAAAAAAACACCCTTTTTTCGCTACTCCTCTCTTTGAAGACACCCTCCTTAAAGCCTCAGCCAGCATCGGAATACTGGGCGTCGACATATCGGACAATGTTCAGTTGCACGGTCATCTGGAAGAAAAGGCAAAACTTGCCTCTAAAAAGCTTGGTTTTCTCAGTAGGGCGAGACGATACTTCACTCCGGGCCACCTTTTGCAACTTTATAAAGCGCAAATTCCGCCCCATATGGAATATTGTTCTCACCTCTGGGCGGGAGCCCCCCAGTACCAGCTCCTTCCTCTTGACCGCATTCAACGTAGAGCGGTTCGAATAGTCGCTGACCAGTCACTCTCCGACTGGCTTGATCCTTTGGCGCTGCGTAGAGATGTTGGATCTCTCAGCATCTTCTATCGCATTTACCATGGGGTGTGTTCGGAGGAGTTGATCGGATTAATACCTGCAGCTAAATTTCATCTTCGGACATCAAGGCAGAATGCGAAATTCCACCCGTATCACCTTGATGCCTGTCGTTCCACCACTGCGCGTTTTTTTAAACATTTCTTACCACGTGGTGGTGACCACGTTATGAAACAAGCTGCCCGCCACGGTATTTCCGAACCACTACGACTTAGGGTCCTTCAAGAAAAAAGCGTACAAGTCCCTAAAAGGCCGGCAACGCAGTCATGAGCTCCCAGCCACATGAGTGTCCATGGGCGGCGACTTCACCTTGGTGGGCCTCCTGCTCGTTTGCCCCCTCTTCTATAAAAAAAAAGACAATTCAGTATTTGATAAGTTGTCTCAGAACTTTGCCCTCATATCATCTATATGAAGACTTATTAAAATTATTCTTATTTAATAATTAATTGATATTAAATTGAATGTGAATTTAATTATTTAAGCAGAAAAATTTAATAAAATTGCGAGTGCTCAATAATATTACCATAGGTATATTCTTATAGGTATTAATATCTAGCAGCTATTAAAGAATGAAATTCGTACCAGTTGTTACATATAAGCTAATCAAGATAAAGCTATCCACTTAGTAACTAATATGTAACCCTTAGAAATCGCTAATATTAATAAATTATATTTAATTTACAGCCATAACGCCTAACCATAGCCTAACCATATTTTATTCAACCAGAGGATTATTTTTTTCAATCAGAAATGATACAATATAATCTTATGCACACTTTGAACACAAGAGTAATTTAATCATTAAAAGAGTAACAGCCTTATTTATTGTAAACCTTAAAAACAGAAATAGGTTAAACATAGGGCAAAAACTGTAAATAACATAAAATAACTTAAAAATAAATGGACAAAATGAAACCAAAAGAAAACTAATCAGACTTAAACAAGGATTTTTTATGTTACTCAGGGAAATTGCAATGCATTCTATGTAAAGGTAAACGTGGAAAATATTTTGCTTTGTGTGGTTTTCTGTTTATATCAGTGTGTTTCGTTTTTGTTTTCAATATGGTTACTTACATTTTCTGTTATTTATTGTTTAAATATTTGTATAAGAAGGCGCTTCAATGTTTGGAGAGTTTCTTGAACACGTCAAGAATGACAATGGTGGGTTGACGTTTCTTCACTGTGACGCAACTCCGAGCTCTCTTGGCGTGCAGCGTTGGAACGGAGAAGAACCACTATCATCAAAGGATTGAGATCTGTTCGCGTCGCGCCCAAGCAAGACGTGTTCGGTGGAGTGTCACTGTGTCCCAAGTAATTATAAAGTGCTGATCATATTTATGAAAATAATAATCGTACATAACAATATACGTAATGTAATGTAATATAATTATCTTCAACACGAGGTTTTAAGTCTCCCCGCCCGCCTATCCACGATAGCTCGGCAGCCATGATGAATACGGAATTAACTGATGACGACCACGTGCCGTTATATAATTAGTATTACAATTAGCTTTCAGAATACATATAAAGAATGAATATTAATTAAAACTGTATCAATCAAAACAAATTATTTACATTATTAATTATATGTAGATGAAAATCTTTGAGTTGTGAACGTATTAAAAGAAACAATAATTCGTGTTACGTACCAACGCATAGCATGTTTGAATATGAACTAGTCAAGTTCATTTATAGTATAGAAAATACATAAAATCCATATCGCAGAGATAACAAACCTTCTACCTCGATACAGTGTATCATATACGAAGTCAGTTGAGCGAATCGTTTTTATATTTGGCAAGATTACTTTAGTCACCAGAGACAAAATGTTCACAAAATGTAACAGTGGTGTAAAAATAACATAAATTATATAAATATATTGGCTTAGCGGTCAAGTCAAAAACTCTCTATTTAGTTAGCTACCATTTTGACACGTCTTATATCTGAATGATTCAACGTCTGTTCGTACGTGACCAAGCTGAGAAGAGACTGGCAAAAACTCGACTTGATTGAAACAAACAAATGTATTATATCTCAAATAATATGGATAATAACTATTAAGCGTTCGTTAGGAATGTCTGCGTCCAACTTCATGACCTATATAAATATAACATATTTCAATATACTTAATTAAACATGTTTTTGTATTATTTATTAATGTAATATAAATCGAATAAAAAATACAGAGGTATAATAAAATATCAATTCACTTGATTTTGTAATTTCATAATTGTAACTGAACATACTAGCCAAAACCTGTCGTCAAACTTTCGCTGATCGATATTTTTTTTGCATTCAACCCAGTAAAGAATGCGTATAATTTAAACTCGGCGACCTTCAAAAAATAGAAGCCTTAGTATAAAGCTTGAAGTACGTCCATTTAAAAATCATTATACGACAATCCTATCATACAACATGTTCTCTAAAGTAAGTTTAACTATTAAATAAATAATTTATGATTAATGTAAAAAATATTATAACGACTTTTTCTTTTAAGGTTCTTGCTTTAAGCGCCGTGCTGGCGGTATCCAGCGCTGGACTCTTGGCCGCTCCCGCAGTTCACTACTCTCCAGCTTCCGCGGTGTCCTCTCAGAGCATCGTGCGCCATGAACAGCCAATTGCTGTAGCTGCTCAAGTTGCATACCAATCGGCTCCACTCGCCTACGCCTCTCCCGCTCGTTACTCCGCTGCTGCGTCAATCTCTTCCCAGAACATTGTTCGTCACCAGCAACCCATCGCCGTGGCTTCCCCCATCGCATACAACGCCGCTCCTTACTCTTACGCCGCTCCCGCCCGCTACTCATCTGCCGGCGCAGTTTCGTCTCAGAACATCATCCGTCATGAGCAGACTATTGCTCCCGCTCGTCTTGCCTACCAGGCTGCTCCTCTGGTCCACGCTGCTCCTATTGTCCACGCCACTCCCCTTATCCACGCCGCACCTGTTGTACACGCTACCCCAGTAGTCCATGCTGCTCCAGCCCACGCCGTCTACGCCCAACACGAGGAATACGACGCTCACCCCAGCTACGACTTCTCATACTCAGTAGCTGACAGCCACACCGGTGACAACAAGTCCCAGCACGAGAGCCGTAACGGAGACGCCGTACAAGGAGAATACTCTCTGGTTGAAGCCGATGGTTCAGTCCGCCGCGTGCAGTACTCCGCTGATGACCACAATGGTTTCAACGCCGTCGTCAGCAACTCTTCTCCCGCTCATTCCGCACCCGCCTACGCTCCGGCTGCTGTACTCGCCCACCATTAAATATAATAAATCATAGATAGTAAATAATCAAATATTTATTTTTAATAAACGCAGTACCTAACAAATTTATATTTTTGTACTTTCATTCGCTATCTCTATTATACCTCTACCGGTTAATTAAGTAACTACTTAATCAAAGTACTGATGCAAAATACTGCACCAAAAGCGTAATGTGCAATCGATACGTAACATATAAGTGATTATTAGTGTATAATATAAATATATATAAAATAAAAATCAACAACAATCCCATCGGTTAAAAAAATACTTATTGTAGCGATTTGTCGTGTCTCAGTTAGACGCAAAGTTAATACACCCCAGTCACCTCTATAAAGCGCAGGCTCAGCCCCATATTCAATATTTATAAAATCTCATACAGAGTTCGGAAAGGGGCAAATTCCACCCGTGTCGGCGCGGTGTTAGTCTTTCAAAAACTGAACGTTTTGCAAGACACTTCCGCGAACTACTGCATTACAGAACCAGCTGACCATTGTGCTCGCTTCAAAATAAATTCTAAAAATATTATTAAAAATATAGACTTACCTAAAATATTGACTGGCAACTCTACCGTAACGAAACAAGTCACTTATCTCTCATACCAATACAAATCGACGAGAATATGTTATAAGGAGAAGTAGTTAAGGTTGGGTGCCAATTTTATACAAATGAACCAATATATATTGTAATTTTATTTGTTAACAAAAGAAATTGTTCGTACGGACATTTTAAAGGTTTAAGTAATGTAAGTCCTATTTTATTTTTAAAACGAGAGAACTAATTACAGTACATGTATCTTCTTCATCTTAGTTTTATTGAACACTATTAAGCATAAAAACGCGGTGCCCATAAGGTACCATAAAATGTATATACATTAAAAAAACTCCTAAGTTTTGTTCCTAATTTGTCTTTTAATAAAACTCAAAAACTTTATCAATCAAACATTGTTGAGCAAGTCTTATTATAGTGTAAATTGGTCTTTTAACGATAAAAAAAGACTTGGGACTGAGTCGCTCTAAATGCTGAGATAAAGGCATTTATAGCCCAGTAATCACGTCAACAAAATGATAGTTTGTTGTGAGTATTTTCTCAGACATGTTTATTTTGAAACCTTCGTAGTTTTAGAGAAGCATTTAAGAAAATTATTGACCGATGAGCCAATTAAATGTGGAAAAATAAAGAAATAGTTCCTTTCTCTACAATACATGTATGTTTACGCTACTTTGTTCGCACGATAATCAAGATTAAACGATTAGCGATAGATTTACTATAAAAATGCCAAGTTCATTTATTTGTTAAAAATAAAGAACCTACTTTCAAACAAGTCAAACGAGTCTGAAAATATGTTTGTATTATCATATTATTTACACTGCAAAATGAGAAGGGCAATAAAAGAAAATTTTGTAATAGCAATTGTACTTGCTGTCAAAACCTGTCGTTAAAACTTTCCCTGATTATATTTATTTTTCGTTCATTACAATATTAAAAATGTCATACCTTGTCGACCTTGTAAAATTTAAAACTTTAGTATAAAGCTCGCACTTAGTCCTTTAATGAATCAGTATCAAACAGTTCTCTCTTTCACCATGTTCTCTAAAGTAAGTGTAATAACTTTATTTATATATTATATGGCGACCTCACTCTTGTGGGTTCTTCCCAGCTGAGTGCGCGCAGTGAACCCATGTAAACATAGTTTTGGTGACGTTTAAAAGTGGATGTTAACAATCGTAATTGAATAAAAACTATTGACTTTTGAAAAAAATTTATACTAATTAAAGTTTTACTTTTTAGGTACTTGTTTTAAGCGCAGTGCTAGCGGTGTCTAGCGCTGGTCTGCTGGCCACTCCCGCCGTCCACTATTCTCCAGCCACCGCGGTGTCTTCACAAAACATCGTCCGACACGAGCAGCAGATTGCCGTAGCCGCTCCAATTGCCTACAACGCTGCACGTCTATCTTACGCCACACCCCTTTCTTACGCTGCTCCCGCTCGTTACTCGTCTGCCGCGGCAGTGTCTTCTCAAAACATCATCAGTCACCAACAACCTATCGCTGTGGGTGCCCGTATTGCCTACAACGCCGCTCCTATTAACTACGCAACTTCTCTCAACTACGCCGCACCCCAGAACTACGCCGCTCGCCTCAACTATGCTGCTCCTCTCAACTACGCCACTTCTCTCAACTACGCCGCTCCCCAGAACTACGCCGCTCGCCTCAACTACGCCTCACCCGCTCGTTACTCATCTGCCGGCGCAGTTTCCTCTCAGAACATCGTCCGTCATGAACAGGCTATTGCTCCCGCTCGTTTGGCTTACCAAGCACCTGCTGTGATCGCACCCGTCGTTCACGCTGCACCTTTAGTCCACGCTGCCCCAGCTCGCGCTATCATTGCCCAACACGAGGAATACGACGCACACCCCAGCTACGACTTCTCATACTCAGTAGCTGACAGCCACACCGGTGACAACAAGTCCCAGCACGAGAGCCGTGATGGTGATGTCGTACAAGGAGAATACTCTCTGGTTGAAGCCGACGGTTCAGTTCGCCGCGTGCAATACTCCGCTGATGCCCACAACGGCTTCAATGCCGTCGTCAGCAACTCAGCTCCCGCCCACACTGCCCATGCTCAGCCAATAATCGCTCACTGATATTGCTGATAAATTTCTTGACTGGAACATTACAATTACATTTAATTATTTATTAATAAAAACTTGAAACAATCCTGTGTTATTAAATATTTTACAATATGTAGTTTAATATATAATGACTGTAAGTTAGAAGAGACTGCCTATAAAAATGCTTTGAGGACCTTGCCTTACCTTACCTATGACTTTCTCATATAAAATTAATCAACATTTAATATATGTCTGGAGAAAAGCGTTTTTTGCGAGATTTCACTTTCATAAATTTACTTCAACACTTGAACAGCTTAAACTTAAACGATTTTTAATAAGAAGATATAAACAACAACAGCCTATTGATATCTCAATCTGATAGAAAAGCCTCCTTCAGCTTTCTTTATATTGATTTAATTAAATGTATAATAATTTAAATTATAAAGCCAGTCTTCTCATCCGTTAGAACCCATCAGTATCTGGCAGGAAAGAATAATATAGAATCAATACATCAAAATAAGTAAATCATTTATCCCTATATTAATATTAAACACATGGTTTTCGATAGAATCATACGGTTTTTCAACTGGTATTCTCATTCTAAATGTTCATCTCCAACTAGTGAAGTTGGCAATCAGCTTCTTGCTAGCCTCTCTACTTTGAGTTCTGCATAATAGCTTAGCAGCGCTAGCTGTTCCTGTCCACACTAGAATATTGTGTAAACGCTTATTTTTTTAACCAACGTTCCTTCTACCTGCAACAATTTCTATCATAATTAATTGTATCAGATTAAAGGAAATGCCCCATCTAAGATATCTTCTTTTGTTAAACTGTAAGCAAAAGAGCATTTTGAACAATGAAACTTCTGAAACCAGCCTATGGTCAAGATTTCATATGCCTACATTTTGAAAGCCTCAATTCACTAACGAATACCTACTTTTATGGTCCAAGCCATAAATCCATACAAGAAACACTGTAGTTTCCAATAATAAGTAAAATCTCTAGTAGATGAATATAGCAAGGTTTAATAAAATATAGTATGATATTAAAAATTAAGTTTTACTTACAATTTAAAGTAATTAAAAACAATGTACTCCTTTTGTATTAGAATAAAATATGAAAATTTATTGTTATTTCTACTATATTTTGATAAAAAATATTATATCAGAAATACTGTTGCTTGTAAATAAATTGTTCTGGTCCAAAATGTATAACTAATTGATAATCTTTACAGTAAGATTAGAATTGTAAAAAGATCACCACAAATTGTCAATCCTTCTTCTTGTCTCAGAAGTTGTGTCTCAGCAGAGGGCAGTGAACCCATGTTAACTTAGGTTTAATGACGTTCAAAAGTAATTTGTTAACAATCCTAATTGAATAAAGAACACACAACAACAGCCTTTTGTTGTTGTGGTCAAAGATTTACAGATTTTTTTTAGAATATGTCGCGACTTTAGGCTTTTAAGCCGAACAAGCAAAGTAAGCTCAAATAAAATACAGTTGGTATCAGGCCGAGATGTGAATGACATTACTACTACATTGAGCATCACACGATTAATCACTGAGCTTACTTTAGATTGCAATCGATATTAATGCTTGTTTAAATAATCATGTTTACAACTGATAACGCATTTTATGATCGCAACTTCTTTCACGTGTCAACGAATACTTTGATAGTTTCAATCGAATTGTCATAGGCTAATTGTCGTTAGCATTTTTATTGTAACTTGTAGCACACGCATGGAGAATCCAATATATAAATATATATATATATATATATATATATATATATATATATATATATATATATATATATATATATATGATGACTTTTGAAAAAAATTGTTAAATCATGGAAACAATATATCAAAAGTAAAGTGGGGTTTGGTTAGGGTTGCCTAAAAGAGATCACTCATTTACGAAAATATCGATATTAATCAATATTTGCTTAATATAATTTACCTAAATGATTTGAACGAGGTGCGAAAGTTACATAACATATGCGATAATACATCTACTGAAAGTGTCATTAAGAAATAAAAAGTAGATAGTGAACTTGTTAACCTTAAAGCCATATCACTGGGGTATAAAAGGGAAAAAATGCTGGTGCTAATCACCATTCAAACAACGACCAAGTTGACAACATGTTTTCTAAAGTTAGTATCAAGAAAAATCTTTAATTCAACTAGCTCCATATAAACTACTAGTTTATTTATTAACTATCTACCTAACTATTTTCTATTATCTAACTAACTAACTATTTTCAGATTGTTGGTATCAGCGCTGTTCTGGCGGTGGCCTCTGCTGGCCTCCTCCCAGCTGCCCATTACTCCCCAGCGTCCGCGGTGTCTTCACAAAGCATTGTCCGCCATGAGCAGCCAATTGCTGTAGCTGCACCTTACTACCAACCTGCTCCCTTGGCATACTCTGCCCCTAACCACTACTCCTCCGCTGTCTCCTCCCAGAACATCGTCCGTCACGCTGCCCCTGTAGCTATCAGCCATGCTGCTCCTCTTGTCCATGCCACTCCTCTTATTCACGCCGCACCTGTTGTCCACGCCACCCCAGTGGTCCATGCTGCTCCAGCCCACGCCGTCTACGCCCAACATGAGGAATACGATGCTCACCCCAGCTACGACTTCTCATACTCCGTAGCCGACGGCCACACTGGTGACAACAAGTCCCAGCACGAGAGCCGTAACGGAGACATTGTACAAGGAGAATACTCTCTGGTTGAAGCCGACGGTTCAGTCCGCCGCGTGCAATACTCCGCTGATGCCCACAACGGCTTCAACGCCGTCGTCAGTAACTCTGCACCCGCTCATCATGCCGCACCTGCCCCAGCCTATGTTGCTCACCATTAAACGACCAAAAGATCTGACTAAGATTATAATGTAAATAGATAATTAAATTAAAACTTATTCAACTATATTGTATTATTATTATGTATACCTGTATACAATACCATACATACATAATTTAAATCAACCTTAGAATATAACTTATTCTATTTAGTATCTGTGTATCCTTTATGGCAAAGGCCGGCAAATTATTTCGTGACTCTTCTCTGCATTGCGCAATTATTTGCCTCGTGCCTCCCACTGTATCCTTGGTCAAATCATGTACTACATTGCCTTCCTCTTTTATTTTATAGCTATACTAGCTTTCCGCCCGCGGCTTCGCCCACGTGTGATTTGGTTAAGTATATAGCGTTTCTTAATGATCTCGACTTTCTTTCACGGGCTAAAACTTGTTACAATTGGAATTATATAAAATTATGTGTTACTCAGGGATGATGTAGCTTTACAGGATCCGATGATTCAGGGAAATCGAGATAAATTTCAAATTAACTTACAGGCAATTACTTTTCTGCAAATTTTATATTCTGATAGTGATCTTCTTATGTGGATGAGCTGACGATAGAAGGTAAAACTCCTCAGCGTTAAAAGAAAATTCTTACGAAGTTATGAGTACGACATACGTACTTGTAAGGTTATTAGTTTGACCGAATAATAAAAGGTAAACCTCATTAGATTAAGGATGTAGGTAGAAAAATGGATGCGGACAAATGACAAACGTCTTTTCACTCGTTTCCTTTTACTTGTTTGTATGGGTAGTGTTAACTCAAAATAATCATAGGGTAAAACGTTAATGAAAGTTTGAACTGCATGGTAGTCATTACACAATGGAGCATCGAAATACCGCGATCTATTGACTATATTTGGCCTAAGTAGAAATTCTTTTAAAAAAAAACTAAGACTCAACCTCGCACACTCACTTACACAGCAACACCATTGCACACACAAATACACACACTCACACTGAAATGCTCGTACTTCACATAATATACTCCACTTGTTCATGTGTATATATATTTTTTTATTTATTTTTTTTCTTTCGTGTTTTTTTTTTGTTATTGTTTATTCTGATCTTAGATTATATTTCCGGTTCTATATTTAACCATATTTTGGCTTTATTTTTATTGTGTAAACTTTTATAGGTTTAAGAAATAAAAAAATAAAATAAATCTAGGTTGATGACGAATTTTAGCAACGGCATCTATGGAGCACATTGTACAACACCGCGCCCGTGCGCACTGCGTTATTTGTTATTTTTGTTACCTCTCATAAGTTTTAATATTAAGATTAACTTATATTAGAACATATTTAACAATATATAACTAATCAATCAATATAAGTGTTTAAAAATTTTGAAGCAGTGCCTGAAGTAAATTTTCAATTGACCATAACTTCTTTTTCTCTTAACCGATTTTGACAACGCTCCCAATTATATGTAATCCAACTATGAAAACCGCGTTCAAATCCGTTCTGTCATCTGTCTCCTGTTGGCTGTCACCTGTCTCCTGTTGGCTGTCATCTGTCTCCTTTTGGTTGTCATTTATCTCTTGTCATCTGTCATTTGTCTCATGTCGGCTATCATTTGTATCCTGTCATTTGCCTCCTGTCACCTGTCACCTGTCACCTGTCACCTGTCACCTGTCATCTGTCACCTGTCACCTGTCAGCTGTCACCTGTCACCTGTCACCTGTTACCTGTCACCTGTCAGCTGTCACCTGTCACCTGTCACCTGTCACCTGTCACCTGTCATCTGTCACCTGTCACCTGTCACCTGTCACCTGTCACCTGTCACCTGTCACCTGTCACCTGTCACCTGTCACCTGTCACCTGTCACCTTTCACCTGTCACCTGTCACCTGTCACCTGTCACCTGTCACCTGTCACCTGTCACCTGTCATCTGTCATCTGTCATCTGTCACCTGTCATCTGTCACCTGTCACCTGTCACCTGTCATCTGTCACCTGTCACCTGTCACCTGTCACCTGTCACCTGTCATCTGTCACCTGTCACCTGTCACCTATCACCTGTCATCTGTCACCTGTCACCTGTCACCTGTCACCTGTCACCTGTCACCTGTCACCTGTCACCTGTCACCTGTCACCTGTCACCTGTCACCTGTCACCTGTCACCTGTCACCTGTCACCTGTCACCTGTCACCTGTCACCTGTCACCTGTCACCTGTCACCTGTCACCTGTCACCTGTCACCTGTCACCTGTCACCTGTCACCTGTCACCTGTCACCTGTCATCTGTCATCTGTCATCTGTCATCTGTCATCTGTCATCTGTCATCTGTCATCTGTCATCTGTCATCTGTCATCTGTCATCTGTCATCTGTCATCTGTCATCTGTCATCTGTCATCTGTCATCTGTCATCTGTCATCTGTCATCTGTCATCTGTCATCTGTCATCTGTCATCTGTCATCTGTCATCTGTCATCTGTCATCTGTCATCTGTCATCTGTCATCTGTCATCTGTCATCTGTCATCTGTCATCTGTCATCTGTCATCTGTCATCTGTCATCTGTCATCTGTCATCTGTCATCTGTCATCTGTCATCTGTCATCTGTCATCTGTCATCTGTCATCTGTCATCTGTCATCTGTCATCTGTCATCTGTCATCTGTCATCTGTCATCTGTCATCTGTCATCTGTCATCTGTCATCTGTCATCTGTCATCTGTCATCTGTCATCTGTCATCTGTCATCTGTCATCTGTCATCTGTCATCTGTCATCTGTCATCTGTCATCTGTCATCTGTCATCTGTCATCTGTCTCTTGTAATAAGTTAAAACGTTTCTAAGTCGGCTTAAGTTCATATAAAAACTTTGTTGCTTCTTAGCCATCGTATAGACTAATGTTGAAAAACGTTTCTTTTTTACAAAGATGTATTTTAATTACATAAAAAAGGAGGGATAATGACTATTTTTTTAGTCCCGTAGTCAGGATCCGATGATTCAGGGAAATCGAAGGCAACTTTAAAATTAACTTACAGGCAATTATTTTCCTGACAATTTTATATTCTGATAGTCATCTTCTTATGTGGATGAGCTGATGATAGAAGGTAAAACTCCTCAGCGTTAAAAGAAAATTCTTACGAAGTTATGAGTACGACATACGTACTTGTAAGGTTATTAGTTTGAAATAATCATAGGGTAAAACGTTAATGAAAGTTTGAACTGCATGGTAGTCATTACACAATGAAGCATCTTAATACCGCGATGGATATATTTGGCCTAAGTAGAAGTTCTTTAAAAAAAAACTAAAACTCAACCTCGCACACTCACTCACACAGCAACACCATTGCACAAACTGATACAGTGAGTGTGAGTGTGAGTGACACACTAAAATGTTCGTACTACACATAGTTCCACTTGTTCATGTGTATATATATTTTTATTTATTTTTTTCTGTTCGTTTTTTTTTTTGTTATTGTTTATTCTGACCTTAGATTATAGAATCTAAGGTCGGAAATAGGCCGGAAATAGTTCCGGTTCTATATTTTTACCTTATTTTGGCTTTATTTTTAATCTATTTTTATTGTGTAAACTTTTTTTGATAAGCTGTATAGGTTTGAGAAATATAAAAATTAAATAAATCTAGGTTGATGACGAACTTTATCAACGCCATCTATCGAGCACATTGTTCAACACTTCAACCGCGCCCGCGCGCACTGCGTTATTTGTTATTTTACCTCTCATAAGTTTTAATATTAAGATTAACTTATATTAGAACATATTTAACAATATATAACTAATCAATCAATATAAGTGTTTAAAAATTTTGAAGCAGTGGTTGAAGTAAATTTTCAATTGACCATAACTTCTTTTTCTCTTAACCGATTTTGACAAAATAAACTTTTGACAACGCTCCCAATTATATGTAATCCAACTGTGAAAACCGCGTTCAAATCCGTTCAGTAGTTTTCAAGTTATAACGTACCAGACAGACAGACAGACAGACAGACAGACAGACAGACAGACAGACAGACAGACAGACAGACAGACAGACAGACAGACAGACAAGAATTCCAAAAATTGTTTTTTTGGTTTCTATGACTCTTCTTTAATTGCCTCCTTTCAGTTTTTTGGAAAAATATTTAATGTACAGATTTTCGATTTTTACTGTCTTATTATTAGTACTAGCTTTCCGCCCGCGGCTTCGCCCACGTGTAATTTGGTTAAGTATATAGCGATTTTTAATGATCGAAATGATGATCGAAAGGGCTTTCTTTCACGGGCTAAAATCTTGTTACAATTGGAATTATATATAGCCTGTGTTACTCAGGGATGATGTAGCTTTACAGGATCGGATGATTCGGGGAAATCGAGGGCAACTTTCAAATTAACGTACAGGCAAATAATATTCTGACAATTTTATATTCTGATAGTCATCTTCTTATGTGGATGAGCTGATGATGGAAGGTAAAACTCCTCAGCGCTTAAGAGTTGAAAGAAAATTCTTACGAAGTTATGAGTACGAAATACGTACTTGTGAGGTTATAACTTATTAGCTTGACCAAATAATAAAAGGTAAGCCTCATTAACGTTAAGGACGTAGGTGGAAAAATGGATGCGGACAAACGATAAACGTCTCTTCACTCGTTTCCTTTTACTTGTTTGTATAGGTAGTGTTCACTCAAAATAATCATAGGGTAAAACGTTAATGAGAGTTTGAACTGCATGGTAGTCATTACACAATGAATTCGGCATCTTAATACCGCTATGGATATATTTTGCCTAAGTAGAAGTTCTTTAAAAAAAACTAAGTCTCAACCTCGCACACTCACTCACACAGCAACACCATTGCACACACTGATACACACTCACACACTAAAATGTTCGTACTAGACATAGTTCCACTTGTTCATGTGTATATATATTTTTATTTATTCTTTTCTGTTAGTGTTTTTTTTGTTATTCTTTTTTCTGATCTTAGATTCTATTTCCGGTTCTATATTTTAACCTTATTTTGGCTTTATTTTTAATCTATTTTTATTGTGTAAACTGTTTTTGATAAGCTGTATAGGTTTAAGAAATAAAAAAATAAAATAAATCTAGGTTGATGACGAATTTTATCAACGCCATCTATCGAGCACATTGTTCAACACTGCAACCGCGCCCGCGCGCACTGCGTTATTTGTTATTTTTTTTACCTCTCATAAGTTTTAATATTAAGATTAACTTATATTAGTACATATTTAACAATATATAACTAATCAATCAATATAAGTGTTTAAATTTTTTGAAGCAGTGGTTGAAGTAAATTTTCAATTGACCATAACTTCTCTTTCTCTTAACCGATTTTGACAAAATAAACTTTTGACAACGCTCCCAATTATATGTAATCCAACTGTGAAAACCGCGTTCAAATCCGTTTCGTAGTTTTCAAGTTATAACGTACCAGACAGACAGACAGACAGACAGACAGACAGACAGACAGACAGACAGACAAGAATTCCAAAAATTGTAGTTTTGGTTTCTATGACTCTTCTTTAATAGCCTCCTTTCAGTTTTTTGGAAAAATATTTAATGTACAGATTTTCGATTTTTACTGTCTTATTATTAGTATAGATAGATGTACCTTATACACCACTTTTCTAATCCTAAAATTGAATTACTTTTTAGCAATTTTCATGACATAGATATTTTTTTATCTTCTGTTCAGGATTTCAGCTTCTGGGTACACCCAAAGTATTACCCGTTAATATTCTTTATCAAAAAAGATTTAAAAGATATAATTATTTTATATAAACTTAATGCAATGAATATTTGATACGAAAACATCCCTTTGGTTTCGACTGTACTCCAGTAGGCTACATTTCTAGTTTTCAGTGGATAGTTTAGATCAGGTATATGCTAACACTACGAAATCGTATCAATCGTATAAAAAATCGAAGAGTCCAATGTTATATGAGGTTAACACTCCAGGGTTCAGCTGTATTCTTGTAGATTAGGCTAAGAAGGTTCCCAACTACCGGCCAGAGAAGATATTAACCACCACCCCTTTGTAGAACCAACTGCCAGCGCAGGTAATCCCGAACTGCTACGACTCGGGGTCCTTCAAGAGAAGAGCGTACCTCTCATTTAAAGCCTGACAATTCAATTGTAAGTTTCTTGGCGTTGCAGGTGTCAGCAATTTGAAGTAACCCGCCTGATCGTTTGCCTCTTGTTACAAAAAGTAATAATACCATTACATTTAAATTTAGAATAATTTAAGTTTTTTTAACGTAATGTAAAACATCCCACGCAAGACACTAATACCAGACATCTTGTCTGCCATTTTTCGAATAACTCAGATCTGACGACAGCACTTTAATCAACCAACCAGTGATTTTCAACCGTCAAAAAACCATAATATCATAAACTAATATGTCAGTAGGACTCAAGTTGGCATTGAAGGAGACTGCGGAACGGGAGAGAGAGCGTACCACCATAAATCCACTGCGGCTTAGGAGACATGGAGAGCATAGAGGAAGGTATGCCAACCTTCTTCTTCTGAGGTAGACAACTACATTAGCAGCCGCTGGGTGCCTGGTTGAGTGCAAAAGCGACCCCAGGGCTCTTTCAATGCGGTCTTGTAGGTTTACCCGAGGTGGTTATTGTGGGTATTGCCCTCCTCGTCTCTGAAAAGCAGAGACACCAGCGTGGGTTGAGTCCCACATATCCCTTATCCTTTGGGATCAGGGAATGCGGAAATGCATTTCCACCTCGGAAAAAGAAGGACTCCAGTTGGTAGCGGCAGCATTCCCAATGCTATATTTGATGAAAGCGAATATTTATTGTAATGAGGCAACTTTTTGAGAAACGAGAACGTCAGTTCTGAACGTTAATCCTAATATATAATTTCTTCTTTTATTGCTAGTCCTTGTTTTGTATACTGTATCATCCTAGTTGATTTGATGTCTTAAAAAAATATATAATTCTCAAGATACATTCCCACTGACCTGTAGTGTCTTAATGCTAATGATAATAACCCCTGTTCAATCAGAAATAGGTCCAATGACAAACTCTTGTTCGTACATTATTGGTGCGTAAGATTATCTTCATCTTTTTGGGTTAGGAAATATCACCCAAATATTTGCTTCGTTTCACCCATTCGATGCGGAACAAATTCACTTTTTATACACCCATACAAAAGCTACAAAAGAATTCTATAATACCTTGACGTTTTCAGAAAATATTTGCATGTGTGAGGTAATATTTTTAGCGTGTTTTCAACAAAGCCTACTTCGTTATGCTGAAAATACATAGTATTTAAACTGGACAATAATTGCAAATGGCATCAGTTGTAGTTTCTAGTTTGGTTCAAACGCATCAACATGATCTCTAAAGTGAGTGGTTTTATTTTAATGTATTTCAAAAGAAAGAAATTATCTGTAAAAAAATCAAAATTAACATATATGGTTTTATTAGCTTTGGTATTAAGATCTATATATTTATTTCCAGGTACTCTCTCTCTGTGCTGTGGTGGCTCTCGCCAATGCTGGGATCATACACCACCATCCCTCTATCACATATAATCCATTCCAACCAGAATTGGCTAATTACATTGCCAACCCATCTGTACCTTTATCCTATCAATATCCCTTGAACTATCCCAGCAGTCTCTACCCGACCTTAGCCCAGCAATACCAATATGCCCCAACCAACTACCCATACAACCTGGCCCCACTCCAGTATGCACCTGGATTTGAGGAAGTGGCCCTCAGCGAGCCAGTAGTATATGTGGAGCCTGTGATACATCCACATCACGCAATCCCAGAGACGATTATCGAAGCGAAACCGGAAATCGAGGTATTCAAACACTTTTTCATGTTTCCTGTATAATTAAATAACTTATATAGTTCAAATGAATCATTCATAAATCACAGTTATTATTTTTATAACTTATCCACATTGAAGCGTGTCAGCTATCTCTTGTTGACGTCAATAATTTTATTTGAGTCTGAGAAGATCCACAATAATAAATTTTAATATAGAAAGATAAAACTGATTCAAATACCCTTTAGGAGAAGCCTCACTACCTGTTCGCCTATTCGGTCATGGACAGTCAGACGGGAGACAACAAACAACACCAAGAGAGCCGGGATGGCGATGTTGTTCGTGGTGAATATTCTCTGTTGGAATCGGATGGAACTCTACGGAGAGTGGAATACGTCGCCGATCCATTGAAAGGCTTCAACGCTGTGGTTAGCCGCTCAAAGCCAAAGGAAACGGAAGAAAAAGCCTAATTCCAGTTTAACTGTTTCAAATCATACATTTTCTTTGTTATGCTGTTAAAATTTCAAGTGTCATTTTTATTAAATGTTTGTTAAACCAAACTTGTTTTTTAATTTAAGTTGAATTTCTTAAAGAAAGATTACAGACATATACAACATTGATTGAAGGTCATATGAAGAGTCCCATGTGCTGGTTGCTTTTAAATTTTTTATCAAAATTTATGAAAGACATACTAGACTAACCCAATTCCCCTATTCGATTAAAAATGATTAACATAAGCCGTTGTCGTAAAATTAATTAAAGTTTAAATAACCCAAAATAATTAAGAAATCATCTAATTTATTGGTATTCATTAATAACTAATAATAAATACAAAACATCTTTCTAAAGTTAATGGTGGGCGAGAACAGCAGCTGGGGCGTATGCCTGAGCGGCGTGAGCAGGTGCAGAGTTGCTGACGACGGCGTTGAAGCCGTTGTGGGCGTCAGCGGAGTATTGCACGCGGCGGACTGAACCATCGGCTTCGACCAGAGAGTATTCTCCTTGTACGGCATCTCCGTTACGGGTCTCGTGCTGGGACTTGTTGTCACCGGTGTGGCCGTCGGCTACTGAGTATGAGAAGTCGTAGCTGGGGTGAGCGTCGTATTCCTCGTGTTGGGCGTAGACGGCGTGGGCTGGAGCAGCGTGGACTACTGGGGTAGCGTGTACAACAGGTGCGGCGTGGACAATGGGAGCAGCGTGGACCAGAGGAGCAGCCTGGTAGGCAAGACGAGCGGGAGCAGTAGTCTGCTCATGACGGATGATGTTCTGAGACGAAACTGCGCCGGCAGATGAGTAGCGGGCGGGAGCGGCGTAAGAGTAAGGAGCGGCGTTGTATGCGATGGGGGAAGCCACGGCGATGGGTTGCTGGTGACGAACAATGTTCTGGGAAGAGATTGACGCAGCAGCGGAGTAACGAGCGGGAGAGGCGTAGGCGAGTGGAGCCGATTGGTAAGCCAATGGAGCAGCTACAGCGATTGGCTGTTCATGGCGCACGATGCTCTGAGAGGACACCGCGGAAGCTGGAGAGTAGTGAACTGCGGGAGCGGCCAAGAGTCCAGCGCTGGATACCGCCAACACGGCGCTTAAAGCAAGAACCTTAAACAGAAAACTTTTATTAGTATGGTTTTTTAAAAATTGTTTATTCCATTCAATGTGCAATGAATATAATTAATAAAATTAAACAAATTGAAAGTATGTAAAATATTTAAACTCACTTGAAAGAACATATTTAAAGAAAGAATCGCTTGATACTGATTAATCAAAGGACTAAGCTCAACTTTTATACTAAGGCTTTAAAATTTTCAAGGACGTCGAGTGTAAAATATAAGCTTCATTTAATAAGCTAAATAAAACTTCGATCGGTGAAAGTTTAACGACATGTTTGTCTAGCAAGTTCATGGACTATTACTAAACAGTGCCGATTCAATTCCTTTCATAAGCTCATTACTTATAAGTGTAAAATAAACAAATGAGTATTTACCTTTCTTAAATTTGACGCCTTTGATTGCAATAGGCTTTAAAAAAAACAAAAGCCTTTTTTACAAAAGCTTTAACATATGACAATCGCTGATAATATCAAATAGATTCTTAATTAGATCCATAATGTCTTGTATATCTCTAATAGGTAACTATGTTCCATACAATTAAATATTTATTCGTTATATGCTTTTGACTTTGACATTCTTTCTCGTAGAAATGCATTGAATGTTAAGTAATTAAAACTGGCTTTGAATTAAATAAAACAGTCGACTGTGATTTTAAAAAATGCACATTTTACATTTCAACTATCGCATGGTGTTCGATTAACGAAAATATCTATTTATGTCAGTCAGTAATGATACTGTTATAATAAATTTATAATATAGATAAATTTATAACCGTAATAATAAGTATTACATTATGAATATTAAATTAACAAATCAAACTACAACACTAAAATCAATTCAAAAAGTTTGGTCCTTGTGCCAGAGTACCCATAATGGTGGTATTTTTCCGCTGTAATGCGTGTCACCAGTATTAACTACAAGGTGCCTACCCAATATAGTAATTATTAAGCAGTGATTTGTTATCTCAAAAAAATTCATAAAAAAATTCACTCATATACTTAGCAGCTATTAAATAATATAATTTGTTCCAGTTTTTTTTTAACAGTAGCAGTGAACTAGTCCACTTATTAATACGCAACCCATACGTGAATTGCCTGAAAGAGATCGATTCTAAGACCAACCGTTGGTTTTAATTACATAAGTATTAAGAATTACTTTCGAAGAATGAATTGTTTATTTATGCAATAAAATGTAAATTAATTAATTTCAAATCCACATACAAACCGACCATGACGTTTGTAGTTTTGTGTGCAAATCACAATTTGCATATTTTTCTGTTGATACAGGTATGAATCAAGCAGAATGAAAGTTAAAACGGTCAAATTATATTTCATCGACACACTAGCTGTAAGGTTAAGGAAATGAAATTAACTGGAAAGCTTCCCGGGAAATGATCCTTACCTTAAAAACATAAGGCGTAGTATTAAATTCGCTTATTTCAATCTTTGTTTCTCTTTGCCAAGATTTAGAAAAGGCAAAGTATAGTGGTGATTGCTGAATTGTAATTATGTTTGAATTACGCAACTCATGTGCTTATTTTTAATCTTAAACAAGTATTTTGTTCTACATATAGATTCTAAATATGTAACAGTATATATTTTCAAGTATCATGCAGTTTCATAACTTTTTCTTTGATTAACATATTTTAAAGAAAACCAAACATATGTATGACCGTAACCTCATCTAATGTTAATGGAAAGTGACCTATTGGATCACGTTTATTCAGGAGGCTTATTCAATTGTATGAAATATATTAAATATCAGAACATTTCTTATATTTAATATGTTATTAGTTAAATAAAACGTATTTGGAGAACGTTATGAGAACACAGTTAAAAAATACTTTTTAAGGAAATTAATAAATATTTATCATAGTAGTTTTTATATTTACAAAAAACAGAAACCTTAATTACATATGAGTCTATTCTATTTATATGTTATTTAATGATGCGCAACGTAGGCTGGGGCAGGTGCAGCGTGGTGGGCGGGAGCAGAGTTGCTGACGACGGCGTTGAAGCCGTTGTGGGCATCAGCGGAGTATTGCACGCGGCGGACTGAACCATCGGCTTCAACCAGAGAGTATTCTCCTTGTACGATGTCTCCGTTACGGCTCTCGTGCTGGGACTTGTTGTCACCGGTGTGTCCGTCAGCTACTGAGTATGAGAAGTCGTAGCTGGGGTGAGCGTCGTATTCCTCGTGTTGGGCGTAGACTGCGTGGGCCGGAGCAGCGTGGACCACTGGGGTGGCGTGGACAACAGGTGCGGCGTGAATAAGAGGAGCGGCGTGGACAAGAGGAGCGGCATGGCTGATAGCGACAGGGGCAGCGTGACTGACAATGTTCTGGGAGGACACGGCAGAGGAGTAGTGGTTAGGGGCAGAGTATGCCAAGGGAGCAGATTGGTAATAAGGTGCAGCTACAGCGATTGGCTGCTCATGGCGGACAATGCTTTGCGAAGACACTGCGGACGCTGGGGAATAGTGGGCAGCTGGGAGGAGGCCAGCAGAGGCCACCGCCAAAACAGCGCTGATGCCGAAAATCTGAAATAATAAAAAAATATATTATAATAAAAATAATGGCTTAGTGTTTGCTTTACATTGACTATTCCGTTATGTAAATTCCTTTCGCTAAAAGACTTTCTGCAAAACTTACTTTAGAGAACATGTTGTCTGTAAGGTTGTTGTACGAATGGTGATTATCATTTGCAAAAATCAACTTTTATAGCGTGTCATTTGAACTGTGAGGTCGACAAGTTTCGGCCTACTTTGATTTCATAATTAACTTTGACAAATAAGTGAAGCTTTCAATCCCTGTCTTGGAATGTCGTCCGTATGAATCTGTAGGAAAAATGGGATGCGAATTTCTACCAACTTAAATCAAACATTTTTTACAAATGAAATTAATATGCGTATTTTGAATTCGAAAAGTTTACAAAGTTAGTTCACACACATATTAATTGTTTAACATTTAAATTTCAAATTATTTTTCATAGGTTGACCTTGGTCTTAATAGTCGCACTCGAAATCCAGCCGTGGTTATTAATATAAATTTTGCGACTTTCCACTGCAATTTCTTCTTAAATTAAAGAAGTTATTACCCTTAAACTTAATAATATTATTTTAACATATTATTAAGTTCCAATTCAGATTTTAAACTATACGCACTTGGATTGTTTTTAATCATTTAATATTATTACACTGACATAAAAATAAAAGTATTTACTGATAATTTACTTTCAGTTAAATAAGCAGTTATGTTGGTCAAGTGGTTAAAACGATCGATTTGTAAGGCTTAAACAAATTTTTTTCCACATTTTTTGTCTATATTACATTAAACATTATTTGGAGCCTAGAATAGAAGAGAAGAAGGCCGTTCACCCGTATATTAATGAAACGGATTCAGAAATCTAAGGCCACCATAGTAAATGATACCTTTACAGCATGACCCCAGAATTGGTTCGATCATTGAAATTATTTCGATACAAGAATGGGAATAAGTCAATTATTAAGCAGATGATACGTCACTATATTTTATATACAATGGTCAGACTTTATTAGTTTAATTTGGCATAATAATGCTGAGTGCATCTTGTACATTCTAAGCACTTAAATATTATGGATTGCTCTTTTAATGTAGCCCTTAGGTAGCTTAAACCAAGCTTTTTATTTGCCAGCCCGTTTGAAATTCAAATGAAACCATTCATTTATTACCTACTTGGTTGCATATCAGGTTACAATTGTTTGATTTTTAAATCACACGAAGAATATGTTACCGTAGTAATTTATTTGCGTTAATACACGACACTTGTGGATTTCCATAGGAGTTAAGCCAGCCGCTGCTTGCGTATTTTTGGTTCGTACACCAACTTCGATTTATCTCGAAAACCTTGTCAAAATGAAAGTCATGTTTTCAAATACGTTTCTGAAATATAAGGTAATATCCCATGATTCTAGTTCCTATATCTGTTTCATTAATAGCTCAACTGCTTAATTTATTGGTTCAAGTTAATTTTATGTTTCAGGGCGTTCAGTTATTAATACAAAATATCACAATCAAATTAATTGATACGTTATTATACCTTTGTACTTTAAATGTGTATAATGTATTGTAAAATATATATATTTCAATTACATAACATGATATAAGACTACACATCAATTGACTTGACGTTGAATATATTTTTTTTAAATTATTGATAATAATAATCCTTGAAAACTTGATATATGTTTACAAAAATATTGTTATTTTTCAAAAAAATTGTGATTATCATAGTCTCAATACGTGAAATAAGGATAAGCTTTCTGTTCCCACTATTAGGCTCCATAAAGTTGGTAATTCATTTAAAGGGTTGGTAATCCCAATTAATTTGTTGACTTTGTCGGTTAGTAAATTTAAACAAGTAGTTAAACGAAAGCTTTTAGAAAAAACATTTTATAAATTGTCACATTATTTTGATGATGAAAAAGTTTGGCAATGAATTAGCGCCAGCTTAGCCTTGGTTCAAAAAGTGTACTGGGATCATTTCCAAAAAATAAAATCAACCAAGCCGAGTTTCTTGCCTGCTTCTTCTCAGCTTAGTCGCGTATGTACTTTAATGAATAAAGATATTTTGACTTTGACTTTAATAATAAGTCCAGTAAAGAACGGAAATAAACAGATTCTATGTTGTGACACGCAAGTAATGTGTAGAAATGTAATGATAATACAAGTTTGCGTTGAACTAGTGTTTATTTACAATAAATATTTTTTTTATCTATGTTCTAATACTGATGTTTAATGATGGGCGAGAACAGCAGCTGGGGCGTATGCCTGAGCGGCGTGGGCTGGTGCAGAGTTGCTGACGACGGCGTTGAAACCGTTGTGGGCATCAGCGGAGTATTGCACGCGGCGGACTGAACCGTCGGCTTCAACCAGAGAGTATTCTCCTTGTACAATGTCTCCGTTACGGCTCTCGTGCTGGGACTTGTTGTCACCAGTGTGGCCGTCGGCTACGGAGTATGAGAAGTCGTAGCTGGGGTGAGCATCGTATTCCTCATGTTGGGCGTAGACGGCGTGGGCTGGAGCAGCATGGACCACTGGGGTGGCGTGGACAACAGGTGCGGCGTGAATAAGAGGAGTGGCATGGACAAGAGGAGCAGCATGGCTGATAGCTACAGGGGCAGCGTGACGGACGATGTTCTGGGAGGAGACAGCGGAGGAGTAGTGGTTAGGGGCAGAGTATGCCAAGGGAGCAGGTTGGTAGTAAGGTGCAGCTACAGCAATTGGCTGCTCATGGCGGACAATGCTTTGTGAAGACACAGCGGACGCTGGGGAGTAGTGGGCAGCTGGGAGTAGGCCAGCAGAGGCCACCGCCAAAACAGCGCAGATGCCGAAAATCTGAAATAATAAAAAAATATATTATAATAAAAATAATGGCTTAGTGTTTGCTTTACATTGACTATTCTATTATGTAAATTCCTTTCGCTAAAAGACTTTCTGCAAAACTTACTTTAGAGAACATGTTGTCTGTAAGGTTGTTGTACGAATGGTGATTATCATTTGCAAAAATCAACTTTTATACCACGCCGTTTGAACTTTGAGGTCGACGGGTTTTTGGGTCTACTTTTGATTTCGTTACGAGTAATTTTGACTGATGACTAACTTATATTAAATATTTGCATATTATTATGTTATAATGAAAGTTTATGTTTTGTAATTCGTAACAATTATTTTTTTCCTAGTTTGTAATGTTCTTACGTGTGCGCCTAAATAAATTTAATGGTAGTAAGACTTTTTATTTTATATAGAGATATTATTTTACCTTGAAGTGATCGCTTATTAGTGATAAGACCGCCCGTTGCTGTTATATGTACTTGTCGGCGACTAGGAATAGGAATTAGTATTATATAGAATAAATTGTGTAAAAATATAAAGTCCATAGATAAGTAACTGAGAAAAACTAGTACATAAGTATAATTCTTAGACTTAAGTTAATAAAGGAACGCCAGCCAACTTGAAAGTAGGGAGTTGTGCGTTAATTAAGCTAAGGTTATATAATGTATGACGTACTAGTTTTAAGAAATAGTAAAATTGGCAAAATGTTAATAAATGCGCTGCTTCGCCTAGAGGTAAACTTTAACGGTCGCATAGCTCTCGGTGGGGTGTAACATGTTGCAAGGGCTCCGATAAGACGAAAGCCCCGCCCACAAATGAACCTCGGCGGGGGTGTAGCGGGGAGCGCTCCGTAACGATGTAGGAGCTCTCGTCGCGGTATAATGATCGAGGTACCTAAGCTCCCCGAGATCTATGCGACACTCTCTCACACGGCGCGACCTCAACGGATCAACAACTAGGCGGAGCAGTACGAACAAAGAAGCCTTTCACTCCTCCGAAGACCCAAGACTACGGCATCACCCTTCCACACCTTACGTACTAACAGGGGTGCGTGGGCCGAACGAGACCAGCGCATATACATTCGTTCGGCAACTCCGTGGCGTCAACGATCACCGGTCTTACAAGCCAGAACAGTTACGGACGGCTTGGTTATCGCACTTTGTATCACACTGACATTGTGCAGGCCTCGCCGCTCCGATTAACTACCTGATCGGCCACAACATTTGGTCCTTCGAGCCGGATCCTGTAAAAAACTCAAGAACATTTGGTCCTTCGAGCCGGATCCTGTAAAAAACTCAAGAACATTTGGTCCTTCGAGCCGGATCCTGTAAAGAAATCAAGAAGATGCCTGTCACGAGGTCACAACGTGGGATGCAGCAAGAATCAGCCGCGACTGCCACCACCTCATCCGCAATCACGTCGGAATCGACGCGGGTTACGGTGGCGGATATCTCCAGGGAGCAGTCGACGTCTGCGGACGCAGCTAGCCAGCCAGGTCAAGCCTCGACCTTGGCACCAGCGGGTTTCACCCGGCG
The DNA here is from genome assembly GCA_951799465.1 of Leptophobia aripa. NCBI lineage: Eukaryota > Metazoa > Arthropoda > Insecta > Lepidoptera > Pieridae > Leptophobia > Leptophobia aripa. The sequence goes on along the minus strand of OX637269.1, from coordinate 408,875 downwards.
AGCTTCGTCTAGGGTCATATCAAAGGCCAGTTCCAGGAGGCTAGCCGCAGCCAGGGAAGAGCTGGCGCGTGCCGAGCTACAAGAAGCTCAGGCGGCGACGCGTCTAGCCCGTATACGGCTAGAGATGGAAACGGACGAGTCAGATGACTCCGTCATTGAAGTAAATGAAGAGGACCGCGACGAACAGATTCGCAGTTGGATGCAAGCTTCAGACCCGAGAGTACCGACAGGGAAACCGGAATTGAAAAGCGATGCGCAGACAATAGCCGAAGCTATTAAGGAAGCCATGGCGACTACAGCTCCTCAACCGAAATATATTCAGGAGCTGCCTACGTTCGAGGGAGACAGCGCTGAGTGGACGGCATTTCGCTTCGTCTACGAGGATACAGCGCCATTATTCTCGAGCGTACAAAACATGGCTCGGCTGCGCAAAGCTATCAGGGGTACAGCGAGGGACAGTATCAAGAGCCTACTATACTCAGAAGTGAAGCCAGAAGAAATCCTCACGGCACTGCGGCGAAGATTCGGAAGACCCGACGCGTTGGTGATGGCAGAATTAGAGAAGCTGAAGGCGTTATCTCGGGTTACAGAGAACCCGCGCGATATATGCGTCTTCGCTAGCCAAATAAGCAACTGCGTAGCGTCAATCACCGGACTGAAGAGGCCACAGTATTTACACTCACCGGAGCTAGTGAAGACAGTGCTTGAGAAGTTACCATCGATTCTTAAATTTCGATGGTACGACTTCACGGCTTCCAGAGATGAGGATTCCTTCTCGAGCATACAGACCATCAGCGACTTCCTCAACCTAGAAGCGGACAAGTGCGGAGCGTTCGCGATTATAGAAGAAAATCAATACTTGAAGCCGAGCGCAACGAAGAGGCCGATAAGGCAGGCGGCTCATAACGTCACCGAATGCAACAGCAAGGGCAAGGACGAAGTCAAGTGCCCCGATTGCTATGGCCCTCATCGCCTTGCTGATTGCCAACGTTTTTTAAGAGCAGCGGTCAACGACAGATGGGAGACCGCGAAAAGATTGAAAATCTGCTTTAAATGCCTTATCGGCAAACACAGGAAGGAAACGTGCCGAAAACCACCGTGCAGGATATGTCGTAGATGGCACCACAATCTACTACACGTGACTGTGGAGAACGAAGCGCACCGTAATCAAGCAGAGCCAGAGACAACCGCCGCGGTCAACACCATAAGGACGCCGAAGGCGATTTTGAAGATTGTGAAGGTGGAGGTGTTCGGCCCGACTGGGAGCAAGATAATACTGGCGCTACTGGATGAAGGCTCGACAGTCACGCTGCTTGACGAGGACGTCGCAAGAAGCATCGGCATACAAGGCCCCTACCGACCGTTAACAATCGAAACTATCGGTGGGGGACAAATGGAGCAGCGAGAATCTATGACGCTCGACTTGGAATTAAGAGGCCTTAAGCAGGAACGTCGAAGCGTTCTCAAGGGAGCTAGAACCATAAAGGCACTTAAACTGGCTCCTCAATACATCAACAAGAACGACTTAAGGAGATACAACCATTTACGTAGCATACTTCAGGATGTGTGCTACGAAGGTGAATCCCCGAAGCTACTCATTGGGCAGGACAACTGGGAATATATTGTCACACTGCAGCTAAGAAAAGGTAAACAAGGGCAGCCAGTAGCATCGCGAACGAAGCTCGGATGGGTCTTGCATGGCGCGGACAGCGGTTCTTCAGCAACGGTGAACTACGTGAACGTATGTGCGCACACCTGCGTCGGAGAAGATCAAATAGACAAAATTATAAAAGAACACTTCTCAATCGAGTCACTGGGGATTCAGCCGAAGAAGCCTTCAACCGACGTGGAGCAACGAGCGCTTCGCGTGCTAGAGAATACTAGCCAGCGCATGGAAGACGGCCGATTCAAAGTTGGGTTGCTGTGGAAACATGAAGACCCGCGACTCCCGAATAACTACGCTTCAGCTCTAAACAGGTTCCGAGGAACGGAGAAAAAGCTGCAAAAGGACTCTGACTTAAGGAAACAGTACCAAGCGCAGATCGAGAACCTGTTAAGAAGCGGATACGCCGAAGAAGCGCCAGCCGAACGCGACTCACCTAGAACATGGTACCTGCCGCACTTTCCAGTAGTGCACCCGGTGAAGAAAAAGCTAAGAATCGTGTTCGACGCCGCAGCCAAGTACGGCGGGGTCAGCCTTAACGACGTCTTGCTATCTGGACCAGATTTGCTGCAGTCGCTGTTCGGTGTGTTGGTGCGATTTCGGCAAGGCCCCGTAGCGGTTGCTGCTGACATCAAGGAGATGTTTTTGCAAGTCCGGATAGCGGAAGAAGACAGAGACAGTCTCAGGTTCCTGTGGAGAAACAACGGAGAAGCGATCGTGAAGGAGTACCGAATGACTTCGGTCGTATTTGGAGCTGCATCGTCACCCTGCACGGCGATCTTCATAAAAAACAAAAATGCGAGAGACTACGTCAGCAAGTACCCGGAGGCCGCCCGAGCCGTCGAACGCAACCACTACATGGACGATTATTTACAGAGCTTTCATAGTGTCGACGACTGTAAACGAATAATGAAACAAGTCGACATAATCCATAAAGCGGCGCGCTTCGAGCTACGAGGCTGGGCTTCGAATAAGAACGAAATCGTGGAAGCTGGCGGTGAAGAAGTGCATTTGGGCGACGACGAAGAGAAAACTCTGGGGCTGCGCTGGCTGACGCACGACGACCACCTGAGCTTCAGGAGCCAGCTCCGCAAAATACGCGAAGAAGTAGCAACTGGCGTACAAACGCCTACGAAGCGAGAGGTCTCGGGCGCGGTTATGTCCACGTTCGATCCGCTTGGATTGCTGGTGCCAATTCTAATACAAGGGAAAAAGCTAATACAGAGTTTATGGCGAAGTGGCGTCGGATGGGATGATGAGATTGCCGCAAGTGACATCGCGGCATGGAGAAACTACCTCGTCTGCATTGAAAAGATGCGCGACATAAAACTGCCGCGGTGCATATCACCATTTTCCACCGAGGGGGAGCTGCATACGTTTTGCGACGCTAGCGAAACAGCGTATGCAGCTGCGGTTTATTGGCGATCACGCGAAGGAAATCGCTATATAACACGTCTTATCGCGGCTAGGGCGAGGGTGACACCGCTGAAACCGACGTCGATTCCTAGACTGGAACTACAAGCGGCCGGCTATATACCAATTGGAGAGACGCAACTACGACGCGCCGAGAACTTGCTGATTAGACACAGTCAGAGGGTTAGCTTTGGGCAAGAGATAGAACGCCTTGAACAAGGAAAACCGATCGCGAGCGGAAGCCAGTTGAAACAAATAGACGTCGCGCTAACGGACGGCGTGATTAGACTTCGTGGCAGAATTAACGCGATCGCGGGCGTTGGTCACGACTATCGCTCACCGATCTTATTGGACGGCCGAAGTCTTATTGGAAGACTGATAGTAAAACATTATCATTGTCAGTTTAACCACGGAAATCATGCCACCGTTATGAACGAGATAAGACAACGCTATTGGCTAATTGGCTTAAGATCAGTGTTACGCAGCATTCAACGAACGTGTCAAACATGCAAAGCGCTCAAGGCGAGGCCAGCGGAGCAACCGACAGGTGATTTACCGGCGGAGAGACTGCGTCATGGCGAGCATCCTTTCACGTGCACCGGAGTGGACTACTTCGGCCCTATGCTTGTCACAATCGGGAGGCGAAGAGAAAAAAGATGGGGCGCACTCTTCACGTGCCTCACTACCAGAGCAGTCCATCTAGAGATGGTGCCTAGCCTCAGTGCTGATTCGACTATCATGGCACTAAGGAGATTTGCGGCGCGACGAGGGATGCCGAAGGTCATTTACTCCGACAACGGGACAAACTTCGTGAAGGCCGACAAGGAGCTTCGCCAAGCCTTACAGAACATGCAAAACGAGGAGGTCATTGTCGAAGCGGAAAGAATAGGCGTGCGGTGGAAATTCATACCACCGGGGGCGCCAAATATGGGAGGCGCCTGGGAGCGCCTAGTGCGATCTATTAAAACCGCACTAGACGTGACCCTGAGAGAACGAGTCCCCAAAGAAGAGGTACTGCACACGCTGCTGCTGGAGGCGGAACACATGGTGAACTCAAGACCGATCACCAACCTGTCCGACAACGACGAAGAGGAGGCGCTAACTCCCAACCATTTTCTTATTGGGAGATCTAGCGGAGCGGCGCGCATCGGTAGCTTCCCGGAGGCCAAGCTGGTTGGCAAAAACGATTGGAGAACTGTGCAACGACTAGCCGACAACCTTTGGAGGAGATGGCTGAAGGAATACCTGCCCACGCTTCTGCCAAGACGAGTGCAGGGACGAGCAGACAGCGCTCAGTTGCAGCCAGGTGACGTGGTCCTTATCGTCGACCACACTCTTCCACGATGCACTTGGCCCCGAGGGACGGTCCACACCACCTATCCCGGGCCCGACGGACGCGTACGGATCGTGGATGTTAAGACAAGAGGCGGAGTGCTGCGGAGACCAACGTCGAGGATCGTGCTGTTGGTACCAAAGAAGTCGCCGGGCAAAGAAGACTGTGCTGCGCACGAGGGGGAGAATGTCGGCGACTAGGAATAGGAATTAGTATTATATAGAATAAATTGTGTAAAAATATAAAGTCCATAGATAAGTAACTGAGAAAAACTAGTACATAAGTATAATTCTTAGACTTAAGTTAATAAAGGAACGCCAGCCAACTTGAAAGTAGGGAGTTGTGCGTTAATTAAGCTAAGGTTATATAATGTATGACGTACTAGTTTTAAGAAATAGTAAAATTGGCAAAATGTTAATAAATGCGCTGCTTCGCCTAGAGGTAAACTTTAACGGTCGCATAGCTCTCGGTGGGGTGTAACATGTTGCAAGGGCTCCGATAAGACGAAAGCCCCGCCCACAAATGAACCTCGGCGGGGGTGTAGCGGGGAGCGCTCCGTAACGATGTAGGAGCTCTCGTCGCGGTATAATGATCGAGGTACCTAAGCTCCCCGAGATCTATGCGACACTCTCTCACACGGCGCGACCTCAACGGATCAACAACTAGGCGGAGCAGTACGAACAAAGAAGCCTTTCACTCCTCCGAAGACCCAAGACTACGGCATCACCCTTCCACACCTTACGTACTAACAGGGGTGCGTGGGCCGAACGAGACCAGCGCATATACATTCGTTCGGCAACTCCGTGGCGTCAACGATCACCGGTCTTACAAGCCAGAACAGTTACGGACGGCTTGGTTATCGCACTTTGTATCACACTGACATTGTGCAGGCCTCGCCGCTCCGATTAACTACCTGATCGGCCACAACAGTACTAACATCCATTAACATTAGTTTATTTTACTATTTTTGTCCAACAAAGTGTAAATAGATCTCAGACGAAGAAAATTGTCAACCTATATTAAGTTATGTACTGCACTCACAAAATTTTCAAATACCGCCCAATAAGGTAACTTAAACTTCAGTCTCAAACTTAAAACAGGTGTTTTGAGACGTTAAAAAAATCAAAAATATCATTAGTATACATAGGTACTTATGTATCGTCAAAAAAAAGAAAAAGTTATTAAAAAAAATAACTCTACATTCCCAAGTCAAGGACGTAGAGCGGACGAGAAGAACTGCCAAGAAACACTCTTAAAGGAATGGCCTTTAACCTAACCGACTGATATTTATTTATTATCTTTGAAAAACTCAACGATACTATGTCAAGCCACGTTCCTATATTATATATCAAATTGATACACCAAACAAAAGCTTATTTATTTATAAATACTTAATAGTATTTGGAAATAAACGTACAGTTATATAACCATCAAAAATATATTACGTTTTTGCTTTTTTAATTGTTCAATGTAATCTAGAAATATTTATTCTAACACCAAAAATAAATCACAATTACTAATCAAAACCTCTTCCATTCACTTAATATTAATATGAAATGATGAACAAACATGAAATTCTCGTAAAAATAAATTATTCTTACACTAAAGAAAAAAAAACGAAAATCAAGACTCTACAATATATATTAGATGGGAATAATATTGCAGTTGTGAATTCGCTTAACGATCATATCAACACTTTAATGAAGACATTGAGTAGTCGCAACATCTTTGTACCGGAGAATTGTGCAATGACTTGGTCTTCACCGTCTCTAATATTGGTATGGTACAGAGATACAGAGTTCTCGAAGAACATAACAAATGACTTCTCGAAAGACTTTTAATAAGTAAAATCACTGTAAATCTCTTGATAATGTCAATCCTTGTAAAAGTTGGGTAAATTAAAAGAGTAAACAAAGTCTGTAAAATTGAAGTTCATTTAATACGTTCGTTCTTAATCAAGTTTAAATAGTTTTTTCAAATAATTGTTGTAAATCAGCTAAACTAAGTTCAATGAATATTGTTTTATATTTCACGTGCGTACATTATGACATAAGTTTATTAGCAATCTAATTATTGACTTATAAAAAATTTCAAAAGTGGAAAATTATTTTTAAATATAAAAAGTTACTCGCTACTTCTATTTTTAACACTTTACATCTTGTGATGTAGAAAATAACTGAAATTATATACTCGTAGTATTAAAAATACAAAATAGTGTTCAATATATTTATTAAGAATAAATAGAATTTTCATAATCTATCTTATTCTATATCACTTATAAGCTAATCAATGGGCAATAACAGCAGCTGGAGCGTATGCGTGAGCAGCGTGAGCGGGAGCAGAGTTGCTGACGACGGCGTTGAAACCATTGTGGGCATCAGCGGAGTATTGCACGCGGCGAACTGAACCATCGGCTTCAACCAGAGAGTATTCTCCTTGTACGATGTCTCCGTTACGGCTCTCGTGCTGGGACTTGTTGTCACCGGTGTGGCTGTCAGCTACTGAGTATGAGAAGTCGTAGCTGGGGTGTGCGTCGTATTCCTCGTGTTGGGCGTAGACAGCGTGGGCTGGAGCAGCATGGACTACTGGGGTAGCGTGCACAACAGGTGCGGCGTGAATAAGGGGAGTGGCGTGGACAATAGGAGCAGCGTGGACCAGAGGAGCAGCCTGGTAGGCAAGACGAGCGGGAGCAATAGTCTGCTCATGACGGATGATATTCTGAGATGAAACTGCGCCGGCAGATGAGTAGCGGGCGGGAGCGGCGTAAGAGTAAGGAGCGGCGTTGTAAGCGATGGGGGAAGCCACGGCGATGGGTTGCTGGTGACGAACAATGTTCTGGGAAGAGATTGACGCAGCAGCGGAGTAACGAGCGGGAGATGCGTAGGCGAGTGGAGCCGATTGGTAAGCCAATGGAGCAGCTACAGCGATTGGTTGTTCATGGCGTACGATGCTCTGAGAGGACACCGCGGAAGCTGGAGAGTAGTGAACTGCGGGAGCGGCCAAGAGTCCAGCGCTGGTTACCGCCAACACGGCGCTTAAAGCAATAATCTGAAGAGAAAATAAAATTATTATTATCTAAGATATCAAAAATATTTGCATAAAATAAGGTGCATATGTTAAAAAATATTTTTGTATGCCTTAGTATTGGTTCGCTTACTTTAGAGAACATGTTTATTTGATTTTTCTGTGTTCACTGATGCATTGAAACTGTAACTACTTGCTTAAATACTAAGTCATGTAAGCATTGATTTGTCGAGGTCAGCGGGTCAACTTTTGGGACCGAAACCAGTGCAAATTATTTTTAAATATTGGCACATGGTAAGGCTGGTACTTTCACCATACCATTGAATTATCAAGACTCGTGTCTTATAATGCCTCATATTACTATCAGTTTTTTCCTTTTGCTTCTCTTTCTTATTACTTTTCACTTCTCTGTCTGCAGCTCGCTCTTTTCGATCTCAGTGGTTGCACTCAACATTTAATTATTAAGATTTTTGTTTTATTTTGTGCTAATTAGAAGAAAATGCAGCATTGAGCAGGTACAACCACAACATTCTTGATTATGATGCTAGTTCATTTTGAATTAAATATTAACAATTAGCTAGAGACAGAATTATGTAAAAGCTAAATTTATTGTAACTTATGACGGATTATGTTCGTATGAGCGATGGAAAAAAAAAGATTTATTGATAATATAATATTATGCAAATATATTAGGATTTGTTTGGCAAAAATCTAGAAACAGGTTTGCTTATCATTATAATAAACACATTGTGAAAGGTCAGTAAAGCAGAAGTCACTAACCCATCTGAATCGATTGAAAGGTCATTACCCCGAGTATGAAGATGAGTCAACAGCGCGAGGCTTCTCTACAACTGTTTAATTTTGTAACATTCGATAATCTATGATTTTATTCAGTTCAAGTTTAAAAATAATAAGAAAAATTTAAAAATGTTTTGATATATTATATTATATTGATATAAAAAATTGTTTATTCTTTACACAACATAGTGAGGAAAATACGGCAGAATAGGATATTTATTCACACTTTGTTGCACAGTAACAGTAGAACTAAACAATGTTAATATATGTTACCCACAAAATTAAAAAAAACATATATTTTTTATATAATAACAAACTAGTATGTACATTATTTTACATACAAATTCGAGTCAGCATGTTTGACTTTTTATTCAATAATATACTAAAATATAATGTGTTGCGATTGCACGCGACCAACTCAAGTTTTGGATCAAGGTCAAGACGGAGCAAATTCTAAAAGCTAATTAGAAGATTAGTTCGACGTTTTTTTTATCTTTTCGACTATATCATAATCATTTTATCGACTGAATGGAACTGACTAACTTTTATTGTTTTTTAAGTTAACATAGCACATATTATTTCAATACGTCTTATAATATTTGATTGGTGTTTTTAGAAGAGGCCACTAACAAGGTGGCACTAAAAACTTTTCTTAAATAAAACAACCATCACTCCAAGTCTCCGGTTTACTATATATATAACATAACGTTTTACATATATGACTAATTAATGCTATTAAACATGTATTACGTATTGATATATAAAAACAGTTAAACAATAGTCTATTATAATGTGAAATTAAACAAACAATCCTCTCATCTCGACACATCAGTATCATTCAAACGTTTGAGTGGTCTAGTTTTAAAATAATATTTAAATGTACAATTCAAAAATATGTGATAAAAGTATGTGTTAGTAACAATTAAACGAAAATCATCATGTTCCTATTAGTAAGTGCTAATGTGTATTTTTGATGTAAAGTAATCGTTGAATGCTTAAGCCTTTATATGTTGATGATCAGTGTGCAAAGTAAGCTTGAATTTGTATGGAATTGTAGGCCTTTAGCGGTTAAGTCGACAATTCCATAAAAAAACAAGTTAACTTTAACCTAAGAGTTTAATAACTCATACACTTTTATGTCCGTTTTGTAAAAACGATATCTTTTAAAGCTCATGTTTGGAATCAAACACACTTAAATTTTATTTTAACCTAAATGTGCTTTCCTTTCAGCTTATACTAACTATACATCTGGTGAAAGGTGAAGTTACTCAAGGTTACACGAGATATCCGTTCCCATACAAAATATACGGATCAAAACCTCCACGATTTAATGATAAAATACAATACGCTCCTTTGGTAGTTAAATCTGAATATATGTATGATTCTACTACTCATGAAAGTACACAAGAAAAGTCCCATTTGGAACCCAAGTTAAGCGAAGATTTCAAACCAAATAAAGCTATGAATAACGTCCCAGGTTATAATTTAGAGTTGGACACTAAACGAAATATGGAATCCAATGGAGAAGAAAATGTAAAAGTAATTTAAAATTAACTTGTTTATATTAATAAACGAAATCAATCGTATCAAAATTTGTATCAATCATTCGATCTATAAATTTTTCAGAATAACTACTTTGAGCATATCAATGAATACATAGAAGGTGATAAGGCTGGCTTGCCATTTAAAAATATTGAGCACAATGTTTTGGCTAATAAAAAGGATAAACAGGAAAATTATATACAAGAAGAAAGCCGTTTGAACAAAAATAACATGAAAGACAGCGAACAACGGTATAATATATGATTATATAATATATATAAAGCCTTCTTCAGTTATTTCTTCTTTTTAATACTACTTTTAATAATAACGACGTACAGTGGTAATTTTTTTAAGGACAAGCCGTCTGCCGTTTCTAAAACTTTTTTTTTCAAATTAAATGAAAAACTTAAATTTAAATGATTCAGATGCCATTTATGCTACCTAATTTTAAAAAAAAGTAGTCTAATACAAAGAAATTATATTTTTTTAATAATTTCAGATACCCCAAGAATCTCATAGACTTGGAATCAAAAAGTATTCAACCATACCTTGTGGTTAAAACGCCTCGTCTCCATCTGAACGTCGCACGCGCATACAACTTAGCATTTACGCCGCATAAATTACCTCACATCAATGAGCTGATGCTCATACGAAAAACACCTTCTCAACACGAAAATTTTCATAAAACATTCTTAGCTTCACACATAAAAAATCATTGTCAATCACAAAATTCTTACTAAAATAAATATTTTAACTTTCAATTGAGTCACGCGCCAACCTTTATTTACCAGACAACCGACATCAGTTATAACACGACGGACAATTTTTACTTGCGCCATTATCTACTGGTTTTTAAATGTAGATCAACCTTCAGATCAGAATCAGTTTAGAGGTGTGTAATTTGACCGGATAGGTTTGCTCAACATTTGACTTTGGATGCTTGTCATCTATTTATATGCGAATGTATGAAGCTTAACTGCAGCAAGGAAATAAGGAAAATACATTACATTTATTATTAATCGTCAAGTAAATTAAGTATGTGAGAATGAACACTCACTTATTAAATAGTTTAATGTGATTTCATGTTTGTTTAACTTTGAAAATAAAAGATAATGTTTAAAACCAATTATTTATTTTAAATAAATAGTGAATAATCTTTTGGTCAGAGCTTCGGGTAATGATTAGTGCTTAGTGGTAGTATTGGTGAGCTGGGGCGGCGGCGTAGACGTGAGCGGCCTTGACTAGGGTGGGAGCGGCAGTGGGGGCGGTGTTGTGCACGACCGCGTTGAAGCCGCTGTGGTCGTCAGCGGAGTACTCCACGGTTCTGATGGAGCCATCGGCTTCGTGGAAGGAGTAGGAGCCCTTGACGACATCACCATCACGGACCTCCTGTTGCTGCTTGTCATCCCCGGTGTGAGGGTCAGCCACGGAGTAAGAGTACTCGTATTTGGGGTGAGCCTAAAAGTTACGGCAGTCAATTTATTATTAAGGTAAATTCATAATTATATAATTAGTATTATTATCAATTAACTTACGTATTCTTCATGAGCGACGACCTTAGCGACGGGAGCGTACTGGACTGGGGAGGCGTGGTAGGCAACTGGGGCAGGGGCAGCGTGGTAGGCAACTGGGGCAGGGGCAGCGTGGTAGGCAACTGGGGCAGGGGCAGCGTGGTAGGTGACTGGAGCTGGAGCAGCGTGGTAGACGGGGGCAGCAGCGGCATGGTAGACGGGGGCAGCCTGGTAAGCGACAGGGGCTGAAATAGCGAGCTTGGCTACTGGAGCAGCGTAAGCCAGCTTGGCGTGGGACTGCTCATGACGGACAATGCTCTGGGAGGAGACAGCTGAAGCTGGTGAGTAGTGAACAGCGGCTGGCAGAAGACCAGCTGACGATACTGTCACCAGGGCACAGAGGGCTACAAACTGAAAAAAAAACGGTTAAAAATTATTATTGCTAACCGGTGAGTCGTAACAGTGAAAATAATATACGTCGAACAAAAATTAAAAAAATAATATCTAATTTTTTTAACTTACTTTAGAGAACATGTTGATTCTTTTTGTTCTAATAGAAGAATGATATTTTTTCGTTATGTCGATCATATTTTATAGGTGAGCTCCTTGTGTTACCTTGCCCGAGGGTACTCCAACGGAATGTATTACACCGCGGATTACTTTCATTGACATGCCTACGCGTGACGCATTAGTCAACATAAATCAATCGCAGATTTGTTTCGTGTGTTTTTCTTTTTAACAAGCATTTAATAATAACTACAATTGAGCTTGAAGTATTGATTATTGTTAAATTATTTTTTAATTAATTAAATATAATTTTCTATCAAACTCAAAACTATTGTTTTTTCTTTCATTTATTTCAATGCTATATATGACTTAAAGTAATGAATATTTTTGATTTTATCGTAGTTAGTTTTTAGACACATATATAAAAAATATAAATTTATTAACAATTTGCCACTAATATACATTTACAATATTATAAGCTGTATTATTTTAAATATTCATCATGTAAGTTCCATATTTCCGTAGGCTTAGGAAAATCTCGAAGATCGGTAAGCGATCAGAGTGCATAGAACTAAAACTAACGAATGAAGACGTGAAGATTTTCTAAGCCAAAAATAACTAATATTTATATTTTTTATTAGTTATTTTCACCATATTATTGGGGGAAGTTCGAAAATTACCTTTAGTCATTTTAAAGTCAAAGTTTAAGGACAAACTTTAGTGAAACATGCTAAAAAAGCTTTCTTTTCAATTGGACAAAGGTTTAAAACCTTTCAATAAGTATTAATGAAAAGTAAAAAAATTAAAAATATTTATTAATTCACCCATATAGTCATGGCCTCTCCTTGACATTACATATTTCTGGGTCACGGACACGCCTTTAAATATACTGTATGTTAAAATTAAAAAAACAAGTTTTACGAATTTTCATTACCACTCTACTAGTTAATTCAAAATCGTAGTAAATGGAATCTTGATTACAAGACGGTTTAATACGTTTTTAAAAATAACAAGTTCAAGTTCATTATTTTTCTGACAATTGACATTGATTGTAAGATGTTGGAATATTTCCAGGATTATATACGAGTTTATATAACTCATAGAAATAAAAACCGCCTTAATTATGCATATTTGTAAGAAAAATCAAACGAATATTTTTCCCACATAGAGTCATATCGACTATCATGTATACGTCAATATTTAACGTATAATTAAGGCATATAGAGATCTTTTACCTAGCTTTTTACCATTTAAATAGTCTTTTACATATAATACTTCTCGGTAGATGACTGCCTTCCGAACTGGTGGTAGTGTAAAAATTGACGATTCAAAACTGTCTTTATAAAGACCTACTTAAATAAAGATATTTTGAGTTTGAGTTTGAATAGGACCTATTCAACAACTCTTGCTTAATAAAGTTTTACAATTTATTAAAATACCAAATTTGGTAGTATTATAGAAAATACGTATACAGTCAGAATAGATTACTAAATCTTCATAGTTCAATGCTTATCCCATAGAGTATAGACTGATCGTATCACACCAATTTTACAATAGCACTGTCTTTTCACTGCTCTAGTCTGTTTTCACAGCGGAAGTCCAGTTTTGACGAAAAGTGATAAAATAAATTACAATAGTGCAATAACTTTATTTTAATATTATGTAGGCGTTAATCTCAGAATCAATCTATTTCAATCAGATTAGATCAGATAAATTAGATCATTGAAAAATACTAGATTGTATTTCCTAAATACAATAAATATATATATATATATATATATATTTTGTTGTATTTATATTTCTCCGTCATTATTATATACGACAATAACTTAAAATAAATATAAAAAGTTTGGTCCTTGTGGCAGAGTATCCATAATGCTGGTATTTCCTCGACGTATCGCGATACTTATACGTTCAGCAAAAAACACCACCTCTTGGTTCACCGGTACTAACTACCAGGTGCCTACTTAATTATTTAAGCAACCCAAGGTCCAAGGGATATTAACATACTCCAAGTTGGAGGAAAAGCTCTTGTACTTTGACCTATTGTTTTGTTCTAGGTGCTTCCTATATATATGTTAAAGTGTATATTTTGCACTTAATTATTAACAATTAATTTTGACATTAATTTGCACTAACAAATTCCGGACGATTGGTTTTTTTTAACGAAATAGGACGTGTATACTTTTTATACATACTGTTATAGAATAATGCAAATACTTTAATGACGTAAACCGTCTTTTTTTAATAAGGAAGTTATGTAATAAAGGAAATTATATTTTACAAAATTTATATATATGTGATGATGAATTAATAATGTCAATGAAACTAGTTTCAATCAAGGAAATTACGTAAAGTCATGGCAAAAAGCATTTCTAATCGTGTTACTAATAGTTATTAATTAAACACTTATAGAATTAACGGTTATTATGTGAAGAATCTTAAAGGATCAAAAATCTGTTCATGTTAACCTCAACAAAAAACAAATCATTTAAAAGTGTTAATATTACTAGAATATAAACATACAATATAAAATAGTATTTATAAAGAAATAAAAACATGAAATATTGGTATATTCTTATATTTTAGAATAAATAATCAATGTTTATCCATCAGTTTTTAACACGTACAGAAAAGTGCTAATTTAGTGGTAGTATTGGTGAGCTGGGGCGGCGGCGTAGACGTGAGCGGCCTTGACTAGGGTGGGAGCGGCAGTGGGGGCGGTGTTGTGCACGACCGCGTTGAAGCCGCTGTGGTCGTCAGCGGAGTACTCCACGGTTCTGATGGAGCCATCGGCTTCGTGGAAGGAGTAGGAGCCCTTGACGACATCACCATCACGGACCTCCTGTTGCTGCTTGTCATCGCCGGTGTGAGGGTCAGCCACGGAGTAAGAGTACTCGTATTTGGGGTGAGCCTAAAAGTTACGGCAGTCAATTTATTATTAAGGTAAATTCATAATTATATAATTAGTATTATTATCAATTGACTTACGTATTCTTCATGAGCGACGACCTTAGCGACGGGAGCGTACTGGACTGGGGAGGCGTGGTAGGCAACTGGGGCAGGGGCAGCGTGGTAGGCGACTGGGGCAGGGGCAGCGTGGTAGGCGACTGGGGCAGGGGCAGCGTGGTAGACGGGAGCGGCAGCGGCATGGTAGACGGGGGCAGCCTGGTAAGCAACAGGGGCGGAAACAGCCAGCTTGGCTACTGGAGCAGCGTAGGCCAGCTGGGCGTGGGACTGCTCATGACGGACAATGCTCTGGGAGGAGACGGCTGAAGCTGGTGAGTAGTGAACAGCGGCTGGAAGAAGACCAGCTGACGATACAGCCACCAAGGCGCAGAGAACTACTACCTATAAACATAAGAGTAAAAAATGTTACAAGTGAATGATTGATTTGCTTATACAAATCTTTGTCTTACTTACTTTGGAAAACATGTTTATTTGATATGAACGTTCAAGTGTTGAATGATATAAATTGTCTTTGACACTGGTCTTATATACGAAAAACATTGTTTTGATATTACTACAGATGACAGTGGTGGAAGTTGTCTAACATGATTATAGTTGACCTTGCTCTCGGCCATTAATAGCTATGGGTTCGCAAACTGGGTGGGTTCACATTCACTAGTACAGTAGGAAGAAAGATTGCAACATCATTCTTAGAATGATTGACTAATCCTGATTAAAGTGAGAACCTGAAGTTCACATGTTTGCGAGTCTACTGGAACAACTTTTTTTGATGTAATAAAAATTAAAAGTGACTATTAGCAAGAGAATCTTAACTTAGCAATCGTATTTTATACTCATAATATCGAATCAATTAAATAAAACTTCTTTAACAAAATAAAATAAAATTTCAAACATTGTGAATACGAAAGCTATAATGAAGCTTTTTGTAAAAGTATCAATTCAAAATCATATTTTAATAATATAAGCTTTGTAATAATAAATAAGCACAAGTCCAAAAATTAAGGTCACTATAATTCATTCAAACGTAAGGAGTGTCAACGAAAGAAATGAACGCTACAGATTAGTTTGTGGTGCCGCGGGCAAGGCCATTGATAACAGATAGGCTCCTAAACTCGTATATAACCACCCAGCAGTAGCAAATGAAATCATTCTGCACATTACACAGAAACAATCAACATGTTCTCTAAAGTAGGTCTTCTAAAATGTATCTCATAAAAATTTAATACATTTAAACTTACCTACATAAGTACACTCTACGTATATTATTAATTGTATATTTTTTTCAGTTTGTAGCCCTCTGTGCCCTGGTGACAGTATCGTCAGCTGGTCTTCTGCCAGCCGCTGTTCACTACTCACCAGCTTCAGCCGTCTCCTCCCAGAGCATTGTCCGTCATGAGCAGTCCCACGCCAAGCTGGCTTACGCTGCTCCAGTAGCCAAGCTCGCTATTTCGGCCCCTGTCGCTTACCAGGCTGCCCCCGTCTACCATGCCGCTGCTGCTCCCGTCTACCACGCTGCTCCAGCTCCAGTCACTTACCACGCTGCCCCTGCCCCAGTCGCCTACCACGCTGCCCCTGCCCCAGTTGCCTACCACGCTGCCCCTGCCCCAGTTGCCTACCACGCTTCCCCAGTCCAGTACGCTCCCGTCGCTAAGGTCGTCGCTCATGAAGAATACGTAAGTTAATTGATAATAATACTAATTATATAATTATGAACTTACCTTAATAATAAATTGACTGCCGTAACTTTTAGGCTCACCCCAAATACGAGTACTCTTACTCCGTGGCTGACCCTCACACCGGCGATGACAAGCAGCAACAGGAGGTCCGTGATGGTGATGTCGTCAAGGGCTCCTACTCCTTCCACGAAGCCGATGGCTCCATCAGAACCGTGGAGTACTCCGCTGACGACCACAGCGGCTTCAACGCGGTCGTGCACAACACCGCCCCCACTGCCGCTCCCACCCTAGTCAAGGCCGCTCACGTCTACGCCGCCGCCCCAGCTCACCAATACTACCACTAAATTCTTATTAAACAAGCTACTCCCAAAACAATAATGACGATAAGTTATTTATTTAGTAGACAATAAATGTATTTCAAATAAAAGAAACATTTCATTCAACCTATTACTAAAGTGCTTAAAGAAATGCACTATTCTTAACTGATTACTATTACGAGTACTTATAGTATCTGAACGCGAACTAACATATTTATATTGTTGAATTTAGATGTTAGGAAAAAAACTTTTAAAGTGACAAATTAAACGCCTGTTAAAAATGCGCTGGACTATTAAAGTTAAAGTTTCCTATGTGTGATAAAGTTGTAACTCCTACAAGAACAAAAAATTCCAAAACAGTCCATTGGTGGCGAGAAGTTCATGGCGCTATACCACTAATTGACCCAAGCTTCTCACACAAATAAAATTCCCTAAAATAGACTTCCACACGAAGTGCGGGCACAATTTAAATGCAAATTTCGAATAGTATTTTCGTCAACATGCTCATTTACACAAGATTTTATGGTTTTTTTCTTTACACTCCTGTTTAGCTTAGGAGCCAAGGTCACAACATTTTCTATAGATATTCAAACTCCTTGAAAAAATATATTAGCATCGTGTAAATTTACAGAAAGAAGGTACTGCCAGCTTTAACATCGATACATCAATCATTGTTGTTGTATGAATAGTAAGAAAGTTACAATTAATATTTGGATTTTAAACAATATTAACATCATGATAACAACAATTTTACACAATATGTTCTAATCAATAAATAAGTAATTGCTTTCAACTTTTATCAGGCGCTAAATATCAAATAGTACTCTAAGTAATCCTATTAGGCTGAGGACACGCAGTGACCCCTGTAATCTTTGTTTCAGTGACTTTCAAAAGTCGTTGGTAAAAATCCTAATTGAATAAAGAATTTTTGATATTTTTGTCAATATTTTGATACCGATTGTAAGAGATGTATGTATAATATCAAAATATTTATGTTACATTAAAATACCTATTTTGTATATTTAATTTAGTCTATGTAAAAAAATAATACATTTTCGAACGTATATAGCGATTCCAATGATTCTGCCTTATCTCTCTTGAATCAGTACATTTTTGGCAACCAGAAAGTTTTGAAAGTTCTACACAATATCTTCGAGTTATTGTTCATAGATACGGATCGAAAATATTAGAATCCGCGTTATTCACGTTTTTTTTTGCTTTAATTTATATAATAGGTATTAGAAAAGTATAAAATACTCGATTTGGTTGATCAAAGCAGCAGTTTGCTCTCAGTGTGCGACGGTACTCATTAAAAGCAGCAAAATGTATCAATTGGTATATACAATTATAGCTTTAAATTATTTTGCTTTATTGAACTTAAAATTATATAATAAATTGTTTTGTCTTCCAGGCACTCTTTATAAGCTTTGTAAGCTTCGCTTCAGCATTAGTAATAGATCATTCGCCATTCTACAAAGAAGCTTTTAAAACTGCCAATGGTAACAGTTGGAGTACGGTCAAAACTTATCATCCACCAAGGACGCAACGTGTATATAATAATTACGACACATATGTAAGTATAAATACTATTTAACTTATATTTTATTTTGAATGTTAAAAAAGAAAAATAATAACAGAGTTCGCACCCATACACACCAATTACATTAGAAACATAAAACATTCAAATATATATTTAGAATGAAAGACATAAAAATCAAAGAATGTATGGACGCAAAAGGGCAGGCACACTAAACTAAACTAACTTAAACTTGAAAGCATACATTAAGAGACGGAATCTAATATAACTAATATTATTTAAGAAATTATCGATATTAGTATTAATGGTTAAGAGAGAATTATGGGCCCCAGCAATAGCTTGAAATTTTAAAATAATGATGTTGTATTTTTTTTTACATTGGACCTAATTTTAAGCTCATATTGTTCCGTATTAATTGTATGACTTTCTACTTTCTGAACACGACAGGTCAAAAATGTATGTAACAAATTCTTATTTATAAAGGAACAATACAAACTATTTCAGGCCTACCCAAAATACGAATTCGAATATGCTGTATCAGATGAGAAGACCGGTGATCAGAAACATCATCACGAAGAGCGCGATGGTGATAGAGTGCGCGGTGGATACAGCGTTGTCGAAGCCGATGGGTCTTTAAGAGAAGTTCAGTATGATGCGGATGACCTTCACGGGTAAAAATACTTTAAACTATAAACTGTGCCAACTTGGAGGATTTATGATATCCTATAGAGTATATGCTTCTTCTAAAGACGGTAGCTATAAGATCATTCAAATAGTCGTTTTCCACTATGTTTCAAATATCGTCTCATGTAAATTCTCGATTATTAATTCATTGTTAATCACTATTTTAATGTTTCTAGAGACAAAGCTACAAACTCATCCTTATTAATTTTTTAATGTAATATATTTTATTATAATTACAGATTCAACGCGATTGTAAGCAAAAGTGTTTTAAACCACGGCAACAACGCCATTTCTATCAACGGACACACGCGCCATTTTCTACCTTTTGGAAATGGTGTTAAAATAAACTATTTCTTTCCAAACAAAGAACACATCTATAAAGACAATGCGAATGCTGTAATTGATACAGTCACAGAAACAGCACAGACTTCTGAAGAGCCTGAAGTAGAAGAGACAGAAAAAGATGTTAACAAGCCTTTAGAGCACCCCGCAACTGTTAATGTTGAATCTCCTATTGTGAAAATGGAAGCAATTGAAGGGCCAATTGTTGAAATGGTTCATACACCCAAGGTCTTGCCTACAATGGTCATGCCTACAGTGGGGCCAATTCCTGAAGCAGAAACCGTAGAACACGCTGGGATTGAACCTCAAATAGAATCCAAAGAACAAGACGGTCAACATGATTCGGATGTTGCGTCATCTTACTATCATTCTAGAGTGTATTACGTTGGTTTTTAGTTTTTAAAATTGTTATTATTAATAAAACTTTGTTTATTTTAAGAAAATATTTTAATTATTACTTCATAAACCCTTTCTGACACTATAGGCTTTTGATGTTTTTTTGTTTTGTACAACTAATTAAGTGTAATAAACTGAAAGTCAAACTCAAAATAACTTTATTCAAGGTAGGTCTTTCTAAATACACTTTTGAATTGTATTTTTTACATTACCACCGTTTCGGAAGGCAGTTACCATATTAAGCAGTTACTAATATTTCAATATATATATATATATATATATATATATATATCTTATATATAACATTATTTCTCATTCTCGAAACAGTAATTACTTTTCACTAAATGCAAACTGTAATGTATTGTTGAGAGGCTCATGTTACAATATAATTATTTTGTAACGATGCCTACTTATGGTTGCGTCAAAGATTTCATAAAATCGTTAGTAAAATATAATTTCGGACTCATGAACTTTTTGATTTTGTTGTATTAAATTGAGTTATCTTTAACCCAATTGGCTACACATAACAGTTCCTAAAAGGGCCTTTTTATAATGTAAGCGTGATAGGTTTGTCATTCTGCACAATTGTGATTCAACCGAGTCGAAATATAATTCAAATACTTTACACATACCAAACGCATATCTTTTCAGCATTGGAACGGTACTCTCATTTTAAATGTAATACAAGCAATAAGCATTGCATTATACAATAATAAATTATATTAGTTTATATAAGGTACAGATTGGTTGAAACTTGAATAAATTAACTGGATGATATAAGAACCGTGCTATTTGTCTAGTAGTTAACGACTCTCAACTTGGCAGTCATGCATTCTTACCCAGGGTGAATAATTGTTCTTTCAGTACGCAAATATTACACACATGACGGAATAATGTTTCTTATTAAAAATGTGTACTTTATAAGTATCTATTGAGTGGTACTGCAGTGAAGAATGCTGTGATAAAAAGAGCCTTAATTAGCTTGATTTAGAAACTAATCAGAGACGTCATTTATATGGCGCTGAGTAATTTCTTATTAACGTACTCAGAGTTTTTATTATACAGCCTATTTTGAGATTGATGGGATTTAAAATTGTTAATTACATCTCTTTAATGTGTCCAAAAATATGAGTTTTTATTTTATTAATTGTTAAGGTTTAAAAGATCTTATAATTACTCAATGTCCTCCAGCTCAAGAATAACTATCAAATATTGTAACGGTTGTTATCTTCATCGTGTGTATCTAAAATTGTTTAATTGTTGCCTTGAATACAATTTTGAATTAAAATTGTGTTGTTAGCTCAACTGTTAAAAACCCAGTTTAAAACAAACAATAACTAATTTACCTAATAATGTTTTAGAGTATTGGTAAATTAATACAAATAATTTTATATTTAAAAAAGTAATTTAACTTTAATAATATATATAGTAATAAATATATGACTTGTAAATCGTAACTATTACACTATAATAATTATATAAACGAATTAAAAAATTTAGGCCCAATTATAATTTTCTGAGAAAAATATTAAATAAATTTATTTTCTTCACAAATGATACTTCTCGGTTAACTATAACTTTTACCATAAATATATAAAAGCAATTATCAGTCAGACAATACAATCCAAGAGTCATAGACAAAGGTATTAAGCACATTTCCATATATAGCGCCAATATCAAATGTCGCAACCCAATAGTGTGATTGGCAATGCAATTACTTTGATCCTATCGGATATCATCAGCAACTGGCGCCCCACCACGACGCCTCTTATGTTTTGTTTCTTATATAAAAAGAGTGCAAATCACTGCAATACCAGTCGACAAAGGCATTTGTCTAACAATGTTAGCTAAAGTAAGAGACGCTTAAAACTTATTCATACTCTATACCTGGAAGTTTTTATTGAAATTAAAATTATTTCTAGATCGTTATCCTGTGCGGTGTGGTAGCTGTTGCGAGTGCTGGTCTTTACCACCACGCTCCAGCTGTGTCGTCCCAGAATATCATACGCCATGATAACGTACACGAGACTCCAGTGCACTATGACGCTCCAGTCCACGCTGTGCCATCATACCACTCAGCCCCAGCTGTACACGCCTCTGCGGTGGTCCACGCTGCCCCGGTCGTCCATGCCGCTCCAGTCTACGCCGCCCCCGTGGTCCATGCCGCCCCAGTCCACGCCGTCCCTGCTTACCATGCTGCACCTGTACATGCCCCAGCCCATGTAGAGGACCACTATGTCGACGAATACGTAAGAAAATTTCATAAGAAATTATTGACAAAAAAATTAATTTAATAAAAATACTATATTCTAATCGGTAACTTTTGGTACACTAATGGCTTTCCAAAAAAATCGTGATTGGATATGATTGGATGGATAATTTAAAGCCTTTTTTCAGGCCCACCCAAAATACGGATACTCCTACTCAGTAGAAGACCCACACACCGGTGACCACAAGTCGCAACACGAGAGCCGCGACGGTGACGTAGTTAAGGGAGAGTACTCACTTTTGCAGCCTGATGGATCCTTCCGTAAGGTCACATACACCGCAGATCATCATAATGGGTAAATACGATCCACCTTTTAAAATAAAACTATTAAAACACTGTCGTATTAGTTCATCGGTTTCATATCATGACCAATTTGCTACGTTAACAAAGATTTTATCAAACAAACATTATTTAACTATAATTATCTCTGCTCACATAACATCTTATACTTCTTGGTTATGCAATTGTTTTAACTAGATCTTTTTTGTCCTTCTAAAGAATATTCACGTAAACTAAATCGTATAATATTAAAATGTGTTGACAGTTTATAATTACATAGTTAAATGGAACAGCGTGTAATAATGAAAGTAGGTCTGCATATTAACTGGAGCTGGTAGATGTCCACAACCGCTTCAAGCTGTTGCCTAACTTCGTTGCGAATATAAAGACCAATTTCGTAATAGGACTTGAGTTTTGATAAATTACTTGCGGATGTCAATTGTCATACGGTTATGCTTTATATCTCAGACCCATACAGCACAATAGCACAGATAACGTATTAATGATTAAAATAAAAACAGGGTCAACATAGAATATAAAAGTAAGCCAATACATAATATGTGAAGTGTTTGGAGGAAGAGGCATTCAATGTGTGTGTGTTGCTGTGTGATTTGAAGTTTTCTTCAATAGAATAACGATATACTGGTGAAATCAATATGAAAATGATGAGAGGCATTATTTATATAAGCTTTATGTATTTAATATAAATTTGTCAACAGATTCAACGCCGTGGTACACAACACCCCGCCAGTGATCCATCATCATTAAAAATCTCAACTGTGATATTAGATTAGGAAACCTTAGTTTAAATATTTGAAGCAAAGTCCTAGAATCTTGTGATACTATGTGAAGTTCATATTGAAATGGTTGGTTTTTTCAGATTGTTCCTTAATTTCTTTTCTTCTTTAGAAACATTGTACAAATTTAATGAAATTATATTTTTAAAAATATATGTTTTTATTTTATTGCACTTTTTATTTAATTAAACGGACGGCTTTATCGGTCATGAGCGATCTCATTCAGACAACCCAAACATGTTATCTACACCATCAACTTTCAAAAAATGCTATTTGACGCTTATTAGAGCTTTCGGGTTGAAATATAATCATAAAGCTTAATGTTACAAACGTACGTACTATGAAAACGTAAAACGTATGACGTAAATACGACACAATGAAAACGACATGTCTCTTTGTTTACGGCTCAAATTGAATCAGACAATAAGTTTTTCTGACAAAGTTCGTATAAGGCTTTAAAAGCACTCTGGTTCGTTATTTATTAATAAAGGCCATCTTTTTGCGACTGTGATAATGACTAGCTAAATTATTAATTCATGTTATTAAATGGTAATATTACAAAAAATATTTCTACAATCATACTACACCTCGTCATGAGTACGAACTTATACGACGCCATTGTTAAAACGGGCTGGAAGTGCACTCACGAACTGCCAGCTTCATGAGTGCGGCTTTGGGCGGCTACTTCACCTTTATTTATTAAGGCATACCAACAACACACATACAAACATAACTAAAACAAGAACACACACATGTGTGCATAAATTAAAGTATGCTCAGCATCACAAGTAAAGCAGTTGTGCCTGCTGCTCGTTTGTCCCTTATACTATAAAAAAAATTATCAATACACTCGTAAGAGGCAAAGCTAAGTTAAATAGTATACATAACATAGGCATATAATATATACCTAAAGAATGTAATTTAAAAATAAGAATAAAAAAATGTATTGAGTGTTCATTGTGTAATAATGACATTGAATTATTCTCAATGTAATATTTTGCGTGATCGTCGGCTGTTTGATTTAAGTTTGATTGCTCGCGTGTAATAAGTGTCTACGTGTACAGACATTTACAACAATTGGCTGTCATCAACCATTAACGAAAATTAACACTTACTCAACATTAATCAGTTATATTATAATTACATTCATTATTTGTTTATATAAGGAAACGATGAGCCTTTAATCGTGATACATCGATGGCTATTTTTTTATCTAAACTCACCGGCATATTCACAAATAAAAAGGTTGTATTACCAAAAAAGTTTTTGGTTAAAAGTTGGGTAAATATGGAATAAATTGGAATGAATTGAGGTCCATATTTGAGAAAAGATGTCAAAAAATAATGTCATAAGAAAGTTTAGGCTATTCCTGCTATTCAGTTCGAACCTTGGAAAATAAATAGGCTGACAACGCACCCACTTTCTGCCATATGAGTGTCTATATTCTGCGAGTTCACCTTTATGGTTTGAAACGAGAGATATACATTGTAGAATATCAATTACAATGTAAACACACCTCTCTAAAAACACCAGTTTTTGACAAATATCCTCAGCGAAAAAGTAAGAGTATTGTGATTAAATAATACAGATATGCGAATTTATACTAAATACAAAATACTTCACATGAACGTATTAAAAATCCTTAATTAAACATTGGCACATTGAATGATTAAAGAGGTTTTCTTTCACGTTGCCGCCATGACACAAGATAACGATGTATTCTTTGGACCGAAAGGTCTTGCCATATTAAATCACTTTTTTACCAATATCGAGTTACTTATGACCTTCAAAAGTTGCATTAATCTTGCTATGCGTGTGAGGGGAAACTGTGGTATGCGCCTGTGGTACACTGGTCGCAAAGTATTTCAATAAACAAGAATCATTAAGACTTATTTATCAGATCTGGACAACAGTTTTCGATGTTTTTTTTTATGAAGCAGCACCATAAAAGCGAAGTCACCTACAATAAAACCCAAAATCAAAATAATAATTCTAGTGTAATAATAATATTCTGCAATTAGCAAAGTCTCGTTTTGTTGTGACGTCATAACCATACAGACTATAATACGACAGACGTTATTAAATGCGCTAGTGAACTGCAGCTTTATATTATGCAACAGTTTACTGGATCACTCAGTGCAACCCAGAGCGCTACTTTCTTACTGGACCGGAATATAAAGGTGCGTTTACATGATGTCGATTTAATGTTTTTGTGTCAAAAATAAAAATGTTTTGTTTTTAACTAAACTAAACTATACCGTATATTCAGATTAGAAATAATAATCTAATATACTGTATATTAGATTTTATTGCAGCATCTAATAATTGATAATTAAATTGTATAAAGCTTCAATGTAATCGTACACACTTGTGAAAACACACTTTTTCACATTAAATAATAAAAAGCGACGAAATCAATTGGATTTGGTTATTTTTTTTGCAGTTAGCGACCACTCTCTATAACAAGTTAACAAACAGTTTAAAGTTAAAAGGAACTTTTAAACTGTTTCACTTTTGTTTAATATGAGTCGATTTTTGCCCACACTTTCAAAACACTGTGAAGTTTATTGAAGACCGTCAAAAATAGGTTACATATTCCATTTACGTATTCCTCATAGTAGTATGTGCAATTATAGTGAAAATTAAATTTACGCAAGTATACGAATTACGCACGTAATAAAAATGTTACTTATTTGGCTATTATAACATTAAGTAATCCGACCGTAAAAAAATACACATTCGGACAATTACTTGTATTTAATTTATAAACATTTTATTTTGTAGGCGTTAAATTTATAGGCGAGTTACTTATGGGGCTGCGAGTTTTTTAAAGTCCAAGACCGGGATAATGAGACTATCAAAACATATCCACAATAAACTAAGGAAAATAAGGATAATCAGAAAATGTTAATAATCTCACACGACATTATCATATCAGTTTTTAAAATACGTAACAACACACGTTATATTTAAACCTTATGTATAATATATATATTTAAGTAAAGAACACATTTTCACCAACGCCATTTTTTAATACTAATTATTTCGGCCGCACTTTAACCTTGGATGAAGCTTATTAAGTATCAGTGATGTAAGAAAGTTCGATCTCAGGTCGTATGTCAACCGGTTCTGTATTAAATGACATACGTTTATGTCAGCTATATAAAGTACCTCCCAACCCTTGTCCTTATCAATTGAGCCCAGCACTGCACCACACAACATGTACTTCAAAGTAAGATTTTATAATAATAAAAATCATATATCGTAGAACATATCCACTTAGTTTATACATTGAGAAATAGGAGTCTGTAAAATAGGAGGATTGTATTTCAGATCGCAGTTATCAGCTTCTTGGTGGCGGCCTGCCACGCTGGTCTCATCAGTGAAGGTCACTCTGCGTTGTCTTCCCAGAGCATCGTACGTCACGACCAGCCTACCGGCGCGTATGCACCGATCGTCTCTCACGCGGCACCAATCAGCCACGCTGGCCCCATCGCTATTACCCGCGAGTATGCTGAACAGAACGTAAGTAGAACTGTATTCTATTTAATAGGGTTTGTTTTTCGATATGACTTTCAAATCATGTTACTCTAATCGTGTGGATTTAAAACACCCATTTAACTTATTCATAAATGTTTCTTTACACAAAACGAAAAACATAATGATATTCAGAACTCCATCCCAAACGAAACTACTAAAAACTTCACAGCCAATTAATATATCAATTTGTGGGTAATAATCATTGACTATAAAAATTAATAGACGCAAGCACTTTTACATACAATTTAGCTACAATATTAAACCTACCAGTCCAATTTCAATTGAGCCTCATTGAAACAAGTTACTCAACGATGGTATTAAGTAATTTCGCCTAACATAAGTCACCTCAGTTGATATTGCTTTTACATTCCACGATCAATAGGGAAGTGATCTCGTTTATAATCGTATAATATACTATTAGATAAAGGGACTTGAATAAATTCAACCACTCTATTTATGATGCAACACTTTGCATATCCGCGAATTGCTACAAACAAAACAGCTCGCTAACTATCCCTTTAAAAATACTAACTAGGACATACTTTTTAATTTCCATACTTAGTTTTTTTTAAATTATTTATCAATAACAATTGTTACAGTATCGTACATAAAAGACACTACAGATAAACCATTTAATGGTTTTGGTCGTAATATACGTCTATCACACACACAGGATCTTTAAAAAAAATTTTTTAGTATTTTTTTTAATGTTACTCCAGTCATGCCTTCGACCACATTTGGAGGCATCGTATTATTAGTGAGACATATAAAGATTGTCTAGTTGTTGTATAGAACCTATTTATATTTACTCTCTATGAACTTCTTGTGGTCTGGTCTATAGTTATAGTGACGTTCAAAAGTTGTTGTTAACAATAATTGATTAAAGAATGTTTGAATTTAATTATATTTAGTATTGTTTTAATTAATAGCAAAGATTTTTACGTTTGTAATAAATAAGAAAATTAGTCACTGACAGATAGAAAAGCTATTTATGATTTCGATGACGTATATATAAACACTAGGAGCGTTTTATGTAATGGCTAAAACTCAATACATTCACAATATATGTCCCCAATGAGTATACAATTCGTTTAATAATTTAAAGCATCCATAGTTCCCATTAGACTTTTTTGCAAGCTATTACTTTTTATAATTTTAATTTAGTATTATAATTGTATGATAAAGTGAAGGGTGATAAAATTATATATCGGTAAAATATAACCCAATTAATGTTGTCATTGTGTAACTAGTCATGACAGTGTTTTGTAACGTTTGTTTTATCAATCACGTGATCACAACTGAAATTGCTAATATTACAACTGTTAATTTGTCTGTTAAAAAGCATAGTTATAAAGCATTAAAAATCGAATTTCATTAATGCTTTATATAAATATAATGATATATTTTATATATATATGATGGTGCTATTCATATTAATTGAGATATCCCGTATAATTATGTTATTAAAGAGGATTCCTTATAGGCGCCAGCTCACTACGAGTTCTCGTACTCGGTAGCAGACCCTCACACAGGTGACCACAAGTCCCAGCACGAGAGCCGCGAAGGTGATGTCGTAAGAGGACAATACTCTCTCGTCCAACCTGACGGTGCTGTCAGGACCGTGGAATACTCTGCTGATGATCACACCGGGTAAGCCCTTTTATCCATAGTGCGATTGGACCCGAGTGAATTGTGGTCTTTGTGATCATAAGCTCTCTCTGTTGACATTTTAGAAGACATCTTAACAGCATATCAAGTTGAAAATATTATTATTTTTCCTCAATTATGTGATATGTGTAAATAACAATTCATAGATATGCATAAACAAGAAACCTCTCTTATACCTTATGTAATTAAAGTTATTATTTTAACCTATTTAATTGAAAATATTGCGTAGTACCTGAAATTGTCGATAGGAAGTATTAAGGTTCACACACACAACATAGAACAGAGTTTCTTTTAGAAGAGTGGTCAAACGAGCAGGAGGCACACAAGATAGGTGAAGACGCCACCAATAGACAAGGCAAAAGGCCCGTGAAAGCGGTTATAAGAAAATTAAAATCGGGCGCCAGTTTTCATTTCTAACATCGATTTACATTTGCATAATTAATTATGTAATATTCGAAAGTCTTAAAAAATCTCATAACTATTCATGAAAACCAAAAAAAAAGCACCTAAAAACACTGGTGACGCTATTTACGGAACGGGAAAGTGTAACTTGAACTTGTGCCTGCATTACGTCATATGTGACCAGCTGATATTAACGCTACATTCAAAACAAGTGTTACACAAACCGTATCACCTAAACGGTAATCTTACTTGCTGTGGTATGACATACTGGTTATTTTCTTCATCATATGAGCTTATTTGACATTGGTGCTAACCATTATGCTTATATTCGTCTGAAACATTCGATTTAAATAACTGAATTACATTTGGTAGTGTTCGGTTCTGTAGGAATAGCAATGTAGAACAGCTGGCGTGACTAACAAGGCAAGGACATTGTGATTTATCTAAACGAACGTTTCGGCCAATAGATCTGATAAAATCACATCCAACACTCGGTTTTGCAACGTATGTAGTTTATATCAAGAATTCATTCAAATTTAATTGTTAACTTTATAGCTTCTTAGCTTTTAATTGAAGTAAATTTTATCTAAAATTATTGTTTATTCTTAACAGATTTAATGCCGTTGTACACAACTCAGCGCCATCAGAGCACGCTGCTGCAGCCCAGGCTCAGGCTGTTCCAATTGCCCATGCTGGTCCCATCGTCCACGCCGCCCCCATTGTTCACCATGCACCGATTATACACACTGCTCCCCTCGTCCATGCCCCATTGGTCCATGGCCCAATCTTGACCCACCATTAAGTATTTTAGTTATAAACAATAGAAATAAAACGTATTTATAAATGAAATCTTTCATTTTGACGTAGTGATAAACAAAAGACATTACATACAAAGAATTCTTATTTAAAACTAGTTGAATACCTAATAGAAACTGAATACAGTTAGTAATATTAATTTAATATATTAATTGACTAATAGCATGTGAAAAGCAGTAAGTAGAATTCTGAAAAATGTAAAAATCTCTATGGTTTACGTGACAGGTTCTTCCGTTCTCATTACAAAATTATGTTAATCCAGCTTCGGAAGTATTCTTCTGCAATAGCATTGTTCACTTACTATTGTTCTTAGCTTCCGAGCTGCATATATTTGTTTACGCAATGAATTAATTTAAGCGTAACGGTATCCGTTAAAAAAACATTATTTTCTATCACGTCTTGCTAATTGGGTTCGATTTTACGCTTTTGCGCTGCTAAATTGGTTTTGAAGATTAATTGTTATAGCTTTATGATATGTTCGTCTTAGATTGTATTGAATATTTTCTGAAATATGATTACGATACAACACTTTTATGCAAAATTACGTCAAACTCAAACTCAAAATATCTTTATTCAAGTAGGTCTTTATAAAGTATACACTACCACCGGTTCGGAAGGCAGTCATCTACCGAGAAGAACCGGCAAGAAACTCGATAGTTCGATAGCCGTCTTAAATTAACTTGTTGATTTAATTCATAAAAATAATATTTATAAACCACTGATAAGCTATTTTACTTGTATAAACCAAATCATACTATATCATATATGAAACAAAAAACAGACGGTGTAAAGGATATATATATTTTATTAGAAATCATTTTTATATAATTTTTTAAAATCTATATTAATTTTTTGAAACAGTAAAACGAAGCCCATACAAATAACGTCTCAATGTAATCATTATGTGTAACTCCTTAAATATCAAGATCAAATAAGCAATTGAGGTCAATTCGAAAATAGGTATACAATTAACATGATTAATTTCGTGTCATCTTCGCCAAGTTTTAATTTACATCGGAAATAACGAAACAATCAATATTTCGTAAACACCCTATGTAAAGATTTATTTTATTAATAAACTTATTTTGAATCGGTCAATTATTATTTTCCTTCTATTAATAAGATGCGAACTAGTCAAAAGAAAAACTACTTAAAACATATATATATATATAATCTAATATTATGTCGTTTTTAACATTCCTTAAACTTTAACTAGATTTTTAAACCTTTGAAACATTATTTTAGAAGAATTTTAGAGAATAACATTATATATACGTCCTTATTACTATCAGAATGAAGGCTATAATAAACTAAACAAGACCTAATGTACCTACTATAACGTCAATATTCAAACATGGAACACAATATTTAAAAGTGGAATACATATATCTAACAATTAGTTTGAACATTGTAAACAATAAATTGTCTGAATTTACGAATTACATCAATCAATACGCCCGTGGGCGTGTGAGCTTGTGTAACAATACATAATTACTTTGCACTTACGTAATATCTTGAATTTACGAAAAATTGTTTCGCGTTACTCCAATTTATAAATTAATTCTCGACCATGGCTTACATCAAGACGTGTGACGCATTGGCTTAGGAAATTGTATGTGTTACATACTCTTATTAAATACATAACAGTTTTTCATATTTTTTATTATACCACAAGTATGTAAATAAACGGGCATTAATCATTTTTTTTCATCAACGTTTCTAGTTAATAATTTAACAGGTATTCCCGAACCGTTATGACTTGGGGACCATCAAGAAAAGAGCGTGTCTCTTTCTAAGAGGCCGGCAACTCACTTGTAAGCCTTCTGGCTGTTTCTGGTGTCCATGGGCGGCGATAAACACTTCACTGAAAGTGACCCGCCTGCTCGTTTGCCTCCTGTTACATAAAAAAAATTACTTACATATAATACAAACTTTTTTTATTTTAAAACAAAACTCCAATAGGCCTAAATTAAGTGGGTTTTTTTCAAATACAACTCGACCTTTAAATGGCTCATAAATTTACATAAAATTGCATTTTAACAACATTAACATGTAATTAACTGCATATGTAATCTAAAAGGTAATTTCTTTCTGGAGATTAAGCATCGGAGTCAGGGTGAAGGTCCGCTCTAAGTAGTCTCAAAATTATAAACTTTTAAGGAATTTTTAATTTTTCCAGATGGTATTCTATAGCCAACCTTCAAACTAACACACACATACAGTGGGTTGTCTGGAAGAGATCGCTTATTAGCGATAAGGCCGCCCGTTGCTCTTATATGTCCTAACATCTGTTAACGTCATTTGCTTCTAGTGTTTAAGTGCGATAAAGTGTAAAGAAATAAATAAATACACGATTAAAACGAAGCCATACCTAAGTTACAACGGTCTCATCTTAATTACAATATTGTCC
Organism: Leptophobia aripa; assembly: GCA_951799465.1. NCBI lineage: Eukaryota > Metazoa > Arthropoda > Insecta > Lepidoptera > Pieridae > Leptophobia > Leptophobia aripa. The sequence continues at coordinate 376,981 of OX637269.1, read as the reverse complement.
AGAAACTTACTTCTTACGATTTGCATAATCGTAAAGTCCTTTACGTTTACTCTAAACGTTAATAAGCAGGAATAATCTTCTTCTTCTAAGAGTACCTCTCGAACTAACGAAGGTTGACAATCAGCTTCCATCAGCATCTTTAGTTCGCTAGCTAATCTGTTCCATTCCCAAATATAACGCAACAATACGAAGCTTAAACTCATCTAGGGTTAAATAGTATAATTCACAAACGTATATTTAATATGAATTTAATAAACTCGTCATATATATAAAATTTGATAGAATTTAATCTTGACAACACTACGGTTGATTTAATTTTAATCAGTGAGACGTATCGCTTGTTTGCAATAGTATTAATTTTAGTAGTTGACAAGAAAGAGGTAACATGCCTTAACATATTCAATTTCATCGTTCTTTGAATGTATACTATATCTAGATCTTATCCATATATCTTAACAATACATAACTACCAAAAATATGTATAAACATTCTAACATAATACAGTTATATAATAATTTTAATTAACAGTAAATCATGTGCTAACCTAGATTAAGGATTACATAGATAGATTACTTATTAAAATAATATATATTCATTAATAACGAAAGTCATTTAACAAAAGCCGTATCATTTTATTTGTCTGTATTTTTTACTGTGAGTTTATATTCTATAATAAATCATAATGCCTACTTTAAATGATCAACCTAAAATACAGAGAACAGTGTTAATAATATAAAAATTAATTAAAATGACCAACCTAAAGCACTGAGAACAGTGTTAATCATATAAATTTAATTAATAATTAAAAGATAAGTGTTAATCCTAACTGCTAATAGTAAAACTAGATTACGCGTTCGTTTTAAACAATAAAACTTAGTCTGTGGCACCATAAATGTTCTGGAAGTCATACTTAAAAATAAGCCCTATTAACCAAGAAATGTTGCTTATTTAGATATGAATCGCAGTCGTCGCATATTGGTCACGTAAAACAAAAGACAAGCTAGAGAAGACAGAGAAACGTGATCGAGATACCATGTGATTTGTTACCCTATTATGAATGTTTAAAATGTTTTATGAGGTAATGTATGTATAGAGATTTATCATTTCCGTCTTTTGTTGATAAAAATTGTATGATGAAAATGTATTCTTCATTCATATTGAAGCCAAGTGTTATTTGGTATATTATTTTCTGGCAATGCTTTGTAGCTTCCTGGCATTGCAGGTGTCCATGGGATATTACTTCACAAAAAAGCCCGAATAATAAAAAAAATCTATACGGAAACTATCATAACATGGGTGTGTGCGCGATCATAACATAACTATGTGCGCCTTTATGGTGTGCCTCCCGCTCGTTTGCCTCCTCTTTTATAAAAAAAATGACTAGAATTGGCTTGTATTAAATTACAATTATTATACCTTGCTATAGACGTTAAACTATGTGTTATTGAAGTTTTACACATTAGCTTTTAAGCTTAACACCTCCAACCTACAATATAGACTATAATTCTATCAAGTTTCGGGTAAAATCATAGAAACATAAATTATATCACGTATTTTAAATTAAAAAAAAACAATGTTCTCTTTATACATAAACAAAGAAAATAAGTGAGAAAAATATGCTCCATTTTCTATTGTTTACGATTAATTTCCCTTGAACTGCAATACAATAATTTTACGTAATTACAACATTATCAAATCGCTGTGTTCTTGCGTAGACGCCGCGTACGAAGCCGCATCTCGCTGCTTAACATAATATAAAAGTCGGTGGTGTACCTTCTTGGTATCAGTCGTGTGTGGTCGGTCTGACGAAGCAAACCCTATTCAAACGAAATGTTCGTGAAAGTAAGTGGATTTTGTGTTTTATCCCATTCAAAGTGAAAGGATAAACGAATAATTTGGTGTTTTATACAATTAATGACGCACAAAATAATTCAATATAATGTCTTCTCGTCGTCACCTAGGCTTTATTTTGGTTGTATTTTTGTATTTAGAAATTATTTCTTAACTTAAACAAAATTCAACAAAAATCAGTTTTGCCATTTCATAATATTTATCAAGCAGCAGGCGTAATAATTCGGCTATAATATGATTGATTCATACTGCAGTTGTCTTCCCCGACTACAGTCTTAGGGATTCTTTTGCCAAGATTTGGCAAGATATTGGCATATCATTTTTCAGTTATTGAATAATTTCAGTTCAGGCCAAAACTCCCAGTAGGAACCTCTTTTAATGTAGTTGGCTGACAGTTCCCCGGGCATCACGGAACGGCTGTAATATAATCTTTATTTTTATAAAAAAATACAAAAAATAAAGGCCAATAAATCTTATAGACAACTCCAAATAAATAGGGATAAAAGTTTTGTATTTGTCCGAATAATCTCGCCATGCACACGCACATCTTTTCGAGTGGGTTTAATGTTTGATTGAATTCATAGGCCGCAGTAATCCTGTCCGTGGTAGCAGTAGCAGCAGCCGGTGTGGTGCACCTTGGTGGATATGCCGGTGAGGGCTACGGCCACGAGGCTGTCGCGTACGCGCCAGTTGCCCACCTTGCATATGAAGCCCATGACCAGCACGTTGATTATCATGTAAGTTTCTAATTTTATTATTTTCACAATTCACCAACGATCTTTCCACCGATGTAGACATTTATACCGTGACACGGTTTGTTTATTAACTAGATTAATTTGGAAAAAAATGCAATCACTTAACCTAAACTGTAAATATACATTTACAAAAATATATCATTTAAATTAATTTAGTTATATAAATATAATCTAAATTGTGAAATTAGTGACGATACAGTATTTTAGTTTTAACTGTTTAACTCTGAAAATATGCACACAAGTTACTATAAACTTTAATAAATATTCAGTCTTAAAAGTCTGTAAAAGCTTGATTAGAGAATATAATATTTAAGACATTTCGAGTGAACGTTTTCCAAGTACCTTAAACGCCTCGTTACAGCTTGTGCTAAAACACACACAATAACTCTGAGCATACCACAATAAATAGCCTACACAATGGCTTGCACAATAAACAAACACAAAATTAAATGAACTCAACCCACAATTTAGTTTCGGTATATAATGACCGCGGGACGCAATAAGAGCACGTATGTTTCACAATCTCCTGAGAAAAAACAACAAACATTATGGTCATGGGCATTCGCAACACTTGGCACCTAAGCATTAGCAAATAAAGGAAACTTAGATTTCATCAAATGTACAAAAACTATATTTCTAAAAATACATTTAGAAATACGTAATAACACTGTATGTGCCTGTATATGCCTGCACAAAGATTCACATTGTCATAGCAATGTTTAATCTGTACAATTGTGAAATTATCAGTCAATAAACAAAAGAGTAACCATAAATTCAAATATAGTTTGTTCTCCACCATAAAGTGGATGCCGTAATACAATAGTAACTAATTGTTACTTGCGCAATTCTGACGTGTTGTTACCCTATTAACGTATCGCTTCCGGGATAAATATCTGCAAACAATCCAGCTTTACTTTTACCAATATTACGTCATTGGGTTCTCACTAAACTCGCTGCGAATTATATGTTAGCCTATTCGTAACAAAGTCACGCGAATCATCACCTGTTGCATTCATAAAGTATGTAATTAACGAATGTTAATTTTTTCATGTAATCAGCAAGCCAATATTAAATTATTACGTTGCGTATAATTAATTTCAATACTAATAATATCGCTTGTATTATTATAAGCTCATATATATATATATATATATATAAAATAAAACGGAGCAATAAAATTGATTTAAAGAGCATTTTAATAAAATTATAACCTAGATGATATAACAGTTACAAAACAAAAGGAAATGACATCTAATATACCATTTACGTTGTCATAAATAGAGCGTCATAAGTTATAATTTGATAATAGCCATTATGCAACGATCGAATCCTGTTCGTGACTCTAGAGCCAATATCTGTGCTCGTTCTCCCAGGACATTGTGAAATTGAGATAATGACAGACATCAACGAAATCGTTTGCGAACTGTATACACATTTAATAACAGATACGGATTACGTTTGCTTGCGTAAATGCGACACTTTTAATAGAGGATGCGTCGATTGAATCAACAGGACGTATGCAATTATGGTGTTTAATTAATTTCTTTTTTGTACGTTACAAATGAGCTGAGTAAAGAAAAAATAAGCTTATTAAATATTGATGATAGAAAAAACGGTGTGCGCGTTTAAGTCTAATACAAAGAAGGATCTACCAAGTATTTCTATTTAATAGTTTTTACAATCAATTTTTAACATAACAAAATATATTAATTATACAGTTTTAACGGAATCAACACTCATGTACTTAAGAATAATACAGTTAGTCCATTGTCCCATATTTATTTATTTATATATTTTGTATTGTTATCTATTGTTAATTATTACATTATATATAGTCACTCTTTGGTTGGTTAACTGACTTTTGAGTTTATCTGGAAATTTGTATGTCAACCTAATCTCACACATACTAAATTTGTGATTATATAAATTAATAATAAACATATGTTTCTAAAACAAAAGTTGTTCCTTAACATCAATAAAATTTAATTAATATATATTTTAGGCCCATCCTAAATACGACTACTCATACTCCGTGTCGGACCCACATACCGGTGACCACAAGACGCAGCACGAGGCGCGCGATGGTGACGTCGTCAAGGGAGAGTACTCTCTCCTCCAACCTGATGGCTCTTTCCGCAAGGTCACCTACACTGCTGACGACCACAACGGGTAATTTTAACATCATTTTCATTAGTTTATAACAGTTTTTTTATTATTATTTAGCCAAAGAAACATACAAGATTAAATTAAGATACTTGACTTACATAGATAATATTTAATTTTTTTATTTACAGTTTCAACGCGGTAGTTCACAACACAGCACCAGTACATGCCGAGTACCACTAAGGTGGTGTGGGCCGTGAGGGAAAGCTCCTATGTGATATTACGTGTACCTTATTTTAAATAGTCTTTAGTCGGCAACGAACTTTATGTTATAAGACTGCGGCGAATAAACTTTACAAAACATTTATGTATTTTATTTGTTTTTAGAACCATTTTACTAATACCTTCTACAGTAATATTATTTTTTTATTAGGTAATTTATACCAAAAAATTGTTTGTTCTAACCTAAAACCTTTGGTTATGTTATGAGAATCTCTTATGTTGGCGTAAATGGCCGTAAAAGTGCTCACGATTTATCCGATTATTTTAACTTTCTATAGATTATAACGAGAATGAATGAAGAAATTATAATTAATATTATATGAGAAAAATATGAATTTTACATACATACACTAAAGTTACATTATACTTTATAAAATAAATAATATAATATACTTTATAAAATAATTTATAAAAGAAAAAACAAGAATAAACATGCAAACAAATACAGAAACAGTTATCCAAAATAGTTTAGTTATAATAAAAGGTTAACTTATTAAAAAAAACAGTCTTTTATTAACATCCTATATACTTGAATGTCCATTGATTTTATGCGTATAACAAACAACTATCTTGTGGAAATAAAACTCCGTACGAATATATATTTACGCCAACTATGAGCCAGAGGAAAAACAAAGAGTGTATTCGTGTGTGTCTATCTATATATGTAACGTCAATAATACCTTTTTTAAAATAATTATTCATTCGTTTGAAATACTTGGTTGCATAATTATTTTATAACTGTCAGTTTTCATATTATAATTTATTTTATTGTAACTCAAAAATATATGGCAAATTGTTGCCTTAATTTAACAAAATAAAGTCGCAAAAATTACTTGAATTGTGATATATTCTTCTTCCAACAGTAATATAATAGTTTTATTTGTTTGATCCTGTCCATACCTTCTTGTTTCGATTATCTTTTTATAAACAAAATAATACAACCTATTTTATGTAGTTAAACTATATATGTATAAAACAACTAAAATAAACAAAATATACAAAGAGGCATTCATACATATTGAGGACGTCGAGCGTTATTGCTAATCAAAAAAAAACAGGCATTACTATTTATTCGCAGGCCGGTAGTAGACTTTCAAAACAAGAATCGCTTATAATTTACTAACTGGGTAGCTCAATTTAAAGTTCTCAAGTAAATGGGAATGGAATGTTAATTTCTCTAAATTCTATATATAAACAGATAATTTGTCGATTTTTTAGATATTATTATAAAAAACACTATTTTTTTAAAAGTAATATAAAAATAACGACAGTAACCTTCTAATTGTGTAAGGTATGTTATATTAATAAAAAGGATAACAATAACATCACACATTTTACACACAGTAGGTTGGGGGTAAGCGATTTAAAGCTTATGTATTAATATCAGCGTGTTTAATTCATTTGATAAAAGAAATATTCCGTATTATTCTAATAATAATAAAGCCCTATATTTCTGGCATAAATATTACACACATTAACTTGTATTCGTTCATCTGGGTGCCTGTTTCTGGAAAAAGTGTCCTCCTTATTCCGTCACTCTTCTGTGCACAGCGTAAATTTCTGCTATGTGCCCCTCACCGAATACCTATGTATTATAATATACCTATTAATTTTATACAAACCATTGAATAAAGAAATAAGTATCCACTCATAATGGCCAAGCAGTATAGACGCACCAAATATCACGCGTTTGATGAAATTAACATAATTACGTGAAAGGTTTGCGTACTTAGATAAATGATGTTCCCCGAAAATAACACGATAGGAACTAAACGTTCTCCAAAACAAAAGTAATTGTCACGCCAATTTGAATAGTTTTTGTAATATCCGTGGTCTGAATACGAAGATGGAAACTTAGCTTCTGTTAAACGCTTATTAGCATATTGATTGTTAACTTCTTTTCATGTGCTCAGCGACATTGATGGTTGGTCTCGGTGTTACAGAACAGCATAATTTAACAAACAATGCATCACTTAAAAGACGGCAGATCTAAAGGAAAAAATCAGTTGTCTTCCACAAATCGGCAAGAATGATTACTCCTCGTGTAAGTCCTAATAGTGAACAATTTTCAAAATAACAAGTTTTATGTATATTTTATTTTCTTTCAGACAATCGTCTTTGGATTTATCCATAGTGCTCTGTGTGCGTCGTTTTCCAATGTCGTTGTGCGCAGTGGCTCCGAAGTGATCCCATTGGAATATATAAACTATGGTGGTCCATTATCTGTTGCTGGACCGCAATATGCTCAAATATCTGTGGCACCTGTGGAAACGATCGTCTCATTATCGAATGGCCGGCCATGCGTGTCACCTTGCGTTATTGCAAACACGCCAATCTCCGGTCTGGCGCCAATAGCCACGGCTAATGCTCAAATTGTAGCTTATAAGTCCCCGGTCAATGTACCGATTGTATTGGCAAATACCGATGTAAGTATATATTTCAATATGAAGCTTTTATTTTGACATTCCATAGTTCAAAAAGTTCACTTATCAACATGAGTATAACCTGCGCTATTCCATCTTGAAAGTGCAGTTCACCACTCCTCTTTTTATGGTTCTTTTGTCATGAATAAAAAAAGGAAAAAAAGTCAAGGTTCGTTAATATAAGATTAGGATATATTTTTATCACCTTGGAAGATTATGTCTTGTGTAGATTAAAAATATAATAAATATTTTAAGGATTCTGGTGGCTATCAATACGCATACGCGGTTTATGATGAAGGTACTGGTGATAAAAAGACACAAAGTGAACGAAGCGATGGCTCCGTAGTTCAAGGACAGTACTCATTTATACAACCTGATGGCTTACGACGAGATGTTTTCTATACAGCTGATGATATTAAAGGGTAATTATTCAAACTCAATAATTCCCCATATAAGGACCGGTATTGTAAAATATTATTTTTTAGGTTCAATGCTGTGGTGAAAACTGTAGCTCCCGAACCAGAGCCTAGCAAAGAGGAACCAACGGAAGAATCTCAAGAGAGCAAAGAAACTCCCTGTAAAAAAAACGAACAGTTAGTAGAGGCACCGAATAGCGAAGAAAAGCCAACGGAAGCTACAGCTGAAATCACTGAAGCCAGTGCAGAACTTGAAAGCACTGAAGCTGTTAATACTGAAGCGGTTAACATAGAAACAACAAGCACCGAGTCACAGAGCACTGAGACTGTTGAAGCGAAGAGTGAAGAAAAAACAAGTGAAGACGAGCCCAAACCAACTGAACTAATCAAACCTGAATTAGAGCCAAACGCTGTCGTCTCATATAGCGATATTATAGATTGTTTACAATCGAAGAGAGTAGCGGCCGCCAAAAGTATTTCGCCTCTAACCTACATCTTGGTACCTGCGGCCGTATCAAAACCGTGTTAAATTTATTGTTTTATATATTCAAATGTCACAAACACCATCTAGTCGTAAAATTTTATGATGAACCTCATATAAGTGTATGAGACATGAGCTTGTAAATTGTAATAAATTGTTCACGCATTTTTTATATTCTTTCGTCTCTGCTTTTTGCATCAAAAGATTTTTTTAAAAGATTACTCATACCTCTTTAGTTGTTTTAAGACAAGTGGATCAACCGTAATCTGTAACCGACACATACATGTCCTTGATTTTTGCATGAAAACCTTCAAAGCAAAACATGCGATTTGTGACCTCACTTGGCCAAAATATTGTATCATAATCCATATTTTACCCAAAAATATCGTAATTAATTTTCATTAGGCACAATTTAACATAGTTTCAGTGGCATTTATATTACAACATACTTATGTTACAATTATGAGGTAAGTATGTTATGTTTCAAAACATATTTTTAGTTGGGCGTTTTGTGAACAAATAAACATTTTGAAATATTAACGCCTTTTATTAGTAGGCCTCTTTTACCGCGGACGCAATGGCATAATTAATTACATATTTTGAAATGCGATTCGTACTAATGTATCCTTTATCTGTTTATTCACACTAAGATGCCTGGGAATGAATACTCATAAGTAGCCACTTTGCAAATTCGTCAACTTAGTCTTATTATTAAGATATCTCGTTTTTTTATTTCCTTTAAATGAATAATAATATAATCATATTATTAATTAACAATAAAATGAACTAAATACATTAAATATTAAACAATCAACATTTAAAATGTTGAACAAGAGAAGCAGTAAAATCTCTAAAGTTCATATCTCATATGTGTCACAAAGTTACAATTCCAATCATATTTCCCACACTGGCTAAGATTTTTTTACCTTTTCAGAACGATTGTGATTTAGGAAGTTATGAATCACATTCAAAATACCAATAAAATTGCAAGCATTGTATTCGCGCCTATTACGATTTCGTGTTTGTATAAACGACCTTGACGCTGTGTCAGAGTTAGAGTCAAGGTGCGCGCACGCATTTCTTTGCCCCACTCCACAATTACTAGATCGCGTTCTATAAAATCGTTGAGCAGGACCGTTGACATCATACAAACTCATTTGTTTCAAAGTACATACAAAATGTTCAGCAAAGTGAGTTTTCTATAAATTTAATATTTTATTTATATATTGAGCGTATAAAAACAGTGCTTCTATTACAGATCGTAGCTTTTGGTGCTTTCTTGGCGGCTGCCAACGCTTACGGACATGGCCAAGCTGTGTCCTCCCAAAGCATTGTCCACCATGGTGGATACGCCGCTCCTTTGGCCCACGGGCATGGAGCCCAACTAGCGTATGCTGCTCCAGTAGCATATGCTGCCCCAGTAGCCTATGCCGCTCCCGCTGCCCACTACGATGGACATGACACCTATGTAAGTAACAAACTTGCTAAGCTTTTAATAAATTTTACCCTTTATGGTATAATATATTTTTATGATGATAATAGGCCCACCCAAAATACGACTTCTCCTACTCCGTGGCTGACCCCCACACCGGAGACCACAAAACCCAGCACGAGAGCCGCGACGGTGACGCCGTCCACGGCTCCTACTCCCTGGTGCAGCCCGATGGCTCCCTGAGACAGGTCCACTACACCGCTGATGACCACAACGGGTAAGTTTGTATTAAATATTGTTAAATGAATAGCAATTTTTTTCGTAGCATTTATAAATAAGTTAATATTAAGTTGTAAGTAATCCCTTGTTATTTTTTGTAGATTCAACGCGGTCGTCCACAACTCTGCCCCATCAGTGCACCCAGTCCATGCCCCAGCCTACCACCACCAGTACTAAACAAATATCTCAACTCTTACCGTGTGATGCTATTTATAATTTGTACCGTGATTTCTGTAAATAAAGTGTGAATGATTCTAATTTCATTTTTTTCATTATTTTAAATCGCTTCACCATTATAAACTACTATGTATGAATCTTTTAGCACTTTGCAGATTTTTTAGCCTAATTTCATTCGATCTTCTTAAAACCTTATTTCTTATTACAAGAACAAAAAAAAATATTTTTATATAACATATTTATTTAAAAAAACAGTTATTCTAACAAATATATATAACTTTAAGCCTAATTTCAAGGTATTAGAAAAACGTAAGGATCTCCATGAACTTTCCTTAAAAAATAAAAACGCTAAATTTTGTATTATGTACACATAAAATTCATAACAGAATAATTTGCAAACACTTAGGTGGCTAACCTGAGGATTCGCTTCATTATATTTATGGACTTCAAGGCACACCTGACTATAACTTTCACCTAACAAGAAAATGCAAGTATCATATAGTAGGAAGGAGAATAAATAGATCGAAGGCATATTAAATAAAACGCACAATTCAATAAAGATTAATAATAATAAAAAAATATTTTGTACTGTGTCTGTTATTTATAGTTAAAGCCTTCACGTTGTGGCATATGAAGAATTGATACTATTTTAGCATGCTACACCAGCAAATATTTTTTACCCAGATTCATTTCAGTGTACCGTGCGCTTGTAGAGACAATTTTTTTTTGACGATTATTCAATTTTGAATAATCTAATTTTTGATTTGAAAATCTGTATCATTTATTTATTTACACTTTATTGCACTTAAACAGTAGAAGTAAATGACGTTAATAGATGTTAGTAGATATATAAGAGCAACGGGTGGCCTTATCGATAATAAGCGATCTCTTCCAGACAACCCACATTTGTAAGTACACTGTAAATATTGTAAATAATAGTGCCTTGTTCCATTTCGTCACATTTAAAAAACCTCACTTTGTCATATTATTTGAATGTAATCTGTGGAATTTTTATTTTATTTCTCTAACCCGGCCAATAGGCCGGTAAAATTTGAAATGGTAACATGTTAATATCAATAGACACACACAATTTGCATCATAACCATACAAAAAAGTGACCCACAATTTTTAATTTATGACAAGGTTTTGTAATCTATGCTTTTTTAGGTGGTTGCGGTTGATCACAAAAACTATAACAAGCGACACGTTTGAGACAAGAGTAGCACAGAGACAAGAATCTGTGATACTTGTATGAGTTTAAAATAGTAGATTCACCGAACTTTATATCGCGAATCTTATACGAATCACGCTGTATATTAAACAAATACACATAATAGCAATAATATTCTGAAGGTCTTGAGTGTATTTAATAATAATAGTATTTTAGTTAAAAAAAACGTGCGTACTTTGCATAATCTAGATAGTTAATCTTACAAGGTTTTTTTTATTTAAAGTATTAAAGATCGAGTGAACATGAAAATTTGGCTTTTAGTAAATCTAAGTTATATTTTAATTATTAAATCTATGGTTTATTTTGAAAATATTGTTTATTTAATATGTAAGTTCTTAACATCAATAGACGAAGACTTTTTCAATACGGAGGAATAAGTTACAAATAGTTAATAGTATTTTTCCATCAAAATTTGAGTTTTTATTAAAACTTGTAATTCACAGTTAACAATGAACTTATCCATATCACGTCTTACACAAAATCGTTACATTGCGACCTTTAACATAAATGAATTCTTTTGCAATGTTTATAATTACTCTATTAAGCAATTAGTGTAGTCTGAATATTTTCAGTTTACATTAAGTAATTAAAAACTGTAGATCAAGACAGATTTTTACTTTATCTGTAATACAATTAAATATTAAGTTATATATGATTGTTTAGTTGTTTTTTTTTTAATTGAATACCTGTAATGCTGTGCATCCCTATAATTTATGCACATACATGCCTTGTGGGTTTGTTTTTTTGGAATTTTGTTCGGGTTATGTTTGTATGTGTATTGTTGGTGTGCCTTATTAAATAAACATATTAAGTTATATTTTAATGGATAACTAATGGAGTCTGATTGTATTCATTTAAAGGGATAGGCTTCCAATTAAGATAAAAAATGGATGGCTTAGTAAGTAGACTTTTTAAATGTATTAGATGAACACTTATAGAAAACAAGATACAATTTAAAGCGAATATATTAAAATAACCAACAATCTATTAACATTGAGTAGAACAGAATTGAAATGTTTGGCAGCTCCATGACATACATAACAGCTTTTTTAATAATGGGTTTTCAATACTCTATTGTAAAAACTAAAGCAAGGTCTTATCAACCCCACCAATTGGTATCGATTGTTGAATATATAAAAACCAATAGTTGACGTTAACATTCATCATTGATATTCTAATCAAAGCAAAATGTTCAGCAAAGTGAGTTATTTAGCCAATTAATAATTTTATTAATAATTTGAATCGTTATAGTACAAATCTGGCATTCTTTGTAGTTTCGTATATATATATATATATATATATATTGAAAATAACATTGAGTTCCTAATAAAATTTGCGTGTTTCTAGATCATATCTATCGGAGCCATCCTGGCGGTAGCCAACGCTGGTTACTACGCTCACGGACCAGCTGTGTCGTCCCAAAGCATTGTCCGCCATGACGAAGCTTTAGGGCACTTGGCTCCAGCATACGCGGTGCCATTGTCATATTCTGCCCCTCTGTCGTACGCTGCTCCCTTGTCTTACGCTGGATCCTACGAAGGACATGATGAACACGTAATTATATTTTGTTTTATGTCACTTAAGGCTATAAGACTACAGGCCCTTAAGTCGTAACGGTACGGGATGACCTGCGCTGGCTCAATAACATTTAGTACACAACTACGATTTTCTTTCGTCAGTTTGGGAAAGATCTAAATTGAAAGGCGTATGGCATTAATGTCAATTAATTTCAAAAGTATGAAAAATAATGTATAATCATATTATTTGGTAATAGGCCTACCCAAAATACGACTTCGCTTACTCCGTGGCTGACCCCCACACCGGTGACCACAAATCACAACACGAAAGCCGCGACGGTGATGCAGTCCATGGCTCCTACTCTCTTGTGCAGCCTGATGGCGCTCTCAGGGAGGTCCATTACACCGCTGATGACCACAACGGGTAAGATTAACATACCTAAACTTTCACATCATAAAGACTAAGGATGGTATTAATTTTGACTCATTCTGATTTGCAATAAATTTTGTTTACAGTTTCAATGCGGTCGTGCACACCTCTGGCCCGTCCTACCACCCTCAGCCAGCCTACCATCACTACTGATTACTAATATTGTATTTTACTTATTTATTTCAAATATACAAAAATACTATATGTTAAAACTGGCTGTTTATGGGCGGAGTGTTGTCATTTTTGGCGGCTCGCAGGCTCGACTCCTGTCCTCATATAAAGCATTGTCTAAATTAACCGATTAAACTAACCATCTATAAAATATCTTACCGTAGTCACACAGTCAGAATACTACGAATCCTTAATAGTAGTGTTTCCTGAGGCGGCTGTTCTAATGAAATAAAGATTTTAAAAACAATTCTGTTACACGTTAATTAATTACATAAAGTATTAGCTACTCTATAATAAGAATAAGAATACCACTTATTTAGTGTGACCTTAAAGATCTTAAAATAGGTTTTGTATTTGGTAAATGTAATAATATTAAACATTAACAGTTTGTTTTATCGCATATTGCATTATAGCAGAAATACTTAAAGAAAACTTACTGCCTATATAAACGTATGCCTCTTGGCATATGAGAGTAATGAAATTTTAAATAACGCAATTAAGACTTTATTTAGTTGGGCTTATAATAAACCTTTCACTATCCATGGTATGTAGTAATTACTTATGTCAAATATATTAATGTTACAAAAATAATTGCCTAATTTTACATTGTAAGAACATATTGATTTGGCTTTTCTGTTGATGCAATATAAGGCTATACAATCCTGTATGACAAATGACACATGTTGGTTAATAACGTTAAATTATATAGTTTAGACAGAAAAACTAACACACATTGATCTACATAAAATATCCTCCAAGAATAATGGATAAACAACAAAAATATATTAATGCACGTGTATCTCATTTGTGCATGTATGGGTGTGTGAGTTTATTTAATTCGGCTTCTTGCTGACCTATTTATGTTTGACTTAGAGGATTTTTCCTGTATCCCACCGGCATTTAATTGCACGTCTTCAAAGTTTCGAGTCGGGTAACATACATGGCATAACACCGCCAGCTTCCACACTGTCTTTGTCTCTCTCTTATTGTATTTATCTTCTTAATTACTTTAATAACCGAGATAATCCGATCCAAACCGAGATATTTGGACATTAATATCGAAACATTATTTTAACGATGTATTTATTATTTTTACGCTTCAGTGGCTCTGGTATATTGAGAAACAGTTATATAGATCTAACACAATTTAAGACTATTAAACAATACATTATAAGCGTAATTTGGTGGCCACTTCTTTGAAGAGAAAAACCTAGATTTGAGTACTAAAAGGCTTAGAAATGAAGGCTGAAATCCCGAAAAGATTGTTGATGTTCTCAATAAATGAAATTTTATGACAGATCAATTTTAGTGGCTCATACGTAAACATTTCTGGTTATGAATTCAAACAATACAGTTACAAATTGTGTAATAATATTTTTTTTATTATTATTTAAAATAAAAAAAATGATACACGCTTCAGGGAGAATCTGGACTCCACGTGTTGTGGCTCCCCCTTTCTATGAGTTGCGTCAGAAAAATAATTCCACTAGGAAACTACAACTGCTACTATAAAAATCTCACTATTTCTCAAAATTAATCACGATCTATAGTTTATCGTATAATTCTTGTCTCAATATACATTCCTCTTTACTGATATATAAAATAAAAATAAGTCAAAATAAAGCCTCAAGCTTTATTTTGACACTTGATTAGAGATAATCAATATTACACTTTTTCGAAAAATAGACGAACAACGATACGCCCAATTAAAACCAGAGTAAACTATAATTGTCCACGATATTAAAAAAAAAAAATTAATCACGATAGAGCACATTGCGTTATAACAAGCAATACAATTTAAATTGGCCGTTATCCGTTACTATTATCCTTGACACCCCACTCGTTTTCGTTAATATAAAAAGTGGTCAACGCTAATTCATATCACACTTGGCTCACTGTTTAGCGTGCAACGTTTCATTTCAACCTCACAAAATGTTCAGCAAAGTACGTTAAAGCTTACTATAATTAAGGTTTATTAGAAAAATCTCGAACTCAATTAAATACTTTTATTAACGATAAAGAGTTCCCCCCACCTTATTAAGATTATTTTCTTCTAGATTATCACATTCGGCGCCTTCTTAGCTGCTGCCAAGGCTGGTCTTCACGGCCAAGCCGTATCTTCTCAGAGCATCGTCCGTCACGACACTGGCTACGGATCCGCTGCGCACGCGCCTTTAGCGTACGGCGGACACTACGAAGCCTCCCAATACGATGGACACGACACCTACGTGAGTCTACCACTGTCTTGAAGCCAACATATTCACTAAGAGAATGTACGTCATAAAGCCTGTTTGTTTGTAGGCGCACCCAAAGTACGACTTCTCCTACTCCGTGGCTGACCCCCACACCGGTGACCACAAGACCCAGCACGAGAGCCGCGACGGTGGCGCCGTCCACGGCTCCTACTCCCTGGTGCAGCCTGATGGCTCCCTCAGACAGGTCCACTACACCGCCGATGACCACAACGGGTAAGGAATCATTAATCTTTCATAGATTATTGTATACACTATGGCAATGTCTGAACCAATTTCGTTTTTTAGGTTCAACGCAGTGGTACACAACTCCGCTCCCTCCGTGCACCCACAACACGCCTACCACCACCACTACTAAGCTGTTCACCCAAAGTTCCTACAAATGTGCAATAAATTATATTTAAACAACTTCTTTCTTTTTTTTACTTTTGTATATGTTGGAATGTGATAAACTATCAATGAAGGAACTCGTCCGTTTTTTTGACAATAATTAATAATAGAAGAATAAATTTATACATATATCCCGAAAATTAATAATCTATGTTTAATTCTCAATTTAATAAATGGGACATTACTTATTTTTTAATAATTTCTACTACTGGTGTATATAAACCAATGAAATATATAAGTTTTATACTAAAGGATGACACTAGAATATCTGTTAAATCGAGTCAGATCATATGTTTCATTTTCTAAAGCAGAGTGATTTTAAAAATTTTCTCCATAGTCATTTGAAAACTGAAAACAATTGACGCCAAGAAAATATCTTAACATAGTCACAGTAAGAACTATTAATACAAACCCGAAATCTCAACGGAGTATTTGATTTTTATTCTTCTACGAATCCTGAATAGTAGTTATTCCTAAGGCATTTTTGGACACTATGTATTTGATATGTTTGGTATTGATATTGCGATTGAGACTAGCCGGCAAGATAACTCGTTATATGTTAATTAATTACATAAAGTTTTAGATATTTGACCTTAAATTTCTCAAAAAATAGGTTTTTCATTTAATTAATGTTATAATATACAAAATTAAGAGTTTGTTTTAACGCGGTCTAATATCAGGAATTGAAATAGTTAAAGAAAGCCTACTGACTATATAAACGTATGCAACGCGCGGAACCGAATGGATTTTATTAAATATTTATCTCAAATCTATGTAATCATTATTTAATAGAACACACTATTACCAAAATATTACTACATAAAGTTGTAAAATGTATTTTTAATACCACAAACCAAATCTTAAATAAGGCACGTATATATCAACTGGAATAAATTTATATATTACCATTTGTTTTTATTCATTCCCAGGCTAGGCAGATTTCTAAGCAACTTACACCGGCCCCTGCACACCTCTCTCATAACACTATACACGTTCGATTATAGGTGCTTTTGCCCTGAACTATTTCCAAAACATTGTAAATTTTATGAATATACGTATAGGCAGGTCTGCCAGCGACGCCAATGTCCACACTGTCCTACTGTCCACTGTCCTTGACAGATTTGTTCGTTCTATGAAGTATATTCCAATGTGTCTTGATGTATCCGGAATAGTACATTCTCTTCTACTCCACATTCCTTATTACCCTGGAAGCTCACGATTCAATTTTTAACAGCAATTATTATATATCTCCTTCTGCCAAACTCCACATCCACAAACTCCTTACGAGCTCTATTATACATAATACATTTTTAAATTAAACCTTTATAATTTCACTAAACACAATGACTTGATATTCTTTATCCTATGTACCTTATTGTAAAGTGAGATAGATCTTTTCATATTGGTGTCTTGCAAATGGTGTTGGGTTCTTGTAAAACAGAACATTGGTTTCACTTCTGAAGGGTAGGGACTACAGTGAGCCTTAAGGATAGACTGAATTATACATAGTTCTCTAGTTGAACTTTGGCCTCAGTATATAATTTAGATACTGTGTCTCATTTGCCTTTTTCACACTCTTATATATTCAACGATTAGGCCGTTAGATGTAAATAAATCGTACACTGCGCTACGGCGTATATTAAAATTCTATTATATACTTATATTACTTATAAGTATCTCTCTCTCGTCGCTCTAGATTAAAACTTTAAATGATTGAAGTAAGGAGAATGGTTGATGGAAGTAAAAAACTTTGATTCTTAGACAAAAGTCCAGTAAAATGATAGTACACAATTAGTAATATTTATCTAGATTAATGAAAAAAAATAAAAAAAGCATAAGAACATTAATCCCTTAATAGTAACAGTATCTTTCATGGTAAATAATTAAAATACAAGACATATTGCGTTATAAGAAGCAATACAATTTAAATCGGCCGTTATCCGTTACTATTATCCTTGACACCCCACTCATATTCGTTAATATAAAAAGTGGTCAACGCTAATTTATATCACACTTGGCTCACTGTTTAGCGTGCAACGTTTCATTTCAACCTCACAAAATGTTCAGCAAAGTACGTTAAAGCTTACTATAATTAAGGTTTATTTAAAAAAATCTCGAACTCAATTAAATACTTTTATTAACGATAAAGAGTCCCCCCCCCACCTTATTAAGATTATTCTCTTCTAGATTATCACATTCGGCGCCTTCTTAGCTGCTGCCAAGGCTGGTCTCCACGGGCAAGCCGTATCTTCTCAGAGCATCGTCCGTCACGACACTGGCTACGGATCCGCTGCGCACGCGCCTTTAGCGTACGGTGGACACTACGAAGCCTCCCAATACGATGGACACGACACCTACGTGAGTCTACCACTGTCTTGAAGCCAACATATTCACAAAGCGAATGTACGTCATAAAGCCTGTTTGTTTGTAGGCGCACCCAAAGTACGACTTCTCCTACTCCGTGGCTGACCCCCACACCGGTGACCACAAGACCCAGCACGAGAGCCGCGATGGCGGCGCCGTCCACGGCTCCTACTCTCTGGTGCAGCCTGATGGCTCCCTCAGACAGGTCCACTACACCGCCGATGACCACAACGGGTAAGGAATCATTAATCTTTCATAGATTATTGTATACACTATGGCAATGTCTGAACCAATTTCGTTTTCTAGATTCAACGCAGTGGTACACAACTCCGCTCCCTCCGTGCACCCACAACACGCCTACCACCACCACTACTAAGCTGTTCATCCAAAGTTTCTACAAATGACTGTGCAATAAATTATATTTAAACCACTTCATTTATTTTAATTAAAGCGTCTATTAGTAAATTTCTTTAAGATACTCAAACATATTTATGTCTTCATTAAGTTATAAGATTTACAAACAATTAACTAAGGTGCTATAGTTTTTACTAGAGTCCTAAGGCCCCACGTTAGGTTAAAACGACAGATATGACCCTACTCCATTTTTTAAACAAATATTAAAATACCTTTTATTTAAAGTTGAACAAAGATTTAGTTTTGATTGTTACCAATCCATTTTGTGGATATGGCTCACCATGTCTTCTGAGTAGCAGGGGACTACTGTATTGTACCACATTTCGCCGTAAATTTTGGGGAATGCGTTAATTTTCAAAAAATAACCAATGACACGTTTGCATTAACCTAATTTTGTATTTAACAATTAATATATAACTAAATATTTAAGAAAATTACAATTATTTACCTTAGAGTAAAAACTAAGCAAGCGTAAACTCTCACTCAATTCATTATCAGTAACTTGTGTAAATGTCCAATTTTTAAACTCGTAACCAAGAGTCCGAGAGACTTAACTCAAAAGGGAATGAATTCGAATGAAGAAAGATATTTTATATTTATAAACATGTTTATATTGAAGAAAGATTAGTTTGTAGATGTAGTATTGCTCTCTTCAAATTAACATTACAACGCTTCTTCTTAAGTAGAAGTAGTGTGTTAGTCTATTTGGCGAACACAAATAAAAATTAGGTTTAATTTTGAAAGGGTACTAAGGGTACACGTATGACGAAAGCTTTGCACCTATCCCAATTTATTATTATCCTTTCATTTTGTGGGTTGCCTGAAATACATCGCCTATTAGCCATAAGACCACTCCATTGCTCTTATATACAAACTTTTATTGGCAATAACTAACTTCGGCTATACTAAAAACTTGTGACTAAAACAGTTCATTTTACTAATATAAGTATAATTGTTTTTCTGTGAAAATGTATGTTTGATACTGTGATTTGAATGAAGTAAGAGGCCTGTTGCCTTTCAATTATGTGGTACATTTACGCAGGATATAACAAAAACTGTGCGACATCGCTGTAGTAACATTAAATTATAAATTTCTTAAACATCAAAGTGCAAATCGGTTCGCAAAAAGCGTGATGCAACCATTTAAATTATCTATTACAGTATGCGAAGTATCATTATGAAAATCATCAAAAATTTTATCGACTGGAACATGGTACGGTGTATGTCCGTTCGAAATTAGAAATCCAATTACGTTCTTATTATGTTTTTCAGTGTTTAAACAAACACGTTTTTTGAATATTTTTTTTTCTATAATCCATAATATCGAAAATATATTAAATCGAATAATACCTATGCAATCTAAGACATTTATTGTTTTATCAGTCAATATCATTTCATTGACAAATCACATCTTTAAATTTATCTATCTATCTTTTCCACATAGAATCGTATCAGCAATCACTTGTGCCCGTCAATAATGTTCTTATAAAGCTTAAAGGGTTCCATAATAAACCTGTCTAAGATACCAATAAAAATCTCAGCTGGATACCTGTCAGATTTTTTTTTGCATTTATAATGTTATGAAAGTGTAAATTAATAAATTATTTTAAATGATAGTAATTAATGAAAAACTGTGAGTAAATATAAATACTTCAGTTAATTCGCAAGTCATACCATATGTGATCTACTTCCTCTTGTCTTAGTAACAATAGCATTGATTTGTAGCAATAAAATCTAAGCTATGCGCTATGTATTTGTGATATGAGACAAATATTCATAGTGACAGAGTAGAACAAATTCTTAAATGTATTCCTCATTCTTACCTCACAAATGAAGCAATGACATTATCGCAGTCCAATTCGACCCATCAACATGCTACAGCAACGCGGTTCGCATGATCTTATCGGTAACAATCATTTGAATGATAATAAATAATGAGAGAACGGTGAAAACAAAGCAAACTAACCTTGCTGTAACATCGCCGATCTGAGATCGCGTCCGACGCCCCACCGGACCTGAGATGAAGATTCTTATAAAACCGACGATTAATCATCATAGGTATGTCAGTCACAGTTTCACATCCAACTCAAAAAAATGTTCTCTCGAGTGAGTTCAAACGTTTCGACCAATGTAATTACAAAGTTCAACAATTTCGTAACTTTAACATGGTTTACAGGTGCTTGTGATAGGTGCTGTCATTGCCGCGGCCCAAGCTGGACTTTTGGGTCTTGGGCATGAAGGATATGGACAACACGGTCCGCAATACGGTGGACATGGCGGATTCAACTACAATGGTGGACACGGAGTGCCCGCACTATCTGGAGCTTACCCTGGCCAATTAGCTCATCCAGGACATTTACCGCAAGCTAATCCTTTGGCATTTAACAACCACTTCGGTCACGGCAACCCAGCTGGAGTTTTAGGTCACGCCTCACCTCTCAACCCACACAGTGCACCAAATGGTCTTACTGGCCCACTTGGTCATGGTAATAACGTTGGTCGTGCTATTTCTCACGTTGAAAGAACTGATTTCATACAATCTTCTCCAATCGGTCATTCTGGTGCTAGTCATTTAGCGCATCCAACAGCCTTTGGTCACCAAGGACCCATCTCACCTGCTTTTAATTTGGCTCACAATGCTCACGCTCATGCTCATGCATCAAATGTAATCCATCCTTCTCCTGCTCTCCATTCCTATGGACAGATTTCCCCACATGCCACTCCCTTGGGACACGTTGCTCCTTTAGCTCATACTGCTGCCTTACCTTATGCAACTCCTTTACAACATGCTGGACCTTTTGCACACAATCCTGCATTAACCCATGCCGCTCCTTTACCATACCCTGCCGCTGGACCTTTGGCACACAGTCATGCATTGACACATGCAGCTCCTTTACCCTACCCTGCTGTTGGACCTTTGGCCCACTCTAGACCTTTGGCTATCCCTGAACCTCTCAGTCATGTTGGTCCTTTAGGCTACCCAGCACCATTGGCCCACAATTCACCCTTAGGCCATATAGCTCCCCTGGGTCACTCTCCCGTAGGCCATTATGCATCTCTTTCAAATGGTCTCGGCAATTACGGATATGCCAGACAATACGCCGGTGCCGAAAACTATCACGTATGTATTGTTTACTACTCAATGAATTACGCAAGAAAATGTGTAAAATAATAAATTAACCTTATTACAGTCATATCCTAAGTACCAATACTCATACTCAGTCGAGGACTCGAACACTGGAGACCATAAAGCGCAAAAGGAGAGCCGAGATGGTGATGTTGTTAAGGGAGAATACTCTTTAGTCCAACCCGACGGTTCCTTTAGAAAAGTATCGTACGCTGCTGATGACCGTAATGGGTAACTAAAAATACTTTCTGTTATTTAAATGAGGACTTATCGTCACCTACTCCAACCATGTGCTTGTCAAACCTGTTATGTACCGTGGTCGTGCCGTGTAACGACCTCACACGACCTTTGACGATCTTCCAAACTAGTTTGTCAACTTCCTCACTTTTTCCCGCGCTGTATATAAAACAAGATCAGTAAATCAATCTTGCCTTTACCAGTGGCTTTACAGTAGGATAAACTTAACAATTGAATTCTGATTACAGGAAGTTCTACACCTGCTCATATTCTAGTGGGGATTCAAATTTGCTTAATGCGCTACTAGTCCATAATTATTCATCTCCTTTTCAGCTTCAAGGCGGTGGTACAGAACTCTGGACCTAGTCATCATGTCTACTCATCTCAACGTCATCAGAAATGGTAGATCTTAGAGATTTATGGATTGTTATGTTGTGTTATATCGTATTGCTGTGATCATTGATTTTGAAAGTACAAATTTAAAATAAT
This sequence comes from Leptophobia aripa, assembly GCA_951799465.1. Classification (NCBI taxonomy): domain Eukaryota; kingdom Metazoa; phylum Arthropoda; class Insecta; order Lepidoptera; family Pieridae; genus Leptophobia; species Leptophobia aripa. The sequence continues at coordinate 354,160 of OX637269.1, read as the reverse complement.
AAAGCGTTTATAAAAAGACCTTGTTTCAATTTATCAAATCTAAATCACGTTCATTTTGGCTCAATTAAAAAACGTTTTGTTTAGTCGAACATAAAACTTGAATGCGTTCATTTAACAGTTATTTACAGAATACATTATTAGATAAGTTAAAGTAAAAAAATAAGCTTTTTTATAAAAAAAATAATTTAACCGCCAATGTACTTAGGATATTAATCAACATATTTTAACTTTATTTTACATACAACTATATATTTTGCAGAGCTTCAAATGTGATCTTTTATAAAAAAATAGCTGGCTGAAAACCAAGACTGCCCGGAATAAGTGTTAAATAAGCCGGAATAAGCGAACAGCTGCATGCTTTAACTAGACATAAGTATATATAAAATCAAATTAATATAAAAAATCACGTTTCTTTGACAAAAATCAAAAGGGTGGGTGTTAGATATATATATATTTTTAAATCTGCGTTTTGTTAGTTTACATACAATTTTAATTGCCTAGTCAAGTTTATACGCAACATTACGGCAGCAAATTGGATAATTAATACAACGAACCTAATTTGAAACAATGTTGTAATTACATTTTTGCATTAATTTTTACCTTTCATATTCTTGAGGTCAATTTCTAGACACTGACTTATTTCTGTAATACGTTTTTAAAACTGCCTATATATTAGTAATAGTAACATTTCTCAGTAAATGTCCCATGTGTATGTAAAAAGTATTCTGGTAGAAAAGGCATACTATACAGTTAACGAATATTTAGAGGACAAAAATCAGTTTAATGTGTCGGCAATTGGCTCAGCATCGGGACAGTTTAATTCTTGAGTCTTAGCCTTACAATGCTTTAATTTTTTGCATTGGTCATGTAACATAATTTTATAGGAAATGTTTATTTTAAAAGAACAGCTGGCGAGCTTCTTGCCGTTTCTTCTCGGTAGCATTCCGAACCGGTGGTAGTGTTAAAATTGACAATTCAAAAGTGTCTTTATAAAGACCTACATGAATAGTTTGAGTTTGAATGACACATGAAATTCACACATGACATAAAGTAATTTATCCATAATTTAAGTAACGATTTATTTCGTTAATACGCCATTAATCTTAGTATTTACATGAAATGTCCACACAGTAATAGTAGGTTAGGGAAATTGCGTGCAACGATTTCGTTATAACGCCTATCTATGCCCTACAGATATCTAATTAATGCAAGTCTGTGTCAATTTGAATATAGAACGGACAATTAACCTACATTGTCAACAAAAAAAAATTGTCTTTTGGTATAATAGTAATGCGTATGAACCATTCATATATTACTAATACAATTATAACCAACCGAACGTCACGGCAATCCGCGGATGACTGACCGCCACCAATAACATCCTCCGCATTTTTATTTACAATATAACCCATAACTATAACTCAAACTCAAAATATCTTTATTCAAGTAGGTCTTTATAAAGACACTTTTGAATCGTCAATTTTTACACTACCACCGGTTCGGAAGGCACTCATCTACCGAGAAGAACCGGCAAGAAACTCGATAACTGCTCTTTTAAAATAAACAATTAATACAAAATTGTGCTACTGACAATTAAAATAACAAAGCGTTGTAAAGCTACTCAAGAATTGAACTGTCCGGATGCTGAGCCAATTGCCGACACATTAAAGGGATCTTTGTCCTCTAAATATTCGTTTACGGTTTAGTATGCCTTTTCAACCAAAATACCCTTTACGCGCGTTTTAAATTGGTCGGAAGTCAATTTGGTTATAAGTGCTGGGAATTTGTTATAAAAACGTATGCTCATACCTACAAACGATTTATGAACTTTACTAAGGCGAGAATAGAGAACATCATAGTATTTATTAAGTAAAGCCAATACTCCTTATAATATATAATATGCCTAAGTACTCCGTTATATGTACATTGGTATTTCTTAAATTATTTAAATTGATGCATAAATAAATCATAGGGAAAACAATATTAAACATATATTCTAGATCTCGTATACACACAATATTTTTAAAAAAATACCAAGAATACAAATGTTATAGATATCTTTAACTTCCTTACACACGACCTAACAACCGAAATTAATCAGGGTTCATTGTAAATATTTGATTGAACTGCTTTTGGCACATTAACTGACCAAAACATAAAAATAAAACATGGTTATTTTTATGTTTAACAAGGTATAATAAGAATAACTTCCAGTTCAGCAAAATTATCGCGTAATGTGTTTAACTTTATTAAAGCCTTCTGTATTTTCAGTTAAAAACATTTAATCGATCTAGTAATTCATAAGCAAATTCATACCTAAAAGCATGTTAATATTATATTTATACAATATAATATATATTCTATATTATATATACAGATACTGTAATTTATAAATCATATTGAAAAAACCTTCTGAAACTTTATTAAACTCACGCACAATAATAGTTTTCTTTTTATATAATATAGAGTTTCTTAACGCTTGTACGATAAATACGATGTGTTTAAATAGGGCTAATAAAGCGACTCCACAGGAGGTATATAAACCTTGACTTCCGAGCCAACAATGCACTTTTATTTTTAATAAATTACTCAATTTATGATAGTAATCATGATCGTAATACGGACGTTGGGAAATCAAATACCTAGCTAAGTAGTGTGTTTCACTACTGCTAGATACATATTTGCTCAGGTTTATTGTATGGCGAATGAAAATGATATTCAACCGTTTTTTATGGTGAAGCGATGTGAGAAACGAATTATAAACAACGGAATCCCGAATATAATTGAATAATGCATAATAAACGTTTGACTGTTATAATAACTGATTTTAATAATAAATCTTTTATTTTCTTCAAGAAAAGGGAGAGACTCGTAATGGAAGTATACTTGTAAGCCTCCTGGTTGATTAGCACTACGCTCAAAGTAAACCGCCTGTTCGTTTGCGTCATGTTTAAAAAAATCTTTAGTCTGTATGTTAAAGACGAATTTTTAATTTCACACGTTTTAAAGCGTGTTTTTTTTATAACATGTTATGAAATATGCAAAAAATTTTGTCGTTGTAGGCCGACTTTGATTGAACGATTTTAGCGCAACCTTGAATGTTTGACCTAGTGACTAATTGAATTGACGGCGTTATCCGCTATTACGAACATTATCTAGACGGAATAAGGTGACATTAATATTAATATACTTATTAAGAAATACAAAACTCAAACTCGAAATATCTCCAATTGAGTACTCTGACAATCGGCAACATTGTCCTATCCCTAAATGTTAATATTTGCCATCCCTATTTTTCCAATGCGATTTTCAATGGCCAAACGTATGTCGGGTCAGCCAGTAGTATACAAAAACCATGTTAAAATACATTTGAAAATAATTATTCACCCAGCCAGGGTGTTCTCAGGTAAGGTTTGATTACTCCTCCGAAAGTACTTAACCGACTCTCATGAAATATTGTAATCTGAGAATCTGAGAATCAGCCAACATTTTCATTTTCCTAAATGTTAACTTTTGCCTACCCCTATTTATCCATGGCGATTTTATATGGCAAAACGTTTGTCGGTCAGCTAGTATTACATAGAAAACAATGTGAAAAAGACTTTTGATTAAAATTATTATATTAGCCAGGGTGGTTAGGTAAGACGTAATGATTACAACCCAGTGATATTTGTGCCGTGTCAATTAAGATAACGCCCCCGTTTATGGTTATTAATAACTGCGCTTACGAAGGCTGGCAACACTAAAATTACTCCAGAACATTTCTCATAACAGGTAATTTAGATAAAAGATAACTTGAGTTTATAAAAGTGTCGTTACATATACATATGACAAATTAACAGGCTCATCTTTCTGGTTTTAGGCATGATTTAAGTGTTTTAATATACCTTAACGAACACACCCTGACAATTATCTAAATTCGTTTAACGAATTTAAAGAAAGAGGGAAAACTTATTTGCAAACAAACCAGAAAAAAAACAGTTTACAAAAGCAAACAACCAATATAAATATAGTTAAATTTTAATTAGATAACGGACATATGTTGTTAATATTGTGAAAGATAAACTACATAAACATATAGCATTGTTGCACTGGACCGCTAGTGTAAAATGGGAAAACTTCAAAGTACATAACTACAGATACATAATATGAATTATTAAAGTAATAAATTGTTTGTATAAACGTAAATATATTAAAAATAATTGACTACCATGAATAGATTGAATATGTTAATTTTACGAAAGCAACTCATAAATCAAAGGCAAACTAGCATTTCAACCACTCATAGTAGCTTCAGGGCGATACTGACGCAGTGAGGAAGGAGGTTTATCGAAGGCGCAAAATGACCTCGCAGCGCTATGTCAAAGTTACGGAACTTACTGACCGCACACCCCACCACCGCTGGGCTGTCCAGTAAGCTTTGGATTTCATATAAAAGTCCAGGCGACCACGATAATAGTATCATTCACCTACTCTGATTTCCACCGCAAAATGTTCACCAAAGTAAGTCTAATGTGACATAAATAACTTTAGAATAATATTATATTTGAGAAATGTAATTAATTGTTGCTTTTTTAGATCGTCGCCCTTAGCGCCTTATTGGCAGCAGCCAACGCTGGCTTCCTGCCAGTGCACCATGCTGGAGCTGTATCATCCCAGAGCATCGTGCGTCATGACTCTCCTGTTCATGGCTACTACTCCGCCCCCATCCACCATGCTCCTGTAGTACACGCCGCCCCCATTGTTCATGCCGCCCCAGTGCACGTTGCCCCAATCGTCCACGCTGCCCCAATCGTCCATGCCGCGCCCATCCATGCCGAATACGTAAGTTGAATGCTCTATAAACTTCATAAAATAATTTGAACGAAACAAAGTATAATTTAATGTCCTTTCAGTCTCACCCAAAATACGACTACTCCTACTCCGTGGCTGACCCCCACACCGGTGACCACAAATCCCAACACGAGAGCCGCGATGGTGGTGCCGTTCACGGCAGCTACTCTTTGGTTGAAGCCGATGGTTCCATCCGTAAGGTCGACTACACCGCTGATGACCACCACGGGTAAATATTGCAATATTTTTTTATAATTAAATGAGCCTTAGGATATGGAATAACAAAATTGTTCAATTACAGTTTCAACGCCGTAGTCCACAAGACCGCAGGCCACCACCCAGCTCCCGTTGTCCACGCGGCCCCCATCGTCCACGCGGCCCCCATCGTCCATGCGGCCCCCATCGCATACGCCCACGGCCATCATGGTTTCCACTACTAAACAACTAGGCTATATTCATGTGAACGTTGTATGTGTGCTGATTGTGATATTTAAGTGTATAAAATGTGTATAACTGCTATTTACTGTAAATAAACATGCTGATCAGTATTTTTTTGTTTCATTACAAATTCGCTGTGAAATAAATGGAGTCTTACAATGGTAAATGGTGTTACAAAATGTGACCTTATGTTACATAGTTTCACTGCATTTTAAATATACTATCCAAATTAATATAGTAACGCCCTTGCGCTACTGGCCCGAAATATAAGTATAGTGATTATTTAACACGCATACCGGCGTGTGCGCACTCCTAGGTGGTACAATTAACACTCGACAAACACTTGCGCAAAATTCCAAATGCAATTTCAATAGTCGTACGAGTATTGTTTGAAAGGGCTCTCTGATTGCTGTAATGAAACTATGGTAATTTGCTTACGCCATGTGACAGTGTAATTCCTGTACGCGGTGGCCAATTTGTATCATTATGTCGAAGTATATGTCGCGACATTCGTATTGACACCATTATATACAAGTCAACGCACAATTGTCATTAAGATGTTTAATGTCACATTTCGAAATAACATATGTGGGAAAATGATTTTCATGTACTAATAATTTCGCTTACATGAATGATATAAGTAGGCGCCTGGTAGTCAGTACCGGTGATCCAAGTATAAGCATCGCGATACAGGGTACTCTGTCACAAGGACCAAACTTTTCAAATTTGTTTTGTTTTATTTTAAGTTATAATAATTAGTTAATATTAAGAATGTTTATGTTAAATATCCATATGTTTATCATAAAATATTCATTCATGTACTAGTTAGTACTTAAATTTGTATAAAAGTCTGAACAGTATTTGTCACATTTTCAAACTCTGAAAATTTAATTTTTATGCAATAAGAAACATCGTAATCTTTTAAAGTTTTACATTTATAAAAAGGAATATTTTATGATGAATACACGATACATTTAAGGTACTAAAATAAAAGTTATTTAAGACTTCTATACGCGAAGTACGGTAAAACTAATTTTTATCACGTGTTTGTCTACTTCCCACTATACAAGATTATATATCACAATTGGCCATTGTAAAGATTTTACAATTCATAATTCTCACAAACATAACATTAACTGTATGACAAAATATTGATACTTGTTACACATTCATACCTTTATCGTACATATTAAACGTTAAGATTTTATTAATATTAGATTAACCTAATGTAAATATAACTTTAAACAAGCTTAAAAAGTCCTTGTGGCAGAGTACCCATAATGCTCGCGGCATTTCCTCATTGTATCGCGATGCTTATACGCCGAGCGAGAAAAGCAACGGCTCTTGGATCACCAGTATTGACTACCAGAAATGTTAAGTATTAAGAATGTTTATATTAATTTGTTAATATATATATACATAGATCTTATATTTAATAGCTTTATTTTATAATCTGTAAATATGCAGCTACAATTCAAAGTCAAAATATGTTTATTCAAGGAGGGGTTTATAAAGACACTTTTGAATGGTCAATTTTTACACTACCACCGGTTTGGAAGGCAGTCACCTACCGAGAAGAACCCGTAAGAAACTAGATAGCTGCTCTTTTAAAATAAACAATTAATACAAAATTATGTTACTCACAATTCAAACAACAAAGCATTGTAAGGCTACTCAAAAATTAAACTGTCCCGATGCTGAGCCATTTGCCGACACGTTAAAGGGATATTTGTCCTGTAAATATTCGTTTAAGGTATAGTATGCCTTTTCAAACAAACTACTCTTTACGATTCACGGTGACGTCATAGATCCTGAACTACTAAGCAACCTTAGCTTAGACACTGCGGTCACGTCGACCATATTGACCGGTCGATGATCCTTCAGTTAAAGGAAATGCAAAGAATCTTCTACTAATTAAGTTCTTCTACTAAGTAAGAAACAATACTACAATTTCCTATATTGTATAGGTGTGAAAATACAGTAGATATTTTTTTTTGACCAATGCAACATATTACGATACAGTAAAGTATGAGAAATGAATCAATAGAGTTTTACATTGATATTTCCCACAATTATAACTTCTATATAAGCGTATAGGCTTAGCTAATACAGTCACTCATATCCGTGATCTATCAAAGGAATTGGTTAAAGATCAAATTGTCAATCAAAAAATGTATAGGGTAAGTCATTTTAAATTATATTTAAATTAGTTAAATTTAATAATAATTAAACGCGTCGAAGATTCGCCGCCATTCTGGGTTAATTTAGCTTTTTTTTCAGTTATTATATGCATTTGGACTTCTATCTGTGTGTCAAGCAATATTTCCACTGCACCACCATCACCACATCCCTACCGCTGTATCACATCAGCATATAGAAAAACACGATGGACCACATCACCCAGTAGGCATACATCACCACTTGCCGATTCATCACATCCCCTTGGAACATCATTTACCACTACATCATGTGCCGCATATACCGCATGTGCCAATCCATCATGATCATTACGTAAGTAGCTTGGTTCAAAGTTAACAATTTTCAGTAATTCCTATCAACCGAAGTCTTGCTTAAACAGTACAAAATCAAAAAAAAATATATCTTTATCCACATAGGTGCACTTATAGGTTATAAATAAGTTTTACTCTACATTTACTGCCAGCATAGCGGACGAGAAGAACTGGCAAGAGACTTCACCTCTCTCTTAATAATATCGATAACAATCTTGTTCCTGGTTGTGAAGCCTCCGTTTTCGCGTATACGACCAATGACCTCTCTAAAATGCAAAATGATCCATGCAAAAGAACAGTTTAAAATTTCTTAATTCTTTACTATCATAAACCTTTGAAGGTGCTGTCACGTAATGCGAGATAGATTTTAATGAATGAATGATTTCACACGGTGATGAGGTGTGTTTGACTTTTTATTATTATTCAATTTGTGATTTAATTAATGACGTAAACTGCGTGCGACTAATGAACTATTAAACTCTCAATATAACTAAAATTTTAATTCAGTGCTTACATTTAAACTGCCAAATTAAGAACCATTTTAGTAGTCAATTTTAAACGTATACATACTACTTATTTATTCGTGATATATCACGCATGCTACTTGAATATGATTTTCAGATTGATGTCAATCAGTGCAGTAAGATAATTGTAAAAATGGCCACCAGAAAATGACAAGTCACTCGACTTTCCTCTGGGTTCTTCTCAGATGAAAGCGCGTAGTGATGTATGCTTAGTTTTGGTAACTTTTAAAACTGGCCGTTAACAATCCCAATTTAATAAATAAATTTAATAAAAGCCGACAACACACACAACTGCTGCGCCTCCTGCTAGATTGCCTTCTCTAAAATTAACTGCATTTGTTAACAATTGCATATATTTTGAGTGTTTGTCAACAGGCATTCCCGGAATACAACTTCGCGTACTCCGTCCACGACCATCACACTGGAGACGTTAAATCTCAGCACGAGTTTCGTCATGGGGACTTAGTTCAAGGTGGTTACGAGCTTATTGAGCCTGATGGTAGGACCAGGAAGGTGGAGTACAAGGCTGACGATCGAACTGGGTAAATATGACATCTATATTTATATTGTTTTATGTTACTTTTAATTCTAATATTTAATATTAATGTCTGTTAAATGAATGGGTTTATTAATTTAACTATGTAAATTGTGTTCGATAGTTACCTATGAATTTCCCTAAACCGGTTCAATAACAGAATATGACCAGACCATATTTTCAACGCACAGTAGTTTGGTTGTGAAATCGGTACTTAGGGAATAAACAAATGAGGCTTGTCACCAACGAGTTCCATTGACGAGCCGTGACGAATGCGTAATAAAATACTTCTTTGTTAAGCGCAATAATAGCTTAAGGAATTGGACAATTTAATGGTAATTCTGTTATAAGCACCGTAAAATTAGTACTGTGTTTGATATTATAAATAATCATTTGTTTATAACAAAAACTGGTCCTACATCAATTGTCTCGCCATTATAAAACTATAAAGTACGACTATAAGAACTATATTAAGCCTTCGTAAGGCTTAATAAAGAGGAGCATCTAGGAAAAGTCCACGGCAGGTCTACAATTAATAATGATAACATTAATGGCAACCCGCCGGCTGTTGGCGCAACAAATTAGATCATATTTGTGGTAAGATAAACTCCTCAAGGCAGGATTTATCTTACCAAAAATTGTCTTTAAGGTTACCTCATCCTTATCCTAATACCATTCACAGGTTTAACGCTGTAGTTCATCACTCGTCACCACATCACCATTTCCACTTACAGCAGCATCATCACATTTAATGTGAACCTCGAAGGAACTTAATTTAATTCGTTTACCAAATGACACAATAAAATTACCAATCGCTAATATAGCTTGAAGTTTTATTTAATGATTCGGACATTTGATGCCCTAAAAAATTCTAGATTATGAAACCTACTAGTCTTAAATGTAACGATTAAATACATTATAATTACCACAGTTTTGTTGGATCAAATATAGTATTGTTTTGTATAAATTTGTAATAGTTACAAAACGTATGTTAAAAAAGCTATTGTGCTAAATGCCTAAAGTTATCAGATATCAGTTTCGAGGTAGAATCAAAAATATTCTTTGATAATACGTCTTTACCCATATCGCAGGGGTGAATTGATTTGGCATCTGGCAGTTAGTGTAGGCGGAGTATTTGATTTGATTTACTGTACACATCGATGAGTTCGTCACTTCCATCCGTACCACCTTGACATCTGGCGGACAACAGTTGTACGTTTTTTAAGGCAGTTTCTGCCGCGCACCACCCCTTTGTGGAACCAACTGCCAGCGCCGGTATTCAAGAACCGCTACAACTTGGAGACTTTGAAGCGTTCCTTTCCCTCAAAGGCCGACAACTCATTAGCACTTCACTCAAAGTGACACGATTGCTCGTTTCCCTAGTGTTACAAAAAAGAAAATTAAATCGAACATTCAAATGTTTAGAAGAAATATGTACAAATGTATTAAGCCTTGTTAAATATAGCATGCTAACACGCTTCGCTGCACACAATATAATGTTGTAACTACGATATTAAAAGGGCGCCAGCCGCATTCTATAATATAGTTCTTGAACAATGATTGTGGTAAGTAATTAAACAAACAATACAATCATATACTTTTGGAATAGCATTACGCAGCAGATTCAATTAATGAAAAAACAAACGAAAATACATTATGCATAATTACAAATCATTTTTAGTTACTGCTAATAGCTTGTGTAGTTGCAAGTGCAGCTGAAGATTCAACAGCTTCCACTCATATCGACCCACAATACCTGAAACCACGTGAATACTATAGGCCTATGACGTATCATCCAATAGTCGTAAGTATTTATGCTCTAATGAAAATATATAGCAAGGTGAAGATCATCTGAGCCTGATGATCAAAACCATTTAATAAAATACTTAACCTTATAAGTATTTTCTTTTTTAACAATCATTATTTTTCAGCATGAGACTGGGAGTTACCACAACAATTACTTTGGGTATGTAAAATCGTATAAATTACTAAAATGTTTTATAAAATCATTTAATTCATTTGTAAATTATAATGTAAAATTACTATTTAAACGACTAAAATGGAATGAAGAGACGTAATGCCGATAGGATTTGAAAAAACAGTAATCACGCTTAAAAAAATGATAGTTTACCAGCTGGTCATGTTGTAGGTATTTTCTCAGATTGGTTTATTTTTGAACCCTCATAGCTTTAGATATGTGAACGATATGTTTCTATGAGTACAAGATACAAATAAGATTTAAATTTCTTAGTGTCTACTAAAAGTTTCTTAGCAAATACGTTAATCTAGGATTTAGCTACTGTTTTTTTAATTGGAAATATACATTAACAACTAAAATAATGTAGATTTTTTTTAATTTCAGACACGTTGACCACCACCAACAAGAACAACTTATAGAGGAAACGTACAGACCATATTTGGAACGTAAAATACAAAATCATTTTATCCCCCATACCCCATCACATAGTGTATATAATCATCATTATATTCCGGCAGAAGCATATCACAATGTAAGCCCTTACGTAGAACGAAAAGTTGACAACTATGCCCTGGAATCATGACTATATGCAAGAGAGAGATTTCAGTATACAATAAAATAATTTAAAATGTTGATAATTTTCTATCCCAATTTCGATTGTACTTAAAATCAAATCTACTTTCCTTTTTATTATTGATGGTTACTTATGTTAGAAATAATTTTAACTTTTTACTAAGCTCCAAAGCATAGAATAAAAAGTTATCCTATAATACATTTTCTATAGTAAGTTATCCCTTCGTAAGCATGGATTTATAATGTTTTCTGTTTTCCGGTGTAAGACATGAATGCTAAATTAACCACATAATACAATAAAAAATATTGTATTTATAATTCGATGTACAATTAAGATAAAAACTTAAATGAAAACTTTATGTTCGTTCTTCTAAGCGAAAGACGCGGACAAAGCTAGTAGGTAAACATATTAAAAACCTGTAAACTAGTAATAATTTAATATTTTTTATGAAGGACTGCATAATTAAAATGCCTACAATTTTATTCAGTTTAAAACAATTTTCGTTATTAAAAATTACTTGTTAATTATTCCTGAACATCACTGGTAATAACTGACAGTACTCAAGTTAATAATTATATACCCGTACAAATAATAGATTTTTATTGATTATTTTTTAAGTAACATTAGGCAAACGAGCAGATAGGCAATTCACTCAACGTGACAAACTTTAAGTGAAGTGCTACCCTATTGGCACCTGCAACTCCTAAAGGCTTACAGGTGAGTTGCCGGCCTTTAAGGGAGAGGTACGCTCTTTTCTTAAAGGCCCCCCAAGTCGTAACGGTTTGGGTATACCTGCGCTGGCAGTTAGTTCTACCTAGAGGTGGTGCGCGGCAGAAACAGCCTTAATAAACGCACAGTTGTTGAGCGCCAGACGTTAAGGTGGTACGGATGGAATTTCGTTTTATGCCCCAGTTTTTAACCGGGTTAAATACAGAAAACACTATTTTTTATAAATTTTACAGTCTCATATCCCGTGAAAGACTAAAAGCGATGCCAATATAATTAAAGAACTAAATCATAACGGATTAAAGTTATTAATTATAATTGTTACGTAAATGACCTGCCGACATTCAACAATATTCTCACTTCAACGATTTGTTAGATATGAAATATTCATGATGATTAAAGTACGTGTTTTAATGTTTCATTTTAAATTGAATAAGATTGAATAGGAACTGATTTTATATTTTTTTAAAGTTGTACATTATTAACTGACTTTATTATTTTTAGGTGTTTATTTTTAGCGTTTTAGCTCTTAACAGTGTGCTTAGTGAAGGAAATACACAAAAATTTGGTGAAACTTACTTTAAACAAAAGTCTGATCATTTGTTCACACCACAGGAAAACTTTAAGGTAATTTTTTTATTGAGTTAATTATATAATGAAACACGGGATAACCTTTTTATCGCGTCTTGAAATTGACTTTTTCTTTCAATTATTAATTTTTGTGTTTATATTTTGATGATGTTATTTCTTCATAAATTAACAATTTGATGGAGTAAAAATTATTCAACTTTAATTTATTCCAGTACGGTGCACTGAAGTATGGCTATGAAAATGACAATGTCTTGTATGTATATTAATTCTGTCTCTTTGTTCAGTATAATGACATTTTCTTATTTATTTTTATCATTACAGAAATCGAAAATACATTAACCCTTTGGAAAACCAAATTAGTGATGACGTAACGAAATATGACGGCTATGCTCATCATAGCGATCGTTTTTTCTATAATAATTTAGCACCTCCCCGCAACTTTTATAATATCAGACCCGGGCATCAAGTAACAAACAAAATACCATCAATAAAAGTCGATCAACCGTATTACAGAACCCCACCGGAATATACAAACGATGATAATTATGTATCACATGAAAATTCAAAAAATACCTACGATGAACTGGCACGGAAGAGAATCTGTGTGGGTTGTAGTAATTATGATAATGAATTATCAAATCCTACTTACCAACATGAAAACCCAGCCTTGACTGAGGTACTGCCAAAAGATTCATATTTGCGGCAAGCCGATTACAATTTTAAGCAAGCCTATTATGATAAAGCATACATAGATCCTACAGAGGCAGACAAAATTTTAATAGATAAACTTAATCTCATTTATTCTTATGTTAAAAACGTACCGAACATACAGAGACAGAACAGTACAACTCCTAGAGAGCCACTATTTAAATCTGATCCTCAATATTTACAATTTAAACCATATAATAGCGAAAATAATTACACGTATAGGGTTAAATATAATGGTCTGTATCCATATGGCCCAAAACATGTGGATAATAACCCTGAAAGAGTTAATCATTATTATAAATCATACGGTTATAATCCTAGCCTTGAAATCGACTATGGCCCTAAGAATTATGCACCAGAGTATTTTGAACAAATTATGCCCCGAGTTAACAACACTAAGATAGGTCACGTTTATTATAACCCTTATTTCGATTTTGCATCCATCAGAAATGTTTCTTCCAGAAAAGGTGACGATGCAAGTTCTCAGGATCTGACAGATGAGGTGTTAAAAAAATTACTATATTCCAACAAACAATATCCTTATTCACGAGCTTACGATATACATTCCAAACGCAATAACTATCACAACTACGCTCCCCATAATACCAGATATTATAAGAACGAAGATGATGACATGATACACTATAATCCGAAGAATAATTATAATCAACATATCAATAATTTATATCACAAAAGTGTTTACCCCATACATAACAATTATACACCAACCAAACACTTAAAAGATATAGTTGATGAAGTTTTGAATATAGTATTTTTACGTAACAAATATGGTCCCTATAATAAAGAAAACCAAGAATTGTATCTTAAAAATAAACCCGAACCACGATTAAATATTCATGCAAATGAATATACTGATTCAAACAAAGTTTATAACGACTATGGACAACAAGATATGCAAAGGCAATACAAACACTTTAAGGACGTCGTGGAAAAGGTTAAATTAATGCAACATAACAACAAATACGAAGAATATTATGATGCTACCGATGTGTATCATCCTCATGAACGACATTATGGCAAACTAACACATCCTACCGGTCAAAATAATGTTGGTGTTTTATATCCTTACAAAGTGAGGCCTAGCCCATACATTTTACCAGAGTATAGGCACCAATCACAATACTAGGTCATCCCCGAAGAAATTATCATGAAAACTAACTTTAAATCGTGCAAATTATAAAATGAAAATAAAGTGTCCTTAAGTAAATTTGTTTTATTATTTCAACTCGACGAACCTTGTAGACCGTAAATGGTTGGAGAAAAGTGGAGGATTATGATAATGTTAATTATTATGTAAATCTTAAACCGTTCCATTATATGAATGTTTATAATAGACGCTTGCAACGAGCTTTCCATTTTTTAATGAGAAATTTATTCGTCTTGAAAACTGGTGTATTCGATCTGATGTAAACGATCTATCACAAGCACTACTATTCATCAGATAATTGGCAATTTAAAAAAGTAAAAAATTAATTCTTTATTTTTGATGCACTTTTGATCGTGACTCAAACTAAGACGCTTTCAGCTGATAAGATCGCAACAGAAACTCAGAGGGGTTGTCTTTTTTGGTGGTCGTTTTTACAATTATTTTACTGCTGTAATACATTTTGGACCAGAACAATTTATTTTAGAACATCCACCCATATAAAATGTGACATTTATGACTTATGCCTCATTCTGTAAATAGGATTTGCCCTATTTACAGAAAGAGATCCAAAAATCTTTCCTAATAAACTTAACCGATTAGTATAAGATCTTTGTACTTAGGCGGAAACCTTATGAATTGATTGTTTTGATAAAATGATCTAAGCAGTCCTTTAGTGTTAATTTTTGGCACAAACCAGCTTTTTATAGCTAAAAACGAGTTTTTAGGATGCTTTTTATATCTTGTACCGTATAAATTAAAGAACGGTTATTTGTGGGTAACTCCACACGTTATAAGAGAATTTGGTCGTTACCATTTAATATAATTAATATCCTTGAACAGCAGATTCTTTTTTTCATATCACATTATACGGATCATTACAAGTTATTATTACTTGATGAGCACAATAATTCGTGTTTATTAGCCGCCCTTGAATCGCAACGGATACTCTGAACGTTTCACGTAAAACCAGATTTTCTCTACGCAGGATATAATTTACTAAATGTCTTTACAATTAAACACTATTGTATCAATTAGCTACTCAAATATAAGGATTGGGAATCGAAACATTTTCGTAGTTTTGTATTTGAATTCAGCAACATGTGGTTACAGGTACAAATTGTATATACTTCATTGTTTATATTTATTTTTTAATTTCATATCAATACTTTCGTGGTAGGAGACATCTTTACTGGATATATTTTTTGCAGTTATCGGCTATCTGTCTCCTGGCTATTGGAGTACAGAGTAATGCAGTATCATACACCTCTCGTTCGGACGGTCACGGTCACCACGGACACCATGGTCACCATGGGCACCATGATCATGGGCATGGGCTACCTTTACCGTATTATGGACAACCATACGCCCACGCCTATGGTTACAACCCGCTATTAAACTACGGTCATGGTTATGGATACCACCTGAACCAACACCACGGATATGGTCACCATGGACACCACAACCACGGACACCACGGTCATCACGGTCACCACGGACACCACGGTCATCACGGACACCACGATCGCCACGGACATGGTCATGGCCACAACCAATACTATGGTCATCTTGGTTACATTAGCCATGGTTACCTTGGCCACGATTTGGGTCTTGGACATCTCGTTGGTGGCTACAACCACGGACACAACTTGGGTTACAACCATGGTCACAATCTCGGTTATCACCATGTACCACAGCATGGATACTCCAGTGTATCAGTAAATCACAACGCAGTCCACCATGCCCCAATAGCCCATGCTCCATTAGCCCATGCTCCATTAGCCCATGCTCCATTAGCCCATGCTCCATTAGCCCATGCCCCGATAGTCCATGCCCCCGTCCACCATGACGTAGGCCACCACGCACCTCTGCACACGAACTACGTCCACGGACATAATGACCATGTAAGTCTTTATTCAATTTCATATCAATATTTAACTAACCTCACGGTAACATTTTAACTCCTTTATCTTCAAATAAGTTATATTTATTTAGATTCAAACATTTAACCTGCTATATATTTATTATTATTTGTTCCTTTTCCTTATATCAAGTATTGCGAAACAATCGATCAACATGGAGAATTTGGTCCATTGAACATATAAATTTTCAGTACTCCTTCCCCGAATACAACTTCGCCTACTCGGTGCACGACCCACACACGGGAGACAACAAGGCCCAGCACGAGTCTCGTCACGGAGACCACGTCACAGGTGAATACCACCTCGTGCAGCCTGATGGCAACGTGCGTTATGTTCATTACAGTGCTGATGACCACACTGGGTAAGGCTTTTCATATTTACATTCTATATTTTATCATTAGTAATTAAGGCAAGGATAAGGGTGTCTTGTAAAACAAGGTTTTAAAACACGCCCTGGTTTACGCCTAACCTAAAAAATTCGGCCATGTATGACACTGTGAACACTTTCAAAAACGTAATCTAGCCATTAGAACTATAGGCTCTTTAGAGCTTTTTAATTTAATTATTTATGTAACATTTTGAATTTATTTACTGATAATGTATTAATATATATGAACCCTTTTAGATTCAAGGCTGATGTCCACTACAAAACGGCACATGGGCATTATGATCATCGACATAACGGTTACCATCATTAACCTCGAAGCCACGACGTATAAATATGATATTGTTAAACCAAAGTACATATTTATTTATAACAAATTGCAAATGCTTTCAAATAAAAGCACACAAAAAACAACGATTCTTTTATTTTATCCCATATGCGTCATCTATTGGTTTTACGTTTAATTATATTAATGTGACCCTTCACTTTAAGTACTCACTGTATTGTTTTACAGTTGTCTCGATAGATAGCGCTATTACAGCTAATAATAATCATGCCTCAAGCTGAGATTAATTCATTATTTTTAAGCTTATACGAAAATACTGACTCAAATTAACTATACGACCATTTCTATAACTATCCCACCACCACCGAGTACTAAAGATCAATTTATTAACTAATCAAGGCAATAGAAGTAATTAATTCACTATTGCGTATTTTCTCAATATCCAAAACATAGAATTGATGCAAATCACATGCAAATGAAAGTTACATAACAAGGACACTATATTATTGAATTCACAACTGTTGCAAAATTAGCCTGCATTAAATGGTATGTACAATCCTGTAACCAATAGACTAGACAATTGTAAATTTCTTTCCAAAAACTCCGTATTTACAAGGCATAAACAATAAAAAATCATAAATACTTTCTTTCCTTTTAACCTGAATATTTTTCGAACCAAATTAACAGCGGTGTCTATTAGTTGTAACAGAAATCAATTAATGTTTTATAAATATCTAATTTAGGATATCGACAATTATAGCGATCAGAAAAACAGTTCGGTATTTCCTTGACAAAACCACATACGTTTATCCGTTCTCGTTCTAATTTGCTGAAATGTTATGTTTCCACTATCACTCAAATATATAACCTCCTTAGTTTCCAGTAATGCATTGTTTACATCATTCATCTGTCAAACGTGACGCACAGTTAAAAGAAGCCTGTCATCTGTTATCTTTGGACTGATTTAAACTGAATTTGTGAGAGGCGATCATGCTTGTCATTTATAGGTTATTCACGTAACATACACCACGTATGATTGCTCTCTATGCAGATTTAAGATTACTTAACAAGATTAAAATGACTGATAAAAGCATCAAGATAAATATCCTTTCGTACATTTATTACAGGTTAATCGAATCCAACATTCTCCTACATAAATCAACTAACTTGTAAATTATCCAATAAAAATCAAAGTATACACCTTGATCTTCGCCACTGGGACCCTCGAGCTGGCTATTCTATATAGCTTGAGGATCTTCAATTTTTGGTTGCATGAAACACATACATTTCTCTACAAATTGAATCGATCAAAGGTCTTATTCAGTCAAATAAGTAGTAAGTAGTAAGAGTCAAATTGATAGGAGGGTCTTTTGAGTATTCAAGAGAGTATGAGGTAATAGCTTAAACTCCTTAAATAGTAATACCTTAAATTTCGTTCGCAATTCCTTCCTTCAATATTATTGAGCATTTAAACAGTTTGCTTTTAAAGAAATAAAATTCTCATGGGTAGATACGAATAAATCTAGTGTTCATTCAGCCTTTGCCTTTAACATAAAGGCGTTACCGATTAGCATCCCACTGACACCAATAAACATGACCTATGTTTGATCCGTGACACTTGAATAACGTTGACAGAATAAAGGAATCTGTGACAACTGTGTGGGAAAACGTGAAGATATTGCATTTCAACACAAAATTTTAAAACTGGATTACATGAATGATCCAATTAATTTCATTAACCATTGAATAATTATGCTATGATAACTTGATATAAAATCTAGGCGTATATCTATTTATTACTCCAGGCTATTACAATTAGAACCGTATTGCGAAAGGTAAACACGTATGTTTAACATATTAGGACCGATACGAAATCAATTGAATCAAGTGAAATATGTGTATTTTAATATTTTAAGAACGTATGAATAAAGATTTAAATAAACTAAAAAATCTCAAATGAAAAAATACACAAACCTCCTCGTTTTAAATGATCTAAGATTTATTTAATGTTTCATTAGGGCCACAGCACACATGCGACTCTAAGCATCTGGTCTGAAACTCTGAAGCAGTCGCCTTCTTTCTAACATCGATCGATGCTTAAAGTCGCGCGTGTCTTCTATGGCCCTCAATACCCACGTAGTAATAACGGATAAGGATAACCCTTGTTTTGTGTTAAAAATAAGATTATTAATATTCAAATTGAAATCATTTACTGTAACTGTAACTCTAATAAGAACTCATTAAATCTATAAATATTAATTGCTATTTCCTTTCCCAGTTTTTACATTAACCTTGCATACGATACATACTAAGCCTCGCGCCAAATCATTTTATTACGTAAAACGTATTACATTTGACTCGTGGTACGTGCTATTAAAGTCATCAAACAATATATTTAAAACCTGTTATTGATTGATGGATTTATTTACTTGTGTTACGTATAACAGTTATAATTTGTTATGAATAATTCACAATTCATTAGTCTTTTGACGACGTCAACATTAAGCTTTTTTTTTTTTTATAGAAGAGAAGGCAAACGAGCAGGCGGCCCACCATAAAGGTGAAGCCGCCGCCCATAGACAATCACGCGGCTGGTAGCTCGTGAGTGCGTTTCCGGCCTTTAAAGAAAAGGGAAGAGGGATGAGGGAAGGGGAAAAGGATGGGCACCGGAAGATCTCACTCACCGTACGAAACGCGAGTACAAAATGAACAAAGTCCAATTGCATCACTTTACGCCGGTTTTCTGTGAGAGAGTGGTATTTCTCCGGCCGTGCCTGCCCATTCGGCTGAAACTCTAAGTAACAGCATGGCACTCCCACTCAAGAAAGCTCTTGAAATATAAATCAGTCTTTGGAATTTGACATTGTTACCAAGTGAAGAATGCCTCTTGGTAAAAAAACATATAGGACTTGTAATCCGTTGTGTATTTACAAAATGTTATATATATTTTTGTAAAATGGCGGCCATGACAGACGATGACGTCATAATTCATAAATCACGCTATATTAGCTTCTGAAACGTGCTTGGTTTTATAATGTCACGAGCTTCGAATTGGTATCATATAACTTGCGAAGACATTTTTCTGGGATGTAAGAAGTTAGATTTATATAAATTCGATCCGATAAATTAGATTCCTTTATTGACTTTTTTTATACAAATAACGTTTTTAAATCGTGTTTGTTGTATACTTTCTCTCCTTTTCAAACAATGCAACAATAAAGGAAATCTTAACAAAGACAATAGACATAACTACACAGATAAACCAATCGGTAAATTTATACCAAAAGTTTTTCAAAAAGTGAGAACCTAAAAAAAAAGGAAATACAAATGATTTTATTTAAAATTGAATTTTATCGTTTTCAAATATTAAAACTAAGTTTTACTATTATTAGAAATAATTAAACATTACAAATCCAAAGTCAATAAATTTTGTTACGAAATTCTAACATAAAAAACAACTTACTTACTTATCGCAATTAAATCATTACTCTACTTACTCTAAATAGATCAAGTTAGTCATAAAATGTTTACAATGTCAACATATTAATATAAACAGTAAAAGTTATTCGAACATTTAACCGAAAAACACTTTATTGATATTTTGTTACAAATATCACATTATAATTAAAATAAAATACAATATTTGAACTTTCATCACAGTTAATCATATATTTAAAATAAATGTATCGTAATTAATTTACTAATAATTAATTTGCATTTATGGCAATTAAATTAAAATGGCCTAAATCCTTGTGAAAGTTGCATAATGTGTATTGAGTTGTGAGCTTAGAAGCTCGGGGCTTGTGCAAGGCGCTACTGTCCATATCTAACCTGCTTTATCATTACACATGTGTAGAGTTAGGTCGTAACTTACAATTTACATGCAAACTATATACGAATATCACAACATTAACCACGCCCTTTAATAAACTTATGATAACATAATAACTCCACAAGAATAACAATGTTGTTTTAATGTTAAAAGATATAATTTAAAAATGTTAAAACCACCGCAACAACGTATACAAAATTATTGTATCAGTGTAAATACTGTATTTAGGTTGACGCCTCTCTTATATTTTATTTATCTTTCGGTAATAATTTGCTTAGCTGGATTTTTTTATACAGTAACATTCAATTTCAATACATCTTACACAGTCACTGCCATACGATTAAAATCGCTGTCTGATGCAACTTACATAAACCTGTTTCTGTTTTTGTGTATCCTGATAGTATTTCTATTAATTACACCATATTCATAAACAAGCAATCAATCTAATTGTACCCTTTAAAAAATATTTATTTGACCCTAATCTATACTAATAATAAGACAGTAAAAATCGAAAATCTGTACATTAAATATTTTTCCAAAAAACTGAAAGGAGGCAATTAAAGAAGAGTCATAGACACCAAAAAACCAATTTTTGGAATTCTTGTCTGTCTGTCTGTCTGTCTGTCTGTCTGTCTGTCTGTCTGTCTGGTACGTTATAACTTGAAAACGACTGAACGGATTTGAACGCGGTTTTCACAGTTGGATTACATATAATTAGGAGCGTTGTCAAAAGTTTATTTTGTCAAAATCGGTTAAGAGAAAAAGAAGTTATGGTCAATTGAAAATTTACTTCAACCACTGCTTTAAAATTTTTAAACACTTATATTGATTGACTAGCTTTCCGCCCGCGGCTTCGCCCACGTGTAATTTGGTTAAGTATATAGCGTTTTTTAATGATCTCGACAGGGCTTTCTTTCACGGGCTAAAATCTTGTCTATAATAAGCACTATAAACTTAGTAACGTTTGTACTTTACAAATTTAACATAAATAATTCTTAATATTAATAATGTAACTTAAAATAAAACTAAAACAAACATAAAAAGTTTGGTCCTTGTGGCAGAGTACCCATAATGTTGGCGGCGTTTCCACGCTGAATCTGAGAAAAGCACCAGCTCTTGGATCACCAGTACTTATTATTATGCGCCTACTTAATTCCTTAATGAGCGCATCTGCACTTGCACCCCAAGATCCAGAAGTCTCTACTCCAAAGAGAACAATATCAAAGTTGGATGAGAGACTTTTGTACTTTGACCATTTCTTTTTTCCCTTTAAATAAACGTGATCAAAAGAGCAGCTACAATAAATTTGGTTTTTATTATAAAGTATTTTTTTTAGTAATTAGGGATACATGTTACATAAAAGTAAGTGTTGTGTGTGGGCTGTGTATGTTGTAATGTTACTTGCGTAGGGCCACGTGCGAAATTCAATATCCTCAATCTTTATTGTCTGGGTTATTTCAAAATTCAACAGAGTATATTAAACTTTATGGAATATTCGAAACTGGTGGACGGAAAATAAGAGAAATGTGCTCTTTGATTTTATTTATGTTTGTTTCTATACATGATAACTGTAACATTTGAACATAAATACTCCGTGTAGTAAACTTTAATACAATAGTCTTATCTGAGTGTATGTCCGTGGGAGTCGTGAGGTCATTTTGTGGGAATGTCATGATATTGACTGCTAAACTATATTTGTTATTGGATAATCATAATTGTATTATTAATACTAATTACTTTGGGTGTGAGGTGTTGGGGTGCATGAAATAAATTATATTCTGGGCTACCACTTCGTTACGACTAGTTTGTCTCTTATATATTATATCCATCAAAATATCAATCAAGTTGTTTTGGAGGAACTCCTTAACAAACAAACAAAGTTTATCTGTTAAGTTTTACGAAAATTAATTCTAATAGAAAAAAGTATTTTGATGTCGGATTATGTGACCTATAATTATAGTAATACCAGTAAATCGGAAAAGGAGCAATAAAATATTGCTGATAAGAACACTGGTAGCAATACTAAGGAACAATCCGACTACATTGATTACAATATTTTTGCCCTACAGGCTTAATTGTTAAAAGGTTGTATTTTTAATCGTGCGAAAAAATTACACATGAATTACGCTTTCAATATTTTAGACGTTTGATACACGAAATGCTTGGCATGTTTTAATGAAGTACATTAGTTTAGGTATAGGTATATATTGTGAGAACAAGGGATATGTAAAATGTAATTTGTAGCTTATAATACCTACTATTTATTGAGGCTATTAACAATTAATTTATATTTAACTACTAGCTTTCCGCCCGCGGCTTCGCCCACGTGTAATTTGGTTAAGTATATAGCGTTTTTTAATGATCTCGACAGGGCTTTCTTTCACGGGCTAAAATCTTGTTACAATTGGAATTATATATAGCCTGTGTTACTCAGGGATGATGTAGCTTTACAGGATCGGATGATTCGGGGAAATCGAGGGCAACTTTCAAATTAACGTACAGGCAATTAATATTCTGACAATTTTATATTCTGATAGTGATCTTCTTAAGTGGATGAGCTGATGATGGAAGGTAAAACTCCTCAGCGGTTAAGAGTTGAAAGAAAATTCTTACGAAGTTATGAGTACGAAATACGTACTTGTGAGGTAATTACTTATTAGCTTGACCAAATAATAAAAGGTAAACCTCATTAACGTTAAGGATGTAGGTGGCAAAATGGATGCGGACAAACGATAAACGTCTCTTCACTCGTTTCCTTTTACTTGTTTGTATAGGTGGTGTTCACTCAAAATAATCATAGGGTAAAACGTTAATGAAAGTTTGAACTGCATGGTAGTCATTACACAATGGAGCATCTTAATACCGCGATGGATATATTTGGCCTAAGTAGAAGTTCTTTTAAAAAAACTAAGACTCAACCTCGCACACTCACTCACACAGCAACACCATTGCACACACTGATACACACACACACTAAAATGTTCGTACTTCACATAGTTCCACTTGTTCTGTTCGTGTTTTTTTTTGTTATTCTTTTTTCTGATCTTAGATTCTATTCCCGGTTCTATATTTAAACCTTATTTTGGCTTTATTTTTAATCTATTTTTATTGTGTAAACTGTTTTTGATAAGCTGTATAGGTATAAGAAATAAAAAAATAAAATAAATCTAGGTTGACGAATTTTATCAACGCCATCTATCGAGCACATTGTTCAACACTTCAACCGCGCCCGCGCGCACTGCGTTATTTGTTATTTTTGTTACCTCTCATAAGTTTTAATATTAAGATTAACTTATATTAGAACATATTTAACAATATATAACTAATCAATCAATATAAGTGTTTAAAAATTTTGAAGCAGTGGTTGAAGTAAATTTTCAATTGACCATAACTTCTTTTTCTCTTAACCGATTTTGACAAAATAAACTTTTGACAACGCTCCTAATTATATATAATCCAACTGTGAAAACCGCGTTCAAATCCGTTCAGTAGTTTTCAAGTTATAAAGTACCAGACAGACAGACAGACAGACAGACAGACAGACAGACAAGAATTCCAAAAATTGGTTTTTTGGTTTCTATGACTCTTCTTTAATTGCCTCCTTTCAGTTTTTTGGAAAAATATTTAATGTACAGTTTTTCGATTTTTACTGTCTTATTATTAGTATAGATATAGATTTAATAACTAGACGAAGCTCACTTGTGAGAGCGCAAAAGAGCAAGGAATAAATGATAGAACCATAGATAATACAACAGTGTTGCTACTCACAGATAACATCATAACTGTGGTACACCCAAATACAAATGAAAAACTTATGACATGTTTTTGAAAACCGAGATTGACGACAATCTATTTGCCTATATTAACTTTTCTCTTATGAAATGCTATTATAATTATTTGACATGTATGTACTACTTAAAAATTCACCTTCGTTTCCCCGTACAACGATACAAGTTCTGAACTCTGTCTTCTCTCTCATCTTTATGTCCTTTCAATTATTGCTTGTATATAAAAAGAGTTCTAATATAAAGTGTTATGACTTATCGTGATTATACACACAAAATAATGTATTTGTAGTAAATAACACGCTTCCACAAATTAACCCATCAGAAGATTAAACCATAATATAAGCTTACTAACCAGTAGTGATCTAAGCTCATTTTGTATTACCACAGTAATGTATAATTATTGTCAGCCTAATAAGATTTACCGATGAAAGGAAAATATACTATAACAGACGTTTATCCGCAACGTTTGATAATGTAACGAAGGAAGCCTATTTGAAGAATATGGGGGGAGATGTAACTCTTGACTGTTTTAATTCGAAATGACGGTTCAAAACCAGCATTTAGGAATGGAATGATGACAAGGATGAGACTCCCTCGTGCTTTCGGGCGGCTAAAGTTTGTCGCTGAAATTTACTGTTAAAGCTTTTAACACTAACTAAACTTTTGTATGAAACAAAAGTTCAATACCAGTAATACATATACTTTTAGTCAGCTTAACCCTAGTATTTTAAAGTTATACATTTTATAGTTTTACTGAAAAGAATAAAATTAAAATTCTACAGTTTAATCTATCACTTAATCGAGAAAGGTTTAAAACAAGTGGTAAATTGAGAAAATGAAAAAGGAAATTTTGCACAGCAATACATAATGGAGATTAATGCACACAACAAAGTACCGATTAAGGTTGTGCGCAGTTGCATAAAGCATTTAAATATACAATGTAAAGCATTTTAGCACATTCTCTTTGTAACTGTTTTGCACTGATGTCTCCAAAATGTTTAATTAAATAGTTTAAATTGTGAAGTTGCGAGTCGCTTTTATTTTCACATGTTACGTAAGGATATGTTAAAAAGTAGTCCTCTTGACCTTATGATGACTTGTACAATATGAAAATATAAAAAGGCAGATTTTTTTTCGTTGTTCAATCCTTCAACAGATATTTAAGGAATACATTATTTTCTCATCCCTAAATCCCAATGAAATCTTGAGACATCCTCAATCAACGTAAATTATGTTAATTAGCGAAATATAACTGGCAATTAATTAATTACACCGGTCCAATATCATTGAACAGTTTAGCTGTTACCCGAACACTTTAGATGTAGTACTAACCGCGCCCACTTAACTAACAGCGAATGTGAAAAAGTATGACCTGTTCTTACACATATGTGATTGCTATATAAGAGTTTGCGGGCACAATTTACTCTCATTTCAATTTACGCTTTGCCAAATAATAATACAGTTCTTGATTAACAATTTAGATATATTAGTTAATTTACATCGAGAATATAGAAAAAATGATTTCAGTAAGTACCATCAATTCCTACATCGTGAAGTTAATTATACATACATAATTCAATTAAAACATTAACACTTGCATTTCAATTACAGGTTATCCTTATTGGATTTGCGTGCCTTTCAAATGTCTACGCCTATCACGATCCGGACCTTAACTACCATTTGAGCCAAGTGCAAACTCTACAAGGTTGTGGTGATACAGGCTACTCGTATCCCACTCCAGCGGTGCAGCTAACAGCTAATGTGCAGCCAACCGAAGTGCCAAGGCTTATAGAACCTGCTGTGCAGGCACCAGTAAACAAATACTCTTTTAACAAAGGATACACACAGTTCTTTGAACCCGCAGCTCAACAAATATCATACCAATCACAGCCGACCTACAGAGGAGCTCAAAGCTTCGAATCCTATAGTCTTGCGCAGGGTGAGCAGCATGGATATGCGACTTCTCAGGGCCTGTCAGCGGCATCCCAAACTAGAACCGTGACTCCTTTAGCTACATACGCGCAAGCACCAATCATAGCCAAAATAACGGCAGCGCCTTTACACGCAAAATTTTCTGTGGCACCGTCGAGGTCATACTTGCCACAGAACGTTATCACACAGCAATCATTCTCGACAGGCTCCCTGGCAAAGGCTTCACTTAACTCTTACAATATCGATGCATCCGGACCTGTCGTGTCCCAAGTAATTGCTCCTCAAAGTGTACGATACGCGACAGCTCCAACCTTACGGGTACAGAATAACCCAACTGTGTATACATCAGCGTCGAATCAATACAACCAGGCATCGTTTGCATCAACCTACAATCAATATAGTCAAGCGAGTAATGCAGCAAGAGTGAACTCAGTGTTAAGCGCACCAGCCCAATACACAGTGAATCAAGCAGCCCCAGTCACCCAGTATGTGGCGCCTGCTATTCAATATTCTGTTCCGCAAGTAATTCAATATACGCGTCCAGCTCCGCAATACTCAGCGCCAGTTAACCAATATGTTAGCCCAGTGAAACAGTATTCTCCACCAGTAGTAGTCCAAAGTGCTCAGAACTTTTATTCAAGACCGGTGCTTACTCATCGTGTCGCTCCTGCTCAAGCATCTCCTCCGGTAGCCGTCACATCGGGTAGAGTTCTATCCACAGCTCATCATGCAAAGAACGTACACACGGAATTTCTGGAAAACTATGTAAGTACCTACATAGATAGCATTGACAATTCATTAAGAAATACATTTTTTTTAGATATAAAACCATTTGCAATAGAGATTACATATTGAGTAGCAATAATATTTTCAAGTCCTTGCTAAAGCAAAGCAATATAAATAAAAAGTAGTCCTTTTCAGAAATATGTATTTCGTCATAGCAATAACATGCAAGTACTAACTCATATGTGACGTAATTAAATTTGTTCGGTCACCAGTAAAAGCCCTGAACGGGTTTTGTGACATCGATTTAATGATTGATGAATGAACGACCCCAATACAACTAGATCTTTTTACCCCGTAGGTATATGCCTACTAAATTTAGTTAAATTGAGAAAATAATTATGCAATCTCAATTTTGTTTTGAATAATACCAATTGAAGTAATTAAACATCATTCTAGATTTAATAAAAATCTTTAGACATTAATCACTGTCTGTGCAAATCCGAGAATGTTTTTATAGCTCAACTTTCACAATAAATTTACGGAACCAGCATTTTTTGAATTCAACTTCAGCTGTAAGGTTCTACGTTCATCTCTTGATATAATTTTCATTCAATGTACGCAAAAAAAACTGTTATCTCCTAGATCAAGATCGATATTTGTTTATACGCAGTGACAATATCGCAGGTACTCAGGTACAATACTCCCATACATTGGTGCATTAAGATCTTTAATTTCGTAATGTTTAAAACAGTGAACACTTAGTCGTAAATAACATTTACGAAACTCAAACGATTGTTAACAATTCCTTATTGAGTGCAAATACTTGTGTCTCAACAAGATTGCACTCTAATAAAGCTAAACTAAACAAATTAAATTGTGCAACGCAATTTGATACACAATTCTCATGGTTTTTGTACAGATTTATTCACTAATAACTATTTCATATATCAGCAAATCTAGTATAACTCCAATTATCAACCCGTCAAAACAGATTCAACGAAATAATTCCACAGAAAAGGCAAATCATATTTAATTTATTTATTTTTAGGCGGGCTATGAGCGTTACAGTAACCTCAAAATTTTATGTATATCACATGTATTATTTAACAAGTAATAAATAAACATTAATCAAAAATAGCGCCTTCGGACTTTCAAGTTAGACAAGCTTACAGTGGATTATGAGGATAAGTTATGTGCAGGAAGCTAAATAATTCAGTGATCAGTTAAATTATGATACGACTTTCACTAAAAGTGGGTCAATTCAAAGACAACACAAATCACTTATATTCGTAGTTCGAAAACAGGAAGTTAATGGATGCGTGACCTACCACACCTACCCTTTACAACAAAAGCTTTGGCATTAACATTATGCCAGCGTTTATAATTTATGGTCGTTAATTTACAACCGTGAGAAGAAAATCACGATTATTTAAATAGTAACTTAATTATTACATAAATGCTACTTATTAATATATTTACTGATACTTACAGATTTCAAATTAATAATAATTAATTTAAAACAAAATTACATTAAATATTTATAAGACAAAACCGACTTACTTAATTTATTTACGATTTATTGCTTTTTACCTATATAAATAAGTGATGTCTAATTTAATTGACTATAAACATATATATATATATATATAGAATTCAATAAATAAAAAAATAATTGATAATTATTAAACTATAGCTTAGCTATAACTATTCCAATAGAAGATTTTCAATTGAGTTGAAATAGTTTCAGCCTAAAAGAAAAATAGAGCAATACCCAGTCATCTGTAGTTATTAAATAACTTATGTAATATATATTTATTTCAGGACTCCCATCCACGATATGCTTTTGAATATGGAGTGAACGACCCCCACACAGGCGATATTAAACAACAGAAAGAGGAAAGAGATGGAGACGTTGTTAAAGGTAATACCTCAATATTTTTTTTTTTCAATTAAATCAAATTTTACCCTTTAGTTCAGTACTATAACACGTCTTTTTTGTGTTCATATGTGGTAAAATGATAAAAGCATTAGATATAAATGTTTGTAAGATCAATTGAAATATTTGAAAAAAAAATGATTTTAAACCATAAATTTTAACTATCAGGTCAATATTCACTGGTGGAACCGGACGGATCTGTCCGAACTGTCAACTATGTAGCTGATTGGGAAACTGGATTTCACGCTGATGTCCACAACAGTAAAGACGACAAGCATTAAATATTCCCAAGTTTAGATCCCACTCAAAGGAACTTAGGGTCTGTTAGTGCTTTTTAGTATACCCACCCCTAACTAGCTTTGGTTAATTTTAATGTTAAACTCTCAAATAATAACCAATTGATACTCAATTAAAAGAACAACAATAATTAATATTGAGATCCTTTGAAGAAAGGAGTTAAGACTCAGGAACCGCTGACTGTGGTTAATATTGTTTTATTGTCCTTATTATAAACTAGGTTATACATAAAACAGTATAATAGATTTAATTGTGGACCGTTTATAAAGTTCAATAAGTTATTTAATTGAATTATATATATTATATTACAAAAACGATACTTGTTAACATCTTTATTCCTTTTATATAAAACTCAAGATCGGAGAAAGGAATACCACTTTTCATGTTTAATTCCATCCTCCTTTTTAGCTCTCTTAATGTAACGGCTAGTTTTGTGATAGCATTAGTGTTAAGTGTACATTATTTAAAATAAAAAACACCATAAAAAAAATATTTATTAATACACAGCCTAAGTTTAGCACCCAACATACATAAGTTAATACAAGTATCATTTATTGCATAACAAACCTTGTTATTTTACCGTTGTAATAGCACTTGGGACAAGGAAAATCTGAATCAACCATCTTGTTGGCCTGAAAAATAAACAAAAACAATATAAAATCTTTTAAGTACAATAAATTTTAAAACTAGACGCACAAATATTGAACTTTTTGCTATCAGTTAGGCTGTAGTATTATGTACAAATAATTAAAATTGTATATCTATAATATAAAAATGAATCACAAAATGTGTTGGTAAGCATAACTAAACAAGTTCAATGTTGTCTAAGCAAAGCAGGTGAGAAATGAGTTAGAATTCAATCAAAACAGTGTGTGTGTGTATGTTGGAACATGAAATAATGATCATATAATGCGTCATTCAATCTTATATATCAAATTTCCCTGTCACAGTTTGAGTTACTGTACTCCTCCGAAACGGCTTGACCGATTTTTTACCAAATTTTATATGCGTTTAAGAATCGGCTATCATCTATTTTTCATACCAATAAGTGATAAGGGTTGTTCACCTTTAAACGAACTTACAAACTTATTTGTTTGTATTGTTTTATAGTGTGGCATTAAAAAATAATGTCATAATTAAAATTATAAAAATACAACCCTAAATTTTTACCCTTTTATCACCAACCCCTTTTTATGGCCATATTAGTAATTTATTCATTTATTACTCGATTACTGATCAATTGTCATTTAAATACATAGTTATATAAATAATTTGTATGGAAAAACTTTGCATGGTTCAGTTAGTGATGTAATAAAATTGTGTAAAACTATTAAAAATAATATTGATTTAATCATTACCTGCAAACAATAATAACAGAATATATGAGAACATCCCATTATGTGGGGCAGTGTTGGCTTTTCTGAGCAAATGGCACAAACAGTATTAACATTCATGGTTGCTTGCACAATTTTATTCGACTGCCTAATATAACTTCTCCACCATACATATTTTAATATTTTAGAGAGCTTCTGTCTTAGTCCAAACATATTAACTAAAGATAATGATGTACCTATTAATTCCTGAAATGCAGAAAATTTATTTACAAATATTGCCACTAATCTGCTTATAATATTTAAAAATAACTTTCGTTTGTATAGATAATTGTATAAGAGCAAAGAGAAAACATTTGAATTGAAACTTTAAAGTATAGTATAAAAAATTGTTTTTTAAACAATATATAGTAAACTTACAATGAAATTGTGCCATAAGAGCTCTCTGGTCCATGATAAATCAGTTAAGTCTTCTCTAACAACTTTGTCACCGCACAATTCGAGTCCAAGGATAAAATCTATAAAAGCAGGATGTTTCCCGCTTTGTATGAAACGTAAAAAATTAAAAATATCGCCAATCAATTGAAATGTTTCCAAGCTGTTTAATACATTTTGAATTTTAGTGTTTGTTGTAAATGTATATAATGCTCTCTCTTTTAAATATTTCAGTCCAATTGTGTAGCCATAGTACCAATATAATTTGCTCTTTGAAAAGTTTTCAGTTTTGTATTTTATTGTAAGCATCTCTTGACCAAAACTACACTTCCTTTCCCATAAAGAATACTTAAAAATCAAAGTTCTTAACATCAATTCTAGTTCAGGTAGAAGGGGTTGAAGACATCCCGGCTAAAAATAAAGGTGTTCAACTTTATTATCAATAAAAATAATAAAAATCATAATAGTAAAATTAAGAAATTACCTCCAAATACTTGGTAGCCTGGAAAAGCAGGTTTTTAAAAAGTTCCTCCAGTTCTCCATCAAGTTGTAGTGAATCTAACTGAAAAGGATCAAGGTTTAATCAGCTGATGATAAAATAGTATCGCAATATAACACAAATAATTTCTTACCTGAGTTACTCGTGGAATGTATGTTAAAGACATTATCTCATTTGCACCCTACGTAATGGTTGTAAAAGAATTTGCTAATAACTAAATTTTATAATTTCAAACTTCCAAAGGTCAAGACATTCGTATTTCATATCATGAATTATAGATAAATCTTTTCTGTTTTTGAAAAGCTGAAGTTGTCGGTATATTTTTCTTAATTGTTTTTGCTGTCATATGAGACCAGACTAATAAATTGCTAACTAGAGACACTGACAATACACTAGAGTACTACGAACGATATTAGCTGTAGGGTATTTATTATATTTAATCTGTGGTGAAGACGATTGTCAAGACTGTCAAGTGTGTACTGTGTAGCGTGTGATGCTGAAAAAGAATTAAGGATTGAATTTTTAATGATTTACTTATTTTATTCATAAATCGAAATTTTAATGGTTTTGAGACATTGGTGAACTAAAAAAACATCACGATGGTTGTTTCTCCGCAAAGCCCTGCGAGCGAAACGCAAAGTGTAAAATCTAAAAACAATATGGCTTCCAAGCCGACACAATCCGTTGCAGACACTAGAGCTGAATTAGCCGAATTAGTGAAAAGGAAAGCTGAAGTAGCTGTATGGAAGATAATATTTAATAAAACACTTAAGACTTTATTTTACTTTTATAAAATCATAAATTTATCAATTAAATCAATGATAGATCAAAATATTTTTGTCTATAGATTAATTAATTAATGTGACAATAAGTATAGTTCTTTTGACTTTTTAAGGAAACACTTGCTAATTTGGAAAGGCAAATATATGCTTTTGAAGGATCTTACTTGGAAGACACTCAGCTATATGGAAATATTATACGAGGTTGGGACAGATACTTGACAACAAATAAAAGTACTAACTCCAAAGCTGACAAGAGGAACAGAAAATTCAAAGAAGCTGAAAGATTATTTTCTAAATCATCTATTACTTCTATGGCTGTAAGTTCAACTTAGTGTATCTGTCAGACACACACAAATTATACACTTACTATAAATATAAAAAGACCTGTATGCTAGCCAAATGTCTTTGTATCCAAAAATAAGTTTTGGGTAATTAAAATGTTTTTTATTTATTATTTTAAAGGCGTTTAAAACCAGGAAATTACAAAAAACTAAAACTTGATACATAAAATATTTCTACTGCTATCTTAGTTATACATAATATTCTTTGTTTTCAGGCTGTAAGTGGTTTAGTTGATGCTGCAGAAACAAAGAGTGAGTAAAGTATAATATAATCAAAATAAACATGTAAATGTTAGTGTTGTTTATATTTTTTTAATTGATTTATAACTTTTTTCAGATGAAAGAAATAGTGAAACTGAATCACAAACTAATGAAGATTCATCGGACACTCAAATAAGTACAGGCCTGGGCACATTGAATCACACAACAATTCATGGTTCAACAGAAAGCTTAGCTTCCAAACCCTCTGGCAAGCAACAAACAAATGGCATAGAAAAAGTGGTATCTATGATGAAGCAAAGTACACCAAAAATAGTCACGAGTGGTCTATTACAGAAATCATTTACATGTGATTCTAAATTAATGTCCGGAGTCAGTCTGGATAGACCAGGGACACCTAAGGAAAAGGACATTGCTCTCGGTCTATTGAGTAAAGGTGATTTGACACCCAACTCTCTTAAGCATAAACTGTCCAATAGTAGTAGTAATAGTAACGTTAAGAAAAATAATAACAATAAAAAGGCAAGATACAGATAAAATATATTTATGAATCATTAACATTTTAAAGTCTTTTTGTCAGTTAAATCTACTTTGTATCCAAAATGTACAATTAAAATGTAATTTTGATACTCTCTTTGGCATCTAGTAGTGTTGCATTTTAACTGACTCTTCTATTATCGATTGATCTCAATATTGATTGCTTGAATCTTGATTCTGTAAAAGTTTTTGTAGTAATAAACTTTTATTAAAAAGTGTATTTTTTCTTAATCTTATATTAAGATACTTACGTTTTAAGACATTTGGTAAATCTCGAATTGGTCCACAAAATCTGACAGTAATATAAAATAATATTGGAAGGAAACCAATTAAGCCTGTGCAAAACAGAAATACAACTTCGGGTGTTTTTCTTAGAATGCAGCAGCCTAGGCTTTTGCTCCATATTGATCTTGTGGCATTCATCTGAAAGAATATTTTTGGTCCCAGGTCAATCTTGTTTCCGACATAAGTAATCTAAATTTTATATATGCTGGTGTGCAACCCTAATCAACTTGCTCATGTTCTTACCACTGACCACAATTAGAGAAATAGAATTAAATGGCACAATGTCCTAGAGCTGCAAACCTGATAGCTCTTGGCATAAATTGAGCTTTTAGGCATCTCTGCAAAAATGCAGAACCTATTTGCTCATGGTTTTGGGTATAATTATGGATGTGCTATTATTATTTATTATATACCAATGCATTCTACTTACTGAATCCACAATATCCATGCATATACAATCGACACCAATTTTGTCTTTGCTTAATGTTTTGTAAAACTCGTCCAGCTGTAAGTAATTCTGCATACATTTCTCACATACTATAGTTTTCTCGCTGGCCATGTTCTCTAATATGCAGTCCATTGTTGCGTTAAAAAGCTTATAAAACCTTGTTGTACTGTTTGTAACTGTTGCAGTTTCATTTGACCAAACAAAGCAATCTGTAATTGTATCACATAATATCTCAAATAGCTGGATTTGTTATATACTAGATATTAAAATAAGTTATCCCCAGCTCCTACTTTTAACAGTTATTAGAATATTTTTGTTTATTATCTTAAATCATAGCAAAGTATAAAAAACAACATTAGTACTGACCATTACAATTTCCTTTATCCCATATGCTCAATATGCTATCATGATAGTGTTGAATTACATTTAATCTATCTTGTGACATAAATATGGAACCACAAGTTGTACCATTAACGGCAGTGTTCTGCAATTCCTTGTACTTATCGTGAAACCTGATATAGTGTTGTACACAATTTTCACATAATCTTATGGGTCTTGCATTAATTAAGGAGCAATATGTAAAATTGGATGCAGACTCGGAAAAGGCATTAAGTATTTCAAAACAGTCTGTTGGATATGGAATAGTGTTGTTTAAATTATTGCTGAAAATAAATATCAAAGTAATATATATCATCTAAAACATATTTTTTTGTTGTGGGCTGTTGATCCGGGAGCTGCTAAAGTACAGTAGTGTTATACTCCCAATACACTACAGCAGGCTTGTTTATGAAATCATTTTTCTATCTTAATGTTACTTAGAGAAAAGTTAAGTTAGTTACAATGTCTATTACTTACATTTTTGGTTGTTTAGTAAATAAATCATGGCTCAAATCGGCGTATAAGATTTTAAAATAAAAGCAAATGACCAACAAGCCGTATTTAAACATTTTCCGTTTTTATATTGTTATTCTAAGATATATTATTTTTATTATTGAACTGACGCGAGTATCATTACGCTTGGTTATATTTTTTTCCAATAAAGTTCATATACAGTAAGCCTCTTTTATTTTCTTATAATACATTTAAAATCGAAAAATATTTATAAGACACTAGTTATTAAAACATTTATTAAAATTTTACTTTTAGTTACTCAATGAGTTGCTGTCATTTGTCACTTAGTTCAAGTCACAAGTGACAGCGACTCATTTGTCAGAACTCAGAAGTAACCTACCTACTGAGTTACTGAAATTCTGTTTAGTGTTTACTGTTATTCGTTCACCTTATTGTATTACGTCTTTCAAATGTTTTATTTTTCTTGAAAAAGGTCAAGGTTTTAAATTATTTTCAAAAAGTTTTTGATTAAGAAACAAGCTATGACTAAGAATAAAGATGTTTGAAGGTGTATATATTCATAAAAGAAGTATACTTCAAACTTATTAATTAAAAACAAAAGTTTGACAAAATGAATATCAACGAACCGACACCGGAAGCGTTACAGAGAAAGTTATATTTTCTTCTGGAACAACTACAAGACATGGCCCGAGAACTACCACCGTAAATATAATCATTATATCCTAGCTTATAAAAATTACTAATAATGCAAATGGAGAGAATTTCATTATTTATTTACTATTATTTTCATTTTCAGCAAGTATCAAATGAGAGTACCAATTGAATTGTTATCAGGATTAGCTAATTGTCTTTTAAATGATACAGTATTCGAAATAGTTAAAGGTCTCATGGAAATTCAGCATGTAACAGAAAAACATTTATTTCAACAGCGATTACAAATTATCAATAATCATACTTGTAAGTAACCTTTAACTATTAGTTGTTCATAGTTTTGATATATTCTCTTATTACTTATTTTTTTTAGCAGAAATAGAAAAATTGATTAACACAACATCACTTACACCTGAAGAAAAAGAAGACCAACGACTTGTTCGGTTAAAAAGCCATAAAGAAGAACTTAGAATGACAGACATGAAATTAGTTATTCAATTAGATCAAAAGGTACAAGTAGATCAATTTAACTATGAATTATCTCTGATTGAATCAATAAGGACTGCATTTAAATTTATATTTAAAATATATCTTTTCTTATTTATATTAATTCAATAACTAAAATCAAACTAGACCTTGAGACTTTAATAATATTGAAAGGAAAAGCAAGTTTAAAAATATTGCTATTACAGGTCAGTGATCAACAAGATACATTGGAAAAAGCTGGAGTGCCAGGGTTCTTTGTCACAAACAAACCAATAGAAATCAAAGTTCAAATGTACCTACTCGATTTTATTTTAAGATTGAGTAAAATGGATTTACCCCATGACTTATAACTGATACACATTAATGTCTACTACATTTTGTCTGTGTGTACTTTCATGGCAGTCGTGAACAAAGCAACAAAAAATTTTCTTTTCAGAAATATTTAAAATGGAAACCCTCTATAAAATAGGACTATTCCAAACACAGGTAGCTCCAAAAAGCTGGTAACAAGCTTTCAGGAAGCAATGAAACGTCATATATTTGGAAATATTTTAGTAAAAACGTCTACAACAACTGCAAAACAATATACACAAATATATCATAATTATTTCACCTAAGTAATTTTATTATAAATAGATCTCCCAAAAACCCATTAAATGTTATTTGAAACAAGTCAGAGGTTAAATACTCGTGTTAAACATTTGTTAGTCACTTTAAAAATTAAATACAAATTTAAACTAGACTCAACTAAGAATATACAATTACAAATGCTTGTGCTATATTCCGATGCCAATACCAAAATATACCTACATTGTATGGTTTTTACGGAGGCCATTTCTTTCAAAGAGCACAAAACAAGTGGCACCGTCACCACAGTGTTTCAACAAAACAGTAGTAATTTCTTAATGTAAACATATCCAGTCATACAAGACAAAAGCAACAATTGGTAATACAAAAATAATGAGAACACACACGGTCATCTCTTTAAATTTGAGCACATCCGTTTATAAATTCAATGTCATCGATCTATAAATCCCAATTCAGTCTAAATACATAAACTAGTTTTTTGTTAAAAAAAGAGGCAAACAAATGGTGACACCATTGAGTTGCTGGTGGGTTCCTCTCAGCTAAGAATTTTCAACTTCGAGTGCAAATAGACTGAATAAGATTTACCCGACATTAAAAAAAAATAGTTGTATAACGTTGGAATTGTGTAAAAGTGTGATGTATATTCTGATTTGAACCGTCTATCAAAGTTTATTCAATACTTTTATTAGTTAAACAAAATACTACTAGAGTCCTAAGACCCCACATCGGGGCATAGGGTAGAGAGAAACAAAATACAGCTCAGTTTTACAGGACAGTAAAATGTAAAATTGTTTCAAAACTCACAACACATAACAGTCATTTCTGAATATTAATGTTTTAAATTAAATAATTTAAATTTGTGCACAGTTTTCTGAAAAACAAGAGGTAAAAATAGAATTTCTATACAATTCACACGGACCAATGGAAAAATACTTTTGACAGGTACGCTATGATAACTTTCATATGCCGTTACACATAGTACAAAAGAAGAAGTCTACTTTTGCTACTTCTTCTCCGTCCCATAGGAAGAGCCGTGGCTGATTTGTGACATGCCAATCGACTTTTGTAGGAGGATGTAAACTGAAAACAAATATTTAATAATTCATATTTCATACAAATAATCTTTGTCTTGCTCATCAGTGAGATAATTTAATCTGACACAGATCGTGTGCTAGATTTAAATTTTTTACTATATTCTAGATATAAATTAATTACTAGATTTAAGTTTAGTTCTAGATATCAAAAATATCTTTATTCATAAAGGTAACTGAGGTACACTTATGATAAAACCACGAGTGGTTAATTGTGTAGTTAAAATACTCACAAGCGGCAACTATAGCAGCGCCAATAGAGAAATAGACGAGCCTCCCACTGAAGAGAAGTCCCACCAAATAATAGAGCATCGGCGTCAAGGTGACCATGGCCCAGCCCACGGTGTTCACCAGCGAGTACACGCGGGGGGGACGGTGCATCGGCTCCACTCTCTTCACGCCCGACTCTTGGAAGAAGTCACCCGTGTTGGAGAAGGACTCCATCATTTTGTCCTAAACACATTAAGGCAATAGTGACAACTCAAAGATATCTTCTATCTCTGATCACATGGCTCAAACAAAATATTAAATTACTGGCAAGAATCTCCCTTAAATAGCCAAGCATGTTCACATCACACACATAATGTGTGAAGAAGAACTAACCTTCACAACGAAGAGGTCGTGAAGCCACTTGGCACTTTCGGCCTCCCCCTCCGGAATCTGTTCCACGGGGATCCTCTCAATGTACAGGTGCGCGTGCACGGGCTTCCCGAACAACATGCTCATCAATGTCGGTGGCACCTACAAGTAATGCCATTTTAATGATGATGCAAGGGTTCTTCTATACGAGAGTTCCAAAGTAGAACGATCTATTACAATCATCACCATTTCACAAAGGCCCATTTTTATAGTAAAAATCGTATTTCTCTTTTTTCTAAATCTTTAAATGTAAGCTAAAATCTATACTAATAATAAGACTGTCGAATGTCTGTACATTAAATATTTTTCCAAAAAATTAAAAGGAGACAATTAAAGAAGAGTCATAGAAATCAAAAAACAAAATTTTTGGAATTCTTGTCTGTGTGTCTGGTACGTTATAACTTGAAAACTACTGAACAGTTTTCGATTACATACAATTAGGAGCGTTGTCAAAAGTTTATTTTGTCAAAATCGGTTAAGAGAAAGAGAAGTTATAGTCAATTGAAAATTTACTTCAACCACTGCTTCAAAATTTTTAAACATTTAAATTGATTGATTAGTTATATATTGTTAAATATGTTCTAATATAAGTTAATCTTAATATTAAAACTTATGAGAGGTAACAAAAATAACAAATAACGCGGTTGAAGTGTTGAACAATGTGCTCGATAGATGGCGTTGGCACGTAAATGGTAAATAAACATCAAGTCCACAGAGACAGAGGATGTTGATAACATTTGTACATGTAAAGCTACACCATCCCTGAGTAACACAGGCTATGTATAATTCCAATTGTAACAAGATTTTAGCCCGTCAAAGAAAGCCCTTTCGAGATCATTAAAAAACGCTATATTCTTAACCAAATTACATGTGGGCGAAGCCGCGGGCGGAAAGCTAGTATACAATAATAAAAACAATAATTTGACAAAGCGAGGTATTTCATGTGTAGAGCGAGCACGTGCACGTGTGAGTGAGTGAGGTGGATCTGTTAAGTTTGCTCTTTTTTGACTAACACTACATTTGCAACATCCGTTGGTTAATTTTAAATTGATATATTGTATATACTGCTCATATAAATAATAATTATCAAACCCGAGGTACAAAGTCCGACATCGTGTTCACGACAATCTAACTTTTATGAACACTTCAATTAATTACGGTATTAATTGCGTTAATTATCAAATTAATAAACGTCTTAAACTTAAGTTTATTTTTCGAGCATTTTATATTAAATACGCAAATTGTCTATAAATCGTTTATAACCAAAGAATGGCTGGACTTTAATATTAAAATATGAGATTTATCAATTAATTATAAAATTCAATATTTCGTTTGGATATTGATGGTCTACCGGTCTACTAAGCTACACACACCTTGGCATCCTTCTCGAAGGCCAACTGAATGTTATAGATGACAGGTATCTTCCCTCTAAAGTGGGAGAGGCTGGTGGTGAAGCCTCTGGTGCGAGGGGTCAGATGGTGCTTGAGAAGTGGCAAATTCTTCTCCTTGGCGAAATTCAACGACGCCTCGTGTTTCTTCTCGGTGAACCTAGTTCCTTCGGGTGTGAGTAATAGCTGAAAAGCATTATATCTAACTATATAGCTGTATTTTCCTTAACTGTTCAAGATAGACATAAGTCAGGCACACCATAAAAGCAAAGCCCATAAACACTCGTGAGTACGTTACCGGCCTTTTACGAATACGTACTTTTACGGTACATCTTTTGTCTTGAAGAAAAATAAGAATCTTTTCTAAGAACCACCTATAAAAACCTATTTCTTCCTGTTCCAGGGAAACCAGATCGAAACACTATGGATATCTTTTATAAAATGTAACCATATATTGGACTTCGGGCAAATACGGCTTATTGTAATGAACGCTACAGCTGTATAGTTATATCGTGAAATAGGGTGACTATGATTTTGATTTTGTTCAATCAATGTAATTAATTCCCTTTCGCTCTATACTAACACGGGATATATTTCAAAATAAAAAGCAAAAGAGATGCTCACCCACACCGGATCGGGGTATTGGCAAATTTTACCAATCTGCTGTTTAATAATTTCCTTGTCCTTCTCATACGATCTCTCTAAGAACACAAACTCTGAAAATTTCCACATCCAACCAATTGGTGGCATGTATTGGATTGATTTTTTTGCGTAGGCTTTACAATTCTGGAAAAAAAGCACGACGATTGATCGGTTAACGAGCGGGATGAAAAATGATTAAATTACTAAAATGGCCATAAAAAAATAGGGGTTGATTATAAAAGGGTAAAAATTTAGGGTTGTGTGTATTTTTTAATGCCACACTATAAAACAATAAAAACAAATCAGTTTGTTAAAAGGTGAACAACCCCTATCACTTATTGGTATGGAAAATAGATGTTAGCCGATTCTTAAACGCATACAAAATTTGGTAAACTCACACTGTGACAGAGAAATTTTATATCTAAGACTAGCTGAAAAAAAAATTAAAAAAACCTAACCTAACTCTAAAAATAGATGTTGTGAATGAAGAATGTGTCAGAAAATTTCAGGAGAATCAGTCAACGCGTTTTGGAGGAGTAAGGGAACGAAAACTGTGACACGGGAATTTTATATATAAGATTGTATGACGCATTATATGATCATGATTTAATGTTCCAACGTACGTTGGATTACATACACACTGTTTTGATAGATATGATTGAATACAAACTCATTTCAAATTGACTCGACAGGGACACACCTACATTGCTTAGAAAACATTGAACTTTATGTAACGGCAATAAAGCTCAAATTGACTCTCTACGTTTTAGTTAGAAAAGGCCTGTCTTTAGGGTTTCTCCGGCAATTATTCGATTTAATCTTGTAAAAACCATCCTTGAACTTCAACGGACATTAAAAAAAATGGCCAAATTGGTCCAGGCGTTGTTGAGTTATGCGCTTACCAACACATTTTGCGATTCATTTTTATATTATAGACTACAAGACAACAACAGTGTTATACAATGTACGTGTACTCATGTAATTAAGGTCAGAATTTATCTTAATTTAGACATGTAAATTCCATCTATGCTCACTTTTCCACTAAATGTCAAGGTCAAGGTCCTTTAGATAGTAGGTACCTTATATGTGAATCATTATATATATTATAGAAAAGAAAATTAATAACATTTTTTAAAAACTATTTGTGAAATTCAAAGCATATAACATAGCCTGAAATGAACACAGCAGAAATAATAACCTAACCGCAAATGTAACGGGAATTCAGAGATTTTGCAGAATTATTTCTTAACTAATTTAATAACTGCACGGTTTCATTTAAGGTGATAATAATATAAATTCAAGGAGGTAAAGCCACTTTAGAATTGTTTTTATATTTATACCGATACCGGTTCGGCAGTTATATACCGAGAAGAACCGGTAAGAAACTCGATAGTTGCTATTTAAAATAACACAGTTGAAGCATGGTTCAGCCACGAATTAAGATTCATAACCCATTATATACGCAATTACACTAGCCAAGGCCACACTAGTCATAATAAACTTATTCAAGGTCCACTAAAATGAGAAATTATTTTCATACGAGGATAAGTTACCATACATATATATTTATGAGCAACTTGTCAGCGGCACTTGACAACAATTACACATAGCGCTTATTACATCAAGGTCACTCTTTTAATGGATATGTTTTTTGTAAAACACAAATTTTATTTTTATCGTATTGTTTTTTTATAGAAAAAGGGGCTTCTGCTTGTGGCAAACAATTAGTTTCATGCGGCCATACAAAGAATACTTAATTACAATGTAAAAATAAGATGATCGAAATCAAACTTATGAAAATTCCTTACATAATATGTAAAAAACATAAAAATGTTTTTACATTACATTTATATTCATTTAGGGTTATTTTAATACCTAATATTATTACTTAAAAGTGTTTAATATGAGATATTAGAACAAAGTAATATGAATACAAGTAGTTCCTAGTTGTTGAAATTGTATGGCCTTTAACTTAATTTGATTATGAAGCATGAATGATATATGGCCCAGTAACAGACAACAATCAATGTTCATTGACATTGTAGTAGATAATAATATATAATTATGATTGATAAGGATTTGCAAAGATTTATAGATAAGTACCGCAAAATTATTAAATTGATGCTTATCACTCACATATCACAATATGACTGATAAATATTTCAAACTATACCTTACAAAAATTACCAATGTTCTTAAAGTGAAATACAAAACAACACTATTAAATAAGACTTGACAATAAGTAAAAAAGAACTCACCCCTAGTACTCCAATACCATCACAAAACTGCCACCCCATTAGCCAATCTATCTC
This sequence comes from Leptophobia aripa, assembly GCA_951799465.1. Classification (NCBI taxonomy): domain Eukaryota; kingdom Metazoa; phylum Arthropoda; class Insecta; order Lepidoptera; family Pieridae; genus Leptophobia; species Leptophobia aripa. The sequence continues at coordinate 310,948 of OX637269.1, read as the reverse complement.
ATAACTGTGATTCATAATAAGATACCCATGCTCTTTGCCATAATACTTATCATACTCGTCTTTGTTAACATATATTGTTAGTTTTGTTCCTGCCCACCATTCTGACATAAACACCAATTCTAAAAAATATTGACTTATTCATTACACACACATACATTTGTTAAAATTCTGCTCGTGTTTTAAATTTAAAGTAAATTATTTTTACTTACGACATGCAAATGAGTATGAGAGGTAGTAATTGATTTTTCTATACAGCCTCTTATTGAATGGTCTTAGACCAAAATATAGAATAGCCTGCACAAAATTTAGCAGTAGACCAGAGGTGAAGTATGATATTGCAAAACATAAGTGCACCAGTGTTGATTGCTTTAAGAAACTTAACCAAAACATTTTGTCAGCTGCCTTGTGTGTTCATTAAAACCTAAAAAAATCTTTGTTAAACAAACATACATCATTTAAACATATTCACATACCTGATATAATATAGAAGAAAAAAATTGACTCAATAATTGAAAAATTTATCCAGTCAAAAAAAGTGACGTACTTTGCAGCTATTGGAAAATATTTAAACAAATCGTTTATAGTTACTATTATATTAAATTCGCATTCAATAAAAATAATTGCAATCTGTGTGTAGATATTATTGTTGAAAAATAATGACCAAAATACAAACCTTTTTAATATGAATTTATAAAATCCTCTAAGCCTTAAGACGTACACTTCGATCCCTTATATAATTTTTCAGTACATAACACAATTACTCGTACCTAGTTATTATTGTGCGTGTGCAAATTATGAATGAAAAAATCAAACTTTTGACTTAAAACAATTCTTATAAATTAAATTTGAACTAAAGAATTTTAAGATTTTTTGACATATAAACCACAGACTGTTAACGGTGGGAAAAACAAAGGATGAATAAAAACAAAAACCAAAATATCTTAACAATATACAAAAGATATGACAGAGGAACGGTAAACAAATAATATTTCCCATTATCATTTATTCAATAATGGGAAATAAAAAATAATGGGAATATTTTTTTTTTCGGGTCATTGGGATGTCATAATGGACGATAGATGACGATTATAATTGTCACAATTGACATTTAACATATATGATGTGTACATAGTCTTTTATGGCCCACTTGATAACATAATTATTAACTATCAAACAATTATCAATGTATATTTTAACTTAAGTAAATACTAAATAAAATAAGCCGAAGACGTGTTTAGATTTTGTTTTACTAGAGGTTGATAATGTGCAAAGAATATATTTATTCATATTCTTAGAGATGTGTTACTTATGACGTAATTCTAATAACTATTATTATAGTTTATATTAAATTTTTATATAAGTCTCTATATTTAAAAAAATCATAATTGAAGCGAACAAGATGCTAAGTAGATGTATACGTTGTTATGGATTAACCAGAAATATACCTAAACCATGTAATCTGTTTAAAATTCGTTCTCATGTATCCACTATCTGTACTATAAACAACTATGTAGTTCTTGGTATTGAGACATCATGTGATGATACTGGCACTGCCATTTTAGATATAAAAGGAAATTTACTTGCTGAAACCCTATTGTCACAGAATGCTATTCATATTCGTTACGGTGGTGTGAATCCATTGATAGCCAGAGACCTGCATCGTGATAATATAGAAAGGGCAGTAAATGAATCAGTAAAGAAAGCAAAAATGAAGTTTCATGATATTGATGCAATCGCTGTTACAGTAAAGCCTGGTTTATTTTTTAGCTTAGAAATTGGTGTAAAATACGCTAAATATTTATCAAAAATATATCAAAAGCCATTAATACCTATCCATCATATGGAAGCACATGCATTAGTAGCAAGGATGTATCAAAAAATAGATTTCCCTTTTCTTGCCTTATTAATATCAGGTGGGCATTGTTTATTAACATTGGTAAGAGGAATAAATGATTTTCTTCTACTTGGTGATACCTTAGATAATGCCCCTGGTGAAGTACTTGATAAAGTAGCAAGAAGGATGAAACTAAGAAATATACCATCTTATTCACAACTATCAGGTGGCAGGGCTGTGGAAGTAGCTGCCGAGAATGCAAAAACTGTAGAATTATTTGAATTTCCATTACCATTATATAAACTAAGGGACTGCAATTTTAGTTTCAGTGGATTAAAAGATGCATTCTCTAGACATTTACACAAAATGGAATTAAAACATAACATCAAAGGTGATGAAATTATACCAGAAGTGCATGAGCTTTGTGCTTCATTTCAACTTGCAGTTGCAAAACATATTGTCCACAGGACAGAGAGAGCTATCAAGTTTTGTATGTCACGTAATTATATTCCTGAACACAACAGCATCTTAGTAGTATCTGGAGGTGTTGCATCAAATAATTTCATTTTTAAATGTTTGCAATATATGGGAAATGAAATTAATTGCAATATTGTACGACCGCCCCCCAAATTATGCACTGATAATGGAATTATGATAGCCTGGAATGGAATTGAAAAACTCAAAAGTGGTTATTCACTTACAGACAGTCAATTTGCTGATATTGATCCTATTGCCCCACTCGGGTTTAATGTAACAAATGATGTGAGACATGATGGCATACACGTCAAGTCTACCAGATTAAAAAATATGTTGATTTAATTTTTGACTTTTACATGAATTTTTTGTTTTTATTATCCATTTTAACTTATAAATATAAAAGGAAGGTAGTTAATAACAAGTTTAGTCGGAACAAATTTATTAACAGCACAGCATTACAATTGAAACCATGATTAAATTAGGCTAAAATAATATATTGTTGTGGAAGGGTTCAATTTACTTTGGTGCTGCATTTTGTAGATCTGAAAAATTCAATTCTTCATTAAATTTATTTAAAAAAAGGTTATTAATGGTATTAGTTACAAAAACAAACTGTGTTGCAACATGGTTAGTCATCAGCACTCAACTTATATCAAAAATTGTTTATGCATACTCTTTACTTATTATAATTAAACATCATTTAATATTTAAATGCATGAAAACTTATTAAATGGGGACAGGGACAAAAAAAACATGCATCAACTTTGAATACATGAAAACCACACATTGTCTATACGTCCTAACTTACTCGTGTAGTTTTAGTCTTTTTCATCTGAAATATTTTGAAAGTCCATATTAGATATCCTCAATTGGTTTAGGGTTACAGTTTTCGTTGAGTTAAAAGAACTGTATGACAGTCAGAATAAAGTAACATAGTACGTTAACATTTTCACTTGTAAAAAAAATATTTTGTAGTAGCGTAGTGACGACTCCGTCTGCTTAATTTTAGATTAAACTATGTGAACTTACGGGCTGGCTTTCCATTAGCCCAAGGTGTGATTCTAACATGGGACTCATCACGACGCAAGGCTTCTGTTTTGAGCTGTTGTTTTAATGACCGTCTCAGTATATTAGCGGCAATGTTGGAGTAGTTTATGTAACTGTAAAATAAATTTTAAGTTCAATGACGAAAAAATGGTCATTTTTATAAGTTTGAACACTCACTTTAATCCCGCTTGTCTCCAGGCACTCATTTTAAGTTTTCTATTTTCGCAGGTTTTTAACAAATTAAAATCTACAGTAGTAGACTGAGAATGTGGCCCGAAAAATTGAATATAGAATTTTCCGTGTGATGTAATAATGTCACACAGATTACAGTTAATATAGATAACATAAACTTTCAATTTTCGACAGCACAGAATATATGCCTTATTTACAATAACTGTGTGTTAACTGTCAAAGACGTGATACGTCGACGTCCGACCAATCTGTATTTTTTGCGTAAATAACAATAAAGAGGTAATCTAAAATAATACATTAATTAATAAATCTTAATAGATTACAGCCTTATTTGCTAATAATTGAAGTATTTATTGAATAACAATACACTTTGTTTATAAATATTTAGGAACAGCGGTTGCCTTTAGTTTTTCACGCCAACATTCTTTTAAACTTACAAGCAACTAGGTATTTCAAAAAATGTTTTATGTTTGTCATAGGTTTTTGCTTTTTAATAACTAATACTATTTATAGATTAACTAACGGAATATGTCAGCATAAATTTATTTCTTTCAGATACCTATACAATGGAATCAAATAGTGAAAGGGACTTATTAATAAACCAATCACAAAAAGGAGCCGGAGTAAAATGTGATATTGTTAATGAGTGTCAAATGTTTTTGAAAGCAGAAGAAGGTGGAGGTGATGCTCATTCAATAATGAGTGAAGCTGCTTTGGGCACTGATAAAAGTATATAGTTTTATTTAGTTTATAACTTATCATTTTGTGAAAAATGTTATATTGTAATAAACACACAACACCACAAATCATTACCAGTCTTAATTATAACTTAACTGATAAACATTATAGTAGATAACTATTCATAAATTGATATTTTCTTTTATTTATTTATTGTATAACATATTTAAAATTTATAATAAAACTGAGGAATTGACTTAAAGTAGTCTGTACTAATGTTATGTTTTGGTTTTTGTATTTTATTAATCAAATACAGCTTCTGTGGACTTTACATATAAATGAATTATTTTGTACCTTGCACTTCAATTGCAATATTTGGCAATAATTCCATTCATCAAAGTGTCAATTTCATTTTCCAAAACTGTTTGTAAAAATAACATAAAATTATTATCACTAAATATTATTTATGTGTTAGTATGAAAATAATTTAAATTAATAAATCTGGCTATACACGTTGTTGATGGTCCGTAAATACTATCAATGTATACACTTATCGTAACCTTATATTAAAATGCCAAAGCCCAACGTAAAATATATAGCAGTCTTAATGAACTATCACATTATGCTTGCAAAATACACACACATGTATGCTATATAATATAATGTTAATAAATATAAATGGTTGGCCAGTGTTACATAAAATGTAATAAGCTCATTAAGTTTATGTATGGCTTCTCAGCCACCTTTGATTTTGTCAGTGTCGAAGCATCTTTTGTGTGAGTGTATCGCAAAATGGTTTTTAAAAGGAGAAATGCTAGAAAGAAAAGTAATAGAAGTTAAAACTATTTTCATGTTTCATGATCATTCTTGTGTTCAAAGATTTATATTGTTTAAGGTAAAAATAATTTTGTTCCTGTTTCCCAGCAAGACATAAAGGAATTTTCATCTGACGAGACATTAGCCGAATCTAATACAGAAAATGAAGGTATGTTTACTATGTAAATAATATTTCTTTGCCTTTATTTTGTAATATTTATATGAGATTATTGCAAATGAACTGGATTTTTTTCTTAAATTATTAAATACCTTGTCTCAGTATATCGGTAAGGTTAGAGTTCTTTATGTTATTAAAATACAAAAGTTTAAAGTGAGAACCGCATTTCAGGTACTAGTAGTAGACAGTCATTAAATGAAAGTGTTCAAGCGCAGCATGGTTCCATAAATGCAGAATCCCCTGACTTTACAGAAGACGGTTTGCCAAATACGGTCACCGTATTGGACGCTCCTAATGGTGGGAAAGTGTATTTGGTTGGCACGGCCCATTTTAGCTTACAGTCTCAGGAAGATGTGTCAAGGGTATTGTGTTTCTATGTTCTTCTATTTCTATTTCTTCTATTCTTCACATCTTTGGGGGATTTATTTATTTCATCACAAACAGGTGTCGTCCAGCTATTAAGCTTTTAAGACCCGTTAATGGGACCTGGAGACCTCACTGATGCGATTCTATGTCTTAAAAATACAATTCATTTTTATATCTATTTATTATTAACATTAAATTATTTGAAAGTGGTGTGTTGCCGCAGGCATAAGTTACTCCGTTATAATCCCCAATTAGTTGGAGCTAATACTATAATCCTGTAGAAAATACTGTTTTTTTGATTAATTAATGGTTATTAACAAACATTGAAGGTTATACAAGAAGTGTCACCACACATTGTGATGGTGGAGTTGTGTGATCAAAGGACAAGTATCTTATTGCTCGATGAGGAAGTTATTTTAAGGGAAGCCAAAAACATTAATATTAAGAAGATTAGGTATGTTGGCTGCACAATTCATTGCGATTTTTTAAAGTACTTAGTCTAAATGTTTAAGTAATACATCATATTTCATGATCAATATTCAAAGGGTAGTTTTTGTTGGTAAAATTGTAGAAAATTATGCAAATTATGAATGATTGTTGTTGAATTTCAGGGCAACGATGGCCCAAAATGGGGTTTTCAATGGTTTAATGTACATATTGTTATTGAATATGTCGGCCCACATCACAAGAGAACTTGGCATGGCTCCGGGGGGAGAGTTTCGAAGGGCCATGGCAGAGGTAACCAACCTAATTCCTAGCATGTATCAAGAGATAAAAGCTGATGCAATATGATACTAATCCACAAATATTTTTAAAAGTTGCAATTGATAAATTTGTGTATCAGCCATTATGTCAATAAGCGAATAAAGATTAGGTCCCAACTTCCAGGCGAAGAAAGTCCCGAACTGCATCGTGCAGCTGGGGGACCGCGCCATAGACATCACCTTGCACCGGGCCATCGCCTCCCTCTCCTGGGGGCAGACCCTCCGCTTCATCTGGCACCTGCTCACCTACAATCAGACCATCAGGTATCTTTCAATCTGAGTCAGGCTGTCTACAGTCTACGTATATGCTACATATGTATGAATGATAACAGCTTGGAGGAAGTGGAGAAGTGTAAGCAGAAGAAGATGCTGGAGGACATGTTGGAGGAGATGTCCGACGAGTTCCCGGCCCTGAAGAGGGTGTTCGTGGTGGAGAGGGACATGTACCTCTGCCACTCGCTGCAGGTGGCCGCGCTGCAGACACGTGAGTGCGGGAGGGCGCGGGCGTCCCCGGGCGAACGCTCAATGTATTCAACGACTTCTGTTCAGGTCGTGAGCCGTGCCGCATTGTGGGCGTGGTGGGAATTGGGCACATGGCGGGCATAGTGGAGCATTGGGGCAAGATCACGTCCGAGGACATCGCGCCGTTGCTCGTGTGAGTTGTGTTTGACTACTCTTGTATGAGCAGTTCGTGAAAACTATACAAGGCTTTGGAGCTGTCAAAAGCTGACAGTGACGTGACGTACATCATTCTAAGATCGAAAATGAGAGGAACGTGTATGTGTATCATAAGAATGGGATCTCATTCCAGCATCCCTCCGCCGTCCCTGTCGACGCGCCTGTTGCGCGTGTCGGTGCGCGCGGCGTGCGCGGGCGCATTGCTCTTCGCCGGGTACAAGCTGGTACAGAAACTCGTGTAGGGCTCCCTCGACGGCCGCGACGCATCCTACGGTACGTGTCATTTGTTTTGGTGTATGTTTGTATATAAAAGCATTTTTTTTAATTTAATGCCAGTTCCCAAGCCAAGGGCGTAGAGCGGACGAGAGAAGTGTTTGATTAAGTAAAATTTCCTTTGCAGACTTGCTCAAGATAATTGGATTCTCAATCATTTTCAAAATCGACCAAATCGTGTCTTTAATAGTTTAATAGGCCTGCGGTTAGACCGACATAGCTTTTTTTTTTAATTTTTAATTATTTTTTACTTTTTGGTTTCACGTTCCATGTTCCACTCGGAGGTTGCTTTAAACGTTTTTTTTAATAAATTACTAATAATTTGATTTAATATTCCTTGATAGAGTTGCATAAAATATATTTAAAAAAAAATAGTCGCAAATCTAGTTAGTGCGGGATCGAATTCCGTGAAGTGTCAAAAGCTGGATTAAATAACGAAATTGGTTTAAACTATAAGTTGAAGACTTAAAACCTCTTTCCCTCCACAAAATAATGTGACGTTTGTCTCTGGTATCACGAGTTCAATAGTAATCACAAATTTATTGCTCAAGTCTTAAAATTTACATCTGTCAAAGTTTTTATTTGAACACAGTGTTTCCCAACGTGGGGCATACTCCCCGCGGGCGGGGGGGTCAATTCAAATTCTTTAAAAACACTATTGAATCTTGAACTCGACAGCTGCAGCTGCTCTTTTAAAATAAACATTTAATACAAAATTATGTTACTTACAATTCAAATAACCAAAGCCGTGTAAGGCCACTCAAGAATTAAACTATCCCGATGCTGAGCCAATTGCTGACACATTAAAAGGATCTTTGTCCTCTAAATAAAAAAAACTGGGAAAACATAAAGACTTAAAATGGTAGAAAAATAACTTTTAAAAATTAAAAAAATTGTATGGGGGACATGTTAATTGTAGAAATGCAAAAGGGGGACATGGATTGATAAAGGTTGGGAAACACTGTCCTAACAGATGTTACAGTTAGATCGCCCTAGCAGCCATTATATATATATATATATATATATATATATATTTGTATATTAAATAAATAATTATTGTATGGTTTAATTTATATTTGACACTATATTTTTTTGTGTATCAGCAAAATGTGATTCTGTTTTGACTGAAAGTGGACGAGTAATTTCATTGAATTCCTAATTTTGTTTTCGGTTTGTATAAATAAATGTGTATGATAGTCCTCAGTGTTTGTTATTGAAAATTATTGATAAGATGTTTTAATATAAGGACTGTGATAAAATATGGTGTTTTTTTTTAATTATTTACCATTTAACGGCTTCCAGAATAAAGTACGGTAGGGTACAATAAAACCATTTTTACTAGATACGAATTATTCAATTAAAACCTCTTAATAAATGTATTATCTTTTTCCCAGAGTATGAAATATTTATATTACTACTAGTTGAGCCGACAAACGTTGTTTTGCCATAAAACTTAGTGAAAGGGTAAACAATTAGGGCTTAATGCGACGTGATAAAAATGCTCACAAAATTTCATGAGAATCGGTCAAGCCGTTTCGGAGGAGTACGGGAGTATATAAGAGAGATGAGAAAAACCTCTTTAACAAACAGCTAAAAAGTAACACTAGAAAATGTCACGTGACAGTGAAAGCGACATTTGCATATGATTGCATTTTATTCAAGAATGGATTGAATATAGGTTTTGTAGATATGTGAACAAAAAAAAAATTTCAATAAAATGCTTGGGTCGATCAAAATTACAGAGTGATAGAACAAAATGAGATACGTAGCAAATCTACGGCGCGGACTCACCGTATATTGTAATGCACCTCGTAAGTACAAACGACTCGGACGCCGCAGACAAATATCTGTTCTTAGTGGTTAAAGCAACACAAAGTTTACCTACATTTAGCTTGCTATATATGTTATTTTTTATTTGACAAATTACAATTTCATCATTATAAAGTATAGACTAGAGTATAGATAATATTATTTTATTTTTTTTATTTTATTTATTTAATAAGGCACACCAACAACACATACAAACATAACCGGAACAAAATTACAAAAAACATACAAGGCATGCATGTGCATAAATTAAAGGGATGCGCAGCATTACAGGTATACAATTTTAAAAACAACCAAACAATCATATATAAAACAAAAAAAAACTCTACACACAGAAATAAAACAAAAAATTAACGTTCCTAAATTGGAGTCTATTGGCGAAACAAGATCCGCAACAATTTGCGTCTGAAGACATGGAGACTATCACTTAATGGATCAGCGTCGCATGTCCTCAGAGCACTGTTCATCGATTCTCTATATTAGAAAAGATTTGATTGATATTTTTTTTAAGGTTCACCTAATATAGTTCGTAGATATAGCGATATATCAAAACTTAATTTACCACATTCAGCAACATTATTACAAAATGATAGCCGAGCTACTGTCGTGTTACTTGGCACAGTTCACTTTAGTAAACAATCCGTGGAAGATGTCTCTCAGGTATCAACCATATTTTAATTAAATTTTGTCATTTGGACTAAGGCGCCGAGCCACGGGAGAATCTATGGGTGGCGACTTGCCTTTTTGCCTCCTTTTCTATAAAAAAGAACATTTTTATTTTTTATGGTTCTAAATTTGTATGGGCACCTAAAAATGTCTGTCCTGTGTCTTCTCCCGCGATGCTCAGGTAATGTAGGTATCTCATAGACTAAGAATAAGTGTTAAATACACTTTCGTCTTCCAGATAGTGAAAGGGCTCAATCCAAATGGAATAATGATTGAGCTTTGTCGGCAAAGAGTATCTCTGCTAGAATTAGACGACAAGAAATTCTTGGAAGACGCGAAAAAATTTGATGCACAAAAAATTAGGTATAACTAAGGATCATTTTAGATTAATCATTCCGATATTATTCCCAAGTGAACCAGCCACAAGGCATACCAGCGCTTTCATAAGTTTGCTCATAGTGGCTTATTACAAATAAGTTATTAGCGATTTGAACTGTAGGTATCCATTTACTTCGTCGCAGTAACTAGATTTGAGTTTTGTAGACAAGCAGTAAAGGGGCAAAATTTCGTGTCTGGCATGTTGCATGCTATGTTATTGAAGACGTATGCTGACATCGCTAAAGAATTGGGCGTCGCTCCGGGTGGGGAATTCAGAAGAGCATACCAAGAGGTTATTTTAAAATAGTCGATTTTTAATATCAAAATTCAAAATAAAATTTGCCTCATGTCATGTTGTTTAGATGAAGAAAATTCCTGGCTGCAAATTATTCCTTGGTGATAGGCCAATACAAACAACTATAGCAAGGGCATTTCAATCGCTTAGTGTAGTTGAACTTGGCCAAGTCTTGTATCATTTGACCAACGCAAAACCAAAACCAATTAAGTAAGTATATTTAATGAACTAAACTAGATAAATACGCCTTATGTTTTCATGCACGGTTAAAATCACTGACAAAAAATCATTTTAAATCAAATTCTATACTTGTTTATATTCTGTGCGGCACTTTATTCCGCGTTTATTTGTTTTAGTAAAGACCAATTGGAGAAATACAAAGATCGGGACTTTGTTCACGCACAGTTTGACGAGATTGTTCGAGAAGTGCCGGCCTTTAAAAAAATATTTCACGTTTTCGTCGACGAGAGGGACAAATGTCTTGCGTATTCGTTGCAGGAATGTGTGCGTACAGGTGTGTTTTTTGTTGCTAGGCGAAGAGATTTAGGTCAAGGCCAAGGCATTACCGAATGAAGCAAATTTTAATTGCTTGTTATCTGTTCTTGACCATGTACAAGTTATACATGTTGGTATGTCTGTAGGCGTATATAATATACAGTTTTTTAATAGAATGCACAAATTAAATTTATATAAAAAAATACTCTTGTTAAGTGTCATTTTCAGTTGAAAAACCTCGCGTTTTAGCAGTAGTAGGGATGGGACACGTAGATGGCATAATTAAATATTTCGGAAAACTTAGACAAGAAGATATCGTGCCGTTATTATTGTAAGTTAAAAAATTTGATATAGTTTACGTCAATGTTATAATTTATCGAAACTTTACTTATGAATGTAGTTTTTCATTATTTAGCTTGTATGACTAGTTAGCGTTTATTGGCGTTGTGTGTCGGGAACTAAACATGAAATAAAAATGTTTTTTGTTTGATAATTTTATTAGAAACAGCAATATTTTTTGACATTTGAAAATAAAATACTTTTTCTCTTTTCAGTGAATAATGTTTTGAGTCACGTCTTCGAAAAGGTGAGCACTAGTCAGCTGTGTTAGTTTTTGACAGCTCCGATGGATTGTGATGTCAATGCATACAATCTTTTTAATATAACAAATAAAAAAATATTGCTGTTTCTTGATAGATTGAAGCAGCTGAAGATTTGATAAGATTGTTATGATTTTACACATAAAATTAATTTTTTTAAAGTTAAATTTTTTTCAAATTAAAGTGAAGCTCAATAGCTGGGAATGATTAAATTTTGGATTTTATAAATAATAATTATCTAATTGAAATTATAAATTTCAGGGTCCCGCCGCAACCGATGCATTTGGTCATTTTGAAGACTGGTCTAAAATTCTCATTTTACTTTTTGTTATTTTCGCTTTTGTACAGAATTATATTTGGTTAATATAAATGTGTCGTTTTGAGTTTGAATATTTAGGATAACCGTATTGTGGCAACTTGAGCAAAAAAGCAGCTTATTAATATTTTGAGACGCCGAGACATATCATATGAAACTTTAGTAGCTGCGACTACGTTTGTGTGTCGAATAATAATTTACTTAACTATTTCCTTAATTTATTTTCATGTACAGACAGCGATCAGTTAAAATTTGTTAGTTATTTTCTCTGTAAGTTTTACCCTATGTCAAGGCTTAAGTTATAATTATAACTTGAGATTTTTTAATAACAAGCAAATACTAAAACCTTTACGATGGGATTTTTTTTCAAATAACCTTGTGTTAAGCTAACGGGTAACCGTAGCCCCATTCTAGATGATTAAGTGCACTCTATGTATAGAATAATTTAAACTGTATAGTGTTATTGCTGGACTGGATTCGTGCAGGACTCAATCTGTGCCACAAAATCTATTAAAGTGCCGAAAACTGAAAAATTTAATATAATAATGTCATGTCAGATGTAAAGAATATAATATAAAAATGTTCTTTTGGTGTTGTATAATGTTGCTTCGATAAAATTAAAACGAGTCGGCTATGGTTTATTTTTACTAATTAAAACTTCCACACGTGCGCACTCTTCTAAAATCTTCTGTCGTAGCTCAGCTAGTTTAGTAGTCAGTTCGGCACATCACTACTTGTTGTCAATGAATAACAGTTCGTGTGTTTCGAATTTTGAATCTATGGACAATGTATTTAATGTTTTTGAATTTAGAATGCATTAGAATAATAATTACAAACAATTTAGATTAGAAGCGAGCAAAACTAATTTAGTTTTAAATGACGTGGTGTAATTTTCAGTATCCACCAAAATTATTTTATATTTTTTAACGTAACAAGCGGTTTTGTACTGTAGCATATTGTAATGTATCATCAAATTTTTGTTTTCTTAGTTATTCTCCAATTCAAAAATATTTCCAACAACGAAAGTAATTGTGGTTGTAATGTAAACCGTGAGCGTCAAGAACATGAAGAAAAAGACACTGTATTCGGTTCATTGTTGGACAAAAACCAGTGTCAATCAAAATCAGAGTGTTTTGATAATATTGTAGAAGACATAAAAAACGAAATGGTTTTAATACCTGGAAATATTTACCAAGTGGGTACTGATGATATAGCCATTAAAACAGATAAAGAAGGTCCTAAACGTTTAGAAGAAGTAAAAAGTTTTTACTTAGATAAATACGAAGTTTCTAACAAGGATTTTGATGCATTTACTAAATCTACTAATTATAAGACTGAAGCTGAAACATTTGGAGATAGTTTTGTTTTTACTTTATTTCTAAATAACACATTTAAAGAGAGATTAAAAGAATTTCGTGTCGCTCAAGCACTTTGGTGGTATAAGGTGCCTGGGGCTTGTTGGCACCATCCATTTGGACCTGATTCCGACATTTCAGGTAGATCAAACTACATCATCTTTGTCATGTCTTAAATGCTTAATAAAGTTGTGATTATGAAGCTCATATTGCGAGCTTATGATAAAGTTTCTATGAATATAAGTTTTTCTCTAATATTCCCTAGATATAATGGATCATCCAGTTACTCACGTTTCATGGAATGATGCTAAGGCATATTGTAAATGGAAAGGATTGAGATTACCAACTGAAACAGAATGGGAAGCTGCCTGTCGAGGAGGTCACAGGGATACTAAATATCCTTGGGGAGATAAATTATTTCCTAACAGAAAATATATGTATGTATGTGCATATATTCCTTGATTTTTAACTTTAATATTTGGTATAGAATGGGTTATATATTTGATTATAGTGCAATATAGAATAGCAATTAAAACATAAAAAACTACTTTAGTGTAGTGACAATTGCATTTATATTTTATTTTTATTTATCAGATGTTATAAAATTTCAGGGCAAACATTTGGCAAGGTACATTTCCTAATCATAACTCAGCTAAGGATGGTTATGTTGGTACTAACCCTGTGCATTTGTTTTCACAAAATGACTTTAGATTACACAACATGGCTGGAAATGTTTGGGAGTGGACTGATAGTGTTTGGTCTGAAGATGCTGTGAGTGACGATCAGCTTAATTCATCCATTATATACAGTTATGAACTTATTCAAAATACTTTAAATTACATTTTCTTTTCCAGCCTCTAGAAAAAGTGAAAAAAGGTGGATCATACTTGTGCCATCATAGCTACTGCTATAGGTATAGATGCTCTGCACGATCACATAATACCGATGACAGTTCAGCTGCAAACCTTGGTTTTAGGTGTGCAAAGTCCTCATAATGTTGAAAGACTTCTCTCTTAAAGCATGATATTTAAGTAAATAATTTAAGTGCATATTACTGATAATGTAGAAACTAATTTTTAAAGAGTACTTAAATTTTACAAAACCACTGTCTTTAGTTCAAACTTTTTATTTGTATAAAAAAATTATAAATTTTGTGGAAAATATACTACTTATTTTTTTTTGTATGTAGTCTTCCTATTTACTGTTACGTTTTCAATAAATACATTTAAAAAAAATTGTTTTTCAGTCGCACGACTTTTTATCTTTATTCTTTACTGAGTTGTGTTTTTGACCTTGTAGAAATATATATATAGAAAAGATTTTTTATATGGAACAACAGGAAGGGTCATTTAAGCTAAATTGCTCAACATCGCTCATGGACACTGCAATACTGAGGTTGGCACGAGTATTTTCCGTCTTTTCCTTTTTTCATTACTTTTATCTACTATTCAGTTTTAAGGTCTAGTTTTTATTTTTCCAAGTAGTAAATTACAAGGGAAGATCAAACAGTTTAAGACAAATGGTAACAAGAGACCACGTTTTAGATGGTAAGCAGAAGGCGCCATAAAACATTCGTGCTCGATTTTTTCTGTCAGGCGTTAGGTGGTATATTTTAAAGAGCAGAATATATTTCCAGTTTTTCAAATTGATATCTCATGATAAAAAGGATATTAAAAATCAGTGTTTTTTAAAATTGGTTAATGAAAACAGTTTCAGACCCTGTAGGAAAAATATCATCTATACTTTTAAAAACTTAAATTACAGCTAACTGGCATGTATATCAAAAAGCGAGGTGAGAATAAAACCATTCATATGTTTCCCTTATAGTTTATTTGCATTTTTGTAAAAAACTGCAATATTACATAAACCAATTTTATTATAACCAATGAAACAATATTTACAAAATGACGAGCATAACTACGAAACAATGTTTCAAAGCACCTTACATCTGGTAAGTACAAAACAAAACGGAAGACGTAGATTAAACGTTTTTAAATGAGGTAAAACAATTTAATTCCATTAGTGAACTGCAAACTCACAAAAATTTACTAAACGATTTTGTACCACAGGCTAACGCAAGTTTGCAGCCAACAGTCACCGAAGCCATTTGGCACATGTCAAACTCAAATCGCGTTTGACGGGTGTGTGCGCGTTAACTACGTTTATGCGTTTTTGTAAAAAAAAAAAAACTTGTCTATTTATCAGTTATGCGTTACCGTATTTCGAGTATGCCACGATTGGTATAAGAAAATTTCAACTAATTTAGTTATAAAAACTGCACGACGGTTTGCATACACAAAAAAAAATTAACTAGTATATTACAAAAATTATATAAATTCATAACATTATTATCGAGGGTATTGCGTGGAACCAACCATTGCCATAGCATTACCCATATACATGAACTATAATTAATTTGTTCATTTTCGATCAAACTATCAAGTTTCAGACTTAATAACAATTATCTAAAAATTTAATAAAAACATAAAACACCTCCCGAGTGCGATCAAATGTGAAAATTAAGCGGAACTTTTTCAATACAAATGGCTGGCGTAGAAAAATTTAACTTTTGAACACTCGGTCGAGAGAAATTTGATGCCACATCATCGATGAGAAGAAGACTAAACGCAGGAGGCGGGCGAGGACCACACCCGGAGGTGACTAAACTAGAAGCGACCATTGTAAAAGTACAAAACGCTACGCGATCACATATCTCTAGCTACAATTTGTATCGTAAACATAAAATGTACACCGCTGACACCTTTACACTAGACAATCACATTTACAGTCCCGACAATAAATAATGGGCACAGCGGGCCGCGCCCTGCCACGCCCTCGGTGCGAGAGGCCGCCGATGGAAATGCCGGGCGCGTCCATCGCGCGAATCACAGACGAGGGAATGCTAGAACGTCCCCGCGGGTCAGTTGCCCGCGGGCAGCACGGTGCGCGCGCGCACCAGCCCGTTCGCGTGCCCGTTGCTGAAGCCGTTCTTCACGGCGCCGTTCTTGTAGGCCGCGTCCTCCGCCAGCTCCGTCGTCTCCGCGGGCTGCGGGGCCGGGGACCTGGCCCGGACCTGCGGACCCTGAGTTTATATGACGCGTCATTATTTGTGAATGGCTGAGATAAGGCTCGTGTGTCTGAATATTGCTGATCATGCCGATTACTCATGGATTTAGCACAAAATGATTGAACGTGTGCCATTGAATCGTGTGGAATTGGCCAATTCGATGATTATACGATATTTCGTGCAGAATATTGAAAAGTATACGGAACTATGTTTGCATTGAAACTTGAGCAAATCGTTTGCCTCATAATTAATCGAAGTGTGTCAAGTCGACAAATAATTACGAAGTAGACGAAGGCGATTTCCAATAACACATATTATCCTATTTATTGGTCATTTTACGAACAATTAAATTGTGACATTAATACAAAAGGCGCTCAGCACGTTGGGCTCAGAGCTCACTTTGCGTTGTCCGCTTTATTTTAAATCATTTTATTTTGTACGGATGTTGTCTTCATAACGTGATTAGCATTACTATATATATATTAGTTAATTAATAACCTTCGGCTTGGAGTATGACTGGTTGTAGAAGTCTTTGAAGAGGAAGAAGAACATGACGGCGTGCATGCCGATCCACCAGACGAAGGCTCGCGGGTAGTCGCACTCGATGAACAGCAGTTGGAACGCGTGCACCATGATGCCGATGAACTGGACCTGGGAACCAAACACCAGCCTCAGTCGTTCTATTTTTTAAATAGAAGATAACAAACGAAAGCAGCTCGTGAGTGCTTTGCCGCTTTACGCTCTTTTCTTAAAAGACCCTAAGTCGTAAGGACTCGGAAATACCATGGCGGGCTGGAGCTGGTACCATAACGTAACTGGTATCATAGAAATGTGTCACGAAACACTCATTTCGATTCGTTTTATGTGTTGACCCCTCGCATTGTATGATTGGCGCTCTCGGATGCAGACGGATTAGGACAAGGTTGCCAAAAGTCCTTGGCAACGGTCCGATGTATAATAGGACATTCATAGTATTTATATTAATTCATTACAAGTTTTTCTTTATTATTAAGAAAGACATTGGGACACCGAAGCAATTAAAATATTACGTATTATTAATTTTAATTGTATCATTTGTGTAGTTTTAACGCAGTGTCATCAGAGGCTGCGTTACCTTGTATTCTGTACGTAGAAGTTATTTCGGGATTCGCGGAAGTGTATTTTAGTGAGAGGACAAAATATATTGTGGTCTCAATTATTTACAGAAATTTTTATACATTGAAGAGTTTATTTGTTCGTAGAAAAATCACATCCTTTGCATCTGATGAAAAGTTCTGGCGTGTTCACCCAGTCACCGAACGAGTCATTTCACCAAATACAATATGGTTTTCTCATTTCCCACAAAAGGCAAACAAGCACTTTTTAAAAATCTAGATGTAAAAGTGTAATTAAATAATAAAATGCATATCATTACAACTATGAGTATTTAAATGTTTGGAAAAATAGGTGGAAAGAGGTTTTGAAGAGAACTTTTTTGACTTGTGACTGTTGAAAAAAAAAATTAGGGTCTCACCATCTGTAAGGTGGTCAAGTACTTCTTCCACCAAAGGAAGCGCCTCCAGCGAGGTCCCATCGCCGACAGCATGTAGTACGAGTACATAATGATGTGGACGAACGTGTTCAAGAGGCCAAAGAACGTCGAATGGCCTCCGGGAGTGAACTTCACCCCGAACCACACGGACATGGGCATCACGCCGTGGTGGATCACGTGAAGTGTCGACACATGATCGAATTTCTTTCTTAGCACAAAGAAGATCTGCGAAATGTTTGTCACGTATTACCTCAAAACAAAAAGTATTTTACGTTTCTACTTAAATCTATTTAATTTAAATAACAGCAAAACCAAATTGAATTTTTATCCGATATTTATAGTCTTTAAATATTAAATAATAACGATTATACTTTGCTCGTGACGGCAAAGCACGATTATAATATTAAAACCTGAATTAACATATAAAAACTCACCGTATCAAAGAATTCTGTAAACTTTGAAAAATAATACCACCAACATGCGTGTACCATCTGAAAATTTCATTTCATATTTTAAACCAAATTTAGAAAATAAAGTATACTTTATCACATGGCTTCTTAAACATTTGACGGACCCCATACAAATATAAAAGGAAAATAAATTCATATTTTTGCAGTTTTTATGAGTTAAGCAATATACATATGAAAATAATTTATAGTATTCGTTTTGAATCATATAAAAATCTAAAACCTCTCGAGCCCAGAATTTTGCCACGCGACACAATTTGGGGTCGAGACCCATAGTTTAAGAAGCCCCGCTTTATCGAACAGTCACACCAAAAAGACCTTTAGGTTTCCGTTCAAAGCGGTTTTACGTGACTTTCGTTCTACATCTTTTTGATTCTCAAAGCAATATTTCTTTAATGCAAATTTAAACTAAAACCCACAGCTTAAGCTTACATAAAATAGATAACAGCTCAATGATACTTGCACAATGGACATTCCGTTGATTGACATGATTTAGTGAAATGTAATACTGATTGTGATAGTTTCAATTAAAATGTACACAAAGACCAATGAATGGGGATTATCGTAATGAATGATTACGTGACAAATATGTAGATAAAGTATTAATTACATGTAAAGAATAAACAGTTGATTACAAGGGATCGGAGAGGTGGGATGTCTCCCCGTCTGGTGTGCGAGGTGAGCCATCGCGGCTGAACACGGGTTAGACACTTAAGAGTTCGCAAGCAAAACACTGATCTAGCGGAGACTGCGTGTGACCGGTGTCGGGACACCAAAAACAGAATTAATAATTCACCCTCATTGTTTGCGGATGTTTCGAGTGGTCGACCGGCTGACATTGAAAGTTATACCTGCCTGTGAACCAGCCGGAGGCACCGATCTGAAACAATACACCGACACCTTGCCCTGTGTTATTCTTATCTGCGTAGCATTGGTCAATCACCAGCCTCTGGCTGTCGCACTGGTGAGAGACTCCTCGTCGGGGCCGATGCAAAACACACCATTGCATCGGCCCCTGTGTTAGTGTTAAATATATACTTTATACAATGTCACTCGTTAACCTATCTTAAGCTAACATGCCACTCGCTGCTATTTACACCTGACCTGACCTGAAAATGAATCTATATACAGTGAAGTTAGTTTGGTACTTTTGAACGTAGCCCCGGATCCGTCACTTACTCTGTTGGCTATGGGATTGTCAGTGTGGTCCACTGGCTGGCATCGAAAGTTGTAATGGTTCAGCCAACCTCCCATCATGCACTGGTCATGGTAAATTATTAATTGAGATCTCTATACTAATACAAAATACAATTTTCAAATGACATGCACAAATTGTTTAACTTGTAAACATTTTTTTTTAAATTAACTACGTGACAGCACTATTATTAGCCATGAATAAGATTGTTTGCTGTAATGTTACATTTTACGTTGCCTGTGACATAGTTTAAACCTTACCTTGTGCTCTGCAAGAAAGTTTCTATTTAAACATGCTCTTTACAATTATTTAAAGTTAGTCTTAAACAAAACAAAATCACTTTTTAATAATAATGCTAATATAGTAATCAAAAGAATTTTTTAAAATTATAAATTTATTTCATGCTCTTTTCGACATGATTGTTTCCATTGATCTGAAATTAAGATTCTACTTCAAATATATACACTGGACGTTTTCTTACCTCGTAGAACAGCCATGTGCTGAACACTACTTGTAAAAAATTGTAAACTATCAACACATTTGTTAATTCAAAGGGTTTTCTGTTTTCCATAAACCTTGGCCCTAAAACCTGTAAACAAATCACTAAATAAATATCAAATTTATAATCTGTAATTATAATATAATTTTACAAATTTAAAAAAATATTTTTTTTAAAAAACATAGTTTTGCAATTCTTATCTGAATAGAAATTGGTTTCTGGCAGATTTTTGATCTACTGCTTAAATAAAGGTTAATAATAAAAGTAAATATTACCTTGACTAGATAAATATAACTTAGACATATCATTAATGTAGGTAATGGTGAACTCATCAGGAACCATGAATTTGTCCGAGGATCTGAAACAGGAAAATATATTAATTAATAGTTATAATATTATATCTATCTTAGATGACGTCTTAATGAAACTCTCCATAGCTGTGATAATTTATAACTGAATATTACTGACAAGTTTAATTATAGAACTTCTATAAATACGTATTAATTAAAATATATCTTACCTCCATACTTATTCATATAATTTTGTATATCATTGATGTATTGTAGTACTAAAGCCATTGTGACTGTTTCTGAAAAAGGAAATCAATTATTGTATAACTGACTGGATTTTCTATTTAAAACTGGGGAAGGGTTACTGAATGAGATAACAGCTCGTACCTGTGGAGACTGCAGTGTTCTGATTAAATGACACTATGTAGGTATTTAACGTCTATCGCATAACAATTAAGATGTCGATCTCATTTTGTTAGACTTTATTACTCATAAATTACGAACATTATCATTTTTAAAGACGAAGCTAGATTTAAAGGACTCGCACCAAATGATATCTTCATATTTCAGATTTCGTGCGCATACTTGCTACTTGTTAACAATAGGTTAAAATATGTCAATGTCACTTATGTCAATTTGATAGTTGACAACATGCATGAGTTTAGTCTTCAATATATAAACCATAACGTAAAAAATATTAACTTATTAAATTATTTTGTATTCCGTGAAGACGGCGGTCTATGCCGTATAGAATTTAATAAGCCTTAAAGAATGATAAACGTTTTCTCGTTAGATAGCACTATTCGATTTCGACTATCGTAATTATTTATTAATATTCTATCCCGAATTTCTATACGTACTTAAGTATAAATTGGTGATTCGGTAATCAATGGATATTTAGTTTTACAGGTTTCTTATGAATGCAGGTGGAAAATTAAAATAAAATACTATATTAGAATGTTCACTGATTAACATATTGGTTATTAAAAAAAGATTTCATGCTTGGCATGAAAGTGATAAAAAAAAATTTATTCACATTTTTATATTAGTTAAGTTAGGAATTAGTTAGGTTAGGTTATCTTGTATTAATACTTGGCTTACTTTTTTAATAAAGATAACTACATATTTATATTAGAAACGACTTGTCAATACTTTTGATAGAATGATTAAGGGTTTTGATTCTTAATTTCGCTACTTTACATACTTTTTAAGTGTTTTCTAGGTTAAAAATTCCAGCTTGCCGTATTGATCTGTAAATAAAAGCAAACGTTAATTATAAAAAAAACTACAACGAAAAGGACGATCCTTAAAATATTATCTAGTATTTCTCACTTTCTCTTTAATTTGAAATAGGTCGTTCATAGGACTTATTTATGTAAGGCGTGGACATGGCCTTTGAATACAACAATTACAGAGACCTACAAAATTGAATAAAAATTCTTTTCTAAATGTACAAGGAGTGGCGAAATATCTTTTAGTGTTACAAAAGTAGCATTTTGGATATATTTAACTCGACTTAATATTTACTTTAAATTGCATAAATAATATTTATCGTCGGATTACAAGAATTTATTCACCGTTTAACAGTCATTGAACGTTGTAATCTCATAACTTCCTCGGTAGCTGTTTACAAATAAAATTAATACGACAGATCCTTGATAACAGACAATGACGTTACTCATTGTTTCCTAAGTAACTATGATCTTGATGGCCACGGAATACAATTATAAAGTATTGGAACAGAATTAATCTCTTCTGATTCACCACAGTCGCTTATGCTAAATAAACTAAATTAGAAATTAAACACAATTACAATGTGTTTTTTTTAAATATTTGTGACATTTACTTTTCTTTAGATCTCTGGTGGATAAGGTAAACTAGGATTAAATTTCAATTGAAAATTATACTTGTACTTTATGATACTAGTAATGAGAAAGTTAAAAGTTTAAAGTTATTGGTGTATATCTAACACGGCTTTGAAGTTGTATAAAATCGTTCATATCTAACTTGAAATTTTCCAAACGAGTTAGAGTCTTTATAATTATTGTTGATTTTTCGATACGAACCATTGATGACCAGATTTTAAAAAATAAACAATGTACATATTGGTGTAGTAACAAATTTTTGACCCAGTTCGGGCACAGATAAGCTGATAAGGCGTCTGGTGCCGTCTCACGTCACGCTGTGTTCATATATTTCAATAATCTGTAGATAATATGATAAAACAACACAGGTAATACCGTATATAACATTTGGGTCAAAAAACTTCGATTTAACACGACGTCCAGGGCCAAATATACGGCCTTGGAAAAGTAACTTTTGAGTATATCTCTAAAGTATACTAGTTAGTAAGGGTTCTCAATTTAAGACAGTGCTGTCCGAAAAATATTGGGAAATGGTTCAGAATATAAGGTCTATGGGATATAGGTTAGGCTGACGAAAATTATATAAGATACAGTCAGAAATAGAATATTCCTTATCCAAGAATATCGTTATCAGATAAGAACGTGCCGTATTGGTTCTTAGCGCAACTTTTGTACGTTTTTTTTTTATCATTGACTTCAAAGCACGTAACCACGTTCCTTTAATTTCTTTCATATCTTTGTTATGAATTTCTAGATTACAATGATTAGATTAGATTTAGCATTAAATTTCTATTTTATAGGGAATAAAAATAGATGGTAACTACAATTTGTTTTATAGTCTATTGATTATTATTGAGACACAATAGCATCTGACGCCGATGCGTGTGTTATTTAGGATATGAAAAAATGCATCCCAATGTTAAAGGAATTCAGTGAAGGCGAAAGCATAACACTTTCAGGGAGTCCATTCCATAACGGGACCACCTGATTATATAACTTTTCCATGGAATTTCTATTTATTCTGATACTACATCAACATATCTAACTTGCATTAATCAAAAACAAATAATTAATGACACAGCCTGAGTTATCATACATATCTGTGATAAAGTGAAATCATTTGCCGTTGATGGTGAGTGGGTTATGATGTAATAAGAGTGCATTGCGACATCCATCAGCAACGCGCTCTCGATGTTCGATATTAATAACTTAAGAGATACAAGTAGTTATGTCTGGAATAACAAGTAGATTCATCAATGCGTTAATGCTCTTCAGCACCGACGTCCTCCAATCGCAAGATCAAATTTGCCGCGACTATAATTTAATATAAACTTGGTTTTGGAATTTAGAACATATTGCACATAGATGTGGTACGGACTTGTGTAATCCATTTGTCTTGAGTGATCATGAAGAAAATGTACATTATAAGTTGTTACAATGTACATATTTGTATTATAGGTATTAATTTATCATGTTCTGGAAAGAGGGCGGACAAATGCCCAAGTAAATATAATTAATGTTATGAGAAGAGTGGAAGAAGCGAGGCGTATTCATGGATCGCATAACACTACCAACTAGTAATAAAGTGCACAAAATATTCCAAAACTAGAGTTTCTTGCCGGTCCTTCTCGGTAGCTTTCAGAACCGTGTTCAGAAAAGTGTCTTTATAAAGACCTACTTGAATACAGATATTTGGAGTTTGAGTTTTAGACGTATGGGCTTTGTAGCATAGTTCCACACAATATGTTAAAAGTTAAAAGATTGAAAAAACAAATGTATAATTTTTTTAAGAACGAATTAAATAATTCTTTGCTTTGCGTTGTTTTTATGAAATAATAATGTAATGAATTAATATTAATTGCAAGGTCGTAGGTTTCACCTTATGTAACCCTTTAGTTATAACGCAAATGGCGTAATTATATCACTCATATTCACATACCGTGATATTTGACACAATAGTTTTAATATTATATAAATAAAAGAAAACTTTTATTACTTAATTTTTAATATATACATAAGGTACCTAGCGGTGTACTTTAAATAGGTGTTCAATATCTCTGCCACTTGTTTATAAGAAGCATCAAAAATAGATTTTAAAAACAACAAAATTTATCAGTTTTGCGTCATCCAATATAAGAGCTTAATTTTCATGAAACCTTTGTACTATATATAAATTATACTTAATGAGTTAATAAATATTCTTTCCTCGCAAAGACAATAAAAACATTATTCGTACTTATTTAGAAATAAAATTGCGTTAGTATGAAGTTCTTATACCATGACAACAAAGTTACGTGATTGTAATAATAAAAACCATCATAATGATTACAGATAATATTAACAAAAATGTCAACTGTCAAAAGTCGTTATTTTGAAATTCTCCGTCATGTCATTTCATAAAAGGAATTCCCGCTCTATTTAACAGAGCGATTGTATATGATAAACTGACTCATAGGCTGTTCAAAGGTAAAGTGGGGAAGCCCGAATGTTATTGACATTCAGACAACGTTCCCGGTTGGCACTACCGTCTGCGCCGATTGTAAATAAAATACCCATAACGCATATTTGTGCTCCGCACAACAGCAATCTCACACAAAGGTTAAGGATGAGGAAAATTGTGTGGGAATCATTTTTCCTGGATAAAAGGTATTTAAAGTAGTTTAAAAATCCTTGGCGAACTTGGAACTATTCACTTTGATTAACTAAATAGACCGTAATATCAATCCGTTACTACAAATACAATGTTAAATATATCGACATTGACAATGTACATTCCTGCACGCGATGCTTCGAAATTTCATTCTGTTATTGAAAATGACTTTCAATGAATTGTAAACTATGTATGTTGTGATTGTAACGTAAGACTTACTTGTTTCTCGTTCAAACGATCTGTTCCTATAAGTGCAAACATTTGTGTAATTATTTGGGATAATATGAATTAGTGTTAACACCTGCGTTTACAAATTAATAAACGATCTGATTGAGTTTTAATTATACCTTTTCGGTCGGGATGTTTATGTCTAATTATAAGGTGTGTAAGCGAAAGAAATTATTGTGTCATTCGATGTATGATACAAAGTAACATAACACGACGTAATACCGACAAACAATACCTCTCGCCTCTACTAAATGCGGAAATGGGACTACACAAAGCAAATGTAAAACCTTATCACAAATATTTAAAAAAGCAACAATATTTTGTATTATTTCTAATTAAATATATAAATCATTATAGTTTTTGCAATTACTATTATTAAAACAAATATTTAAAATTAATTTCTGCATCGGAGACTTAATATTTTTACTTTAACCTATGACTTCTCTTAAAACAATTAGGTCTAAAATGAAGAAAGTATATTGTTTACTTAGTTCATATATGTTAAACTGTATTCTAAAGATATAGGTCATTTACCAAACAATTTTCTAGTTACGTAGTAATTTGGCCTAGACCACTTTAATAGTTCGAGAAGCTCATTACGATAATGCTGTTAATTAAGTCGAAAGCAATTGCTAGAACACGTTGCTACCATTGATATAATTTACCTAAAATTCATTTTTGGATGAATACTGCAGTAACTTCATAACATGAATACAAGACGAAAATACTTCTGTTCTTGATTGTCATGTAATTAACGGAATCACTCTCGGCTTACATTTATTTAGCATTAATATTGTCAACAAACGCGATAAATATTAAGATTGTTTAAATTATGTAATAAAATATATTTGTGTTAGCGATTAGTTTGTACCTTGAGAATCGTCAGAGTGGGGACGCAAACTGTTCTATTCTTACAATTTCAGTAGATAAATTTACATATAGATAGTTTTATAGAAAATTAAATAAATAATAAATCTTCTTATGTGCACATTGAATGAAATTAGTATATAGGTTAATTAATTTAACTCGCGATCTGCTGATTAAGTAATTTAATTCCTTATGTTGTATTTTAAGTAATGTGTAGGTATGTGTTTATTAAACTAACCTATTTTCGTAACATAATCAATTATAATTCTTACAAAATCTCTTAACATAACTCAATTTGATTATAAAATTTAACATTTATATAAATATTCAAGATTCTTACGTGTAGCGTTGTGTAGGTACGTTTTCCACAGTTCCATTTCTTTGTAACTTAGTGATTTATTTACAATATGAATTCACCCGATAACTTCTCAGTTACAATAAGTTCAATTGCAGGAAAATTCTACCTTTTCGCGCAGCGCAGTCAGTTTTTGAACATATATTTTTTTTATATAGAACTACTTAATATACTCAAACCATTCTGTTCATATTGCAACAAAATGTAATTACTTACTATGTTCAACGAAATAATTAATATCTATTAGACTAATAGTTGCTTCAGAAAATTTTGATATACGCTGAGAAAATGAAAAAGAGTTCTTGTATTGTCTTTGGTTTGGCAACAATTCAATTTGATTAATAATAATATGAAGTCATTTTCTGACTTAAAATAGCAGTCTCCGGCCGATCAATGAAGAATTAAATACGTAAGTAATTAGTTAAACAAGTAATTTTTTTATGTTAATGCGAATGGTTGTGGAAATATTTATTACGGCTAAATTCGTCCCAACGTTATAAAATAAATAAAGTTTATAGAACGCGGTTTCCAAATACCACGGTTGAGACACTTTATCAAAAATTTCGTGACTCAATTATAATTTTATGAAGACATAATTAATTTAAAAAAAAAATCCGTTATTTTAATTCCGATAGTACTAACGTATAGAGTTGTAAACTACGATGGCCAATAAGACCTTGACCTGCTCAAAACAACCTTCAGGCATCTATCTCTTGAACATATAAATTGTGGTGTCGATTTTGCAAGTTTCGAGACGGGTTTTAAAAAAAAAAAAACCACTTTTCAATGAATGAAAAGTGTAAACTGCGAGAGGTGCACGGTGTAGCGACTGTACGGTCGTTGGTTCGGACGATTGAGCAAGACCCGGCAACACACACGACCCTGAACTCAATTCGGCCACTGTTTTGCAACTAATCACTGGTCGTTGTGCTTCAGGTGGTCCTCGCGTTGCCGGCACAAATGTAAACATTTACAGGCGATGGCCGAACGCGCGAGGCCATATTGGACGTGCTTCATAACATCGCATCTATCCTTGTTCTATGTACCTCTAGTGAATAATGTTGAACCACCGCTTTTATAGATGCGTAGGTGTCCAGGTCTCATGATATATCAAATGTGTTCACCTACGCTGTTAACACAAACACTTCCTATTTAGTATTGACCAATGTCCATCCAAGGTTTATCAATTTTACGGATAACCATTGCTTTTGATGTCATTAATACTATTTGGTTTACCTTGGCCTCAGTACTTATGGTTTATTGTACACGTTAGAGTGTTGGACAGGTTTGATAAATGTTGAAATATCTCAGCTTTAATATTTATAAAGCAATGAGATTTTTTTCTCCGTTTAATTACTTGTAGCGAATTAAGTATGATTAATTGAGTATTTAATAAAAACTTTTTACGACACCAACGCTACATATTATAAGTATTAATTTTTTCGTGGTATTAACCATACAATTAAAACGCGTTAGTTATTAAATCTGCAAAAACGAATTCAGACATGCTTATTAAACTTTTTAATCTGCATCTGCGCCTCCCAATTTATAAGAATTAAACGGGAGTGAAGCCACAAAGTTTAAACATAAATATAAGCGAACATTAATTAATATAAACTACTACAGGATTCTTAGTTTATATAAATATATAACTGTTTTATTAATATTAATAAAACAATTATTAACCTGATTTTTTACTCTGGTTTAAGTCTCTTTCGTCTCTTTATGCCAAATTGTGTTGCTGCTATTAAATATATTGCAATTAGATAATATAAGAATATACGGTAATATAATAAAGGTATGCTAAAAATTAAGACAGACAGACATACATTTGAATCAAATCAGTGGTGACTGAGAAATATTACTTCCTGACGTAAATTAGACAATAATATGTCATCGCTTAGTTCATACATTTTTAAGCTTGGCCTTACAACTAAAAGATTTGATTTCCTTATCGCCTTTATAGCCTTTAACATCTTTATAATATAACACAGTCAGAGACAATATAAACAATATTATATTGCGTTCTCGCCTAACATAGTAAATAAACGAGATGCTTCAATGTCTTTTACCTAATGGGAAAAGATTTTTATGCTTGTCATGCAAGTGTTTGCTCAAGAGAACTAAGGTCGTATCATTTCATTGCCAAAGATAATGTTGCAATGGAATGCGTAGTTACAAATGGCCATTATAACTGATATTCAGAGTAAGATGTTATGGGGTTTAATCTGATGTCAGGACGTGACCTAACCTCACACGTACACCGTTCTGTGACGACCTACGCGATGGGCATACAAACGTCTGCTGCCTTGATGAATCCTTGGCTTCAAAACCGATCTCCTTTCTTAGCCAGTTGCATTTAATGAACACATTTACACAAATCACTTCATACAGAACATTATAGGAATCGTCTAGAGCCACTAATGTTAATAAAATAGTCGAGATCAAGTATTTGCACATCGTAGTTTACATAAGGAGTGATCATTAGAATGGCGCGTCCTTCGTGTTTTATAGTGTTTGAGGAGTGTTTTTCAATTTTGCGATTACAATTGATTTGCGCATCACATTCTTTATGACATTTATCAACAGACGTTAAATGTTTAAAATCACAATTATAATATAAATCATATTTATCGTGTGTTATAAAACCAATGTTATTATTAATAAAAGTTGTTTGCAACATTACGAAACGATAAAAGAACACTTAATTTACATGTCTACATTAACGATTTTTCAATCACATGATACAGACAGAGGGATTTCATAACTGCGAACACTATCGGGTCTTACCTGCTGTCCTCGGGTGAGCACGATTCCTTAGGATAGCACACTCACAGTGAACACGAAAGTGAACTAGTGTCCACTACGCGACATGAGAAAGTGACCGTAGGCAAACGAGCGCTGTTCGCGCGTAAATCGCGAGAAGATAACCGCGCCTGCGACACGTCCGTGCCTCGTACTGCCTGCGCGCGCGCATTCCGCGCTCTTTTATCACATCGCACTCAGCCCGCCTTCAACTTGACTTTTTGCCGTTTGACGTCACAATTATTATTTATACCTTAATTAAAAGGTTTTTAAATAAAAAAAAATATAACTCGTTAAATATATTACAAATTATATAATCTGAAGTGTGGTGAGTTAAGATGGTTTGGTAAAAAATATTCTAAAACTATGTAATCATTACAATAAAAGAATTATTATCTGCACTATATAGACACTGCAGTCTATAGACTAAAGATTAAATTCAAAATATTATCGACAGTCAATATCTGTAGTGAAAGATAAACACTTTTGCAATTTATTTGTATTGGTTATTGATCCCAGTTCAATAAAAATACATATTTTATCTTATATAATTTTATTAAAGTTAATAAAAATCTCGAAATGCTTATACTTTTTGTTATTTATTTTTTGAAAATCCGTATCCAAATTCCACTTATGCAGAAAATCGGTTCGGCGTAGTCAAAGCAAAAGTCGAAATTCTTTATTTCAATTAGAATCATTTACAACCACTGTTGAACGTAACTCCCACTAAATAAAAGGGGTCACTCGCGCGCCCTCAGTGGAGAAGAACTCACAAGAAACTCAGTAAAGTCATTTTCTGATAGCTGTTTCTAACAGTTATTTTGCCTTATCTTAGTGATTAACATCAATTAGTCAAATATTTTACCAGAGCATCTGGCCGCCTTTATTTTTTTATTTATTTTTATTAAATCTGTCCTCAATGGGAACTTGAAACATTTAAGTGATAAAACATAATACAATTTATATAATAATACAAACAATATACAAATGCGAACATAATCAGCATTTAAAGGTTTGTTTTTTTATGGTATTTAAATATTTATCTTGTCTATGCCATAGTTAAAGGGTAAATTACAATAACCATAAAATAAATGTTATTAAATCTTTATTGCCATGATTATAACATTATTGACAACACTACCGTTGACCTCTAACATTGACTGTGAACATTGTTGCACCGCGGACAAACCCCAACCGTAGGATTAAAATCAATTACCGTCATTTGCAATTTTAATCATACATACCTCTCTGCTCATAACTATTATACATTCGATCTTAATTATAGATAGATATTATATCTTCGTTATTAAGTGTGAAGGGCTTATTAAAAGTTCTTTTCTTACTTTCTATACCAAGAAAAGCTGAGAGTATGCACTCCGAGACGTCGCTTGTAAATTTATTCTTTTCTGTATAAATATTATGACGATGCTGTCAATTTCACAACATAAATAAAATAAACTATGAAGTCTCTGCTTAAGCGGTTTTGGAGGTTTTGTAATGAGCGATATTCCACTTCTCAACAAGATCATTAGCAAATGAATTTTAATGTCAAATGACATTATCCGACCAGAGTTTATTAACTCGTTGTAAATGCAATTGTACAATGTTCACAATAACAAAATGTAATAATTTTGACAGATTTTTATGCCAAAGTCCGAACGGTAGCGCGAAGGTCAATATGAAAATATAAACATATATCGTCTATAGGATCGAAGTTATGTTTTTATGTAATTAGCAAACAGGTATGAAAATATAGTTTAAACACAAGCATTTTAATATTTATTTCAAACGATTGTTTGCGACACATAAGCGTGTAACTATAAAATGAAACCCGTTTTTAATTTAAATCGTTTAGACGAATGTAAATATTAAATTAAAAACCATATCAAGGTTCTTTAGGTGCGGAACGATTTAGATATTTCGTACTTTATACACAAACAATATATTCTTGTCAAACTATCGTAAGACACTAATGTTTTGAGTGTCCAGCTGTTACATTAAAAAAAAATAACGCGGAACAGATACTCGTCTGCCGAAGTCATTATGACAATACAGGATTTAATCATCAGAATGAACAAATACAAACATCACAGGATTATTATATAAAAATCTCCATTGATTATGCATCATTCGGATCCAGTTGAACAGGTTTTTCATCGATTGGGTTTGATTTTTTTTCTTGTTTCACATGGAAATTACAACCAATACCTAAGTAACTGGTGAAGGACAGAAACTTCGTATGTTTTTTAAGTGATTTCAAAAAGCCCTATCGTTTTTAAATGTTACTTTTATTACTACACTTTGAAAGGTTTTATTTTATGAAATTAATGTAGACCACTAAAAACAAAAATATAACCTGCTGCTGTTGTTCATGTAAAACATGAACAACAGGCACGTACTGTAGGCACGCACACCTAATTTAAGGAACTGGTAGAGAAGAAAAGGATTTAAAAGGGATGAGGAGGTATATGAGGCTCCGGGAATCTTATTAACCGGTGAAAACTCAAGTACAACAGGATAAAACTATTGCATCTGCTTTGTCAGCCATTTGGTACACCGCTCAATGAAAGTTGTTTTAAATTTTCCAGGTCATGTTTAATTTAAGTATTCCAATTTCTCTGATGATACACCTGTAATATAGAATGCATTAAATAAGGCAACTAGTACAGGACGGAGTGGATTTGCGTTATAAAAATACCGGAGACTAGTCAATAGGAGCTTTATGTTAGCGTAGATAAGTCCTTATTTATGAGGATTTTCTCTGTACTATAAAATAAGATGTTTATTAATTTTAAAATTGAATGCTAACACAGAAATAAGTGATTCATAAAAACATTCATAATTTATTACAAATAGTTGTTTCATACGTTACCTATGTTTATGTTGATAAAATGTATCATTTGTTGGAATACATAAAAAAACATTACGATATAATATAATCAATTGAAAAGTTTATTAAGAGTCATGTCAATGTTAAGCAGGAGATGGTTATTTGTTTTTATAT
Source organism: Leptophobia aripa (assembly GCA_951799465.1). NCBI lineage: Eukaryota > Metazoa > Arthropoda > Insecta > Lepidoptera > Pieridae > Leptophobia > Leptophobia aripa. Next base: position 278,891 of record OX637269.1, on the reverse strand, counting down.
ACAATTGTGCAAAGTCAAAATATCTTTATTCATTAAGGTACATAGGACCATTTTGAATCGTCTTAAATCTAAATGATTCTACGCCTGTTCGTACGCGACCAAGCTGGGAAGAAGCAGGCAAAAAACTTGGCTTGTTTGAAAACACGGTATATATATACCTTTTATATTCATTACTGTAAAATATTCTCCTTTTATGTGAAGCATACACCGCACACACACAAACATACCTCGCTTTCATGTTTAATACTTTACTGTTGTTTATTAAGGTATTGGAAAATCCAGACGTGTGTTTTATTCAAAAATATTCCATAAACCAGCTTAACCGCGAACTTCTTGTTATTGTGTATTTTTTATTAAATCAAGGTCAAGTAAATATGCTAATATTGTCTCAATTACATTTAATGGCCTTTAATAATCACTATGCTGTTACACATCCGTTAAAGAAGTTTTAGTTAAGCGTACTTTTTATAGAAAGTGGGCAAACGTTATATCGCTCGGCTCAATAAAGGTTATATCGCACGCCAGGTTCGCGTAATCTTATATACTACTTTAAAATAACAAAGTAAAATACTACAACTAATAAGAATGTAAATTGAATAAACAAATTAAACCTTATACTAAAATATATTTTAAAAGTTTGTTCCTTAAGGGAGAGTACCTATAATGCTGGCGGCTATCTCGCAATACTTATACGTTTAGAGATTTTCCTATTTTTATATGTGAGTGAAAACCGCGGGAAAACGCTTGTTTTAATTTTAAAAAAACATTATAAAAACCACGTGACGTTCGGAAGTGGTGGTTAACAATCCTAATTGAACAAAGAATTTTGACTTGGATTTAACAATTTTGAATAGATTTGTAAGAATTGAAACCACCAGGTTAATATATTTTTCACACACCAAAACCCTTTAATGTGTTCTGACGTGAATTAAAAAAAAAGAGAATATATACCCGTTTATCCATATAATTTCACTTTATAGAAAATGTATTATCAACAATTGATTTTCGAGAATATTTTATGTCAGAAGCTCGGTCAGGATTAGGAATCTTATAACAACAATTACGAAGAGATTCTGTTTGCCACGGAATAACCACATTATTTTTAAAACAAATTTTCTGTATATATCAACATATATTTGACAATTGACATACCTACATTAGATATTTAGTATTCTTTGGTTAGATATTTTTTAATAATTTTATTCACAGCAAATTAAGTGGTTACTGAATAAGTTATACCTTTTGGTTAAAAAAAATTTGGGGGGCGGCGACCAAAAGGTACAAGGTTATGGTTCTTTGGAGATAAACATTTAATTTAAGGCGACAATTTGGTTCCTATACGGGACTAGAAATAGCAAAAAACAGCTGTGACTAGCAATTAATAAATTACTTACCACAGCACATTTACCATAATTAATTATTGATTGATACGATTATTAAATTGTTTATATCATTATATTGTTCCAATTCAATACATAAGAACTTCATAGGTATGTTTATATAGATAGATAAGAAAACAATGAAACAGTAAAACAATAAAATTAATAACAAAAAATGTATCCTTGCGTAAAAGTACACATTACTTTATGTATTTAATTTTCCGGTTTTTTTTATCGGTTCTTGTAAAATATAATATAACTTATAACGTTAGGTTTCAAATGTTCGACTTAATGTCCAACCTAACCGACTAAAATAGATTTAACTAACAACATTCAATATTGTAATAAGTATTATAATAATCATTATTCTATGAGACATATTTCGTTTAGTAATATTTATAAGTAAAATGATTTTAATTTAGAGTCAATTGAGTATGATAAACTAAGTATGGTCCAAGAATATGTAATTAAAACGATAATTATAAAAATTTAAATGTACAAATAAACATTTGCTATTGAGAGAATGTAAAATAGGCAAAACCTTTGCAAACTTCTTTTCCTTTAAGAAAGCCTTTATAAGCCTCCTGGCGTTGCAGGTGTCCATGGAAGGCGGTTAACACATCACTCGAAGTGCTCGTTTGAAACTCAAAATATCTTTATTGAAGTGGGTCTTTATAAAGACACTTTTGAATCGTCATTTTTTTTACACTACCACCGGTTCGGAAGGCAGTTATCTACCGAGAAGAACCGGTAATTTAAGATCTTTGGTTCTTTACCGGAGTTTGGAAGGCTGTCGATAGATGATGCAAAGTTTTAAATACAGTGGCCAAATCAAGGCCACGGAGCTTCCCATTAAATTAGCAAATAATTTTCATTGGATATTTAACGCGAAATATTTTGACAATATTAAAAAGATCCGTGCTTTAATGTATTCCCAAGTCTATATTTACTATAAATTATAATATGTACTTAAATAAATAAGTTGTAGGATTCATTTTTTTTCGACAGTAAACATATGCACTGTGTGTCTTATATTAATCATATCAAGAATATTAAAGATTAAAAAATTTTCAATCTTATAATTCAGTTAAAGTATTCATATTTTTACATCCTCTATTCAGTTTTAACATAAAGATACATGATGTTACGCAAGCGGATAACGTGACACAGTGGAAATGTAAAAAAAAATTAAATATCTACATGATTGTTAAGTAAAATATATTTTACTCAGTAACATTCAGTCTCCTGTTAACAAATAACCTATAAAGTCTTAATTTAGGTATTAATAAATATTTGTATTTCTTAAATTTAATTTACAATCTTATAAAGTATAATATTAAATATTCTTTAATAAAAAAAATATGTTATGTAATTTGTTTGTCAAGAATTAAACTATTTAGAGACAAATTTAAGGTGATTAATATAATAATAGTACATACTCAATATCTATTTATCAATATACTAAATCTGATATATACTGATAGATAGATAGATAGATTTAATAATACTGCTACATACACTAACACTAGGAATATGGTTTTTTGTAGAAATTGTATACGCATTTACAAGAAACTAACAAATGTTCCAAATTTGGCATTAAATAAAAACAAAAACTTTGTTAAGTCTAAATTGTTGTAGTGTAAACGAATATTTAAACGATAAAAAAAGCTTGAAAATGAATCGTCCTACATATCGAGATAGGGAAATTTGAAGAAATGATCACGTTCAAAATATTATAACTGAGCTTGTTGTGGGAATTTTCTCAGGTCGTCCTATTTTGAAACCTTGTAGCCTTATACCAAGAAACTAAAATACCTCACATGAAATGCTCTTCTGGCACCTCTTCCACAAGTGTTCATATGTGTATATATATATATATATATATTTTTTTTTGTTCGTGTTTTTTTTGTTGTTGTATTATTTTTTTCTGATCCTGGATTCTATTTTCGATTGTATGTTTTGACCTTGTTTTGGCTTTGTTTTTGATCTATTTATGTTGTGTAAGCTTTTTGTGAAAAGCTATATAGGTTTAAGAAATAAAAAATTAAAATAAATAAAGTGATCGCTGATACGATTCTATGTCGAAAATATATGAATAACTATTAAAATGTATCTAAATGCGAAACATTCGTAATGTCGACAGACCAATTCGCATGTGTCGACAGACGAAAAACAATTTCGTCTTTCTAAACTCTAAATACAATCATGTAAAATAAACTTGTGCGGGATTTTAATATAGAATAAAAAAGAAAAACATAAAAAAATTATGCGCAGAAAGTGACTAGCAATGTCCAAGGCGAAATAGTTATGCAAATTCAGGTTTAAGCAAATTATTTACTCTAAATTATAGACGACGATGGACAAGGTCGATTTAAGGTTGTATCAGTTTAATAAAGCATTTAAAAATCATTTCACAAACAATGATGAAAACGTCATTATTTTCAATATTTTAATTTATAAAAATGAAAAAAAAATGTATTTCAATTTTAAAATATACGGAATACAATATTATTGTTGTATTTACACTTATGCTCATTAATAATGTAGATTTTTATTCATGCGTGTCATTGGGTGAAGTTTGTTTTTAATAGTATTATAATAAATAATAATTAATAATGCGATGAATAATAAGTACATAAAATATACCGGTTGTAAAATGTTAAATTGTGACGTTGGAATCACATTATTCCGATTTTCCTTGACAAACTGGTTCTATCATTTGTCATTACATAAATCAAGAATGCCACATAATATACAAAAGTTTATCATAATGTATCACATATTTTCGATGGTAGTCAGTAGTAACCGCCTCATTTCAGTGACTCAATTATTATCAAAATTTGTTCTGGTGTATCAATTTCTTTATATTCGTTAAACTAGTGGGGTCCAGCGTCGGACTTGTAACATTATTTTTATACGTACGTACGTAACTGCATTTACGTAAGGAGTCAAAACATTGACACTCACCCATTTACGTGTCCCTTAGAGAGCTTTGGTGAGAGTTGTTGAGCATCTCCCTCCGCGACCGTATGCATAGCAAAGCTTTTCACTACAATTGCGCAATCTTAACATTCCATATTATAATTGGTCATATGGTAAAACTAAAGCTCCTTGGAGACCCCGGCTGAACAAAAGATCGACCGGCAATAAGATTGAGCGACGAAATCTCGAAGTTGGAAATGGTTGCAAAAAGGCCAATTTTGGGGAGTGAAGAGGAGTCCAAAGGTTTGGTTTGAATGGCTGATGATGATAACAGTCTATTACGCTTAATCCAAACGAGATATCCTTATAGACGACTTGTTACATAAACGCAGACTGCCCTGCTCCATGCCACTTAGCATAGACTGTGACAGAAGCACAAAACCTCAATCTGCTAAGTAAGTGAGTAAACATTCTCATCATTATAAATGACATCAGAATAAATATTTTACCTAAAACGTTTCGTTGAAAAAGTGCGTCATTCCGACTTATTTCGATTTTATATTTATGGTACACTTACACACCTGTTTTAAGTTTCTAACGTTGTTATTAGGTTAGTGGCAATCGACTTTGGACCCTTATATTATCTGTAGTGATTTCTCATCTGTGGAGAAAAATGTCAGTGGCGCCAAACTTAATTTTAATAGACACCAATGATCCATGAATTTGCTTTATAGGCTGCGAAATCCTCAACATAGCACTATATTTGTTATTGATTACTGGACATTCGATATATTTTAATTTCCCATGATCTATTAAATATGTACAAACTTATAAATATTTTAACTAATAGAAGATGTTGAAATTACCGCTATGGATTCTAAGTTTTGAATGATTTTAAGTTGATGACAAAAATTGAAAACTGTCTGGGTGAGTGATTCCCAACCTTTTTACTTTTTTTTTTAATTTTTAAAAGTGTTTCTTAATAAAGATTTTAAATATGCAACATATAATGTAGTACCGAAAAAGTATTTTTCATTTGTTACAAAGTCGTGAGGCAAGGTTATGGAAAAAAATCATACATAAAATAATCACGTATATTTTCCGTATGAAAATGTAAATCTATCAATAATCCGCACATTAAAGCATGTTAATATTAAAAGTAGGTATTACTGTTAATTTGTATGCAAATATGAATTCCTCTTTGGACATTGACTCTACACGTTTAGTAATAATAAATTGCATTGAATATTAATATGGCAACTCTAAGTGATCCTTATAAAGTATGTTAAACAATACTGCTCGTAGTTCTTCTTAAATTACCATCGAACTATTTAGCCAAATATTTTCCATCAAAGGTTCCTCTAATGATATTTTGTTTTTCCGTAGGTCTCGTAGGCATTTGCTACGCCATCTTTCAAAAGTCTCTACGCTACTCCAGTCTTGTTAGAGCATTTCATGATTGGCACATTTACGTGTTGTGTTTATTTATTAGCACAAAGTTTAAAATTCCAATGACAAAAATGTTATAGTAATTTATCACCAGTTCCCAAAGCCACTGGAGTGATTAAGTAAATTTTCTTACGGGTCGCTCTTAACGCAATTATGAAAGGTACCAATAATCAGCGAGTTCCATTAAATCAACTACGATCAGAGCTACTAAAAAGAACATTGTATTGTAGAGAAACCAGATTGCAATAATGTTTACGAGTGAGCGTGGGTTTCTTCCACCACCACGTGTGATTTAATAATACATTATATGCACCGATTTACTTGGAAGTATCCTGATTTCCTTTAATCAATGACGATTCCGACATAACCTTGGTTTGATACCACGACATTATCACGTGGACATTTGTATATTCAAAGGCCAAATACTAATATTCGCATCGCCTTGTAATCTCAAGTGTGGTCTTGATGACCAGCCTCTCGAGATTTAAAAGTGTGCGAGTATTTACTAAAAGCAAGTTATTCCGAGGTTCAGAATAAATTAGTCAACTATGCTAATTAAGAAAATGTTTTGTGGTATTCTTAAATTCTATACAAACCTTATATAATTAAAAAAAGTTAATAGATAGTTTAAATATTGTATAAAATGTTATAAAAAAGGCTACTCTGCTCGACCGGTGTCATCAACAATACATTAAAAAACAGTGATCAATAAAATTACAAGTTAAATTATGTTTTGATGATTTATTCGGCTGTTTATGAAAATAACGATTCTGGTTAAACAAGATTTGATTCCTATCTTGTAAATTAATATTTCGATATTCAAGGCTTTTATATTTAGTATTTTTACTCATGTTATCACTATGGGCATGTTGGCCTGGGAATGCCACAGATTACAAATTCTAGAAATTTGTGTCTATGTTAAATGTACCGAGGAGATAATTTGACGGTGTTCTTTACACAGATTAGATTTATAAAATTTATAATTTGACAATTAATCTTAAATATCCTCAAAGATTAAGGGCAAAATAAAATATATTTTTGTTAAACTGTTTTTTAATCATTGACCACGAAGTGAACGCGTGATGTCGCGGAAGAGACATAACGATTTAACCATTATTGATTGCACTTGTATCTATTTATCACGTCCAAAGGGTGTTTGTATAATTTAAAAACAGATAAAAACATGAATAAGTTAATACATTTTGTTTACGTGTATCACATTCACACATCATGTGTATTCAAACTCAAAAGTTCTCTATTCAAGTAAGTAGGTCCTTATAGAGATACTTTTGAATCATCAATTTTTACACTACCACTGCTTCGTAAGGCAGTTATCTACCGAGAAGAACCGGCAAGAAACTCGATAGCTGCTCTTTCAATATAAACATTTCATACTAAATTATGTTACTTACATGAAAGCATTGTAAGGCTATTTAACTGTCCCGATGCTGAGCTAATTGCCGACATTTGTACACTCTGCTTTATTGTCTATTATTATTTATGTTATATTTTCTATATATTTATACATTAGTGATTAATTTATTGAGGATTACGAAGCTTGATAATGATATCCAAATAAACAAAGAATATAAACATTTAGCAAACTATTTTTAGTTGATTGATGTTTATTTTTCGTCAGCGCCTAACGGTTTCATACAATGTTAGTGATCATGTATGTGAAGCATTTACTAAGAATATGAACGTTTTGAAATCATCGGATCAAATGGCCTTCGTGAAAACAATAGGATAGGCAAGACGGTGAGATTTGGTTGCAAGCCTACTTTTGTTATGTGTAGTATCAAAAATGTCGTCTTGTCTTCTCATATATCTTATTAAATTATGTCTTTTTAACATAATGAAGACATTAACATCGAAATATTTTTTATTATTGAAACCAGAAACAAACGCTATTTACCATAAAATCCAAAAACAAGGAGTCTTTATTTTTAAAAGTATGAAAATGTTACATAAATTAATTTCGTCCGTTTGATGCAATATAACAGGCCTCTATGTGAATTTGTAACTTTGCCCCACATTTTATATTTTGAAGTTCATTACCTCATATTATTGTAACATGCAAGACCTACTTAATTCGCGCAATCACTTTTATTGCTTACGGCCATTTGCAGAAATTAAGAAAAAAGAAAAACATTTTTGGAAATATTTCGTTGACAAAATGACTTATAAGTAAAAATAAAAAAAAAATTTTTATTACACTAAATTAATTGTACTTTAGAATATTGTTATTAGGTTAAGTTGATCTAAAAGGATATTATTATTATTATTATATCTTTCATTCATATACAATATCGTGCACAATAGTAATTAGTAATAACTGTAGATTTTTTATAGAAAATATTAGTAACATCGTATATAGAATGAGGGAAATTGGGTAGGACCGTAAGGTAAGTGATACTGTCCATGAATTTAATACTATGGTGCTCGTGAGTGCACTGCCTTTAAGAACCTATATGTTTGTTGTGAATATTTACGTGGCATTCATTTAAAATGTTGTAAAAGGTAGGGGACAATAGTAACCTGTGGAAGATTCCGAAACCCCAGGTAACAGCTGGCCATAGATAAACTAAATAGTTAATGATCAAAATTCAAATCAACAAATTATAAATTAAGGGATAATAAAACGAATAGTTAATATTTAAATTATTACAGCGTTTATTTAAACATCCTTGAACTAAGATCCTGCTTGTTCGGTAACTCTTTTATAGGCAAGCAAGATCGGTATTGACTGACGTACGTCCTCAGATTTTATGGTATAACGCCGGTTTCCTCACGAATTACCTTGACCTTAACAAGTGTTAATTTCGTATGTAGAAAGAAGAATCCATGATTGGAGCTGAAGCAACATCGCAGTTGCAAATTATTCTTTAAATCATTTGTAACCATTATAAAGTTATATAAGTTATATATATATAAAGGTATAAAGTTATATATTTAACAATAATAAATAATTAACCACTGGTAGTACAATAATAAAGCAGAACTTGTATGAGATCAATAATGAAAGGTTGTTATTTCGGAATGCGGTTGACGGTCCAGTAAAAATATTATTTCGTGAACGAAAAGTTGATTTTTATATAAATATAACGTAAAAGTAGGAAGATAAATGCAGACCATGAAACATTTAAAAAAAATAACAACTTTTCTATATATTGTGTTTCGATATTTTTAAAGTTGTATTTCCTGATTTGTTTATTATTGTGTTGTTCAGTTTAGTCAATTATATTAATTCATCACTGCATATTGTTCATAACTTTCAATGTTTATGACTTTTGAATGTATAATTGTTACAAGTACAAAATAAGAGTTTTAAAATAATTCTAAATATAAGTAAGTAGATGTTACCCGTTACCAATTGAGGCTTGTGCACAAGCAAAGCTTCTTTCATTCCATTTTTATCCAGAGTTCATCCAGAATAAGTAAAAGTAAGTACTTTCTCGATTAACGCATCACACAGATACGAAACAGTACCTTCTGAGATCCGGTCAACCAAACCCGTCCCATTTTATCCACTTCATAATGTGACAATGTAAAAACGTAATAAATCCGGATCTACTTATTACGTTTTTACATTGTCAGTGCGTTAATACGACAAAGAGATAATTGACTAAAATATTTTGTTACTGCGTAAAAAATATATATTCCCTATGAATTAACATTTTACACATACCAATACTATGTATTTAAAGATATTATTAATTATTTACATTTCATTCGCATTCTGCCATCCGCTCAAAGGTCGCCAACATCATAGCAGTGCTAAGTGTTTATCGAACCTCTTAAATAATGTGGAAGCACTTTTGTTCGTTAATGTTCAGCAAATAAACTAGTCAAACACTTCAAATATAGTATTAACTTTACTAAAACGATATAACTACTATGAAAGGCATTCACAGACATGGCTCGCTCGTAAGAGAAACCTAATGTCATAATAGCTTATTGTATCGATAAATCGACTATGGATCGTTGCCGACCCGAAGGCCCCAGTGGTGGTAGAGAGAACATCGTTAGATCGACTTAGAATCAAATCTGCACCTCGCACTAAATCTATAGCTGATGAGTTTATTTAAAAACCCTAAGGTACAAAAAGCCAAGGAAAACATGACGATAGTATCGAAAAAAATACTTTTTTAAGCGTTTTTGATGCGCAAATTATTGATTGGTATTAAAAAGAGGGTTTTTAAAGTATTAATAACTGCTGCTGCTCCTAATTCTTTTCCACTACTAGAATTGTGGCAATTTTTGTGTCAAGAAGATATTAATAGATATAAATAGTTTTATTGTAATAAATCAAACCGCTCGTTTTTGTAAAAATATTCTGAAGCAGTAACACTTAAACAGACGACTGGTTTAGAATAAATTATTATAACGCATCATTATTAACAGGTTCTACAGAGTATTTAATTATAATATTTTTTTAAATTTTAGACACGCTTCTAGGGTCGTCGGACACTATATATTTTATATAATAAGGATTAAATTAACAATTGAATTAAAATATAGCTTATTCCATCGAAGTATATGAATATCATAAATCTTAACATATTAGTATTTTTTTGTGTGATATTTGCAGGACGCGGTTTAGGAAATTATTATTGCTGCAAATGATTGTCAGTGAAAAAGACATTAACATAAGATATGTCTTAAATTGTAATGAGAATTATAAGTATTTACAAATGTTAACTTCCAAATTATAGAAGACATGGCAACCCTGCTCCAAGGAGCATTGAAACGGAACTATCACGTGCTAGAAGATCTGGTTTTAATATAAATCTTGTAAATTAATATTGGGGCTCGCTGGTTTAGGTTTACGTCAATTGGAAGTTTAAGAGCAGGTTTTGTTATTAACTGATTATTCCTAGGAAGATATACATTCCCCTAACGGTCCGAGAGTCCTTTGCTCATCCAAGTGCGATAGTAATTGTAGCTCAAAAGTCCATTCGTTCTGTTTGGTAAGCGACCCTCGGTATATATAGTCCACACAAAACACAACTACAAATAACTAACAATAATTCAAAATAATCTTGATACATTTTAGGTGTTAAAGTTAGTTTTAGTCATTATTCGCTTCGTAATAATCATTATTAATAACAATCAATTAATTAACCTTGGTATATTTCCATTCGTCGTATGGAAATTTATATTTAGATACAATTTTTAAAATGGCTGGTTGTACGAAGATAAAAGTTGAACGAACTTCAAAGTTGCCTGTTCGTATGCAAATATTAGCAGTATTTTACACGTACAAGGATGACCGTCTGGTCGTCTTAAGCATCACATGTTTAATGCCTGATTTATATAGATTGGCTATCAAAGCTGTTTTTGACAACAACTCAAGCGTCCAGATGTTATACGTAAAGAATGCAGATAATACCATCAGGCTTTGCTCCGGTCTTACATTAAAATCCAACCTTCGGGCCATTCCAGATTGCAGGAAGTGCTTACCTTCCTTTCGCCATAAATGTTTTAAAATCGCAGCTAAAAATAAACATCATATTGCTCATAGGAACATTGATCAGTTATAGTAAAATGAGATTTTTAGTTGCCGATACTTTGTATTAATTATTGTATTAAAAACGATAGATGAATAGATTAGATATAATACATTACATGTTTATTACTGTATTATAGTTTTAAGTATTGCAATTTCCTTGTTAGAATTTTGTCGATTAGCCGTTGTCTTATCTGAGCTACTTTTTATATATATCGTCCAGTCATACATTTAGAAATACACTTGTTTTTCTATACTATATTGAACCTTAGCAGTTCTAATATATATATATATATAACTATTTTGTTGTGTTTAATTCACAGTTATATGATTTTTTATCAAATTCTCCATACAATGTTATCTTTCAAAATTTAAAATCACCTGTGCCAAAAGGTTAATATACCGGATATGTTCCATTGAATTTGCCAATAAATTATGAAAAATGCAAATTGAAGTAGCTTAGTTGCTATAGTCTGAATGCTTTTATATTTAACTAGAGATTTACATTCCATTGAATAGGTTATAGTGTTCTGTTTGCACACAAATAATTAAAACCTTTCATTGAGCATGTAGGTCGTTTTTAATTATCAGCCCACATTTAACCAACGATTTCAAAATAAATAAAATAACCTTTATCGGACACCCGTATAATCGGGCAAATCAAATTTTGTGTTTGTCATTATTCAGTTGTCAATGCAGTCCTTGACAGAAACATGGCCTTATTGTGTTTAAGTGCTTATATCACAAATAATTAATTTATGTTCAATCCCACACACTGTTAGATAATTTCTACATAAATGTATTGAAATTAATTCCTTTTAATGTTCAGTGCTCTAGTTTATGCATCAAACCCTTATGCGATAATAAGCGGCTGAGCAGCTATGAAATTTTCTGTTGTTCAACAGAATACCTGAGGATAAACCAATCAATGATTCTTGAGCTAGTGAATTAATACTATTAGTCTGATCCTGTCGATACATGTATTCATGTACGTCAATACATAGATACAAATGGGGTTTCACTACTTAATTTTTTCTAGACAAGAGTAGGGATTGACGGTGGTAGTGTAAAAATTGACGATTCAATAGTGTCTTTAAAAATACCACCTTGAATAAAGATATTTTTAGTTTGAAATGAAAGTTTAATCAAATAATGCTAGGTGTGGTGCTTGTCACATTTCTTGATATATATGTTGTCATGTATTATTATGTCGATTAAAACCATTATTATCATACGGTTGTATCTTATTTAACAGCTAGTATATCATTTCATGTAATTTATAATAAAGGTACTATTGGCTGAGTTATGGAGTTAATACTTTGCCATGAAACATATATTTTGCTGAGTACAAATCTCTTTTTCAGTATGCACATTTATGTATTGGTGTTGGATATTTCTGTTAGTAAATTAAAATTGAAATCAAATAATGACAGGAACAATTGTATAAATAATATTAATGTTTTGAAAATAATTTTATAAATGGTACTGTATACAGCGGTCACATATTACAAATGCTCTGCTAATGTAGTTCTATAAATATAATTCAATTGAAACATTACATTTATGTTGCTGAAGAGGGCTGTTCTTTCGGAATGAGCCCAAGTCAATCTCTTTATAATATGTTTGGAAAGATATTCTTGAAATAGTTTGTTTATAAAAAGTATTACCATGTTCAAAAAAATTGTGTTCGCCAATCTTAGTATCAAGGATAAGCTGTTCCCACTAGGCTAGTGAAGGCTTTATAAAGTTGGTTGGTTTACACAAAGTTCAAATGTCTCTAGTGTCAGGTAAATGAAAAAAAGACAAAATTGGAAAATACTTTATTAAAATAATAAATAAATTGCCAGTGAGTTTGCAGAATGTTTGAGCCCTGTGACCGGCGCATCCAAGCCTCAACGTAACAACACCTAAAGCGGTCATACAAAAGTCCGACGAAATACCCAACTTCAATCCAAAGCAACTCGAGGCATGCACCATGCACACCCGTGTCAGCTCACTACCCTCAAACCATACTTATTCTTCAGGTTTATACTTTATTCAATTATCTAAACTAACTCTGAAAAGTGGATTGAGGTACTCATGGCCAGGACCGCTTCCGGCACATTTGACAGATCTGATGTCGTAACACGTTGCAGTATTGAGAATGAAATTTACTAGAGAAACGTGAACACGGACTATTGACAAAGTTGCATAAATCATCAGAAATAGGTGGGTTTTTTTTTATCACACAATGCGGGAATAACGTCATTCTAATAAAATAGTAGACAACCGTTATGTGACAGGACTTCGCAGGATGGCGTTTGACAATCCGTCAGATGTCAAACGCTTTGTTCATAATGTCGAGTATTCAATTGTACATAGATAAGCCACGCCTATATTAATCCTATACACTATACAACAGTTCTAGTCTATGGATACCGCCGGGGGAGGGGCATAGAACGATTGATTAAGTATACACAAAAGAGGCTCTCCGCTGCCGCGCCTCTGAGCCACGGGTGTGCACAGTTCCCTTGCACTCAACACGAGTGGGCCAACAACGCCTGATCACCCCACTTCCGAGTGACCCCTCGCAGCAGTTTGGATGACCCCGACGCTGGACGGGAGAAGCCCCGGTGACGTCGCGATAAGTTAAAATGCAATAAAATTATATTTACACAAAAAGCTAATGAACCTAAAGGAATGCCCGCGAAGCCTCCCTCCCTTCGCGAGTCGGTTGATTTGTGCGAACTCGGCCGAAACGGAAGTGCGAAGCGGGCCCCGCCCTCGGCCGCCCTACGTCAGCGGCCGGCGGCGTACGAACGCGTCCGCCGCCGACGACGCATACGAGTTGGGCACCGACGAGTCCTCCTGCTTGTAGCCGCTCTTGGAGCCGTCCTCCAGCACCGTCTGGAAGCACCACATTGGCTCACACGACGGCTCATGACAACCGACACTCGTCTCCTCTTAAACTCACCATGCACAATCCCATGTTGAGCCTGGACTTCTCGGCTCGGTTGTAGCGCGCTTTGTAGAAGTCCGTGAAGAGGAAGAGGAACAGGAAGCCGTGCATCGCGATCCAGTAGACGAACACGCGGGGGTACTGGCACGAGGGCCTGAACAGCACTTGCAACTGATGGCTGAAGATCAGCACGAATTGCACCTGGAAATGGGTGTGCGTAATCAGCAATAATATTACAGAATTTTCTTTTATGTTTCTCAATATTCTTTATAAATTATTCATTATTATGAAATACGACGATTACCATTTGGAAGGCGGTGAGGTACTTCTTCCACCAGATGTACTTCTGGTAGCGCGGTCCGAGGGCTGACACCATGTAGTAGAAGTACATCACGATGTGCACAAACGTGTTCAACAGCGCAAAGAACGTGCTGTGCCCACCTGCAACGCAACACTCTTTCATCTTCCTCTTTCCCACATTAATTTTCAGCATTATTAAGAAGATTACCAAGACTTGTCAATTAATCAATTAAAATCTATCATTCTCAAACTCAAAATACCTTTATTCAAGTAGGTCTTTATAAAGACACTTTTGAATCGTCAATTTTTACACTACCACTGGTTCGGAAGGCAGTCATCTACCGAGAAGAACCGGCAAAAAACTCGATAGCTGCTTTTTTAAAATATACATTTAATTCAAAATTGTGTTACTCTCAATTCAATTAACAAAGCATTGTAAGGCTACTCAAGAAGAAGAGCCAATGGCCGACACATTAAAGGGATCTTTGTCCTCTAAACATTCGTTTACGGTATAGGCGTAAAGGCAGAAAGTAGAATGTTAATCACTGCAGTACGATAATTGTAAAAGCAACCACCAAAAAGTGACAACCCCACGGTATTTCTTGTGGGTTCTTCTCAGCGGAACGTAATAAACCCATAGTTTAGTGACGTTCAAAGAAGGATCACAATTTAACTAGTAATTATCAATTACATTATATACAATTTAAAAACTGCAGACATTATTTTCAACAGAAACGAATATAATAATTAAATTAAGTTCACTTAAGATAAAGATGACTGGTAATTTAGAGCCTAAACAAGTTTGTTAAAACACACTTTAAGCTTAAGTAAAGCTTAAAGGAGTTTATCAAAGTTCGTTAACATAAGGGTCCCTTACCAAACAAAGAAATATGGCCTTCTGTTTGTCATACTTGGAAGTTACGCATTATCTTAATATGTATTGATAATTGCGCGAAATTCAATCATCAAATTACCCTTTCAAAAATCTGTATTAAACTCCTCCTTAACAAATAAGCTTGAATGCATTAGTATTGCTTAGCTTATGATGTTTTTACTTTTCAATAGGAGTTTAATACAGATTTTTGAAAGGGTAATTTGATGATTAAATTCCGCGCCTTTTTTTATACTTTCATACGCCTTTTTCGCGATAAAGTCTTTTTTAGACTATCACCATACCAAATTTCATCGAAATTGGCGTAACATACATACAGACAGAGTTAAAACATAAGTATGGATTTATTGTAAAAAAGGACATTCCTGCCTTACGTTAGGAAAAATAAGAGCAAAATTCTGCCACCGACATTTTCATTTGCTTGATGCAAACGAGAACTTTAATTTAATGCTATTTAATTAATTAAAATGCAAAAACACAATTAATTTTACGGCACGTTTAAATACCAAATTGAAACATTCTCGAGTTTTAAGTATTGTTTAACAACTGTGTCTTAATGTACGGACATTTCTGTGTCTGAACATGATTGCAACACTCACCGGGTGCAAACTTGAGCCCGAACCAGACAGACATGGGCATGATGCCGTGGTGGATGACGTGCAGAGTGGACACGTGCTCGTTCTTCTTGCGAAGCACAAAGAACAGAGTGTCGAAGAACTCCGTGAACTTGCTGAAGTAGTACCACCAGCAGGTGTTTGCCATCTGAGAGAATTCATATTAAGGCTGGACACTGGCGTTTAGTCCTTGAGATGACGTAACTAATACTCAAGTGTAAAAAGCCGAATTAAAATACTTTGAATATAATTAGCTTAAGTAATTATAAAATTGTCAAAAAAAACGAATAAAAAATAAATTAACGTCATATTATTAAGTAAAAGACCGTGAATCTAACTTATAATAACTCCTTGATTTTTTTATAATATTTTTTGTTACTCATATAATAATAATATATTTTACTATGTGAACTTACAACTATGGACTCTCTGTCGATGTAGCAGTAGTAGTTTTGAGAAAACAAAACAACTCACCCTCATAGCCGTAGGGCTCCGCGAATAATCAACAAGCTGACACCGGAAGTTGTACTGGCCCCACCAACCACTCGCCATGTACTACGACAAATATGTTTTTATTAGCATAATAAATGCACATAATCACACATACAAAGGTTTTCTTTTTAAATGCATCAGCCGCAAATGATTTAACACCACTTTATAATACTCATTGTAGATTCAAGCTGAAGTCTAGCTTCATACTTCGATGAAAACACAAACTTCTGTTTTATAATATTAGTAAACGTATGATAATTATTATTTAAACAAAAGTGCTTTTTTTAAATTCCGTAGTCCAAACGGATGACCTCAGCTCAATCGCATGACAATGATATTGCATTAATATTTAGTAAATAAAAACGAGAAATATTTACTTTAGCACTGTACACGTTTCGTCTCCTGTTTCATTAAAAAAAACAATGTACCTCGTAAAATATCCACGCACTGAATACCGTTTGCACAAAGTTATATATGACCAGGGTATTTCTCAGATCGAACGGCTTCCGGCTGGCCATCAGCGACGGACCAAGTTTCTTTGCGCATAACGCGTAGCACAAACACGCGGCCAAAGTCGGCAGCGGGGAAGACATCATCGGCCAGTCCTTGACACGGGGATCTGTAGGAAAATATATATTCAACATAGAAGGAAACTCGTCTCATCGAAGACCTTCTCGTCGTCCAAATATCTATGCACCAAGCGGGCTGTTCAATGTGAATGTCATGGAACCCATTCAAACGGTGAATCTCTAATTAAATCAATTAGTAGTTTATTTGTACAATTAATTTTAAAATTAAATTATTATAATAAAATTCACCACGCTGGCTTTAATTAATCATTATTAATCGAAATGTTACAACAGCTTGTTTATATGTAATTGAATAGATATGCGTAAATTTAAATATAAGTCCATTGTAAATGCAAAGTCAAATACAAAGTAGCGAAGACAATTTTCATACGGTATGATGTAAATATATAAATTTAAGATTTTTTTGAATAAAGCATTGACAACATCAATCTCGCGTTGAACTCGACAAAAAAGTTGGATTATCATTTATCGAAAAACTATTTGACAACTAATATTGATTGTAGTCGTTATGACGTCCTTAATCATTTCTATAACTTTTAATGAATCGCACACAAAATTAATTTTAGCAAAAACCAGTTGCGTCAAAGTACAAAATAAACGCTTTCATTGGCGTAAAACAATTCGACATAATTCATATCAAAACTATATCAAAAAAACAAACTTTTTTTTCGTAATCTAATAAATGTGCGATAATGAAACTAAGGTGTAGCAGAGACACAAAAATCTCTTACCCATATGGCATTAGCGCATTGCACATATGTATTGTGTATAAGAGAGCAAAAACAGGTGAATGATTCCATCGTAACAGTTTACGTAAGATCACTACTATCGAGTCTTATTTGTTATTAAGCGAAAAGTCCATTTTGTGTGAAGTATCTATCAGTGTAATATACGTACGTACGTACGTAAACGAATATTTAGAGGACAAAGATCCCTTTAACGTGTCGGCAATTGGCTCAGCATCGGGACAGATCAATTCTTGAGTAGCCTTTGTTATTTTAATTGTCAGTAGCACAATTTTGTATTAATTGTTTATTTTAAAAGATGCAGATAGCAAAATTGACAATTCAAAAGTGTCTTTATAAAGACCTACTTGAATAAAGATATTTTGAGTTTGAGTGTAAAACAAACTGTGCTCGCAAAATTTATTAACACGTTCAATACAGCAATATTTTGATATAAACATTTAGAATATTTATATAAAGCCTCGTCAGTTACATTGGATTATCATCAGTCATCAGGTTAGTGGTTTTCCTTACACATGTTACAACAGTGTTAAAGTCCTTCACAATAATGACAATGACTCGACTATTAACTTAATAGGTTTAAATATTAATATATAACTCGTAATATGTTGTCGTACAGTGTCCCGATGACAAAGTCTGTTGAAATTACCAATTATCGAATTGTAAATATTACATTAGCATCCGCCTTTTAACATTAATCATTTTTTTTTCTTTAAACATTTACAAAAATACATAAGACAAAAAAGCTGGTTGATTTTATAAGTAGTATGCTCTACGATTTGTACTGGTAAATATAGTCAAATAAAACAATTTTATCAACAAGGCAAGTGTGCATTTGACATTCTGAAATCAAAGCTAGTGTTCAAACTACATAATATACTTGTGAATTTCGTTACAAGGCATTAACTGAATGGTAGTGAGAATATTGATAAAACATATCAAATACTTTTAAACATCGTATATCTACCCAAACGAATTCTCGGGTTATACGTACATATCAAACAATAATTAATATACGGTAGAATATTTGATGAATCTACCAATTTAAACTTATGTGTGTGAAAGACATAAGTTCACTGAGTGTTTCAAAAGTTTCCAACAAAAAACACACTCTTTGAACTAGACATAATTATTATAAACATGATTAACTGCACTGTACAAGTATTAAAATTTTATATAAATAACACAATCACGTAATTTAAATGATACATTAATAGCGACTATCAATCCTTAAGAAAAAGCCTTCGAATGTTTCGTCCCTAATGCTCCTGCGGACGTAAAATACAGTCTGTTTACTCACCTCCTCTGTTATCCATGAGGTCGCTGTACCACTCGCTTAAGCTCTCCATCTTTGGAATGGTTTACAGGCAACAATCTAAAACAACAGACATTTTCCAGTTATGATAGTTACATAATTATATAATTAAGCTAACGAAGGGGCGCGGAATGGCGGATTCTCGTGACCTGCTAGTTTATTTGCGGCCACTGGGATTGTTTTGCGTGTGTATATTAAATGATACCCACCCCTTATTCTAGTCTCCGTGGTAAACGCTCGATTTGCCGGGTGCAAGTTTACAGAAACATGCCAAAGTAGGTCACGCGTACACGACCGCAATTACATGCACAAGAGAAACAAGCGCGCAATATCTAACATATTTAAAACACAAGGATTGTTTGTTCAGGGGTATGATGCCATAACAAATATTAGTAAGTACAATGGTCAGGTGAATAAATAAGCAAAACGCGGACGTAGCTCATGAAAATGTACTATTTGAATTCAAATATTTACCGATCCGTGTTGACACAATATTCATTATTCTCCTTATTCTAATGGCCAAGAGCCGAGTGCCTTGTGGCGGAAGCACATTACAGCGCTGTCCTTAAAAATCTAGCTGTTTGCAGAATTCGCATAATGAACGAGCGATTTGGAGAACATCCGGTTGTTGCGACATTGTCCGTTACGTGAAAAGGAGCGACTCATAACATAATCACTTAAATTTAAAGTTTCATATTAATCCATTTTTGTGATATACTTATTAAAGCAGAAAACACGTGAACAAGCGGTGTGGGGCCAAATCTTATTGATTGCTAATGTGACGGATAGATAAACAGTATGGGCCGCAACATTTGCCAACAATTGTCACGCGTGTATCAAATGAACTATGTGGCATGGCATGGGTCTTGCATGATAATATGGTCAACATATGTCGTTTGAGTTGTGAGACACTCATTTGTTTGCAGGTGAATCGTAAACGACGTGTATAAATGGCAGAACGAACAGTCGCTGATCTGTTTGGTATGAAGTTATTGGAGATTTGAGCACGTCTGGCTCTGGTGTTGCGCTAACTCCGTGCTATTATCACGTTCCATATAACGTTATCGCATTTCAACTACATAGAAATTAAACACCATAATTATATGTACAGTCAATGTAGGGTTACACGCGAAACTTATCGGCTTCACCTCGTCGGTCGTGCATTATATTACAGTTCATGTCCCCTTTGCAAAGACACAAAACAACGAGGAGACACTCAGCGATGAATTGCACAACCTCCTATTATGCACGACCTTGACTGAGTGAGCGAAAGTTGCTGCCACTTACACTTGAAAATTGAATGCTCCAAGCTAATAATATTACATAAGGTTTCGGTCAACGATGCGGTGGTATCCTATCGATAATATTGAGCGAAGAGTCGGTCAGTTGGTCAGCCATTATGAAACCCACCGATTGTGCAAGCGAGATCTCGGCATTTTTCCCAAACACGTCAGTGTTCGAAAGGTAACAGGTGACAGTGGTTCGTCTCGTATCAGTTGTGGTTAACTTTCACTGGCGCTGCGCCGGCGCATGGCCGCCCTAGTGCGCAAGCTTTACGTAAGTACGTTGCGATAAACGGGTGGCTCGCCCCGCGGAACCGGTGACCCAGTGCCCGCGCCTCCACCCCACTACGCCGCATTCATCCCATGGAACCTTCTCAAACATTGCGTTATGCGCATTACGTGCGAGTACGAAACTACGTTTAGGTATTCTCCGAGCATAATTTCACTTCGTCACTGAACGTGAATACTAACTAGAGCATAAGAATTTCATTATTTATAACAAATATTTGATTTCATTTCGCAATTAGCGTGAATTTCGGTTGTATTTTTTGCAAAACGTAACTTTCGAACAACATAATAATGTACCCACCGACAAATTCAATGAACCTTGTTCAACATTGCTACCGAACAGGACTTATCAGGTTATGCTGAAATGAATACGGCTGGGCTCTCCGGTTAAAGTTGGTTCCTGTTAGTACAAAATACTAAGGATACTACTAATTCAGAGTAAAATAAATATTTTTGTTCAATGGCTCATCAATACTGTTATCAATAATCGGCACGTGAGTGATTTATAAAACTTAAACGATCAATTTTAATCTAATCTCTTAACAAAAATTCTGACAATAATTACGCGACCTTAATTTAAAAATAGATATGCGTTAAAACTATTCAAAAATACGACCGCACAGCACGCCTCATTACATATGTCGTGATAATTTTAATTCTGTATTCATATATACTTATCATCATGATGTCTCGAATCGATTATGTTTTTAGCAACACCAAGAAACCGGTTAAAACATAATTTATTTGGAATATTCCATAACTATTCGCACTCGGCATACTTCCTTAGTTAATTGTCAAGACGAACGACTTTATAAACCATGGTATCCGATATGGTAAACATTCTTTTAAATAATAAAGACCAACTTCCTGACTGGCATAATTTTAATCACGCATCACCAATGCGATACCAGAGCGGTGATACTGGAGTTTGCTTAACACGGTCCCTGGCGATTATCTGCAAAACCATTGTCAGAGGCACAATTTTAAATTATAGCCACCGTTATTCATATAAAGTTAAAGCCGCAATTTAAAAAATAAACTTTTTTAATCGAAACTTCTGGCGCACTACGCGACCTGGTTTATTTACGCTATTATATAGAAGAAAGCATAAGAAATGAACAAAGAGACCTTTTTATGAAAGACATAATTGCATTTGCGCACTAACACAACGCGTTCTTGGAGCCCTCTTCCCATAATATACAATTCACGCCAAAGTTCTAAACCATCATCTAATGATCATTATATTTGGGCAAACATTTAGATTAATTATAATATTGTAATGGTATAATCATTTTAAATTATAAATTAAAAAGTTATTATTCGACCACATTTTAACTGTATATTGTAGATTCGGTTTATTAATCAATCATTGAATAAGGAAGGTTGTTGTGGACAATCATATCTCATTTTCCCCTCAAATACTCAATTGCAACCTCATAATTTTTGATTGTAAAAGCCTAAAATTGAAAGTCACGGAAGCATTGTTTGCAGGAAACAAAACCCGTTCCCACTTTTAAGGAAGTTGAGGACGATCTTAACATTTATTTAAAAAATTAACTATTCCAAGGTTTACAGGGTGTAATAAAAAAAAATTGCTTTGTTACGTGACATTAACATAATGAGTATTGGAAAGGCTGAGTGACGAAAGTGTAAGAATATGGTATTTGCAAACCGCTTGCATTAAGTGCAGTTTATCGACTAACTATTCCATGTGGCTACGCGTACAATTAAAAACAACTAAAGTCAGATAAAAGATTATATGTACAATAAATACAATGTTAAGGTCGTGCATGTCACAGCTTTTGAACAATAATTCGATAAAATTACAAAGTGGCCTAATTAGCATGAATCAGTAAATTCCGTATACAGTATATGTAACCCAAACCGCAAAGGAACACAATAGCTTTGTATACTAGCAAAATTGTACTGAGGTAAGTAGAGAAGTTTTTGTACCAATATTCACCAAGAATACATGCAATATTTTTTTATTAAACTTCGACTAGTAAACACTTCAACTAGAAAAAAAAAACTAATTGTAGCGAAGTGCGAGCAATGCAAGTTATTTTTTATATTTCAATACGTTTATATCATGTTACGTAGTTCTATTTAAATGATCGCTTTAATTAAAATGAATGTCAAAAACGAGGAATCGGCACCCAAAAACATACCGTAAAAATCAACAGTTATACTCACAAGTTATCCGAAATAGACACACGCAGTTAAGGACTGAATTCGTCCGTATTTATTAAGGCCCGCGATCACCGATTGAATACAAATAAAAATTCGAATTATTCCACTTTCCCGTATCACGCAACGGTTGCGCGTGCGCAGGTTAGCGTTGAGCGACGGCTCAGCAAGCAGTGATTGAGAACACAGCCGGGTGGCAGCTCACGGCGCTCAGCCTGCGTCATCGCACGTCACCAGGGGCCTGAGAGCCTTCGAATTCTTCTATACCATTAGCCCTACTACTATTCCGCACGCAAGTCAAGTCGCTAGTACAAGGATACTAAGCAGTGGACTTCTTTTTCAAGCTTCTGCCACATTTAAGAGTTGCTTAATCACGGGATCGATTGGATTGTGTATGACAATTAATAAGGCGAATGGGAAGTCTTCAATATAATGTCATAGAACTGAAGTGTATAAACCACGATTTAAAAAAGTTTGTTTACTTACCAATTGATTGGTATCACAGGCGAGAAGATTAAATTATCTGAAATATTAAAAAGCAAAATTAACTAACTAACAACGATCTCCTATGCTCATACACGACATAAGAATGAAGTCTGAACGGACAAAATATTTCTCTTATAGATTTAAGGAAATAAACAACGTTCATATTTGCTTTATTGGCTATATATGATTATGCAAATAATTAAAATTTGCATAAAATAAATTTTTTTTCTTCTCTGTTTAACATCTCAATTCTAAACAGACCGAACAGATGCCAGCAAGAAAAGTGTGTGGGGCCAACTCTTATATATACATATGTATATAGATGTGTATGGATTACTTTTAAAGGGCAAAATATACTATTCAGAGCTAATTTAAAAAATCAACTATTTTTTTAAACGATTATTTACTTAACAAAGTAAATAATCTTAAAATTTGGTTGCGTTTGCGTCATTTCAATGTAAATTTTATATTATTCCACTACGAATATTAAAATTAATTATTTAATAAATTCTGAATATTTCATTAAATAAAAGATAAACATCTTAAATTGTTGTAATATATAATGCATTATAGTGACAGTGAATAATAATCAATTCAGGAATACAGTTGCCTGAGCAACGTTCCCTAAGGATAACGTAATGTCAAGTTTGATAAGTTTAGCTCCATTAAATACTGCGGGAACTTTCAAGATTTTCCGTGAACAGTTAAGTTCGGAAATTTAAGGTGGGAATCTATCAGGAGAGCTTAAAACTAAGGGGCCCATAATGTAAGAGAAACAGACGTGAATTAACTTACGATATGTTAATTGCAGTGGAGCCTTCCCGTCTAGAGCAAGGTTGGCTTATTATAAAATTCTTTAAAATTTTCCTATATAACATAGAGTTATTACTACACTTGATACACAATGCGTGTGCGTCTATTTCGCTTTGCCCACCGATGATATGAAAGCCTATTTTTTATAATATAGATATTGACACATTCGCATTGAGGTAATGGTTGCAATTCTTTAAAACCGTACCGTGAAACATGCTTAGCGATTTAAAGCAGTGGCGGAGAGTTTCTTGCCAATTCTTCTCGTCCGCTCTACTCCCTCGATTTGGGAACTCGCAGTAAATGTAGAGTCAAAATTTTATTTGACGATTAAGTGTACCATAGTTACCTATGTGAATGTAGATATTTTTGATTTCGATTGTTGTCCAAAAAACAAAGCATATTAAGCTCTTTTACATCTGAATACGTACATAATTGTAGTATGAATTTCAACGGTAACCACTAATTAATTGGTACTAATTTGAATTTATGTGGTTCAGTAGGTCACACGCTGGTCCAATCAGCCTGTTGGTTCAGCCTTTAAGACTCGAGGGAAAAAAAATAACCTCCCGGCCTTTTCAGTTGGTCGAGTATTTGGAGGTAACTTGTGCCTCCCGATTATTTTAATGCGAACGCTAAATCCGCAAAAGGTTTAGTTTTTAAAATGACGCAGCAAAATAATAGTTATGTAAACCCATTTTGGAATGTTCATTTCTCATAATATATTCAACTATCGGATAAATAGCGTCCTTTAACACGCTAAAGCGTTGTTAACCTGATTTCTTTCAGATTCACAAGAGCAATTGAAGACTTCTGACGAGTCAAGTGTCTCCGAGCTTTTGAATAAGCCCAGTATTGAGGACACCATGATAGCAAAATTGAGATTACAGAAACGTTGAGGGCTAGTTACAAACTTCACAAGTCGCACTCACCTACACAGTATATGATTTGTGATATACTCGAGAACTGTTATGGTAGCATTAAGGATATAACCCTAAGTAGTTTGTGATTTATAAAATGCTTTAATTTTGCCATATTTATGCCTTTTATATGATTTGTATTTTC
This sequence comes from Leptophobia aripa, assembly GCA_951799465.1. Lineage (NCBI taxonomy): Eukaryota > Metazoa > Arthropoda > Insecta > Lepidoptera > Pieridae > Leptophobia > Leptophobia aripa. Next base: position 253,626 of record OX637269.1, on the reverse strand, counting down.
AATTTGTTTATGCTATAGTTGAGGTTGAATTTATTGTACTTGTACGTAAGGTCAATTATATACATAATTGTAGAGTGGTGCAAAATAAACTGAGTTTAATTTGTATTACACTCAGTAAATTGACTATTGAAGGGCAACAATTTAACTATAAATTATACTATGGAATATCATACAATTGTAAAAATGTACAAAATAACAGTTGTGGTACTGTGTCAGTCTGATATATAATTACAATTTTTTTTTAACATTCAATACTATAATGCAAGTGAGTTCTCCAAATGACAAAAATAATAGAAAAGTATAAATATAATGAAACATTATATTTATAATATACTTACAACCCATTTGAAACATTATGTATGATGACAACTGAACTTGATTGTGTTAGCATTTATAACGCAAGTTTACTTTGATCTTACTTACAATTTGTAAAATCTGTCATGTTATTTATATATTGAAAATATAGTATCCATTTAATATGTCTAAACAAAAATAGTTTCATAAAAATTTATGTCGTATTTGCTTAATATATCTCTCGTGATGTCTCCTTTATAGAGGCTTTATAGTGGCTAATACCTTAAATTAAGATAAGAGGTATCAGTAAATTATCTTAAATTGTTAAGATAACTATTGAAAAATAATATTAATCATCTGAAGTAAAATGATGTAATGGTGTCTGCTATATAATTTACTTACTTAAATGAGCATACATACTTTCCAGGATGACCACTTATATACCACTTATATATACTTATATATTATATATTTATAAATGAATAGGGAATGCAATAAATATTTTTTTTATACACACAATATATAATCTTATCAGAAATAAGTAGGTAAGTACATAGATCAAATTTAATGATAACCAGTTTTTCAAAGTAGTTTAATGTAAAATACAAAAAAAGAAGAGTACAATTTCGCGCCAGAAAATTAATAACAGCATATAGTTGGATCATTATGAATTCTAGACGGGAGGAATTTTAAAAAGGTAATTATTTGTTAAAAGGGGCGTGCACATAAAAAGAAAATTGAAAAAACTTACCAAATACAAATGCTGATCATGTTATTATCACTTCAGTATTTTAATCACAGTCTAATACATTACGTATCTAAATGTAGTTGTAGCATTGAAAATAAATTAGCAATTGTATAGTACTAGTACTAGCGTTTGTCACCTCTTCATTTACCAATACCTATACACTCGATGACTAAACTTAGGTTATAAAAATAGATTTATTCACTGGAAATTCAGATATATTTATTTTTTATCGGATATAATTATTATCAACGTCATTATAAACAACAATTATGACTACGATAAACACAATTCCTATCAACTACACCTGCGAAGAGGTATAACTTTCATTTCAATTTAAAAATTCTAATTTCTCTTTGCCTACCGAACTGACACTCCCATGGCGTCCATAGAGCATAGAATATAGACTAACAGCACAGATCCAAATAATCTATAACCTACATCATGACTGACGTTCATATTCATAGACAAGATATAAATTATTACAATTTTTTTTAATCCCATTTTACATGTACATCTAGTACCAAAGTAGTTATTATGATGCGTACGAATAATAAATTCAAATAACACTAAAGTATTTAAAAAAATTGTGTCAGACAATGTTTGAATTGTTGGACCTTTTTTTGTCGCATCCACGGTTATTTTAACGGTGTAATCAGATTAAATTCTGCTGTGATCTTTAAATTTAAAAAAAAACTTTAGGTTTAGTAGCATTGTATAGAGGTTTTTTGTAATTTGTATTTTAATTAAAGTAGGTTTGAATTTGGTCTTCAAGTTGGACATCACATACCTAAACTTTTTATTATTAAAATGATTTAACGATGTTGAGTCATAGAAAAAACATAGTATTACATAATAAAATAAAACTACTAAGCATATCTTTAAAAACCATAAGGACACAATAAATCATTAAAATACTAATTATGTTGCTTAACAATAAAATAATAATCAAACAGTCGTTTGTACACGTCTTGTTCTCCGTTACTTTTCCCCCTTAATAATAAAAAGTTTATAATAGTATGACACGTAGTTACATTATAGAACATTTTGGAGCTCAGGAATGCTTATTTATATGATAGGCATATATCAATGATCAGTTTTTTGAATCAAAATAATACTTAACTGAATTAATATTATTTGGAGGAAACCGAACACAAGGCCTCGAATTAAACAGTTTGTGCGTAACTAAACTCGAACCACAACATCCGTGTCAATACGAAATTGTTTATAATTAATTAGTACCATCTTGTGACTAAAAGCAAAACTTAGGTATTGCGCTTGTTTGTTTAATCTATTCCATTATAGAGGGCAGTGTTACCAATCGAAAGAGATTACGAGTCATAGTGAGGCTGCCAGGTGCCCATCCCGCCGAGACTGCATGATACAGTTCAGCTTCGCCAAGAGCGAAGATGATTACAACATATAAGTCGTCTTAATAAAATAAGTAACAAGTTTTAATACAAAACTAAGGTTATAAAAGTAGTGACAAAACTTGCCGACTTTTTCGAAAGTTTTGTAACGCTTTATTGTCTTATCAAACACATTGAACGTTTGGTTTTAATATATGATATAGTTATTTAGTCGGCAATGTGTGCGTGTGAAAATTTAAAAAAAAATGTTAAAGTAAATTGAATAATTTTGAAGAGTAATTTTCATTGTAAAAAATCAGTTAGGTGCCTCATTAGCGCCCTTAAGATACATTCAATTCCGACTCAAGAATAATGACTTCACAAAGTCAAATCGTATAATTTGAGAGGATGAAAGCGAAGTAATCATACGTTTCGTAAAAGTTAATTAAGAGAAAAAAGCTTTTGTAGAAAACCTGGTAATATGCATAATGTAATTAAGCGTAAAAAACAATACGTGGTATTGAATTAAGGACACCTGTGAAACAATCATACACTCACAGTTAGTTAACTACAACTTGTACATTGTCCCGTTAGTCGAGTATCATTGAGTATTAAAATTATTCTCTCTGTAAATAAAAGTATATTACAATTTATTATACAACATAAAATATACATTCAAAAAAAGTTACCAACGCTTCATAAAATTAATGAAGCTTTGCATCGTACGCAATCACACAAAAACGTGATTAATTTTAAAAAGATTATAGGTTTTTACGTACTATTAAAGATTAAATGCTTAATTTGCCGATACGTTCATATTAACATTGAGCGACAGTGACATTTCTCATAAATGTTATGTTTAAAATAAAAACGTCAAATCTAAGTTCGAGAATCTAGTTTCCTCAATTCGTATATTCGTAATAGTAATAATTTCTGACTGGTTTGACTCGAATTTGTGCTGGCGATGCCATTATCTTGTTTCTTCTAGATTTACAATAATCATCAAAAAACATCCTCCAATTTTACTGGCACTTATGGCTTTTTTAAAGGAGTGTGGGAGAGTTTGTTGCCAGTTCTTCTCGATGAATGTTTGGAAACTCGCTGCGAATATTATAGAAGATTCATTCATGACTATTTCAAAGTAAAATACGAGTAAAATAAGGCTTTGATTTCGTAAGGTTTACCTTGACTTATAATGTTTTTTTTATTTTTCATAAAATCGAAATAAACGGTGCGATAAACGAAATTTGAGTATACTCTAAAATTGTTATTTATTTTTTTACTCATCACAGCGGATAACCTTTCAAAATCATGGCACATCATTGCGAAGAGGAATTTATGTATCATCTTTCAGATAATAAAGTAAACTAGTTAGATTATCCATGAAACCTCTCTTCAGACTTAGTCTTTTTTTGTATTTAAATATTAAGCGGGTTAACGTATTAATTTATTGTATTAAATACACAATGTGTATAAATTGTTACATAATGTTATATTTTCATCCGTTAATGCAATGGCATTTATCTCGTTAGAGATAGAGCATGCTCCAACTGTAATTAAATATATTTGATTTTATTTTCACGTTCATGATTGTAATGTATCAATAAAAATGTGACGAAACGTACGTAACAGGAACATTATGTAATAATATATCTAAATCGTTCGATTTTTATATGTTTATTTAACAAAAAAATGAAATGTTAGTTCATACTAACTTGACAGCTTGACATGATGGAATAGTACGCTCTCAATATGACGAAGACCATAGACCGAGTCCACAGATTAAAGACTTTTTTAACCCCACTTGATCAAAAGTTCGTTAGATACGTTACATAAGTAACTCATACCATTAAAATAAGTGTTAATCTTTACCGTATATAACAATAAAAATATGAATTATACACTTTGGCTTTATTACAATTTTTATTTAACATTTTGCATAGTACATTAGTACTATAACATAAAAATTACATTTAAGTGTCAATACGTGGTATGTAAATTGATTTTTTATGATAATTAAATATAGTGTTAATTATTTATCTGGACAAAGTCTAAATAAAACCACGGTTATAATGAATGAATAAATATTTAAAAAAAAACCTTTTTTATAATATAATGAAACGGACATACATTAAATATATCATTTAATAAATATGTTTATATGCAGAACAAAAGAGTATTGTTGATTTAGTTTTTTAAGGTACAGCGTTCATTAATCGAATAAGAAAAACCTAATTCACTTTGCCATTTATATCTACTTAAAAATCGTTTATTTTATACAGATGTTGAAATTTTTATATCAGTTTATGACTTTTTGTTGTCTCGTTTACAATATACCTACAGTCGTGGGATTCTTTTGAAAGAGATAAAAAATTTAATTACCTCAAGTCAAGATCCTTTTCTGATTTATTCGTTTAGTTTCTTTAGTAACATTTTAAGAGTTAAATTTAGTTCTTTTTTGATTCAACATTATATTATATCAAAATATTTACCATTGCTGTCATCTAAGACTTTTGTCGATATTTATCGGCAGGTACCACAGTACACTTTCGTTGACTATGACGTTAAAACCGGCAACATATAACTTGTAAGGATGATAATAATGTTAAATCGAGTTTCTTGCCAGTTCTTCTCGGTAGATAACCGCCGTCCGTACCGGTGGTAGTGTAAAAATTGACGATTCCAAAGTATCTTATCTACTTGATTGAAGATATTTTGAGTTTTGGGTTTAAAACCTTGACTTTTAAATTCAAGTTAAGAAGTAAAAAGGAGCTTAAAGCTTAACTTACTTTGGATTGGTAACAAAAAATATTTTATTATTTTATGTTAATCTATAGACATCTCTAAAATCGCCTCTATAATTTTAAAAATACCCTTTATGGATTGTGGGTGAAACAGTAATTTTGTAAAAAAGAATTTATTATTTACTTATATTAGGATTTTTACTTATTCTGACCTATGTCAGAATCTTAAAACGACTTTAAAATTTCATTTACTACCAGTTCCCAAATGAACGGCGCAGAGCAGACGTGAAAAACGAGCAAGAAAATCAATGCTCTTCTTTAAAATGGCATGGCTTTTGTTTTACAAAATGCTGTGAACGTGTAAAACAGAGTTTGAATAAAATATTATAACACATGGTAAATCTACAAGCAATACACAGCAAGGGGTCTTAGAAAAACGACTTCTATGCACGACTTTGTGTTCAAAACCTTTTGATATTTCACATTTTATGTATATATATTTCTTTCAGATGAAACGCCTACGAATATTGCCTTTCTATTTTTTATACATACTCTATAATAAACACAAAAAAATATCTTCAAACGACCTTCTTTAGTTTAATTCTGCCTCAATGTGACAGATTTGCTGAAAACCTCTCGAAAATAATTTACAAGGTTTATTACCACGATTATTTTATCCAAATTAAATATCTAATTATGTTGACTTTGAAAGTAGTAGTAGTTAGTATGATTTTTTGAGGTTTTTGTCCAAAAATTCAGCAGAAATGTAAACACCAAAGTCGCGGCGCTAGATGGCGCTGTACAAACTTTGTTGTTTGTTTGTTAAACCTGATCAAAAAAGATAAATTACTGAACAAAATTCAAATAAGTAAATAAAACTGGTACATTTATATTACTTGGTTTTATGTATGTTATCCAAATAGTAGTACTTTACGCAAAACTATTTTAATATATAGCCTTGAAACTTTTCACAAACTGATAGTTATACAGAATTTAATATTAATACTATGTAAATATTAAGTTTGGATTGCATTCCTTTCGTTTTTGTTTTTTTTATATAAAACAAAATAACAAGATCAACATTATTTGTACCGCTTCCCTGTTTTGGTTTTATATTTTTAATAAAACAATGCGGTGTTAATACAATAAAAAAGTTATAATATTTATTTATTTAATTACATGTTTTACCACATAGAATCGTATCAGTGATCACTTGTTTACGATTATTTTCTTATATAGCTACGAGAGTTCCAAAATAAACTCAGCTGTTAACTATAAACTCTCAGCATTTAGAGCTGTTCGTTCCCAAGCTTTTTTATTGTTTAAATTGTCTTTACACTATATCCTTGCCCAACAATGTGTGCGTAACAAAGTTATTGAATTTATTAAGAGTCAAACATTTGGGAGTAAATTAAAAATGCGTATACAGTTTCCCAATAATAAATTACAAATTGTATGGAGCCTATGCAGTCAGAATTATGTCAAATCAATCAGACAATAAGAACTGGTGCACCCGCCACATCTTTTGTTCGCCAACTTATTAGTTCTGCAAGATAGAAAAAGCTGAGGAGCATCATGTACCTTGTCAAAACGGATCGCGTAGTTACTTGTAATTGAATGAATCATGAGTCATCAGCCATATAAATGTAACGAAGATCGGTTGCTTTATTAAACGTACAGAAAGTTTGCATTTGGTAATTATTTCTAATGGGACCTCGAAACAATCCATCATGGCCGCATTCTAATGTGTAACATGAGCTGGACATTGATAATTAATGAAAAATAAATGTGTAATTAAAAATAATTTTGCAATTGAGGTTGTTTATAACATTTGATTTCAAATTTAATGTTTCATTCGAAAAAGCGTAACCTTGATATAGATTAACACGTTTCTGGTTTCTGGTAAGCAAACAAGGCAAACGAAAAGATTTTCTTTTAATCTTTTAACTCTTCTGTTAAAGTCCTAGTTTCAAAGAAGAGTTAAAAAGCAATCAATTCTTATTTTATTACGTTTTATTAGGTCTTATTTATACGTGTTATTTTAAAAATAAAATAGTTACAAATATTCTCTTTCATTTCCCATTTAAATTCTTCATTCTTATAATTTGCTTTCGTTATGGTAATAAAAAAATCGAAGTCTAATATAAAAAGAAATAAAGCTACGTCGTTAAGATGATATTGCCAAACGAATATATAGGAAAGGTTATGTTTTATTTTTAATACTAGGCTATAGTACTAATTAGTGAAATACTCACTCACTTCTTTGGTAGATCCTCCACCATCCGCCAATCTTACAAATGTATTTTACACATTATTCCAAAGTATGTTTAAACTTACGTAGAAATATTATGTAATAATTGTATTTAATGTTTTATAATTAATTGCCGCTACAGCCTTAAGTATTAGGAATCCATGTGTTTCTTGTCAGATTTTTTAGAACTTAATCCGCGGAGCTTAAATATAAAAACATTTATTTTAAAGATATTTTTGATATTATTCAATACGTCACTGGCTAACTGGCATAACTTTAAAAAAACATATTTTTTGTCTCCTTCTTATCGTTGGAAAAAAAAATAATTAAGCCTTCGATTGGTTTTCTAATGTAGTTTCTGTAATTTTCTTTATTGCAAAAAATCCATAAAGATAGAGAAGCTACCAGGAAGTCGATTTTCAACCTTCGCTTGTTGGAGAGGCACTCTTACGAGAAGAAATCCATGCGTATTAGAGAAACTATAGAAATATGAAGAATGTTTTTTGTATACCTATTAAGATATTGATAACCAATAAAACCACTGCCCCACAACTAATAACAAAACAAAAGGTTTTCACATCGTTATGTATAATATAGAATTTATTTGGAAATCATCACAAGGTCAATGCCATAGAAGCAATACTTTATCACGACTGCCATATAAAATATACAAAAATATAATATATTAAATATATCAAGCCCAATTCCGTGCACGATCACTCTAATTAATTTACTCTTCACAAGAATTTGTCATTTTTATGACAGGGTAAGGAATGATAGTGTATGGTCAAAGCCTTCATGAATAAAGATATTTTGACTTTGATGAATATGAGTGGTTGTTAGATCGGAAGTAGCAGAATGAGAATAATTTCAGTGTAATCTTTTGTGTATGTTTTTTTTTTGGCTACGGCGGTAAATAAATATAATATATACTCGCAGTTATATACAAATTGTAAAATTAGATCTGCATTATTAATGAACTATTTAAATAGGTGTTTGCAACTACGAATTACATATTTTCTTTACCAACCAACCAAGTAAGATACTTATTTTTTTTACACTATTTTTACTTGTTACATTTTAAAAACATTTGGTTACGACATTGGCTTACGATTACCACAACAATAGATAGACAAATGGAAACTTAAATATATATTAAATTAATAATTACGAAAAAAAATTTTTTGTGGATTTTTGAAATGTTTATTAATAATGTCATTGTGGCGTAGAGGAGGCCAAGAGTACAAGAGTGAATACAAGAGTAAATACAAGAGTGAAAGTACAAAAGTATTTCTCCAACTTTGAATTTGTTCTTCGACATTGGGGTACAAGTGTACAGGCGCTTATTAAACATAAGTAGGCTCCTGGTACGACAGTACCGGTGACCTAAGAGCTGGTGCTTTGCGTCGCAGCTTTTGAAACATCACGATAAAGCAAGGAAACGCCGGCAGTATTATGGGAACTCTTCCACAAGGACCGAAATATTTAAATTAGTGTTTTAGCTATAATTTAAGTTATTTAATTTGTGTATGTATCTCAAATTAAAAATAATGATTTTAATAATTAATGAAGTTGCCCGAAATAATAATCTAATACATGTTTCCGGTTAGAGAAAACAAGAAGTGTTGTTTATGAGTTAATAAGAGTTTTAATGCGATGAAATAATATTCAATTGATTGCTGATTTTTCTTCATAATATAATTGCAAAGAAGTTAGTCCTAACAATAACTTTATATTAAAATACTATTTTATGATATTCCGATGATGTCTTGGTCTTATACTAAAAAGAAGGTATAAATTCACTCATATTGAACAGAACAACGTGGCTACCTGAAGTACTTAACTTCTTTTGGTTATGGGAATAATAAATATTTTCATTAAAACGCGTTAAATAAGTATATTTTATCCTATACTGTTAAAAAATCATATGTCACATAAATAATTTACATAGATAGAGCACGCCTTTATGGTCCGTAGCAGTTATCATAGTAATCGTGACGTCATTTTATTGAGATATATATGTGGTAGTCGGAGGCGCGCGCGCACATTGCAAGTGTAGTGATTGCCCAGCACAGGACTTTAGTGCAGCTCTTCCGAGCATTCATAGGTTTAGATATTAAAGTGCAAGGTAGTGATAATTTGGAAACATAATATATAGTAAGTACATAATACATAAAACGTTTAAAGGTGGAAAACAATATAATACATATAGCTAAAAAAATATTAATTTGTATCAGTAATTGATGAAATAGGAAGCTTTAAGCATCGATCTATTGTAAGTTTAACCATATCCAAAATACGAACTATATAGAGCGATTTTCAATCTGTTTTGATCTCGTCCTATATAAGTTTACAGATTTTTCATGACTAAATAAACAAAGGAATATCCCATACTTGGTAGATTCAAAATTGTGTTTATAATTTCAAGTCACTTGAAACACTGTATGAGTTTCATTAAATTATTTTTTCAAACGCAACAATAACTGAAACTTGATGATATGAATAATTTATGCAACGTAAAAAAAATATTTAGTCGAAAAGGGTTTAGGTGAATTTCTGCTATGGCTGTGGACATCAGAACATTCTGATTTTTACTATTCAGTATGATGAATTACATGCCTGTAAAGTTCAGATTTAGGGCCTTCACGCGTGTTCACAATGATGCAGGGAAATTCATTTTGTTCAGGTCACTAAAGCCATTTACAAAGTAATCTGTTTATTTTGTAACCACCGAACAGAATTGCATTGTCTATTTTAATTGTTTTCATGTTAACATTTACAAAATGAATTTTTACCGATACTCTAAATATTAATTCTATTAAAAATACATTTTCCTTATACTTTAAAAGATCAGGTATAAAAACTCGTCGGGACATGTACAAATATAAGAGAATATATAATATTAAAAATACACTCGAAAGCTGTGGCCTTGTGGTTAAGCAATGGATACTTCTCATATCATTTGGTTATATTAAGTGTTAATAAACTTACATCAGGTTCGAAATTATCTGAATTGGCAAAACTTACAGTAGACATTCTTAAACATGAAAACAAATAGTCTTTATTATATAAATAGTATTAAATATTTATCGGCGTGCGAGTAATTAGTTCGTTATCGCAAGCATAAAAAAATTTATGCATTTTTTATTGTTAAAATATATAAAACACAATTCTACAGTACTGCCATCCCAATGGGCAAATTTGATTCAGCAAACGTTTTTGATAACTGGTAAAGAACAATCTAAGCAAATTGCAGAGCCTTCTTAAAATGTTCATGTTTCAAAACTCTATTGCACGAAATATTAGCCAATACTTGAATTTATATAATTGTTTTAATTTGATATTAACGCAACAGCTTAATCGTAGGATATTTAAACACGAAAATTGTATTTTTAATATCCACGTGTTTGGTGTGCTTTGTTGTAGAACGTCTCACTTACCACTTGAAGGCCAACAAAAAACCACATTAATAAAACTAACTAAATTAAGGTGCTTGAACAAACAAACACTTTAAAATTATAAGAGGCTTTAGTCGTACGATAACACGAAGATTGTTATTATTTTCGGAAGTGCCAAAACCTTTAACATAAATGTTGGGTGTTTGTTCATGTATTGTTAATTTATGTCATCTAATTAATAAGACCTCGGTAGAGAGAAGTCGGCCCATTCTCGATGGCATTGAACTTCTCTTATTGGTGGTCAGGTTGTTGCAAAACCGCCGCCATTCCGCTTTAGCAATAAAACTGTAGTTGATCATTGCATTATAATGTCCTTCATTATTACAGGATATAAATATATTCACTTCTGTTATTTCCTACTTTACGACATAAGACGTGGTTGTTTGCGTTGTTGATTTTTTAACCGTTCGTACAAGTGCACAGGCGCTTAATAAATAATTAAGTAGGCACCTGGTAGTCAGTACCGGTGACCGAGGAGCTGGTGCTTTTTTCGCTCAACGCTGTATCGCGATACAGCGAGAAGGATTTGTAAATTTTATTTTTTATTTTATAGTATTTATATAATATTTTAAAATAAATTAATTATGCTGTTATATTTGGAGTTACAATTTGAACTACAATTTATATTTCCGGTCGCGTGTTCGTGTATTTATTTTTGATGTTCCCAAGTGAGATACTGGTATTTTTCAGCAAAAGTTGAAAAAAATAATAATAATCAGAAACACAATAGTTTAAAACAATAAGTTGATATAATAACCTGGCTCTAAAAATAAGTATATACAACACGGCCACTTTGAGACAAGACTATAAAATGTTTATACATACAATGGAAAATAAATGTTGCCTACGTTGATCGGTGATATTTAATTGTAAAGCTATATACTAGTTTTATATAGAATAATTGTTGTCACATTATTGGTCGTGTGAAAATATATAACAATTATGGCAATTGCACTTGTCTTTCAAAGCACCTTGTTTTTCATGTTTTCCAGGGGAAAAATCATAGGCACACGTTACGAAATCTTTTGTTATAGCAATTATTGATAAATACTGTTCATTGTTATATTATTCATAACGATCGAGAAATAACTGGTTCGAGTGCATTCATTTGTTGACTCAAAGGGAATAACGTAAAATATAACAGTCATTTGCAATCATAACCCACAAATATGAATCGAATCGACACGAATGTATTTTCCATACAATATTTATTTAGTAACTATAACGCCAAAGTGAAATTGAGTAAAGTTCTCATTTCTATTGTCTATGGTGTAACACAATTTCTATTATTTCATTAATTTCATAATAAATGAAATATCGTACTAACCTAAGCCTTGAACTTCCACAGACAAGCATCGCGTGTATTAGTTACGAAAGGTAAGCTTAAAATCTAAATAAAGCGGATTATTTATATTTACAAACATCGTAGTCGTTTGTCTACTATAATTATTTATCAGCATATTTAATGTATATAAATTAGAATACATAATGTATACAGACCATGTGTAGAGAAAGATTTGCAAGTAATGTCAGGGCCGTGTCTTGGTAGACCATGAGTCAATGTTGTAGTCTTGGCCGACTATAATTATATCGTGTATATGCTAAGCCAGTATTCGCTCAATGTGTAATAAAATATACTAGCACCATATTAAAACATATAAGTAAGACTTCTCCGCATTCTACCGCTTCTAAATGTACTGCGAATGTTAGTTAAGCAAATAGTTGTTTGTTCCTTCTTTATTATTGTAGGTTTAGCGAATTTAATTTACAGAATTACATTTTTCAATCTAAACAAATTTACGAATGACCATTGCACTCTGCAAAAAGTATTTACTTAATGTATTCAAGAATTAAATATTATTGAATGTGTTAGATGTTCTGGAGAAGCGCCGAGCCAGGAGAGGTCAAGGACCTTAGCAACACGCGAACGTTAAAGGACACTTTTAATTTCTTTTTTTTGTATTAATTCTCGTATAACTTGATCTCAACCATACTTATTTTTCATTGACAATTTTGAATTTAATAGTACAGGACAATTATAACGTCTATTTGAATTCTTTTAATTGCTACATAACTGTAAAATTAATTACGTACATCATTGGTATGTTTCTCTTTGGGTCTTTAAATCAATTGCGAAATAAAAAATACGATTTTATATACATTGAAGGTTTCACATTTAAATCTGATAACGTTCTGTTATCAGCGGTGTTATCGAGGTTTCTATCGCATTCCCCTCATAAGATTACGTACGTAATGCCATTACGTACAGATAAAAAATAATATATTTACAAAATGTATTCTGTGTTTCTTTACACCCTTAATATGTACGATAAATATAATGAAAGTGTTGAACACTAATTTAACCAATATAAAAAAAATACTTATGTAATTAATTGGACCCTGGCACAAATTTGAAGTACATTGGTATATTGTAATACCAATTATATTAAAAACCATGATGTTTAAAAACACTATCGGTCGGATCGGCTATTAAGAAAGATAATCTGAAGCCAAATATTAAGGTACTCTTAAAGAAAAGTATTATTTTGTGAGGTATGTGAAAAAAAATTGTATATCTAACGTCTTGTGCTGATCAATTATAATAATTAATGATTAGTTGACCTTGGTATGATTTAATAATCTCTGCTTACTGTTAATATTACTTACAAATCCACAGATATTTTTTTTGTAATTGTCATGTTCGGTGAGTAGTGATTAGAATTAATTATCTGTGGATTTATTGACATGATTGACATAACAAGAGTTGGTTTAAATTATTATTATAATTGTTTACATGAATTTTTATTTTTCTTGTAAGTTATTTATTTAAATAATTTTTAGGTCAGTTTATAGCTTTTATCGAAGTATTAATTTATTTTTTAAAATATCTGCTTAAATACAAATTAGATAATTTGTCTGATGATTAAATTAAGTATCTTTCAAAATGTATTGGCTAATGTACACAACGGCCGTTAAACTTACGCTTAGGTCGTGACACTCTTGGTGTGAAATACTTCATTCAATTTAAGTCAGATACCTGTGCAACCCGAACCGTCTCTAGTCAGCTATGTGAGTAAGCCCAATAAAATCGAGCCTAATCGGTGTCGAGTGTGTTTGTTTGTTTATAAAGGATAGAAACAACATCAGACACTTTTTAGAATAATTGCAAAATAACTAAATTACAGTATTGTTTTTAAAAACGATAAGAAGTGGATTTAATCCGAATCAAAATAGGTTTGTAGAGCTTCTGGAATATTTTTGATTACATTTTGTCAGTTATATTATTAATATTATCTGATTACGTGAAAAAATCGTCAACAGTGGTCTAGTATTATGATTCATTACGGAAAACATTTAGCTAATTATCTTTACTTCCCTTCCATGACGTAGGTAAATAAATGCAAAACCCATATACAGTGATAATAAACATTCAATGCTTATTTATTAGGTAAGGTTAGGTTTAATTATGTTTTCTTTACATTAAACATATGAAGCCTCAACTTTAGCGTATTTATAATAATATTGCCTTTTCCTTCAATTTTTCGTTATTAGTTAGGTTAGTTCGTATATATAGTTTCTCGCTAGTTATTCTCGTTCACTCTACGCCTTTGATTTTCGAACTTTCAGTATATTTAGAGTCAAAAATGTTTTGTAACTTTTTTTGAACGATTCATAGTTACCTATATGTAAAGATATTATTGATTGATTATACAATAAACTGCCTTTATAATTTAGCATATACAACACAACAGAAATATTTGATATTGTAAAGATGAATCATAAGATCCAGTTGACAAGTATACAAGTTAAATATAATAGTTTTGTCGCGGGTGCGATGTAACTATTCAATATAAAAAACCTGTTTCTGTATATATTGTGTAAGGACTTTCCATATCTATTGTATACACGGAGATTCCATAGAACGTCGACTTCTTTTAAGATTTTAAAAAGGATTAAAGTATGATCAATTCTATTACGTTCTTAAAATTGCGTGGGTGATAAAGTTGAATCATCACAGTTATTTTATTTTTAAAGAATAATAACCTTGGGCCTGTGAAGTAGCCGGAAACAATAAAAATTATAAGTCAAAAATATATTCCGTATTTATATTGTTTAGAGACTATTGTTTTATTAGTTATTGCATGGATTTAACAAATTATCAAGCGTTATGTTCAGTGATTTCCATATTCTTAAAGTACGCAAATACGAGTTACTAATCGTCATTCTATTTCCGGTATATACTGTTAAGTAAAAAGTGTATTGACAAGAAAACATTTTAAAAGCCATGTTGATCACTATAGAATGTTTTCGAAGAATTTCAAAAACAACCAAAAAGTACTTAATAACTTTTGTAACATAAAGTATCCAGTTGTACTATTGATTTAAATAGGCCTTAAACTAAGTGTTCTATTTGTTGCAGGTAAAATGGACATTATAAACAACATAGTCGATGGCTACCATGACCTTATGGACAACAAAAGTGACCAGAGAGTGAAAGATTGGTTCCTAATGTCCTCGCCTTTCCCCACATTATGCATCTGTCTCACATACGTATTCATTGTTAAGGTAAATACGATTTCACATTAACCAATCAAGTCAGAATAGCACACGGGCTTATATAACATTTTAAGGCATCTTTTCTTTTGGTTTATTAATTTAAAAACGTTATTCAAGAGCGGTTTAACGGGTTTGCCACTAGCATTCCGATGGCGACATTGATGTAGTTTTATTACATGTTGATAAGGTAAAAGCATAAACTATTTCAAGGGCAATTTTTTTTTCATAATTTTTACAATTCGTCTGTAGTTTTATTTAGTTAAAGTAGTGAAAACGTTCGATATTCCGTTAACAGGTGCGTTGATGTCTTTTATACTGAATGTTTGTGTAATTAACTTTTTTCATAATATTTTAAAAGTATGTTTTTTGCAGGTACTAGGACCACAGTTTATGAAAAATAGAAAACCATATGACCTAACACGTGTGTTGATTTGGTACAATTTGTTTCAAGTAATTTTTAGCGCGTGGCTCTTTTATGAGGTAAGTGTTACATCAATATGTATTAAGATGTATGTATGTGTAATTTTTTTGCATTTTTATGAAATACCAAAATTGTGTTAATCTTAAAATAAAAGGTCTGTGAAAATTGAAATCTTATCAACGTATGTATCTATTAAATAATCGTAAAACGAAACATAGTGCGTAATATTATTTTAAGTATAAGCCCAAAAGGTTTGTTTTAAAATATGTTTTATTTGAGAATTCATATGTGAATAAAGATATTTTGAAATGATCGCTCTAGGCCCGTCTCTATGCCTTTACAGTTCAATAAAAACATATTTTGCAACAAACCTTTTGGGCTTATACTTAAAATAATATTACGCACTATGTTTCGTTTTACGATTATTTAATAGATACTCATAAATTCCTTTATAGAAGTCTGGTGTTAGAAACCCTAGTATAGGGAGCAAAGTACAAGAATTACCATAATGGTTTAGATTGGAAAAGATTAGCATTCATATGTGACACGCGCGCTTGTTATATATTCATTTACATATAAAGCTCGTGCAAAAGGACAAAGTTGCATAAGTTTGTTTCATTTGACACTTTGAGAAGAGTTACTATAAGACTTAAAATGTTCTGTGTATTTATTGATTAAATTATCTCAAGTACCATTTACAATTTTCAAAAAGGCCGGCAACGCACTTAACGTGCTCAATGTCACCTGGTTTTGAGCACTGGATTCACCTTTATGGCGTGGTTTATGGTAATTTGCCTCCTCTACGTCTTCTACGAAAAAATCTCGGAAATAGATTAATCCAAATATCAGCAAATACAGTTTTTAATCAATGATTTTGTTACAAATGGGTGTGTTCACCATAATCATTAAATATTTTGTTATATTATTCTATATACACACTCCAAATTTGCTATTTATATATATACAGATATCTTAATAATAATCATTTTCACTTTCAGAGTGTTCTCAGTGGATGGTTCTGGTCGCATAGTTTTCGATGCCAACCCGTAGACTACTCCAGAAGTCCACATGCAATGCGGGTATGTTTTATTATTGAGATCTAGTTGCGTAAAACATTTATACTCTATAAAATATTAAAAATGTTAATGTCTCGTAACGAGCAATATGTATAGTAATTGTACTTGTAATCTCGTTTACCTTCAAAGATGTATGACGCAACAGATGCCCTGTAATGGAACGATGGAAAAGTAATGAGTACGTCTCATTTCTTTTTTACGGCGTAAATACATTTTGATTTTCCTAAGAGTTGGGCATGAGTACCGGACGTTTTGATATTAACATTAATAATTTATTAAACGATCAAGTAATGATAATATATGTGCAAATATTACCAAAGAATTTTCTTTCTTCATTTTAAATTTTAATTTAAACTAGTTAAATAGTTATGTATATCAATAAGGATATAGTAGTCCCATTATGTTTACCTTAAAAGCCTTCTTAATGCTCTACCGGATGTCCTTAGAATATTGTAACTTATTAGCATATAGAATATATAATTACTGTTGTCAGCATAATTTTTACGCCATTTTGTAAATTGTAAAACCTCCGGAGCCTTTGATTCTGTTTGATTGCCGAATTATGGTGTCATTTATATTAAGCTTTTCTCTAACTATAATTAGTAAATAAGACAAATAATAAATTATTTGTGTAATTTATTTTGACAGACAGTAGCCGGCTGTTGGTGGTATTACTTCTCGAAGTTTACGGAGTTCTTTGACACGGTAAGACGAACATATTTAAATGAATAGCCCATAACAAGATATTGAATAAAAATTCACGGACACGTATAATTACAGCAAAAGCATATTGTACAAATTATTTAAATTGAAACAATTATACGAACATATAATTGCCTGCTGTAAACAGATTTTTCCCTTAAAATATTTAAGCGGCAAATGTTTGAAGAATTTGTGTTTTCTTGTATTAATTATACAATGTGAATCAATTAAAGTTTCAAATTTATAGTCATTTATTATACCTTTCCCACTTAGAATTGTATCAGCGATCATTTGTGTACGTCAATGATTTTTTTTATATCAGAATATAGGCAGGGTCCCAAAACAAACCGGTCTAAGAAGATATATACATTACATTTTTTAAAGCGTTATCACTGTTTTAGCATAGCATTTATGGCAAAATAATTCCCAATCCCTTATCGTTTATAAAGTGTGTACACTATGATAGGGCTATTAAGTTTTCTCGGTAGATGAGTGCCTTCCGAACCGGTGGTAGTGTAAAAATTGACGATTCAAAAGTGTCTTTATAAAGACCTACTTGAATAAAGATATTATGAGTTTGAGTTTGAATTTATTAAAAGACAAATTTGGAACATCATTTGACTGTTTATTCAATATGCGTAAAGGATTCCACAAGAATGTATTACTAGTTTTATATTGGCTACGTATACAGCGAGAGAATATAGAATATACTGATGTAATGAACCCATTTTTCAGCTCTTCTTCGTGTTACGGAAGAAGTTTGATCATGTGTCCAAACTACACGTGATCCACCACGGCATCATGCCCATGTCTGTCTGGTTTGGAGTCAAGTTCACGCCTGGTGAGTTATTTATATTTTATTATATTTGATTGAGATCACGCCATACAGATATGAGGGATATCTTTATACTTACGTATGCTATTTAGGAGTATATAAATTTCCTACTTAAGAAAAAGCTTTTTCCACAGTATTAAGCTTGTTTTTAGCGGTCAACTTTAATGGATGATATTTGACCATGTTTAAACATTCATATAAACTATATTTACAAATATAGTATTTAAATTATTTATTTTAATGTTTGAACACGGAAGTCTATAAAAATCGTTTTTACTGTTATTCATTTAATAAATAAAACACTTAACTTTTTGTTAATAAAAGCCATCTTAAAAACTTTATATTCAAAGCTGCGAAAATTATGCGCACCAATTGTACGGTCGTCAAATAATATTTATATAATAGTGCAATAAACCTCGTTCTGGGTAACAACTAGAGGATTACCGTCAATTTACTTACGAAGTATCAGCTTAGGCAGTTCACTTAGTTCTTTCTCGACAATTTTGGAATAAAACTAAAGTTTATAAAAAATGTACAGCTTCCACTCGACTAACTACTAAGCACTAATTACAACGCCTTTTAAAATTACTTCTGACATATCTAATATACACATAACCTGAGTATTTGCATCTGTTTTTTTAAATATGGCATTTAAAAAATTACCTTTTTGTGGAACCAACTGCCAGCGCAGGTATTCCCGATCCGCTACGACTTGGGGACCTCCAAAAAAGAGCGTTCCTCTTCCTTAAAGGCCGGCAACTTACTTGTAAGCCTCCTGGCGTTGCAGGTGTCCATGGGCGGCGGTATGCACATCACTAGAAGTGACCCGCCTGCTGGTTTGCCATCTCTTACATTAAAAAAAATTAAGCTTATTTTACGCAATAGATTTTTAAGGTTATGAAAGTTAATTTAAAAGCACAACATTTATACTTTTAAATTACCTCTCAAGTTAAACAATAAAGTCAAGGAGAACAAGATGAAAAGGTGTTCAAGCATTATTGATATGCAAATATATGAATAATACGTTTATTTAACAGTTAACTTATAAAGAATGAATCGTATTTCATAAACTCAATAAAAAATAAATATATTATTAACTAAATGTTTAGGTTATTTAAAAAATTTATAAGATTTCTACATAATATAATAAGGCTAAATATTTCTTTCGTCTTGTGCTAAACTCGTAAACTGTTATGAATTTAAGGGTTTCAAAATTAAATTGTAGGCAAGTTTTGCTCAATTTAAAAAAAATACAATCTTTTGTTTTATTTTGACGATAAGTGTTTACGTTTGTGAATAAAGATATTTTGGATTTTTTTGATATATTTTTACCTTTAAAAAAAGGTATTGCATTTGTGTCGTTTGTCGGATCGTTAAGGATATGCACATTATTTGTTATTATCATACACATATTAATAGTAAAATACATATTTACACTTTGCTTTATATTTACTAATCAAACCTGTTATATTTGATTAACAATTGTGACAGAGTGATACTTTAGAGAAATCACAATTTATTTTTTTCATTAACTATTAAGTGATACATAGCATAAATATTATATCTAAATAAATTAATACTTACAATAGATACACATGTATAATTAACATAAGTTTCATATTATTTCCGCCAATCTGATTTAAAGAAAACTTATATACGAAGTCACATTAATCAATCGTGGTTGTTAGATATTTAGTTATTTTACGGTAACAAAATAGACAATACAGAGGCATCCTAAAATATTTTTCACAGATAAAATATATTATATACACAGTCACAAGTACAGAAACAACAAAAAGCCACGGAGAAGAAAAGCAAAACAAAATTATTGTATAAATAAAAAGTTACATACCTTAACACAAACACAAAAAGAAAAGTAAAATATAAGATATATTGTTAATACTATATGTTTGTCCTTGAAGGCGATATTAGAAAAGTATTAGAGAAGCGGATATATTGATAAATTTAATTAATAGAAGTATTTTTTTAAATAGAACCCGCGAACTGTACCCCTCGCACTACCTCCACGCGAAGTACATTTAAATATACTTTTGCAGAAGTGTTAATTTATCTGATCTTTATGTAAATCTAAATATTTCTGTTCTGATGAATGACCCACACAATTTCGTGCCTTTCTCATTAGTAATAATTACATTATTATACGATGCACTTTATACATTTACACCGTTTACACGGAAAATACCACAATTAGATGGATGGTTTGCAAATTTGAATCAAACTTTTGGAAGTTGTTAGTGAACGCTTTATTCTTGTAACACTTGTTTATACGAATTGTGTGAGATAAAGGTGTCAATGTTAATATACTTTGTAAAAATAAATTTATTGCACGTGGCTCGTGTTTATCACCATCTTACGTTTGTTTGGGTTTTTTATTAGTACAGACCGGTATAATTGCAACATATTATGGTGATTTACGTAAAGAGAGATCTTTACAAGGACATTTAATATGACAATAATATTTTTCTCAAATAGTCCACAATTGAAAAGTGTTTCGATGATCCATTCTTTTCATCCTCTCAACCTTACATCTGTATGAGCAAATAAGCAAAAGTTTTAACCTTGACTCTAAAAAGTATAAATTCCCATTTCGGTATAAATATGCATTAGTATTCGTTTATTTTATTTTGTGGATTTTTGATTTAAGACCCGACCGCTCGTAATTCCATCTGTATGATAAATGTCCACTTTATAATGTTTTGTTTGCAGGTGGCCACTCGACATTCTTCGGAATGCTGAACACGTTTGTGCATATCGTTATGTACTCGTACTACCTCCTGGCAGCTCTGGGCCCCAATATCCAGAAGTACCTTTGGTGGAAGAAGTACATCACAGTTATACAAATGGTAATTATAAGAAGTCCGACGGGAAATAACCTTTGATTTAAACGACTTAATCACGATCGCAAATAATAATTTCTCGCATAATTTACCGGTATTGGTTTTAATAATAGCAATCAACTGTTTATTGCGTTTAATATGTATAATATATTTTTATTGGACGTCATTCATGTAATGCAAAGATCTTAAAGTCCACATGTGTAATATAAAAAAGATTTATACCTACTATATTAAATACTTACATAGGCCATATACTCGGTGGTTTGTATTGTAATGTTTATTCTTAAACAGATACAGTTCGTGCTGGTGTTCATCCACGCCTTCCAACTGCTGTTCATCGATTGCGACTACCCCCGGGCGTTCGTGTGGTGGATCGGAATGCACGCTGTTCTCTTCTACTATCTATTCTCTGATTTCTACAAACAGGCTTACCTTAAGAAAGCCAAGGTCAGTTTTGCTTAAAATTGTTCAATAATTCAATGTTGGAGTTATGTGAAGTTTTTACTTAAATTTGTACATAAAAAGTATAACAATGATATCATAACAATAATTAATGCAAATGTCATGCACAACAACAAGATTTAAATCCATTTTATAATTAATTCAGTTCAGTTTAATTCTTGCTTTTGATATTTTAATTAGTCCATCGTGTAAGCAACATAATTGTATATGAATTGTTTATTTTAAAAGCGTATTTTGAACCGGTGGTAGTGTACCAATTGACAAACAAAAGTGTCTTCATAAAGGCCTCCTACTTGAATAAAGATAGTTTGAGTTTCAGTTTGAAAACTTTTAGGCATGAAATAAGTTGAAATGTTAATATCTGTTGCAGAAAGCAAAAGCTGCAGAGAAGCTAATAGCTGAAGCAAAGTCAGACTCGAAAGACAGGGTTTTGCCTCTACTTAACGGTTTCAGCAATGGATCCTCGATGGACGTTCGGCAAAGAATGGCTGGCGCCGTCGCATCACAGTAGTTAAATAAAATAGTTTCCATCAGCCTTATTTGAAGACATTCGCAATAAGGAGAGCTCAATTAGTTAAGTAATAGTTTACTTCCCGCAGCGTATAACGCTTATATGTCCAAATAGGAGAACCATACAAAAACATACATAGTAAAAAAAAGAGGCTCGTAACTCAACATTAAGCTTTTGCGAGCTTTTACACCACGGCCTCACTTTTAGATTTGTACTGTGTATGCTTTTATCGATAGGTGTAATTCAGTGCATTTTAATTTTTTCATTCTTAATGGACGTCATTAAATGACATTTTATCAAATGATAACTTTTCCGCCTGATTTCCCTATTAGCAGTTAAAGCTAATTGTTTATATTTTTCTGGAGAATTATCTAAGAATGAGGATATTTTACAAGGTTATTGTTATAACTAAATGCTTATATAATAACTATTCTTACAATAGTAGATTTTCCTTGTTTACGGAAGAAGAAACAGTATCTCTCTAGATCTGAGAGAATCTCAGTTGGTTGGCAATTAATTGCATTTGGTGTAAATATATTTATATAATTAAACGTCTCTAATGTGAAATGTAAAATGTTCGAAAGAAACCCCCAATTTTCTTTTATTATGACCATAAAAATATTTACTAAAGTATTGTATGTATTGTATCGTATGTAACAGCGTTAAAGCATAATTCAAATTCCACAAGTATTTCTGATTAAGGAGAAGGCGTTTTTTAGATTTAAGTAGGCTTAGTTATTAGTTATAAGTTTTGTCAAAAGTGGAACACAATCATTTTAATTAAAAATTGACAAAAAATATAACTCCATAAATGTACAACTTTGTGATACCTATTTAATTAAAATAATAACGAAACTTAAGAACGTTTTATTTCTATGAATAATATAACTTACATGAATTAACCACAAAATGTAGACCGACGGCAGTGTGAAAATTTAATTAGTTAATATGTTAAAAAAAGGGCAACTCTTTTTTCAGCTTAGATGTTACTCGACAATCTCGTTTAGCCTTGCGAATAGCACCATCTTTACAAAGACTTGTAAGTTATTCTTTAGTTTATACTTAACGTAGTAGCTAGTCGATACAAGATGTCGCTATAACTAATTAATTTTATTACTAGACGCCTGCCAAAATTTGTCACCCTATTATGAACGTAGACTGCGTATAAGAATTCTCACTATTAAACTCAATTTGACATGACTTTATGTTATACTTCCGACAAATTTAAAACGCGCGTAAAGGGTATTTTGGCTGAAAAGGCATACTATACCTTAAACGAATATTTAGAGGACAAAGATCACTTTAATGCGTCGGCAATTGGCTCAGCATTGGGCCAGTTAAATTCTTAAGTAGCCTTACAATGATTTGTTATTTTAATTGTCAGTAGCACAATTTTGTATTAATTGTTTATTTTAAAAGAGCAGCTATCGAGTTTCTTGCCGGTTCTTTTCGGTAGATGACTGCCTTCCGAACCGGTGGTAGTGTGAAAATTGACGATTCAAAAGTGTCTTTATAAAGACCTACTTGAATAAAGATATTTTGAGTTTGAGTTTATATTAATTATCATACAACTGATTTAAATACGATCTATATTTAAAACTGAACAGTAGTTACTTGAAGGTTAAGAGGATAGAAATACTAATATTATTTATTATTATTATTTTATATTATTATTCTTTATAGAATGAAAGTCCACTATTTTGTGTTAGAATTTTATTATGTGAGGTGAGATTCTTCATGTGAAACCATAGGGAAATAAGAATTGTCGTTTTTGAAGGAAAAATTTTGTTATTCAATAATTTGACATTTTGACGAAACACACAGCAATAATGCATAATTAAAATTTAACGGCAACTTAAATATCTTAATTAACTGTTCGTTGTTTCTCACGGAGGTAAATTCAATGAAAAGAAACAATAACCATTGTCTTACTAACTTTATTTACACTACATATTATAGTACTTATTATTTTACAATACTTTATAAGCTTATTTCACATTGTACTCAGAAATTATCGCTTTTCACTACGAGTATTGAATGTAGAATTCATACATAATTTGATTAACTAAACAAGTCATATCACATAATAATTTAGTAATATAATATTCAGGATAAGCTTCTTTATATAAACTGGCTTTTTAGTATATTTTAATAAAACATGAAAATTATTTACAGGAAATGTTTGAAATTGTTAAATAAACTAAAACAAGTAACCTAAGCTTATCCTTACATAAATTAATGGCAGTGAAGGATACATTAGGGGAAGACGTTATACTCTGGAATTGGTTCTTCCAAATTCTTCGATTTGGTCATATTCAGAGAAGCCGGGGTCAGAGTCGTAGTAAGCGTAGTCGTAACTCGAATCTTCTTTGTTAGGTCGTTTGCTGTGTGAAGGGCGAGGTCTAGAAGATGACGACTGTACAGTTTCATATACTTGGGAATGGGGCTCTTGTTTGCGGGGAGCAATGGTGGTTGTAATTTTGGGGAAATGTTTTACCGCTGGGGAACTGTAAGCTGGCGCTGATGGTGCATCGTATGGTCTAGCTGTTGTTGTATAAGGCTGGTAGTAGTCAAAAGAGCGAAACGTCGTCTGTTCGGAGTAAGGTCGAGGGGTGCTTGTAAAGATTTCAATCGGTTGTTGAGTGGTTATTGTTGATGCTGGTCTAAACGGTCTTGGAGTAGATACTTTGCCAAACTGATTTTGAGAACGTTGTTTTTCAGGTTTCTCATTTTGTGGTAGCCTGTTACCGCTTGCAGCGATGTTTAGGGAATGCGCACCGGATAGAAGTTCACCATCTTTTTCGTAAGCCTCTGGTCTGTATTGGCCATCATCTTCGCCTTGAGGCAGTCGGTACTGGCCGTCATCTTCTTGGCTGTCTGCGTAATTAGATGACTGCGCATTCAAAGCATTATTTGTGTTATAAGCCGCTGTGTTTAAATTAGAATAGGGTTCAGAGCGTGTTGTCGTTATAAAAGTGGAAGTAGAAGGGGCAGCAGTGGGGCTGTTAAAGTAATTCTGTTTTGCGCCAGTAAAAGGTAGGAAGTTATTTTTCTCAGATTCATATGATACACTGTTAAAACTTCTGTAACTTGGAGTACTCGTGATGACTCCTCGAGCCGAGTTGTAATCTACGGTCGTTGTGAGAAAACTAGTTGAATATCCGGGGGTGCCTCTATTATAGTTTTGATTAAGCCTTATGGGCTTAATTTTACTAAAGTCTGTTGGTTTTACTTCTTGGATAGGCTTGGATTGTACATTAAAATTGTTACGAAGTTTAAATGGACGATTATCTTGGGGATTCACGTTATCCGAATTCCTATCGTTATATTTGTAAAGTTCAACCAGACCTTCTTTCTTGGTAGCAGGTGTTGACGTTGGTTGACTGTAAGGGAAGTATTTACTCTGTTTTGGTGTCACGCGGCTCACTTCTACATATTCATCTTTATACTCCGGTGGAATATTTAAAGTGGTGGTAGACTGCTGCTTGTTCTGTGGTGGATTCTTTTGAATGAAATAATCTTGTGGCGAATTTGTCTGTGGAGAGGTATAGTAGTTTTGAACTGTTGTCGGTGCAGCAGTTGAAATGTAAACCGGTCGTTTACGATACAATTTCCTTTTGGGTCCATCATACTGGGAATTTAGTGGTTTTGGCGAAGATGACGGGAGAAGTGTCGTGAATTCTGTGGTTTGATGTGAAGGTCGTGATGAAGGTATTCTTCTAAATGATTGACGAGCTGGTGGAACGGAAGAAGGTTGTGCTTGAAGTGTTGCAGACTCGTCGCGTCCCTTTTCCCGCTGCCCACTAAAGAAGTCTGACGAATGCGCTGTTCGCAAATCAGAAGCACCATTATTTTGTGCCGCATTGTTTTGTGCTAATCGACGATCACCAGTTTCTGCCCTTTGGAGTCCAAACTCAGATTCTTCTTCTCGATTTCCAGGAGACGACAATTTTTTCGTGTCAAAACCTGCACAAAATAAACAATTAATTATTTAATTTACTCATTTGAAATACACTATAAGTATTTTACATATAAAATACTACTTTTCTTAAGCTTAAGCTTTTAATTAACATAACGATTTGCATACGTAATAAATTCATATGCGTTGTTAAGAAAAGCATAGAACAACTTTTGGTCGGGTCATAATTTTTTAAGATGTTAGTGGCTAAGAAAGCTCACCGGATCCGATTTTGTAGAGATCAAACTGACCGTCGTAGATGTCCGCGGGGCAGGCTAGAGGGTCATCGTCACCCCAATCCGTGCAAGTTTGGGCCTCCTGGTGGAACAGGGTACCAGGGGGACAGAAGAACCTAAAGTCTCGAACACCACCGCCGGCAACTCTGACGCACACATGGAACGCCTTACAGCCAGATTTCGCATCCGCATAGTAAGCTCCCAAAATGCGTCCTCGGCAATTGAATCTTTGAGCTCCCCCTGTATAAATTAAAATGCTATAAATCACTAGTATGCAAGGGTACAATACAACACATTCCTTTTCTTCTTTCATTTAGACTATATTAAACAATACGACAACAAAACAGAACTAACTCACTCAGCACCTTTTGTTGCAAGTATTTTCTATGTGCAATATTACTAATGGCTATAAATAAAATATGAATTATGCATCGAGCGGTATATTAGAAGCGGCCATCTCAATTGAGGTCGATTACGAGATAAAATAAAGTTTATGTTTTACTCAACGTGCATAAATGGTATGGCTCCTAGACTACCTACAGGCAGTCAGCACAAATAGACATTTTATTTTGACTTAATATTTCTCTATTGTTTTATAACCCAAACGCGATACGCAATTTTATATTAGAAACATTTGTTTTTTGTGCTTATAAAACTATAGGGACACGCCACATTACGCAATAAATGGTGATCATTTAACTATAAGCAGGAGGACGTGTGAAATGACTACTGTAAGTGTTTTTATTACATGTAAGAGCAGGCAAATGAGAAGACAGGTCACTTCGAGTGGTGTGCCAACCGCAGCCCATGGACACCTGCAACGCCAGGAGGCTTACAAATGAGTTGCCGGCCTTTAAGGATGAGGACCGCTCTTTTTTATTTTTTTTTAAAGTTGCTGTTAAATTTTTTATTGAAAAAAATATATTTATTCAAGTAGGTATATAAAAAAACTGTTAAATCGTCATTTGTACATTACCACCTTTTCGGAAGGCAGTTCTACATCTACCGAGAGGCCAGTGCTGGCCAGTGCTCACCAATTACCGATTAACAACTTGGTTCTCTAGATATTTAGGTAAGCGAGTTGGTTAGTGAATGTAGGTAACACGGAGGTTAAACAGGGTTCCCATGCGTGAGCGGCCAACGGCTGATAGCATCGCGTTGCGCAACACTACGCCGCAAAGGTGCCGCATCCTCGAAAGGTCGTGAGCTTATGCAAATGGTCTAAATATCACAATTACACTACGTGTGAATTGCTTGATTAATGAATTTGGTATGGCACGAGATAATTACCATAGTCATTACGTCATCTCTAGAAAGAAATGCTTAGTTAGCCTCTTGTAAATATGTGTAGTTATTTCCGCCGATTTGTCGTTTTATTAACACTTAGTTGCTACATATATTGAGGAGAGCAGCGATTCCTGCCAGGTAAACGTAACAAGAGGATATTGAAAGGTGAATAAACTTTGATAAAGTGCAATATCTATACTAAATATGCAACACACACACTAAATATACTTAATACACAATAACTAATGTAATATTGTCAACAATGTATGAGTCAGCAGAATGCAATTGATCACCGTCAACTGTCAATTCAATAGTCGAGACAACGGAACATCAATGACGTAACATATTCTCACGGTTAAAACAAACTGCATAATTTGTAACATCTTCGGTATTTGTTGTAATGTGCCATTTTAGAAAATAACTTAAAAAATAACACGGCGTCGAGACTTTGAAAACTTTTATGATAACATATATGTACATATATAGTTTAAGATACTGATTAAATTTTAAAAGCCAGCCTACACGCTTGTTAATTAAATCAATAATGAAGATATCAATCAATAAAGACGTACGCAACCATCCTACGCATACATGACCTTATTCAGAGTGGCTATATATTTATGTATATATTCTCATGTTTATAGTGTTCTCATCATTAAAAAATCAGTAATTAAATAAAATTAGCTACGGTAAGGTGTTTTTTAAAAAAACAGCTTATTAAGTTACACAAAAGTAGTTTATATTGCATTTGGTGCAGTTTAAAAATACAGTTAAGATAATTTTATTCTAAGATACATAGAGTCGTAAATGGTGATAGTGTCATCATTCCAAAACAGCATATGGGGTCATCCCACGTAAGGCGATCACGTTTTAGCATTTCCATGGAATTGCCAATTACAAAACATCAAATACTATTCGGCTTAAACCTTGGAGGATCCGTTCTCTGGCCCTCGGCCCAGGAGAGCGGCTCGTGAGATTCACTTATGCAAATGTGTAGAATCGATTATCCACGCGAAGATCTTAGGCGAGCGATCGTATGAAAGTATGATTGCGCAATTATATTAAAGACGTACCTACGAACTACTGACCTTACTGATATTACTCTAGTTCAATTTTTATTCTTGTCTCTGCTGTTTTCTTGTTAAAATTGTGTATTAAACTGTTATGAAACTTTAAACATTTTTTAATTTTTTACATTACCATTTCATATCTACGCTTATTTTATACCTTAAGATATGTTAAATATATATTTTTACAAACATATAAATATAACCATATTTAACATGTTACAATTAACAGAACCCAATTGCGTTATGTATATAATTTCCCTGTTCTTTTCATAATAGTTTTACAAAAAATAAAAACGCGACCAAAATCATTCGTAATAAGGAAACGACTTCCCACGAACGCGGACATCCTGAAATGCGTTAGATGTGCACGCGAGCACTATCACTGACCATTTCCTCACAAACACCACACATCACTAACTTACCGAGAATCGGGAGCAATGTTAACACGAACCACAAGACCGACATGTTGCCGCCAAGTGAGCTGCGAAGGGACTGCTCGAAGCAGCCGATGAGCCTCCCCTACCAACGTCCCTGAAAGCTTAGTTGAACAACCAGCATCGGACCAATCGCAACACGTACGCAAGGAGGGTGCCAACCTTTCATACAAGCGGATTTTAATACATTTGTCGATATGCTAATAACTATCGCCTCAGAGCTCAAGAGCAAGCTTAAGAGCTCATTTTATTAGAAATCTTTAAGATAACAATTATACGTCCAACAATCATTATTAACACAAAAAGATTCTCGAAATCCAGATGTAATATGTTCCTAATAAAAATGTTAACAAGTCGCGGCCCTCTGAAGTCGTGTGAAAATTTTGGATTTTGTGTCATTTATTATATAACTAATAGACAATAGAGATATTGCAATCGTTATTCTATTAACATATTTCCTTATGCATTTTATGTGAGTTTCATAACAGTACTTTGATCTTTAACGTTTAACACTTCACGACTCATAAACTTTCATTGTTTTTTAAATGCTTCGCTTGAGTCTTCTCGGTAGATGACTGCCTTCCGAACCGGTGGTAGTGTAAAAATTGACGATTCAAAAGTGTCTTTATAAAGACCTACTTGAATAAAGATATTTTGAGTTTGAGTTTGAGTTTTCAGGCGTGTAATTTACTTTACAAAAGCCTAATATACTATATAATCCGAGGGTTGGTGAGAGCACAAAAAAAAATCAACCAAGCCGATTCTCTTGCCTGCTGCTTCTCAGCTTGGTCGCGTACGAACAGGCGTAGAATCACTTATATCTAGGTGTCTTATATATAAGACGATTCAAAATGGTCCTATGTACCTTAATTAATAAAGATATTTTGACTTTGACTGATAAATTATCCGTTAATTTCCCTTTACATGTAGGGTTTCATTATACAAATAATCCTCAAACGATATATTAATTGAAAATAATCATGATTTATGCGACGAGTAAGGTGTGTCTATCGCGCAATCTACGGTTCCTCCCATTTATCATTATGTGATATAACTTATACCATTGTAATAACTGTCAAGTGTAGTCTCATACCGGATACAACCTAAACACACATTTTGAATAATGTCAAAATTATAAATTGCTTACGCATTTGTAAATAAAGTAAGAACGCGAACACATCTTCGTTAAAAAGACACCAACGCTCCCGCTGCTGCGTGCCAAATGAATTCGTACAAATCATTTATAATACTATTAATTATAAGGGAGGTAAAGTGAATTTACAATATTAATATGAAGGTTCAAAGGTGTGCTGTTGTTTAAATTTGAAGTGAAAAACATATTTAAATTAATAATCGAGGCCGATGGTTTTATTAACGAATGTTATTTAAATTTTGATAAGCGTTATTGAATTATATAAATATTAAAGGTGTGTTTTTTGGTATGTATCTTTGACCACTTTATAATTATGACCTAATTGCGAAATGAAAATAAACTACTGAACTGCTATATGTAAATAATGAGCTCACGTAAAGATGCTTCTCATGAGTTTCACAACGTTCGTGTTCCATGTTATAGTTTCAAACACGACTATGATACCTTGCGACAATTGGTTAAATATCAAATTGTATATTTTATCCTTTTAAAATAATGACAACTAAAACAAACAATACACGATTTACCGAGTAGACATTGCATGGCTACTGTGCACATTACCTACTTCTTCGGGCGTAGGTCCAACTATTAAGAAACTCATGCATAATCAATTATTACTGTATAAAAGGGGAATAACATTACACACAATTATTATGTAAGGTCTACCAATTAGTTGAGTTTTGTCTATATGCATTATACAACAGAGATATTATTTTTATAGTAACATAAAATAATGTGAACTTATTTTAAAACTATTGTTAACCAATTCTACTTATCAGAATTAGTTTATTTTAAGCGTGAATAGATAAAATATAATATTATAATTAATAGCACAAGGCATCTAAGTAAACATATACTATATTAATAGCTGAGACATAACGACGCTGTTAAAACGCGGCATTCTAAGTTTCATAATGCCTACCAACACATGGATGAGCAATCGCTACATACAATCAGCTGACCCCTCTAACCTTTTGAATCACCCATAAAAATCTAACTGCTAACATGACAAGTGTCTTACAAGAATTGTATATTTCTGAAATGTCATAAGACGCAATTATTTTTCCTTTCAATTAGAAAATAAATATCGTAAAAGGCATTCAATATATGTACGATTATTAGGTATATATGTATATGTTGTTTGTTGTACTTTACAGGTAAATATCGTGTTTATGATTAAATTATATTTCATAGAACACTAGCTTTATTTCGGTGTTTTATACCTAGATCTATCTGAGGTGATTAATCTAAGTGAAGGCACAATATGATCGACTGGTAGAACCAGTTATTGCGATGACCTGTTACATATCTTTATGGCTCGACATATACTTAGCCTTAATGAATCTACTCTCATTTCGCCAGTTTGAACTCATCACTTGCGTAATTCTTGCGCACATTTATTATAGGAACTGGAAGTCCGTGCGCGATATGTACTTTTTTAGCAGATCTGTAATCGAGATAGATTTGTTTGATGTGCTAAATATATAGGGGAAAAGCAACAAAGTTATATAAGTCAATGTAAAATGTTTTTTTTTATATAAAATAGTAGGAAAATAAGCACTTCCAGTAAAGTGCCAGACATAGATAACAGACCTGCACCTGCATCTTCATCAGGGGTTAAATATAAATATTGCCGCTACTATAAGAACCTAGAGCTCACGAACAAAGACCACTTTGATGAAAAAAACCTTAAACACCTAGAATGTGTCAAATGAGTTTAATTATATTAATGTATTAATTATTTCGAAGACATTCAAGAATAATAATAATATTAGATGATAGGCAAATATAAGGTTTAATTGCAATTCTCAACGAAGGTAATTCATCTTATTAAAAACCTTTATTGTTAGCCTTGGGAAGGTGATTTGATTGCATCAGCAGTCACAGGTCATCTCTGATTCCACTTGCTGACCACGGTTTCTTTTATTTCTCAAATTACAGTCTGTTACACGTACAGTTGGCTTCAAGCTGATAGTGTAACCCTCATTATTCGTTAACTTATTTCATACCTTGAAATTGAAATACTTATATTTAATATCATCATTATACTAAGCAGGGTTTCTTGCTTTTCTTTTCTAGTTTTTTTTTGCGTACAAAGGAAATCATTAAGATTTAAGACGATTTAAAATATCTTAAAGAATCCACTACTTCTTTTAATTTTTTTAAAACATAGATTCTACAAGACCTTATGTCTTATAAGTAGTACATAAGATATATATTTACTATATGAAGAAGTTGAAAGATAAAGTTATACCTTACGTACTACTAATAAGACATATGGTCTTGTAGAATTTTATTTAAAATGAAATAGATCGAATAGAGGTTTTTATAGAGGTATATTTAATAATTGTGTACTGTTAATACACGTGAGTATTACATAAATTTATAAATCCTGCATTAACGTGTTTTTTATTGTTTTTGTTAGCTTTAAATGTTCTCAATTAACTTAATGGCCGAAACAATTCGGTAAGTTGGTTGCGAAGTACAAGTTGGAATGTGAGCATCCAAAGGTCATTGCGAGGTCATGGATGATCATCATTTAAGAGGAAAGGTGTTCACATTGTAAAAACACTTGTGTTCAGCTTCTCTTGAATTTTTTATTGTCACCACAACGAAAAAGAGTTTTTAGTTATGTAACACCTGTTTCTTTTTACTTTTAAAATTGTTACACTCTAGATTACCCTGATGCAAAGCGTTATAGTTTTTGTGTAGACCTTTACGAGTTTTTATCGAAACATCCTCGGTTTTAAATTTATACCGACATCGTAAATATATTCAGTAAACAAAGGTAAAGTCTAGAAGAGAGACATACTGAACTTATTAGACTTTAATGTTCACGCTTCCATATTGAATATTTTTGCACGTACATAAAATACTATTGTATTTTATAAGAAATTTGTATTGAATGCTAAAGTGTTGAATAATTTACCTATGTTCATTTAGGATAAGATAAGTCAACAATAGCTCAAAATATCTATCTCCTATATAAATCCAAAAAATTATGGTCGTTACTTATGAATCGTCAAAAAAAAGAAAGGGTTATAATAATTTTTGACTGTACAATATACAATAATACTTAATTAATTAATCATAAAAATGAAATACTCTGCTTATCACATAATGACCTATATGCTATGTAACAAGTAACGGTATTAAGTTTCACTTATATTTATAATAGAAACAAGCCAGCCGTTAAAAAGCTATTGTTTCTAGTGCCTGCTTTGTGCATAATTTATATATAGAAATATACGATCATTTAAAAAGTGCAAAATGATATTACGAAGATTGAGTAAGGTCAACTGTTGTTTTAATTATTTGTAAAATAGATATTTCGGCTGGTATTTCTCACATTCCCACAGTTACTGAACTAATTTTATATTAATGACTGAATGCAACATTAATCATTTTTAATAGAACACGCAAAGTTCAAGAATAAATATTCTATGCTAACAGACGTTTTCAACACTGCTCGTCATTATGTTATTTTCGCCTCAATCAACTGATTTTATTCATATAACGAATTTGAGAGGCTTAAAAATGCTGAAATTTCAATCAACGATCAGATTAAATGAAACACGAAACGGTAACAGTTGTATAATAGATGTAATCCTATGTTATGGCCGTGAACCAAATGTTTTTCACGGTGTATGAGTTGATATTGAACTAAGTAGCATTTCCAGAGCAAGAAAACTGAAGCAATTCGTCTGCATTTTGATGATCCATTGTTATTTTTACATTATCGTTTTGTAATGTTGTATGACGCAACATTTTTTTGCAATCGATAGAATATTGACAAAGCGAATATTTTAAAGGCGGTTTTAATTCCGGTAATGATTGTCACAGCTTCTCATGAACGCATTGTCTGCTCTGAATGTGCATTTGCAAAAAAAATACTTTGTGAAAAAGTGTTGCAACCAGTCACTGAGTTAACGCTAAGCCGTTTGTCTTAAAACGTGGGAATAACACAGATTATATTTACCAAAGCGTAACTGCGGTTTAGTGCTAAGCTTAATTGTTGTAAACAACTACAATCGTCTTAAGTACGTGGAAAATCCTTTCCATCAAACATCTTTAAATAAAGCATATTACTGGAAGTCATCTGTCAATGTTTTATTCACAATACTTAACAAATTAACATTAACATAAACATTCGTAATATTAACCTAATGTTACTTAAAATATAACAAATCTAAAACAAATTTAAAAAGTTTGCACCTTGTGACAGAGTACTCATAATGCTGGCGGCATTTCCTCGCTGTATCGCCATGCTCATGCGCTGAGCAAGAAAAGCACCAACTACTGTAAGTGCATAGATATTGAATTCTCTGGGACATAATATACTTATCAAAGAAATTCAAAAGTTTAAATGTGTTGCAGCTTATCAGGCACTTTGGGTATGTATGAGGCAATGATTAGCATGGAACAGAGGCGTGTCTTCCTCGGCAGGGTGCCTCGCTGCTGGCACGACTTCCGTGCGTAGCTCCTCATGGATTATGAAACCTATCTAGATCTGTTATACTAACTTTTATGAGAACACTTAACAGTGTAGTTACCTACTATAAAGATTTATTTTATAATTATAATAGATATTTGTATGTTCATACGTTCAAATTTTGCTTTAGTTTGAGATACAATTCATTATCATGTTCAAAAAAAGGTTTGCATAAATCATTATAAATTTGTAAGGTGCCTTCTTGGACTGGTTGTTTATTGTGAAACCTCGTAACCTTAAATATAAGACAATTATTGACAAACAATATGAATTTAAAGTCGATACACATACAGTAATATAATTAATCATGCGATTAAACAATAAATAACGTAGTAACGGGTAACCTTTACTAATGTGATCTATGCGTTAAGCCTTGAGGCACATCCTGAAAGACCATCGCGGAACGGAGATCACAAGATTAACACATCCGCTTTAAGTTTTTGTAACAATAGTCGATACGCGTTATTTATCATTGTTAAAAAGATAATATACATTTGGTAAAAATGTAAATTCACAACTTAACAAAAACTATGCGAGACAAAAAACTTGATAAAACGAATAATGTTATTTTCGGGTCGTGAAAATACTTTCTCGCTTGTAACTGTGGTTTTGCGCGATTCGTGGATCTAGATAACGTCTCGTGAAAAGCGAAAGCATTTGCATAATATCAAAACGGACGGATATTTTACAAAGACAAAGATGTTCAAAGACAATCTGAAGGCAATTAAGGGCACAATCGCGTATTAAAACTTAATTCAAAATAACGCACGCGTTAACGCAAAACCTGCGCATTGTTCTAGCCATAGAGTTGCAACATTGCTTACCCGTTGTCGATTATTTAAACAGAGACAATGTTTGGGTCGCACGCAGCCTGCGCCGGAGCTTCTCACGGCTGCCGAAGGTCGCGGATAACTCACTTCTTACAACATAATTTAAATAGTTTGATTTCATAATATTCCTTCGGGGCACACTTAACAACATCGCGGAATTAAGCCCAATGTTTACGGCCCATTATCACGACGAAGCGCCATTGCTTGATTCATTACCACTTCAAATACTGATCTCGTAATGATGGTAGAGCTTAGCTTGTGGCGGGTCACTTGCGTAGAGAAATATATTTTCAAAGATCCTTGGATGTGTCAATAAAAGACATTTAAATTCATAAGTAGTCTAATAATGCTTTTGTAATTTGAATTAATAATGTAATTAATACCATTATATTTGAAATATTTATTTTAAGAACAGATATCGCGTTGCCTGGTTCTTCTCGGTAGATAACTTTCGAACCGGGTGGTAATATAAGAAATATCAATGCAAGTATTCGAAACACATTTTAATTAACAGTATACCGCACGAAAGTGATTGATGAGAGGTCATAACTTCTCTAATATTTTTTAATATCTCATATATGATATTCCCAGTTCCTGTACTATGTACAAGGCCGTGTTAGATAATAGAACTTTCACTCGCGGTATATCACGAGTCCCTTGCAAAAGGTTGCCACCGGCGCATCGCGACCTGCGCCTGACCTCTGTCGTACACCAGACGGGTCCCAACAACGCAAATAGTTTTTACTATTAAGTCACCTTGGTAGGCACCTTTTTAAAATTAGCACCTGTCTGATTTAAAGGAGTGACAGAGAGTTTCTTGCCAGTTCCTTTCGTCCGCTCTTCGCTGTTGATTTGGGTACTGTCTGTGTATTTAATTGTGAAGTCATTTTTTTAAATAATTTAAAAACCTTTTCGATTTCAGGAATTTGTCATTGCTGACATTTAAGGAAACGATTTTAGATTTCAACTTTCCGATTTATAATATAAATGTTATATAATGACAACTTGGTTAAAGACACGCACATTGTCAAGAACATGATAATTGCACTTTACGGAAATCGGAAATACCTTTTTAATTCGATTGGGTAACACCATTGTTTAACCGGAAACAAACCAAGCAGATAGTAAATTAGCATTGATTAGTAACAGAATGTGGAAATGTGCTCTACAATTTTGTTGGATTTTCAAATAGTACGTGCGTACGTTACGTTACGTTAAACCTATAGTAGATTACTTATTACGTTAGAACATCAATAAATTGAACATTTAGGCGGATCTTATTAACGGTTGCAAAGGTAGAAAAATCCACATACAATCTTAAGAAGTTAGATAGCGTATACTTTGAGTTTCTCAACTTATATAAAAAGAAGACTTATATGTACCATAATACAATGTTGGTAAAACTCACGATTGCATTGAAACTATAAGTGCAGTACTAGTGGTAATACTTTGATAATAAAAGTAAAAGTTACCAACATTAAATAGAAATACTTTTAACTGTAAAACTATTATCGCTCTCTGAACAATTAATATTTAGTAGAACATTGCAACTATGGAATTGCATATTTATATATTTCATAATACATTTTGAAGCGGTAAAGAAGCAACCGAAGCAAATTAATAATTGGAATTATTAATAAACATTTTTAGAAATTTCAACTACAACAGACTCATTGGTAGCTATCGGATAACGGAAATAATACGCCAATATCAGGCTTGTTCTTAATAATAATTAACCTTGATTACGGTCTGTACAAATTGGAAAAAAAAGAAAATCTTACAACTGCACAATCAGCAAATCATCGCATGCAAAAATAAGTCAATAAAACAAATATATTCTAGGTCATCTTAGCACCTTAACAAGTAAAAAGTAATCTTTTCTTCAAGTCGAGAATTTCTCTTACCGAGTAAAAAGTTTTTATCGATAATTCAGTGTTTGCAGATTTTTTAAAATTACTGTTTTCACTACAACTTCTAGACTAGATTAAGTACACAATATCTGCAACACTTTTTTTGTATATAGGAAAAGTCGCAGGCGTGAGATTGTATCTGTTAAAATTTCATTTCTCAATATTAAAAAGACAATGGCCGGGCGGAAGATGTAAGACCAATCACAAATCAAAAGCGCCTAACAATAGAATTAGTCTGAGCTTTCTCTGTGCCTTATCATACCGTCATTTATTGATCATCGTGATCCAATAAGATCATTAATTTGACGAAACGCTACTGTGAGAAATATTACATAACCTTACGTCATTTAAAATTAAAAAATAATTTAATTTAGCCTCGTCAACTTCCTTCCTTTGCAAAACTATGTACCCATTTGTAAATAATTTTGCGTTTAGTAGTTAATTAATATGATTGTGTTATTCTTCAATAGACAATTTGCGGCCAGCAATATCCGCTCTTATGTACTTAACTAGATTGTTGGCATTTCAGTGACCTTTATCCTAAAGTAAATATCAGAGATGGCATCATTTTATGATCTAACCTCCATAAAGTATTGAACGATTTAAGATACTTTTAGTTTATCGACTCCGTGAAACTAGATCCAGATCGGGCCACAAAAAACATCGGCGTCTAATAAACAGCCATATTTAAAATTGTGTTAATTCCGGCAACCTATTAGCAATTTATGTGGATTTACTACCGCGAGTTTCTTTGTATAGAAGAATTTTATAAATCTATATTTCACTAGTTATTCTAGACATTTATGAGCACCGAATAAAACCGCAGACCTACGCTAGTTTGTCTATAATGCCATCTGTGACTAATAGGTGTAATATAAATTCTTGTATGAGCTCATTAGTTTACAGTATTTCAAATAGTAATGTGACTCCGTCTCTTGATTTGTTAAAATAACTGAGATTCCTGATAAAGGCCGATGAATGCGGCCAATGCAACTTATCAATACCAATAGCTTTATTATTATAAAAACCACAAAATTGATGGGTGCAACAACCACGTATTTGCATTTTTAAAACATTGAGAATGATTCACTTCTCAGTTTGCATCTTAATTATTTTTAATATTTGAAAACAGTGCTATACACAGAAATTACTGAGAATTATCCCAGTCCATCTAATTAACGTAAAAAGGTAATTTAAATATGAAAAGATGATTTGTTTATAAATTATTTAACCTAATAAAACGATTACCTACTATAATCTTAAATTATATTTAAGTAAAAATCATTACGCGAATAATTTTATAAAGGTAGTTGAGAATGTAATTTGTTTACTCTGACTTCAAGGACTGAACACTCATCCTTTCACGACCTACATTCATGATGGCTTCGAGCGTTGACTAAATATAAACTAATAATTATTAAGTCCTTTGTGAACAATCATTATAGCTTTATACAAACGTAGAACAGAGCAGTATAGCTCAAACAAGGGTAAAGTAATAAATACATACATATAATATTTTAGGGATTATATTTAAAACTGACAATGAACTGTACCATTGTGGTTATCTTCAACCCTTCTCTTGTTAGATAATGATGAACCCAATACATGCGCTTTAATACTTGTCAGCTTTTGAATAATTAACCAACTTTAAATTTAATACCTACATGTAGATAACGTCACAATGTTCTACTTAGTTTCGCAGGCGCATTTTTACGCCTGTTTATTGTCAGCATTTCAGTAGCAACGGCTTGAAGTCCGAAAACATCTCACACTCATTAAGAAACATATGTATCAATCAAATTTAAGACGCGTTTTGAGTCGATTTGACACACAAAATATGCTATAGCTATGTCATGGACACGGCCGGGCTGTAAATGTTAATTAAATACGACAGAAATGGCATACAATAAACAATTCCTGGATCATTTAACTAGCGTGAAACAATTTCATTATGGATATGAAACCCTAATATACCGTGTTGCCGTGTTCCACCAACAGACGTCAATTTTGTGAACAAATCAAGCGTTGCACGGACAGTAATAGCACATCGTAATCCGATGAGGAGGAAGAGGCTGCGCCAATGGCCTGACACTTCCGTGCATTGTGGCAATGGGAAGCGGGACACTTGCATCACGCCAATCACCTCTTTGAACCCGCAAACTCTCGTCTTAACGCTCTGCTAATAGAAAGAGCACCGCATCTGATATGTTCTCTTTCAAGAGAGGTTGCAGGTTTTCCTAGGCGAAGAGAAACCCAAAATTCCGTTTAGACATTTTATTTACAATATATTAATATTCTCTTTTATTCTATTAGACATTGCTGAACATTACAGAACAGCGTAGGGATTGCCAACTCTTCGTGTGTATGCAACACGAAGACATATCAGAGCGCTTCATTCATTTATTGCACAAAACAATACAGTTTTCCTTCATCTTCATACACAAATCAAAGTTTTTTGAAAGGAGTGCCAGAGAAAGGGTCAGATATATACAGAATTAGAAGTGTTTATAAACAATTTAAAAAACAGTTGCTGCTTCGAGAAATATAATTCCTAATGAAATTTCAATAATTCTAAGCGTCCCGCTGTGAAGATGACACCGCATATTTGTGATTATCTTTTGCCCTATTTGATATTTCACATACGTTTGACAAGTGAGAATGTTTTCCGAGAAAGCCGACGTCTGTCTCAATCGGTGGGCGATTTCTGTCTGAAGAAGAATATTAAACATTGTAGCCGTTGAAGGTCAGGGGGGCTGATGACGCAAACTTGCAATTTAGCTTCCGAAGGGAGGACATCACGTGAGGCGGCAGGAGGGCAGGCGGCCGCACGACGAGTGCCAGCGGCGCTTGGGGCTGGCCTCGCCGTCGGACAGCTCCGCCGTGGACAGGCTCCGGGAGCCCCCGTCGCCCAACTCTGTGGATGCGTCATGAAGTGAGAGGCCCCTCGCAAGCTACGAACCTAACTCAAAGAGTCTGCACCTGCACAGCCAAGGTTGCTACTCCCACTCACCGTTGCGGAGGTCTCTCTCGGTGAAGTACTCCTGCGCGGACACGTAGTGCCTCTCGACGAGGTAGGGCGTCACCGTGGAGCTGTGCAGCTCGTCGGACCTGCGCGACCGAGGCTGCACCCGCTTCTCCCCCGGCACCAGAGGCGGGGCCGAGCGCACCCAGCTGAAACGCAGGCGCGTTGAGGCTCGGCAGCCAATCTACCGGCAACCCATGGGGGCCGCGAACTCACTCTTGCCGCCTGATCTCCTGCAGCGTGGGCCGCAGCTCCGGATCTCGCTTGAGCATGTGCACGAGGAGGGCGGAGAGGGAGCTGCCGACGCTGGGGGGCGGAGGGGCAGGCTCCGCCCTCCCGATGGCCTCCAGCAGTCGGTACACGTTGTCGCCCTCGTACGGGTATCGTCCTGTTGTCATGTTGTATCTGGATTAGCGAGACACCGGTTAGCAACCTCAATTCACGATGACACACGAGGAAAATTATCATCAAAATTTACTTCACTAAATACACCGATTCCAAAAATAAAACAGAGGATGCTAATTATTGGGTCACTTACAAAGTGACACCGCTACTCCAAATGTCCACCTTGGTGCCGGAAAATGTCTCCACCCCATTCGCGATCTCCGGGGGCTGAAAAGCTGGTGAACCTTGCCCCGTATAGCACGTGTCTTGCGGAGAGAACATATCCAACGCCTGAAAAGTTTATACAAAAACAATAAATTACTCTTGTATTTCAACAGGTGTTCAAATAGAAATCTAATGTTTTAGGGGTAAGAAAGGCTATTGACAAAAAATCTTAGTGATAATATACAAATGCAGAAAGAGCTCTGAAGCCGTTCTTGGGAAAATTAAAATATTTTTTTAGTAAAAATCGGCAATTTAAAAAAAAACATCAAAACAAAATATGTATATCCTCTTAAAATCAAACTTTTTCTTAACATTTCATTTACTATTACATATTTTATTGACTATAATGAACACAGGTAAACATATCTTGACATTAGGTCATTTTCGTGACAAGACAAAGTAAATACAGAATGTGAAGCAACAATGGCCACACTTAAAGTGTGATAAATAACCATGAAAACTATTCTTACTGCAAAGAAATTCATTTCATATGCAACCACTGCACTGCACATTATATTTTGCATAAAACAATTGGAACCATGAAGGTTACACCACGCTCAGTGATAAAGTTTATTTAAATCGGTGAATTGTTGTGTATTTTCACAAAGATAAGTTAAGTGAGCTTGACCTACATTCACCAATGCAATCAGATTCTCTAGTAATAACACAATAATGCATTGTGTTTTTTAACTTTAAATTTTCATACATAATTTATTACACATTGCTGAAACAACGAAGCCTAACCTAACCTAACAATATTTAATTTGGCACTAAAGATATCTTCTTCATTGCGTTACTCCTCTCATCTGATCTAACTTAAACCTCGCTCTGACTAGCGGCAGAATCAAAGAATGACCCAAGAATTGGTTTTTGTTCACATTATACTATGCTGTTGGCAAGGTTAAAAGTATCATAAGAATGCAACTCTTAGAAAATTTATGATTCATTAAATCTTAAACGAGCTAAGAATGATCTCATTCAATCTCACTTAAAGTAAATAATAAATGATATATCTAGAAACGTGCACATGGTTACATTCAAGATTAATAGATATTTTCAGTCTTGAATAATAGATATTAACAATTATGTTCATAGGCTTGATAAAATAAAATGTTTATTCTGTGGATTAACTATCTAAGATACCAGATAGCACTACTTGCATATTTCTAATTTATATACTTTTCATTTCTTATGAAGTAGTAAGGTAAGGTATCATATTCTTACCTCTGCTACTCCAAAGTCAGTTATCTTCAATGTTTGGTCCAGGGTCAAAAGCAAGTTTCCTGGCTTAATGTCTTTATGCACCACACCTTGTCCATGTAAATATTCTAATCCGTCAAGGAGTTGGGTGAAATAATCGTGTGCTTGATGCTGTGGGAACTTTTTGCCAGGGCTCGATTCTAACATATCCTGAAATAATATTAAAAATTAGTCTTTTAATGAGAACTTATAAATTCTGGCAAAATAATTCCAACACCTTCTTGTTGTCAACTTACTTGAAGAACACCAACACAAAACTCCATAACAAGATACATCTTCTGCTTCTCATCATTATACATAACATCGACTAGTTCTATCACATTTCTATGCCTAAGTATTCGCAATAATTGAATCTCACTCCGTACATTTTGTTCACCATTTGGGGTCCTACGCAATTTCCGTTTTTTTAATATCTTAACAGCACGCCTACACAAAGTCTCAGAATCCATCATTTCTTTAACTTTGCCATAGGAACCTTCTCCTAAAATATCACCCATTACATATTTGCCTACAAGTTTACATTTTTTTTTCTTGCTTCTGTAAATTATATCTGCGCTATCAACTCTATGAAA
Organism: Leptophobia aripa; assembly: GCA_951799465.1. Lineage (NCBI taxonomy): Eukaryota > Metazoa > Arthropoda > Insecta > Lepidoptera > Pieridae > Leptophobia > Leptophobia aripa. The sequence goes on along the minus strand of OX637269.1, from coordinate 210,530 downwards.
AAATAGGTTAGTTTGGTCTAAATTAAGATCATCAATTTGATCGTCGTCAAGCCAGGTCACGGTTTGTGGTTCTGGGATGCCCTCGAACAGTAAATTATCTTCGCTTTCCTGCGGTGCGATGATATTTGATATTTCGAATTCTTCATTATCAGCATCTGGAAGACTCTCACTGCTACTAATTTTTCTGCACAATCTTGGATCCATTATCTATCACGACAGCACATTTGTAAAATTATTATTTGATGTCGAAACTAGAACTTTAAAGATGTAAATTTACACATTTCTAAAATATATTAATCTCGTTTGGATTCAATCGAAATCACGCTACATTTACCGTATAAAATAATAATGCTAAAGAGATGTAAATAAATGGATCTTAAAATTGAAATGATTAATAAAACAAAACCGTAAAGAGTCAATGCACAAAACTGACAATTGGCAGTTGGCACTTGGCATAGTCTACATAGACAATTGACAACTAAAAAAGGAATAATCTTTAATTTGTGCGTCTTTACTCTTCTCATTCAGTTTAATAAATAACCTCTCCGCCCTCTGGTATGTTTCTTGTTTCTAACGTAAAAGAAGGACTAATCACTTCTTTCCATAGGACGATTTTGACATTCTAGAATGTCAAATTCCTCGTGAGTTTGGCGGTAAAATGTGAACAAAATGATTGTTGAATGATTGGATCCTTATCTAGCCAAGGTCAGGGGTGGCTTAACATACTATATTGCAGGGTGTGTAATGAACACGGGCGCCTTTGTCTCAGGGAGCGCCGCGGTTTCGTTTTTAGCATGATTCTACTTAAAAATGTTAGTAAACGCAATGAACAATTAAAAGAAATTCATAAAAGTAAAATAATTTATTTCTTGAACTGACTTTATGTGAAAATTTTACTTGTATTTATTTTTCATTTCTTTTTTGAGAATAGACAAACGAGTTAAACACGCATCGCGCCATGCTCTACGTTCTGTTAGTTTCTCAATAGGCACCAATTTGTTCAATTGTTCACAAATGTTGTCCGCGCTCGCTTCTTCTCCCATTTTTGGTATGTCGCCGGAAGTTTTACTAACGTTGTATATTGTGTTTCCGTATCTGAAACGTTTTTAATTTATTTGTTCATATAAAAAATGTTTTGTTAGAATCATTTCGAAGTTCAACGACCGTATTAAATATTATTGCTTTCCTCTACGATCTAGTTTATCTTGCGCTACTGCTAAACCGACCGCCACTAGACCGAACTGGGTCTAGTGGCGTACGACTCTCAACCCTAACCTCTAGTTTTTTTTGTTAAATTGATAGTTATTGCGGTAAAGGTGAACACAGAATTTTACAATTGTATACCTTTCGATGTAACTCTTCATGCCTTCAGCGTTGAGATGCGCAGTTTCCAAAGAACCCAAGAAGGCATAACGCATTCCTAAACCTTCGGAAATAACTTTATCGATGTCCTCCACACTCACAACATTATCAGATACCAAACGCCAGGCTTCGTTGAGAATGGCATATCTGAAAAAGTACTTTATTTCTTTGAATGTTCCTATAAAAGTATTGCAACATCGTAACATTCATAATTAACTCTTATAGAATGCTGAGTGCCAATTATAAAAAATAATTACTGTATTCTATTGAGAACAAATCCATCGATTTCCCTGGATAACGCAACTGGTTCCTGACCAATTTCCAACATGATTTCCTTTGTTTTCTTTGTTACTTCTGGCTTGGTCCACGGTGCAGGCACTATTTCTACAAGTGGTACGTAGTATGGGGGATTTACTGGGTGAGCCACTACCACCTTAAGAAATTTAATTCATTTATTAAAGACATATTTTGACATTATTTACATCGTTTAGTCTTACAAAACATTTCATATTATATGAATATAAAGATAAAAGAATATGTTAATTATAATTATAAACGAACCAATTTAAGAATTTTTATTTCAAGGACGTACGTCTTGATTGTATGTTTTGTAATATAAAACGAATAAAATAAACCTGTAGGTACGAGATCTTACCTGAGACCTGTGTTTCAAGCTTTCGGAGAACTTCGAAGGTAGTATGCAACTCGTGGAGCTGGCAAGGATTGTGCTATCATCGATAACTGTATCTAGTTGGTGGTAAACTTTTTTTTTCAAATCTAAATTCTCGGGCACGCATTCTTGCACGTAAACCGCTCCTTTTACTGCCGCCGCCAAGTCCGTCGTACCTTTGAACAATTACAATTTTATTAATTTGTTATTTTTTGATACTTTTTATTTGTTGAGATGTTTTTTGATTACGTTATTCTCCATTCCCATATACAGCTCATATTTTCATTAACTATTGTATTCTAAATGTGATTTGGTGTCGCACAGCCAACTTATATATTATTAATTCATACAAACATGACTGATAATAACATTTATCTGGTGCAGGAAATACAATCCCAATACCAGCTTTTTAAATATTGAATACCTTTGACGCATTGGAATTGCTCAGCTGCTGTCAACGAACCACGAAGCAGGCCATCCTTCTCTAAAGTGTCCAGCTGTACTTTTATGTCGGCAAGAGCATCAGTGACTTGCTTGGGGATGATATCGTATACTGTGACTTGGTATCCGACAGACGCGAACAGCATCGCCCACGATCTTCCGATGAGACCGCTGGAAAAGTTGAAAAAACCCTTAATCTTGACGTAAATAACGTAACGTTTTTTTTATAGAAGAGGGGGCAAACGAGCAGGAGGCCCACCATAAAGGTGAAGTCGCCGCCCATGGACACTCATGTGGCTGGGAACTCGTGAGTGCGTTGCCGGCCTTTTAGGAATTACGTTACAATAGAACGGATTCAAAACTAACGGAATATCACGGACTGCTCAATAGAAGCCGTTTGTGTAAAATAATTCTTGAGTGATTTTTAAAATAATAAAATAGCGATAATGCTACCTCTTTTTAAAAAAATAGTGCTCCACCATAAGACATAATGTCATAATGTCTTTGTTTCAGATAAGTATTTACATATAATACGATAAGCTGCCCTTGTTTCTTTAACATTAACTATGTAAATTAAAGATAACTTTCAAAAGTCGTAACAATATATAATATTTTCCATCTACTTTTAAAAGAATATAAAGAATGTACATACCTATGTGGCTAAGTATGCAACTAAATTCGTAAAAACAGTAATCTCATTCAAACTAATCATATCTTTATTCAAGTAGGTATAAAGACACTATTCAATCGTCTAATTTTACACTACCACGGGTTCGGAAGGTAGTTATCTACCGAGAAGAACCGGCAAGAATCTCGATAGCTGCTCTTTTAAAATAAACATGTCATATAAAATTATGTTATTACAAGACCAATTCAAATAACTAAAGCATTGTAAGGCTACTCAAGAATTAAACTGTCCCGATGCTGAGCAAATTGCCAACACATTAAAGGCATCTTTTTCCTTTAAATAAATTTTAGATGCGTTTGGCGTGGCTTTGATTTTATTATATTAACTCAGCTAATTTTTATATATATAACTCTAACATTGTGTTTACAACAATACAATTTTTTTTTAATGTTTACCATCTGACATACTTAAATTGTAATACTATAATAAATTGAAACCCCGTCTGTCCTTTATGTGTCTGGTAATTATGTTATCTGCATTATTATGTATGTTTTGTATCGAAGGTAATCAAGTAAATTACATTCGCGTGAAGTGTTGCAACGATTGTGAAATATTGGTACTCAAGATGTACGAATGCTCTATATTGTTTATGAATTTGAATAATATATTGTGCATTGATACAAAGTTAATTTTAAAAGATCCCTTACAAATGAGTGGTAGTAGAACAAATAAATAAAACAAATGAAAGTACCAAATAGGTACAAGTGCATGGATATACAAGGTAATATTTAAAAGCGCACTGACCTTCCGAATATCGAAACTTTTTCCGTCTTGTATTTCGGTGCCATTTTGCCGGTTACCTGTCCTCAGTGCGCCGTCGTTCTTGACTGAATGCCGAATGACGTCGATCGCTCTAACAAAACCATTTATGTATCGACTTATCTACATCATTGTCAACTTTAACCTTATCAATGCAAGGAATTACGCCGGCTAGGTATACTTAAGTGTATAGGAAATGTTCAAACAATTTATTTGTAACATATTGAATAGATGTTTGTTTGTAGAAGTTTATTATTGTTGGTTCAGTTACAAGTTTTATCAAAGGAACGTAAAGGTCGTGACATTCTGTGATAATTTTTGTGAGTACGAGGGCAAGAACTCTGAGTGCCTATCATTACAATTGCGTAAATAACATTTATAAAATGTATCACTACGTACTAGCTATTTATTATTATGAATGTTAGGTAAACAACAGGGTAGAATACCGTAGAATATTAATGATATAAATGGTTCTTTTAATCGATTACACGTGGTTTGGATGCACTTTAAAGCCCTCATTAGATTATAATTAATCGTCGGATTATGATACAACAGATGTGCAAATGTAAATATGTGAATTGGAAACTATGTTGTTTGTTCCAGTTAAAGGATTGTCGTAACTGCAACGATAAATTGTATGAGGCGATGCAGCATAGTTTAGTTATTTTGGTATAACTTGTTTATTTTTTTGCTATATCTGAGCCTGAAGTTGTTTGTAATTATCATTTAAGACCAGTTATAAGTAATACTAAAGGTAGTAAAATAAGTTTTTCTCTCGCATCGAAATTGGCATCGGAGCTAAGTAAAAGCAAAATGTTCATTATGAGCTTTTTATGTGAAGATTTTAGAAAAGTGTTTTAATCCTTACCCAGAGAAAAACAAAAGTGAATTTTGTACATTTTATTGAAATTGAGACAAAAGTGTACACAGTACACAGATTATTCTACTGGCAAGCGCTGCCCGCGATCGCATCAGCTACTTTGATGCTGAATATCCTGTGGTTTACAACATTTGGGTCCAGACCTTTGAAGATGAACCTTGGCAATTTATCACTCAATATCCATAGGTTATCTTCATCATCGACCTGAGAAAAAAAATGCAAATTAAAATAACAAATCTAGGTTGAGGGAGCGACCTTCAATTTCAACCCATCATTTAAATTGCTCACTGAAAGACAAATTATGGTGCAGATGACGAATCGTTGCCTGGTGATATCAGTTGCCTCAGCTGACGGCAATATATCGGGAACCGTGCCATTTCCAGAATTAAATATTTACCCAATCAAGTGGTAAATAAACAGATAACTTTTACCTTGAGGTCATTGGGAAATTCCAAAAGCTCGGAGTCTGATATTATGAGTGGGTTTGTGTCTGGTGTGAAGGGCTTGTTCGAATTCCAGCAGCCGACGCCGTCACGATGGACCTAGAAATCGATATTTATTTCGATCATTATTACTATGATGAAACACTTGAAAATCTATAAAATACTTATTCGAACGGGGTAAAGATAAATGTAATTTACCTGAGTATAGAAAAGAACGTGAGTCTTTGGGTCGTAGAAGTTTGATGAGGCTTGGGTCTTGGCACCTCGGTCACCCAATAACTACAAATAATATAACGATATAATAATAAAACGAAAGTCGTAAGGTCATTGAGACCTCGGGGTTTAATTATCGCTAGTGAGGTTAATTAAATATCAATATTCGTAAACACATTATCAGTTCATACGTCCAAAACTAAGGAGAAATAAACAAAACGCCAATCGCATAATGAAGCCCATTAACTCTCATTGTTTTATGAATAAAGAGTGTAAAATGAACTCGATAGTGATCATAAGGTTAAATTAACTACTTGAAGCAGAACGAAGTGCGTGATTCTGCATTGTTAAGGAGAGATAAGGAAGCGTCTGACGTCTGATTAATTAGCCTTGAAAATGATTGTGCTAATGACATTACAATATCCCTAATAGAACGTTTCTATTTTGTCCGTATGAAGGAAAGCGTACATCACAAACGATTAAATATACGCTTTATAGAATGTTGTTCTATGTAATACCTTGAAATCGTGGAATGCCTCCGTTTTGTCGATATTTCTGTAGTTTCGGAGCAGCTCCGTTGATACGCAGAACTCTTTGGTACTAGAGAAAGCATGGAAGAACATTGTGCGGAAACTGAAAGACACAAACAATTGATTAAATATTGTATATAGGTACTTGTATGTGTTGTGTTTACCAATTTTGCCGAAGCAAACGTCCGGTCATTGTCATATTATTTCGATAAACCTGTTTGCAGCTTTTAAAAATCAATATCTCTTACCGCTTATTCATTAAAATATTTTAGACCTTGTCTACAATGGTTAAATGTGTATTCATACAGCTGTCACAATTAACTTCATATATATTTCTTCAATTCAGTTACAATAAATGAAATCAATGTTTTTGTTTTGTGGTATTTTTCTATACATATAAAGTACTCTCTTTATTAAGATTTTAAAATTAATTAAATAATCTTCATTAGCGTAATGTTTACCCATTTTCCCTGGGCTCAGACAGGGCTAATCCGAAGACTCCATCAGTCCAGTGGAATTCAACACCACTAACGTTAAATGACCCTGCGAGTGGTTCGAAATGGAAATAGTGATGGGAGACTCGCCACGAGTCGTTCTCTTTCAAACTGTAAACAACTACACCATTCCCTCCGAAATCTGGTATGTAGGCGAACGCGTTGTCACAGGTGTTATTGTCTACGTCGACCACCTGAAAAATGCATATAATTTGTTTTTAAATTTTCAATTTCAAACATTAAATGTGATTATTATTTTAAATATGTATTATACGTACCACATTGGCAAAGAAGGAATCCTCTTTCATGTCGCTGACCTTAAAGAAATACCGGTGAAGGAGCTGGTTTGTGTTTAAATCGAATAATACCAAAGACGGACCGGCCACTTGGTTTGGTGAACCTATTCAAATATGTTTTATTAATAATTATGTGTGGTTATGTGTCAAATCGTGTTTTTAGCTATACAGTAAACATCTTAGGCAATTAGGGTTGATAAATATGGATTCTCAGACAGTCACGCTTAATCTTGATTTATGTTAAAAATGCGCATAATTGCTTTGCGGTTGATCGCAATCAAAGATGGATAATAATAGAGTTGCTAACCTAAGACCTACCTCAGTAGGTACAGCGGAAACGAGTTTGTATTTGCGTTGCGGCCTTTTATGTTTTAAATGAGAGGAGTCTGAGTTAAGCAGTTCACTTGTTCGTCAGATTAGGTATATATAATGAATTGATGTATATAACTAAATACTTAGTCTGGCCATAAATACTGTTACTATTCAAAAAAAGAAAATATTACGTTTGAATTTGGAATCTGTCATTTTTATATGATTGCTTGATGTGTTTTCTTATTTTCGCGCCATTATATTGTTAAATATTTTGTTATATTAAAATGGAGTGGGGTGATAAAGAGAACCGAATCGCTGTGATTGCCTTACATAAAGTAGGTATGGAGAAAAGTGCAATTTTTAAAACCCTCCACCCGCTTGGTATTAGTCAAATGTTTGTTTACCGGGCTATTGATAGGTACAATGATACCTCCTCTGTTTGTGACAGAAAAAGATCTGGCCGTCCACGTACCGTTCGTGTGAAAAAGGTGATTAAAGCAGTTAGGGAAAGAATTCGAAGAAATCCTGTCCGTAAGCAAAAGATTTTATCTCGGGAGATGAAGATAGCTCCTAGAACCATGTCGCGTATATTAAAAGATGACTTAGGACTTGCAGCCTATAAGAGACGTACTGGTCACTTCTTAACTGATAATTTAAAGAAGAATAGGGTGGTAAAATCCAAACAACTACTTAAGCGGTACGCAAAGGGAGGTCACAAAAAAATTTTGTTTACGGATGAGAAAATTTTTACAATTGAGCAGTATTTTAATAAACAAAATGACCGTATTTATGCTGGAAGCTCTAAAGAAGCTTCGCAATTAGTAAACGAGTACAACGTGGGCATTATCCCACTTCAGTGATGGTTTGGTGGGGTGTTAGCTATGAAGGGGTGACTGAGCCATATTTTTGTGAAAAAGGTATTAAAACGTCGGCACAAGTTTATCAAAATACCATTCTTGAGACGGTAGTTAAGCCTTTAACTAACACCATGTTCAATAACAAAGAATGGTGCTTTCAACAAGACTCGGCACCGGGTCATAGAGCTCGATCCACCCAATCTTGGTTGAAAACTAACGTTCCGGACTTTATCAGCACTGAAAACTGGCCGTCGTCAAGTCCTGACCTAAATCCATTGGATTATGATTTATGGTCAGTTTTAGAGAGTAAGGCTTGCTCTAAACGCCATGATAATTTGGAGTCCCTAAAACGATCCATTCGGTTGGCAGTGAAGAATTTTCCTCTAGAAAGAGTTCGTGCTGCTATTGATAACTGGCCTCAACGTTTAAAAGACTGTATTGCAGCCAATGGAGACCACTTCGAATAAACATTGTATATTTTTAATAGTTATATATTGATGTATTAAACTAACTCACTATGAAAGGAATAAATGTTACGTATTAAAAAAAAATCGTGCTTTTCTTTATAACAATATTTATGGCAAGACTAAGTATATGTTATATAAAACTTATATCGCGTCTACATCTCAGCTCACATTTCGCATTACTTACGTAACAACGTACGAAACGTAAACTCTTATCATCACGACATTGTTGGGATTGTGAAATAGCTTTCTACGTTATAATAATGCGAAACTTACCCAAAATGTCTGCTAAGCCTGAGTCCATAACCCACAGTCGGTCACAAGCGTCCACAAACACACGAAACACTGATATTATCGAACTGTTTGAGGGTAGCTCTTTTGCCGTGTCTGGAACGAAGTTATCTTTCAAAGATGGGAACGGTTTGAGAAGCTGGTCCTGCGGTCCATCGACGTCCACATAGTTGAGTGATGAAGCGACACCGTTCTTCCACCTGGGTGATGTAACGAATAGCTTGTTCTTCCACCTCGCTAAACCCAAAGGCAAGTTGTTGGCCTGTACAAATGAGCCATCTTTGATTGCAGTCTCGCGCTGTTCTGGTGAGTCCCACACATAGTCCACTTGTTTCCAGGCGAAGCGTAATTCCGGCGTGGCTGCTTTACATCCCACTATCGTTGTTAATGCTAAGAATAAGATTGCTCTAAATTTCGACCTGAAACAAAGAGTGTGAGATATTTTTGGCATTTTTTCTAAAAAGGTTTTGTCATGCAATTAAATTCACTCTTTCGTAATCATATTGTTTGCGCTTAACATTTTATTCTCACATGTCAGTAACAGTTGTGCGTTAAATTTAATTAATAGAAATTCCTTATATATCACACTCAAATACCACGTTCACAACCAAGTAAAAGAGGAATATTATAAAAGTTTAATAAAATCCCCTATTCAAGAAGCTTTCACTTACAACTTAATAGTTTCACATATTTGGCGCAATAAAAGTATTGGCCATAAACAATGTGTATGAAGTTATTTAACCCTCAAGAGAGTATTTATCGAGACAGGTTAAATATACAAATGTAATAAAAAAACCTACAATAATAATTTCCGTGTCGTGTTAGTGCAAGCTTCAGGTAACTAACTATGAAATATGGGACAAAAAAATTAATCATAGATAGATAGGCCTACTATTGACATGTAAAAGAGAACGTTAACAAATCATGTTGTTGAAGAGTTTTTGTTGCAGTGTCCAAGGCCGGCAAGTGCTTTGAATACGTACTTAATGAATTCAAATAGAGACCGAGTCAGGTGTTTGTACGTGCTCATAGAAATCCCTTCGCTATAAATAACAATCAATTGCCCAGTTGCAATGAATTATATATGAAGTCATTAAATCTAAGGTTACAGCTGAAAGCTCGTTTGTTAACTGTAGTTTATGCTAACAGGGCCTCGTGACCCATTTTAAACTTAGACATTGGTTTCCTGAAATATTTCTAGTGAATTATTGCATAAAAGTCGTAGTTTTACGAACCACTTCTATATGGATTGTAGAAATCGATCTCCAGATCTAGTTATTTCGTCTCAAGCTATCTAAGATTGTGGCTCTAATCTTGAAAGTCACGACACGTAAATGTATTTCTTAATGCAAATATTAAAAAAAGACGTGATCTTAAATAGTAGATTAATTGATTTGTATCGTTTGTTTATGTGTATTGTGAAATAAACTTCTCGCGAAACTTTTTGGTGAAAAATATTGCCCTCGGGATGTATGAAGCACGTTGAAGCGTAATAAAACTACTTACATGCTATGTATTGGCGAGGTAAAAGGTGCGACCGCTATAACGGCACCGTCAGCACTGACTAAACATTTGGAGGTCTCACGAGCATTTATATTCACAAGCCATACCGTAAACAATACCTAGATATTTTATTTATTTTTTTAAGGATGTCTCTGGTCATTCCCATGGAAGATAGCGTGCACTTTTAGAAGATTCGTCATTGTGACATCCATTAAGATTATGTTATAACACATTGACTGACTTCATTACGGAATATATATAATACGAGGAATACCATGGTGTATTTTGGTTTTTTTTTGTTTGTTTGACTGCTTAAATAGATGGGATAGAATAAGAGAGAGCGTGTTCTCCAAACAAAGCAATTCATTTCTTAAATTGAGAAACCCTCCATGTATTTATATTTCATTACTTTTTACATTTCAACAAGATGTTAGTTATTAAGAAGTCAGTCTATTTTTTTGACGTGCTTTGCCTTTTTGCTTTAGACATAAATTATAAATATTTAGTGATTTTTCTAAACGTTCCTACATGTTCCGTAGTATAAGCAAAATCAATTTTCAATTGAGAACCCATTAAATAAAAAAAGAAAGTATTCTATTTCCTATGCTTTAAGGAACTTCGGTACCACTTTCATTGGAAATATCAAACAATCATTCCATCGTATTTTATTCTGGCCACAAATATATTCACAATGTTTGTTTTTGAATTCAATGGGTTTTACCCAGCTTTACAACGATTATCCATTTGGATTCAATAATTATGGGGTTTTCCACGTAAGTGTTAGCTTTGATTGATACCTATTTTCGCGCGACGAACATAGGATGAGCCTTGAATTATCTGCATCGAATTCACCACATGCTCTGTCGCAATCAAACTTGACACAGTAAACAGTTTTGTTTGTACATGTATTGATCTGAATTGAATTTTTTTACAACAATCATGCCATAGGTGGAATAGAACTGCGCCTGATGCTTCGTAATTGCACAATGTCTATACCACAAAAACTGTTAAACACTTGATTATTACAATAATTATTCTTCGATTCACGCGAACATTATAACAATTGTGTTTTAATTTTACCTCACATGCGATATATTAGTAAATTGTTAATATAATGAATGGCTAGAATAGTGCTCACTTTCTTATAGAGTAACTTATTTATTTATAATCAGATCGGTAGGTACATACTTAATTATAGACGCTGCATACATACCTACATTTCTCTCACAGAACCTCAAGCCTACATATAACAGCTCGCCATCCATCCGCAAACAAATCGCACTCAGGGTACGTATTTAAAAGAATACAAGAAAATACGTTACTAAATTTGTGTATCATAGGAGGGCGTCTATTACAATATACCTGTGCTGTTTACATATTAAAACACAGCAATTGCAAAAGCTCGGTATAAATCATCACTAAGCTAAACTTAGCCACCATAAAGCTGGTGTAATTCTAAGGAACATTTCTTTCGAAGTTATGCATTCAAGTAGAAAGACCATCAAATATTTATGTTTAAATTATATAAACAAACTACAAGTCGAACTGTATTTTAATGATGGAAATGATTGCATAAAGTTCGTGAGATGTAACCGCTGGCCGTGACTTGTGGACTGGATCTAAACGCTGTTTAAGAGATAATAAATTATAGGTTTAGCAAAAGTGCAACGCCTACTCAATTCTTCGCACAAATAAAGGGTATAGTATTCATTGCCTTATAATTATGAACTTTATGACATCGTCGACGTATTGATTTCGTTATCCAGATAAACTATTTTTGGAATGTATTTGATAATTTATTTAAAGCAAAAGGCTTGTACCTTTGTATATTTGTTGACTACCATAAACTAAAACATACTGGCAGGTATCACTCAGTCAAAATTCTGGTGCAGTTCAGTGGGATTAACGAAAAACCCGTTAAGATTTAAGAGAAATTTAAAACTGCATTATAATTGATACACAGAGCAGGTGTATTTAAAAAAAATCAATCAAAAAGGTTTATAAGACATTACCTATAATAAATAAGATATATATTTTAAATTATTTCAGTAATTTCTAGTTTAGACGAAAATATAAATAGACCGGGATTAATTTCCTAAAAATAGGGGTTGGTGACACATTATAAACGTTTACTTAGGAGTATGAAAAATAGATAGTAGTAGCGATTCTCAGACCAACTAAAAATAATTTGATACATACTTAAAATTATGTTTCTTAGAACAAAATGTTCGTCAAGTCAGTAACTGGTTCAGAATTACCCAATAATTCCATTCAGTTAGTCTTACTCATATACTAACACATAAATTTCCACCGTACATGAATAATGTCGCTAGGAACTGAATTCTCGAGAATTAGCACGGAATGAGAGCCATGGCCAGCAGAGCGTTGGTAAAAGCGAGCAACGATGCGAGACTGAAATTTCATCCCCGATCACGTGTTAATAACACTAGGTGCATTGTCAATGAACTCGTGCGCCTTTAACTAATTATTCAATCATACGCGGGGAATTCTCTTTGATTGCTTTGTGTTATTGAATATCTGCCAAAACCCTTCCTTACTCTACGCACGGCAGCACAGCACAGACGTTCAAGGTCTCGATGTCTCTCTTGTTAGGAGGAAAGATTAAACTTTGTCTAGTGTAAAATGAAAAACAAGTTAAATTATAAAATATAATTAACTTACAATAAAACATTACTAGATAACTTTACACACGCGACTCGACTGTATATAACAATGTATGTAACGTATAAATAAACATTTTGCTTGACAAATTGAAACAGACTTTGGCACATGCGGCATACCGATAAGACGAGAAGCTTAAGCGGTATCACAACGGTATCTCATTACAAGTCACACAAATGAAAAGATCATCCAGGGAAGGTGTGGCGTCTAAGAATTTTCTCCGGCAAACCACTCAGCAATTGCCCGTTCGCTTGCAGTATAGATGATCCGGTTCATACTCTTCGTAGTCCTCTTGGTGTCTGTGCGGACGACGTTCGCCCTGCGAATGCCGGTACCGCTGGTCCCTGAGGGAGGCCCCGGAGGGGGGCCGGCGTTGGGGGCCCCGCCGTCTGTCTCGGTCCTGGTACGTCATACGTGATGGCCTTCGCGGTGGCTGTCTCTTACTGCAATGAAGAACACCTCATAATCGTGGAGTTTTAACCTATGGACAAATTTATAAATATGCGTAGCTTACTGTTTGGGACGCTTCAAGTTCGGCGCTCTTTTGCTGCTCTCCGGCCGAAGTTGGTACTCTTCATCGTCCTCTGTGCCAGGGTCTCGTTCGTCGTGCGGTCGCGTGTGATGAAACAGAGGCCTGACTTGTGGTATGGCGATGGGGTACGGTTTCATTATTGGTACACGCACCTAATATTACAAATAAGTTATATTTCTTGTAAATCGTAATCGTGAAAGAACAATAAATTATAAATATTTGATTTTTAAGAGGTTGATGTAGGCACTTACCGAAAATACTTACACATATATGTATGTACTTGTGCATATAATTATCAATTCCTGATAAATGAAACTTACATTACAAAACCTTACATGCACACGAGTATATAATACATTTTTTACAGATATTGTGCAAATCCTATTAGAATCAAATGTTTCAATATATTTACAGAACACAATGCACAATGCAGTTAGTGGATTATTAAATTAATTATAAATAATTGAAATGTAGATCGTAGTCGTGTCGTTGCCTACCTGTTTTTCAACAGGTATCGGCACTGGCTTTTCAACCGGATAAGGAACCTTTTTGTAAACAGGATAAGGCACGGGCTTCTCAATCGGCACGTTTAACTCCCGGATAACCGGTATCATTACCGGTTTCGGTACCGGGACGTGAACCGGGTAAGGTTGAGGAACCGGCACTATCACTGGATGCGGTACCTCTATCTGCAATTCATCAATTGTTCTAAATGTGCGAAGGAAGAACCACACCCGATGCACGAGGAAAGAAAGTATTCAAATTGTAAGGAAATTACGAGCTAACGAGTGCACATCATGCGAACTAATTAGATGGCTAACTTGCAACTGTATACTTTTATGAATAGCTGTGAAAAATTGTTGACGTGATGAGGAATTACATTATTATCATTTCTCATGCGTTACCATGCAATATTGTGTACTGTACTTGTGAAATTAAGTTCATTTGATCAAACTTATCCATTTTTGTCTAAAGAATGTTATTTGCCCACTGTGGTCTAGGATTAGATATCGCTTTCACTAGATATTGAACCTCAAGTGACCAATGCAGCGTAAAGACTCGGCGAAGTTATTAACATCTACTTTGATAATATTGAAATAGATTTTCCTGATAGTTAACTTTCTAAAATACTGTTCGAAGTTGATTTTCACGCTCAAACATGCTTCATGCGTGATGGTTTTTACAAGAGCAAGCGAAGAAAATAGTGCGCGACGCGTCTGTAGTCATCCGCATTCCTCGGCTTAATTAATTACAAAATTGACGAACTGAGAGCGGCCTTAAAAACACAAAAATACTTACAGGGTACGGCTTCGGCACGGGAACGTGGATTGGCTTCGTTTCTGATGCGTACGTCTCGTATTCACGCAAGGAATCTCTATATTTCGATTTCAAGTAACTTTGCTTCCATTTTTCGACGAGTTTTTTGTAGTCAAAATCTTCGGGCGGCTCGTGGTATCCTTGTCTCAAGGGTGGGTAAGATGCATGGGTCAGGTCATGGTTTCGTAGGTCTAACAGGTCTTCTTCTGATTTGTATCTGTTGACTTCTTTGGGCCAATCGTTTTGGTGTTTATAGCTGTGTGGCTTGTAACCGTGGGTCCAGTCACTGAAGGCGTTGCTTTCAAAGTGCGTTCCATATTTGCCACTGGAAGGTCTTTTAGGAATGTGGACGATGTCATCGTGTTCTTCCTGAAGTACTGGTTTTCGGAAATGAGTTTTATGTGATGAAAACTCAGACGGTTTGAATAAATTACCCCAATGCGAAGTGACTGTAGGTGGAGTGGTAAAGATGCTTTTCAAGCCACTTTCATAGTCTTCTAAAGGTTTATATTTTTCAGCGAAATTGATGCCCAATTCTGTGTTATCCTCGTCGCCGAAAGGGGATTTTAGAAAGGGGTTGGTTTTAATGTTGCCAAAACCATTTTCAAGGTTTTGATAATGATAAAAATCATGATTACTGCTGGCGGGCGATATTTCATCGACGCTGTTGTTAAAAGGACGTTTATAAGGATGCTTGGAACTTGTGTGATTCGTACTATATTCATACCGTATGGGAGACTTCTTGGCATGGTCGTCTTTACTGCTGTAATCCCAAGGTTTCTTTAACTTATCGAAACTAGAAGCGAGCTTTCCCTTTAGCTTATTTTTATTGGTAAAGTAGTTTTGAGAAAACTCCTGATTAGCCAAATAATTGAATTTTGCCATGTCCTTTTCGTTCTTCTGCCCTTCACTGTTAAGATTAAGATTACTATATTTTAAATGGGGAAGGGGTTTTGTATTCTTATCAAAATCACTATTAAAATTGGAATTCGAGTATTTATCATCGGTATTAGTGCTAAACTGATTGATGTCGAGGAGAGGTTTCTCAAATGGATTATTTGAATTGTCATTATTGTTGACATTTTTAGTGAAATACGCGTTCATGTTTGTGAAGTCGATAACTCGAGGAAATTTAATCGCACTTGCAGAGATTGGTGTTTTAATATTGGAGCTTTCATACTCGAGCGGTGTTACGGTTGTCGTAGTGTACTTTGGGAACGACGACAGGTACGACGCCGGGTAATTACTGTTGAGGTTTATTTCCGAAAGACTTTGTTTCTTATCTGATTGAATGTACGTGTCCTGACTTCTCGTGTAAGCCTCAACATTTAAATTAGAAATATCATCCTTCGACACATTTTGCTCAGGGTTGTATTCGTGAATTTTACTCCTTTGCTTGGGATAGTTTAATTTGGCACCATATATCGGCGAATTGGTATCACTATCGATCGGCTCGTAGACAGGTAGATCCGAATTAAATTTACTAGGATCCTCGAGGTTATCTAAACTAGGGGAGGTAAAGTAGTTCGAATAGCCCGATTGATATTTTGACATGCTCGTTTGTAAGTGTTCATCCGACGGCGAGGCCTGACCGTTCGGAGACGAGCCATAATTCTCACCATAGCCTGAATTATCGAGATTCGTGGGAAACGCTGGCGCATACAATCTCGTCGGTTCCTTGTCGGCCGAGAGGAGAGTCGCGTAGTCGGGAGAGGTGGGCACGAAGCCGTCGTAAGGCCCGACGTCGTTGAATCCGAAATTGGAGTACGTGAGCACACTGGGTTGGGGGGAGGATTCGTCAGTCTCACTGGGTAACTTTTTACTTTTAGTCCTTTTCGCCTCCGCGAGCTGCAGCACCGCCACAGTCAAGAGGGTGACGCGAATCAGCTTATGCATGGCGACTGTTCACGAGATGCGCGCTATCGGCATCGTTCGCACGTGGTTCGCGGTTGGCGTCCGACGAGCGACTGAGGCCGGCCGAGGCTGCCCACGGACAGGGGTGGGCGGCGTCCTACGAAAACGAAAGCGGACACGCTTCGCGAACCTGGTCAATTCTCTCAGATCATTATCGTTGTTGGATAATCGATCGTTCGACGGCCACCGCCGCCTCACCCCTTTCGTCCGTGCCATCGAGTTCGTGACTTCCTGGCTCATTCTCCTGCCCGGCTAGCTCCGTTAACTGGACGGTAATCGAAAAGAAAACACTTTTTTGCTAAAACTTGTTTATTTGTTCTATGTAAATCATTACCAAACGTTGATACAGCTCAAGTAACTTTATTACAAAAGGTCTTATGTCTAACTTAGTCACATAACGAACTTAAAATGGCCACGAGACGCAGCTTCGCAAGCTGAACTTTTCGCATGAGTTGCCACTTTGTACTGAATTATCATTCGACGCCGATCGCCACCGTCTCCCGGCCTCGGCTTCCACCCTGGAGCCGGGAGACGGCGGCAAACAGCCTCCTCAACACAGAACACAAAAGCCGGAAGGGAACCGAAGTGGAATGTGTTCGGACATTTTCAGCTTCGGACCTCCCCGAGCCCCTCCGAGCGAGGGAGTCCATGGCCTTTCGGCTGAAAACTCGAAACACGGCAGAAACGCATTTCTATATAATACATCAATTCATAACCATCAATAAAATTCATACTCTGAAAATAATCAACAATAACCACTAACAGGCACAATGGAGAAAGAAATGCTTTCGTACGTCAACTCGTGCGCCGGCTCCTCCCGGAGACTCTCCCCGCCGTCCTCGGCCAGCTCTCCCCGGGTCACGCGACATACAAAAATACCTTACCTATCACTCGATGAACACGTCGATTTCGAACATATTGGTCGACTACGTTATATAAAATACTTTGTGGAAAATATACGATTTCGATTTGAGACGTTCGCGAGCCTACTTTGAAAGCGCGGTGTAAATAGGAGCGACTCTGCTCGGCCGTTGGGATGCGAAAAGGGCTAGAAAAATAGTTGTTTCTCTACAAGACGATCGCCCTAGACGTTCGTCCGAGGCGTTTTTGGTAACAAACGATATAAATACACTTAATGAACCTTAACCTACCGACGCCTACACGCTCCGGAGCGCTTGCATGAAACGAGTCGAACGTCCCACAGATGGCGCCCGTCACCGGCGAAGTGCACTCGTCCGACGATGTCTACAGATCAGATCGGGGCGCTTAGTGCGCGGAGGCGGCGGGAGATGGCGGCGCCGCGTGTCGCAGGCGCGCGCGCACCTCCTGCAGCGTCGGGTTGGTGGCCGGGTCGCTCGCTTCGGGGCCCCGCTCGGCCCGCTCCAGCCGTCGGGCGCGGTCGGCGATGGCCCGCTCCAGCTCTGAAACCATCAAGTCCACGTGTTGGTTACGCTGTACGGAAAAGCAGAGTTTCGAGGACGACGCGATGACCTTCCCGATGACGCCTCCTATTCTTGAGTGAACGCAGGTGACAATGTTTCGATAAGCGACGACTTAAAGTACATTTTGTGTACAACATATCGCAATTCGAAAAACTTTCCCGGCCTCGTTTAAACTCAAAATTTACATACGATTTTACGAAAGCTATGGGACGTGATTGAATAGCAGATAGATTGATATGTAATGCTTCGGTAGGATATCGGAAGAGGTGATCGAGGTTGAATGACCGATGCACCTGCCCTCGAGGACTGTTGATATGAGAATGCAACGAAAAACCGAAACCCGACTCGATACGTCGACAAACTGGTCGTTAACAATAAAAAGTAAAAGTTTGGGGCTTGAGGCTAAAAAGTGCGTTTTAAAAACATCCTTCCTGCACCTTTTTGCCGGCCGAGATTATTAATGACCAAGGAGAATTTCAAAGTATTTGTGCTTTACAGAAGTTTTGGGTCATTTTAGAGTAGAATTTTTACAGCGAACGTACTCTGGTGATGGTCACTAGCACATGCATAAATGTTTGTCTCGACAGTCAAAGATTTGTATCACAGCTTTACTTCGCATAGGAAATCAGTAATTTAATTTGCAATAACACGATTGTACTTTTCCCAAATGATATTTGTGCACTGCGAGCTGGCTTCGCATGAATTGCGAATTATTTCAAACGAATGTAAATATATTTAGTAACCCAGTTACCTACTTTCTATCGATTGCAGTTTTGTGCTTAGTCACATGTAATTCGAGAAGGCCATGGCGAAGCTGTGCCCACGTGTACTGTGCGTTGTGCCCATTAGGTAACACGGTGGCTCGACAGGTAGTTTTTTTTTAATTGGAAAAATCAACTGTATAGCGAAAGTCATCAAAGCTCTAACAGAAGCAGATTTGCCTCGACGCCTCGAGCGAAAAAAAAACATATCTAGACTATTGAATGTGGGTCTGGCCCGTTCGCGATGGCAGCCGTAAACGTTTCGCGAATGAAAAGAGGCATTTATAGTAACGCCTTGGTGAATGGCAAAGTTGCATTCGGAATAAAGGTTACCTGGCGTTTCCCGGTGCTCCTTTACTTGGTTCATGAGCTGCTTCTCTTTGTGTTTCGTGAGGGCCTTTTGTAGTTCGCTCTTCTGGTTCAGAACATTTTTACCTCTGAAAGGATAAGTGCTCCATTAGTTTTAGCTTAATTAGTTTGTTTTTTTTTTAAGTTTTGGTCTCGCTTTACATATAGAAATTATCAACGTTCGTTCATGGCAGCTGCGAACATATACTTAAATATGTATTTTTTGTAAGTTTATAATACCATTATATATAGATCTTTGTTGTAATAATAAATAAATACAACTGCAATAGACACTATAATTAATGACAAAACCTTTCTAATCTGTACGTAGCTGAGGAAATATGGGACAAGGTTTTGACCCAAAAAGGCCTAAACCACCTAATACCTGCTTTGTTCTAGAAATAGACGTGTCAAAACTATGACAATCACCATTTAATATATTACGAATAATATAGCGTATTTTTACTCAGATTTTTTTACATTCGTTTGAATTTAGAAACACAAAAACTATTTAAATCATCTAAATATTTACCTACTCTTATATACAATTATGAAAATGAATAATAATAATGTACCGATTTATAGCTTGTGTGTGCTAACACAACTACTAAAACTACTAAAAAATACTTTAAATAAATACATGTTATTTAAAGTATTTCCGTTCGACAGTCCGGCGTTAACCATTGCGCCAACCGAGTCAATTGTACATAATTTTGAATTACTCCCGCGAGCACCTGATTACGAAATATCAACAGACCGATAACATTTTTCACTACGTATCTTATCAAACAAATTCGCTACCATATATGGTAAACTGTATTTCACTGATAATATTAAGAATTCAGTACACAATGAGGGATTTAAGATTACATAATGTAACATCGTATTGGCACATGGCCGTGTAATATTCAAGAAGGACTGAAGACGCGATCCCTAAGACGACACCTGCACATGGGAACTATTTCGGTGCATGACGTCATCAAGTTATTGAATTGTACGCACGTGTACTGCAATTGAACCGCATTTCTGTTTCCTGGATCTATTGTAATCAGGAAAAGAACCAATTATTTCTACATAACCGTGCGTATTGTAAACATGCCAGTTTTTCACTTGTTTATTAATAGATCTTTGTTAGTTTTTACAAGTCCAAAGAAATTACGATAAGAATGGAATGTACTTAGGACCAGTTTCGATCACCATCCGGGAGATTAAATACTTTGTACCGAACACCGATCTATTGAATTTATTTTAAAATAGTTTCAAGGTAAAACTCTTCCGTTCGGCACTACGTACACCCAAATACGGACTCGTGGATCGCGTATTGATTTTAGTAACGAGAATAGGAATTCGGCAAAAATTGCAAATTGTGTCACGACAGCTTCCATACAAACTTATTGTCTTATTTTTATCATAGTTTATTCACACTAATTCGGGATTCGCAGGGGCTTATCATTTAATGATTTGCAAGACCGAAATAATGATCCTCATCGATTGGATGAGTGAATGGCGTGGTACTTGTGCTTGCTGCGCCATTAGCAATTTCATCGACTAAATTAAGCTCAGTTAATTACAACAGGTTCTTCGTTAGTTCAGCTCAAAACTAATTTCTAGATCGAAATAACTAATCCCAGTTATCTAAAGATGAACTACGGTTATCAAGACTTCGAAATCTATCTGATGGGCAACATTGCGATAAATCGATTTGCAACCGACTTCGTCAAAATATTCCGCAATGGGTAACGTTACGTTACAGCCAAACAACTTCTAAATAATGACAACACATGTATGTTGAAGTACACGAAAAGAAGGGGTTTCGTTATAGATACAATTTTCTTTTAATGATTGGCAAAATGCTCTCGTGACATTTAGCAGGCACATTGAATCCCAGTGGCAAAGCGAAATTGTTTCCTTCCGCAACCAGACGTACGGAAATCAGGCAAGCGTCGGCTCGAACGATGTGGAAATGGATTGAATCAACAGGTCAACATGACAAAGTAGAACCTTTAGAATTACATTCGACATGCAAAATTGTTATATTAAATATGTCCCACAATAGATCACACACAACACATGAATAGAACGGAGCGGATGGCAAATGGGCGCGATTATCGTCTGAGAAACTGAGCGACAGATGTTCAATAGTTACATCTCGGCACAGGATGCCGTGCACCTGTACCAAGGAATCCGGGCAAAACAAAACTTCCAAGAATTGCGTTGAATAGACATTTTTTCAATCAACGGTGGGGCCCCTTTTTATGCGGATTGGCTACATTTTACAATAACTGGGTTTTTATTTTTGTAAATTATAACGGGTTTTTGAATTCCCCTCTTTGAAACACGAGTTTGTGTATTTACATAGAAATAAATAAGTTCCTCTAATATAATTATTGTTATCGATAAATTAGCATGTTAAGCGCAATTAACAACAATCTTATCATTTTATATATGTCCATTTTCGTAATAAGCATGTATAATAATTGTCGTTGAATTATGAATGGCGGCCTTGACCGCTGAAACCCTAAAGGTGTTGTTCATTACGTTAAGCCTTACACACATGCGTATCATCTAATATTAGCTTTCTGTGGCTGTGCAGGTGTGGAACACAACTGGAATAAAGAGTTGCATAACACAGAACAATTAGAGGCGGCGGTTTCTACCAATTAGTGTTCATAGACATAATACACAAAACTCAAGTTTAATTACGAGCCTCGTCTGCATACAAACATGTGTAAACATGTGTAAACATTATCATTTGCATTACGTAAAAACTCGATAGCGAGCACTGCGATAACTATATTTTAACAGCGCCTCTTCACTTCTACAATATTCGTAATAATTATCTATAAAAAATAGTTGGCCTTGAGCATAAAGCGAAATATTTATTAGCAAATTTCGATGTATTTCTCTCATTAACCTTGACCTTTCATTTTTCTACATACAATGGCGCGTTTTCCATCTGTCTGTGGTCCAACCCGACTTGGCAAGCACTGGATATCTTTTGTTCTACTTTGCGAGCTACATTCTACCAAATGTCAAAGATTATATCACGTCAAGAGAGAGGCATAACGAAAGAGACATTTTTACACATTTAAATAGCAGCACATAAGGATTACTGTGATAATTTGTTAAGCTTATATAATATCTGTTATTTAGGATATGTAAGTATTACACTTAAAAGCCATTTCATTATTAGATTACCGATCTAAGCGTGCCTTGGCCACGCCTTTATCGATACACAACTCAATCAGACATCAGCCTGTCTAATGCATTCAAGGAATCATTGCCACGTCTCACAAGCCCTCAAATATATCTAACCACTACTAAATGTTTTAATTAATCCTTGTCTTGCTACCGTTTTGTAATACACAAGAGGTTTATTTACGACTTTCGCTATGCTATTTTACATACTTCACGTCAACTTGAGAGCTTTCCAAGATCCAAGATGTCAGTGGCCCGTTAAGCCTCAAAGGAGCCGCGAGATTATCGTTTGAGATGAAGAGACATCGCTAAAGGATTCTAATCACGGAAGTCGGTAACGACATCAGAAGGCTCGATCTACAATATAATAATGAACAGAGGTACTTTATAATATAAGATCACTTACATTCTTTGATTGAAGAGCAGTTCTCTATGTAAGTCCATCCTCACAGGACTGTCCAGGCAGGGGTTGTTGAGCCGACGTGGGGCGATGAGCCCTTCGTCCACGGCCCCTGCCCCACCTTCCTGGACCATTTCGGTCTCTGCACCCAGTTCGGATGATATTAATGGACTCGAACGTCCACTAACAACCTCGGAGCTGCTGGCCTCAACTGCAAAAACATTATTAGGTTTACGTTAAATGAATTGTTATAAAAATATGGACTATGACCATGACGTATTACGGCGAAGACAAAAACTTTATGATGAGAACGTTCTGAGTGGTTTTGTTATTGTATTCACTCGTTAAGATTATTTCAAAGTGTTCTCAGGGTTATTACAAATCGTTGCTAAAACTATCGACCGTTGACCAAATGTTTTATCCAATTACCACACTCGGCGGTTATTAAAATGCAATCGCAATATAAATTACAAGACGCTTGTAAAATTGCAATCAAGATTTACAATTATGAAATCAAAACTCTTTGTAAGTGTTAGCCTATAAACAATGTTATGAATCAGCATGATATCATCAGAAACAACCGTCACGTTGCGCTCGCGCATTAAGTCTCAAAGTTAACGACTCAGCTACCTTTCGGATACACATTATACCGGCTTTGCCTCCACTAAATCTATATTCGGATATCAAGGAAAAATACTTGTGCCGTATCAGGCCGATATGCCACTGAGCCCTCGTAATACCTTGCGGTCGAACATAAATCGCGTTAATTAAGCCACAAGCAACATTTTGAAGCGTTTAATACGTCCCAGGTTCACTGAATGCAATAACTGGGCATTAGGGAAACGTTCTGACGAGAGAGCCGGCACAGTGCTACCTGCACGCAGCCGCCATATTTTCAATTCGTTCGCGCTTTTTATCCTGACCTCGTTTCTACCACTTAGAGTTATGAAGTTTTAAAAGCCATGGATCGCGAAATTCAATCTGGACAAGTTTTTATCGCTATTTCATCTGTTTAAGGATAAATTGTAAGCAGAGCATTGGCTTTAGCTAAAATGTATATATGAAAAGATTAACTTGTAATATATGAAGCCCTTTTCTGAATAGTAAAGGCGTATGGCACGATGCCAGAACAAACGACAATCGACGAGAAACTCAATCAAAATTTGTCAATTCCAATAACAGAATACTGCTTATCATAGTAATGATACTTCCAGAGGAAATAATAACGAGTGACGTTGTTGAACAACCCACTTGCAGATAACCGACTTTGGAACGTACGATACGTGCTTCCGAGTAGTACTACTACTAGTACTACAACTACACGTTTCACTATAGTTATTTTATCATAGAACACGCGTTATCATTAGATTTGCGTCTGATGTTCTTCAGAGTAACTTGGGCAGTTGGGTTAACTATTTAATTTATCACGTTAAGCATATCAATTAGTATAAACTAATGGGACATTAAAATGTTTGTGTACCTAAGGATATGTGTTATATAAGTGTGACATTTATTGACAATTTCGTAAATTTAATTATTGCTCTCACTTTTGTGAAAGTTTTTATGTCTACGTACTTAACTCTTAATCAAATAGACAATGTGTATTATGGATATCTGTTCAGATTGCACTCGTTATACACACAATTTTCCAATAACAACAGGATTTCCCTTTTAATCCGAATAGAAAGTAGAAATATTCAGTGAGAGCACAGAGTAATTAATTATTCAATTATTGTTGTCGATAAATTCTGATGTTGTGAGCGCGTTAATACAAGATATATTGATGTTTTTCCGTCGTTCATGAAGAGGCACTAGACTGTGAAATGACAATTAAAGAAATACACGTATCGTTGCACAAGTCGCGTGTCGTCGGGGAAACGGCGATCAGAAATACTCTACCGGTGAATTACGGAAGTGGAGGAAGCTGACAAATAACAACATTATGAGCGTGATACTCATATATAGGTAATTAAGCCCGAAGATTATTATAACACAATTACATTGGCACAAGAAAAGCTCCGGAAAGACTTTCATTTATCATAAGTTAGATTACTCGCACTATCGAGCGAGGCTTGTTGCCGTAATGTTTCTGATAAACCTACCGGCTCTTCAGTTAAATCCTATGACTTATTGATTTTAACTCGTCCAGTTTAATTTATATTAAAGTTCCTAAACAATACGTACTAACGAATTTCAATCCAGCTGTATGTAATTATTAATACATGTAATATAATTTTAAAGAAAAGATTAAGTGCCGCAGAGACTCAATGAGAAAACCTTTGAATTTTCCGACAACAATGGGCGGTGCCAGCGACATGACAACAATATTGGAAGAAAATCTTTTCAAGGTCGCTATAAGTCGCTCTAGGTCGTACGAATAAATTGCTAAACATGAGAGTCGCAATCTGCTAGACGATATAGACCAAGTAATTTATGTGATGCCTTCCTATCTTTTCATCTTAGGAATAAATAAAAATCTTCCATTAAATTGATTGATGTAATCCTGACCCCTGACATCGGATATTTTTAGCTCCCCGTCCACCTTGTAGGCCAGACAAGGTCAGGCTCGCTCATTTGCTGAAAACAATAATTGACGTCACCACAACGTTGGAAGGCTACGGCCGTTAATCTCCTTAAGGGCGTAATAAATGCCAAGCTTCGCGCAACAGTACATTTTTCAAATACTTTCTTTTATTTGTAACGAATTCCATCAGCGTTTATCAGTGTGTAAGTCAAATGTGGAGCTATAAACCAATAGAAACACATATTCAAAGATAATTTTAAATGAACATAAAGGTGTGGTGAGATTCTCGACTCTTAATTTTTTTATTACACGTACGTCAATGAGTTTTATTGGTTGTGCTTATGTGTTTATTTATTTTCCTCGTCTCATATAAGTGCTCTAGGCTTTCACAAAGTAGGTTATGTTAAAGCGTATCTCAACAAGTCTTCGCAAGATCTTATGAATTTTAATATATTTTTCTTACATATCAACTCCATATTTCCTTTATACAGACCAAGTGTTTGCTTCTGGGATTTTCTTTCAACATATTTAAATTATCATATACTTCTCGTGTGTTTATTTCTAAGCAGTGTTTTGTTTTTTATTTGAAGACAATTACATTACGTGTGCTCAGAAATGTTGAAACTACTATACTAAGACTACATTTGTACAAAATAGTCTAATATTGTATATTAAAAAGCTAGTGAACAAATGAATAAAAAAATATAAATGACACTTGAACGCTAGTCGTTCTCAATCTTATTAAAGTGACAGAATTGAAAAATAAATCTAAACAACGTCCGTGTAATATCTAATTGGAACAATACTGGTACTATGAATAATAAAACAAAAGGTGCGTATTCTAACAAGTGCCATTGTCTCCAGTGACTCAATGAAAATAATTGCAATATCAAGTTTTACGTAACATTATTTCCAGGGCAAATTTCAATACTTTACTTTAGTTTAGGATTATAACATTTGTCGCAAAATTACATTCTAGCAACATTCCCTTAAGTAAAAGGTTAAATCGGGCATCAAAAGGTTAGGTTCGTCGATGATAAATGTGAATTTAATTGAGGCTCCATAAACACTCGTTCACTAACAAGAAGTTAGTGAACCAATAGATATTAAATCACCTATTGGCTTACTAATACTGGTCAACGCCCGCGTCATTTAGATGCGATTGGATTTTTAAGGTGTGATAATGACGCATACCTTAACCAGGTATAACATAATAAATATTCACTGTATCTTTTTATTTCTATACTTCTGCTTGCAACTGAATTAATCTAATATGTGAAAACTGGCAGTCGCGTCCTAAATTCCCTAGTAATCAGCTCTATGAGCCGGTATCAATTAAAATGTGGCCTGGTTACGTAAGATCTCATCGTTCTACATAACGGTATTTCATTATTCACAAATAAATATACCGATGAAGTGCTTTTGTTGTAAATTAATAAAAGAGATTCTATTTAAAAATGGCTGAAGCAAGTGGAGCAAACCATCTTTAAGCTCCAATCGTCCTACATTTCGTATTGCGTCAGCGGGAATTCTCAAATTTAATTTTTGTTACGTGAACATTATAACTGGCTTCAAACAATAAAGATATGTGTTTATGTCCGGACAAAACTTCGAGATGAAAAAAGATTGCACTCAAAAATACAATCGTAGCTAGCTTCGTTGGAACTGTTTACGGCCAATAAAATTTAAATGTGCTCCCTGCGTTTAAAGAAGCACTTAAGAGTATTGTACAATTCATCGCACCCTCAAAGCGATTGCCTTGATAGGTGCGCTGAAGTCTACGTCGGCCGAGGGGACTTCAAAACTTGCACCCTTTTTGATACAGCCTTGAACTTACACGAGTTACGTACTTGCCCACAACACGCGTTAATGGCGAACATGTTGCTGCCGACTAAATGTTTTATCTAAAAACATAAATGATTAAATATAAAACTATTACACCAATATAAAAGGATTCCCCTTCAATGACTACACT
The DNA here is from genome assembly GCA_951799465.1 of Leptophobia aripa. NCBI lineage: Eukaryota > Metazoa > Arthropoda > Insecta > Lepidoptera > Pieridae > Leptophobia > Leptophobia aripa. Next base: position 183,234 of record OX637269.1, on the reverse strand, counting down.
AGATATATATACAACGTTTGCAGGTACATTTGTAATAAATCTCCTATTTGATACGTCAACCATAAGCCACTTCCTGATGCGGGCGAGCACGATTCACTTATTAGATGTGACGACAGTTGGAATATTTTCCCGTGGGTCCCATTGGGCGAGGTCAAATACAATAACCGAAGCTCAGGGACGTAATTACAAACAAACGAAGCTTAATAAGACCAATAAAGCCTATAGGCGCATACATTGTTAAATTGCATTTAAATTAGAGGTTCGTCTCTTTGAATTAATCTTCAACGAGCTTCAGTAGGTAAGCTCTATAGCGTTATCCAAAATGTAGTCGCTCTGTTGTTAACTAGCGTCCATCGCAACCGCGAGTCCCTTGAGAATAACATTCAAATGATTTTAGGGTGTGCGCTGAAAGGGGTATTTTATAAGGGACCACTTTCGTCCCCACGTGAACTAAATAATATATCGACTATTTGCTCATATTACTAACAAAACACTTCTGCGTGACCATTTTGTTATAATTATAGCTAAAGCATTTTATATTTAAATAAAGGTATGTTTTAAAAACATCCACATAATCCAAAATAAAACAACAAACATATTGTATGCTCATTAATCATAACAGCGAAGGCCATTCGATTCTGTACAACTCCTGTATTTGTAAACATTACGTGTGAAACATAAACGGTGCCGCATTCAATAGTTAGAAGGAAACGATATTAGATCTTAATGCAGCAGCTTTAAATTCTATTTCTATGCAAATTGGTTTAGAGAGACGATAAGGAATGAACAACAAAAATGCTTCACCGAAGTATTTGAATTCATAGATATTAGTCATGGCTGTTGACAACATACGTTACTGAACTACTGAATTTATTTGAACCAAACATGATAATGACCACATATTTAATGTGCCATCAATAGCTCAGCATCGCGACAGTTATTTGAGCAGCCTTACAATACTTTTGTTATGTGAAATGTGTATTTTAAAAGAGCAATTATCGAGTTTCTTGCCGGTTCTTTAACACCTATGATATTTTGAGTTTGACCAAAATATTACAAAGAATGCATTAACTTATTAATTAATTAACTTTTAAAATTATATGATAAACTGTTATAAAAGATGACCAATATAGTGATTGAATGCGCAATGTACCACGCAATAACACGTAACATTAAATAAAAATATTAAATAACTTATGGATAATGCAAAAGGAACTACGCAATGTGTACCTACCGTGAATAACTAAAGTATATAATTATATAACTACGTATCCTTATTTATAGTTCAATTCATTTATAAATTACATAGTCAAGCAATGACAACTAAAAATATCTTACGAAAAACATTTAAAATACTAAACACTATAAATACACGTGAAATTTTAAATTCCAAAGTTGTAATTACCCATTTCGCCTCTAACTCATTAGAGTCGCATGGGGAGATAAGTGCGTATTAGGAGGCTTTCAGCGACAGTGTACTTCATAATGTCTTCACTTCAGGGTTAATTGTTAATTAAAACTGTGAATTATGTAAAAGATATTCACGACTAGATGCATATATTGCGCAATCAAATGCTGTCGATAATTACAATTAGCAACTTTCATCTTTCGGTTTGTCTAAGGTCATTGATGCAATTAACGGTCTATGAGTATCGCAATAATTCCTTCTTGTCCCATTTCATGTTTTTATTAAATCGACATTTGTTATTGTAAAAGCTGTAGCATAACCGCGACGTCTTCATTTAACGTTAGTAATGTATTAAATAAAATATTTATCTTTATGTTGTACAATACATATAATTACGAATGATTGTCAAATTACAGTGAAAGACGAAACATTGCGTGTACAGAACGTTTTCGCACGTAAAATCAAATTAGTAACGAGTGTTTAGTTAGTGGCCGTGAGGTCAGCGAACTTTTAATTATTTCACGTATGCATGTTCATTTAGAGCTTTAAAAAGCACTGTTTTCACAAAGACTTGACTTCCTCCTGTCTTGCTGTGAAAAATTGTCCCGTTGTGCCCATTCATACGTACATGTGGACAAGCTCTTACCACTGTGCACTACGCTAAGCGAGTTTCTTACGAAATAGTGACGTAGTCACGAGAAATAATTACGTAATGTTTAATTAAATAAAAACTCGGATAGCTATTTGATAAGCCATTACATTTTTATAGACCATTTGTCTGGTTCATAAAACAAAATATGTGCAGAAAACTTGCATAATGTTCATTCATACAAATGAGACAGAGCATAGTGGAAAAAACATCTACTACTGTTAATATTTTTAGTGCAGGATTATTTAATTTATACACACTTATATTGTACACAAGGTTTCAATAAAGGCGCTAATTTGTATAAGCAGTGAAGGTAATTTATTACCTGGCATGGTAATTGATCCCCAAGAATTGGCTTGAAAGGTGGGGCTGACCGCATTAAGGTGATGTTTTTTAGCAAGAGCATCGATAACCGGCAAGATCATCCCTCGCGCGTTCACGGGCAGGGCGGAGGGCAACGACCCTTCAAGGCAGACGACGCTTTCTCGGCCTACTTGCCGCCCGCCCAGTTTATGAATTTTCCTAATTTTCTCCGTTTCAAAATAAATTATTTAGATAAATAAATACACAAATATTTGCATTTTTAATGGAATTTTTGTTAAAATGTTTAAAAAAATATCTAGTTTTTAAACAAAACAATAATAAGTATTTAATAATATGAAAATATATCATGAAATGTATATCAAAAAATTTAGAACGCTCATGTTTGCTGTAAGTCATAACATTATGGTGAATCAATACTGACATATGAATATATTAAGATTTTTAAAATGTAATTCTTTATGTAACATCCCGATTGTATAATGCTGAGCTAAATTGTATTGTATAATATAATGCGATGCTTGACAGGATTATCGACGTCAAAAATTCGTGCTCAAGGACTTCCTTACAACGGAGCCCCACTCGGAACATGATACTTGCGGAAAGAGCCTTATTAACACTATAGCTCCCACGTGTTAAATTTGCAACGTCATTTTTAGGTCAATCAAACTTCCATAATTATTAATAATAATAAATAATAATAATTGCGAAGATATATTGTAAGTGTTACCTATTGTAGTATTGTAAAGGACTATTGAAACGATATAATGATTAAACGATTAGGAATGAGTCGCCCTAAATGCTGTGATAAGGACATTGGTAGGTAACAGCTGAGTTTGTTGTGGGCATCTTGGCAGAGCGGTTTCTCCAGGAACCCTCGTAGCTCAATGAAAGAAAATTACTAGTGTGCGACACAAGTAATCGCTGATAAAATCCAATGTGGAAAAGTTATAAATAATATGCGAACGATATTTCTGTCGTTGCACTTCCTAAATACGATGATTCCTAGAAAGCACGATCGTTTATTCCAGTCCGGCTATAACGGTGGCAAACCGAATCTACTTCACATTCGGTCATAATTTACCAAAGCATAAAACAGGTTTATTTATTGTCGTGATCACTTGCTAGTTTCGCTTTGAAGAATTACGACAAATGCGTAATAGCCGTGTCGCAAGACGACTTTTGCTTTCTTCACATTATCTTCTTGCGTTTTCTTTCTAAAAGCGGCTCTTCGTGTGCGGTCAACTTGTTAATAATACATTAACAACAATTAAAAGGTATTTTAGATACCGCCAATTGTAGTTTAAATTTGGAGATATTAAATAGTATATCAATTTAATAACAAAATAAAATCTATAATGATTGGATACTTTTGCTTGGTAGTTTTTTTTTAATTCTGGCATACACTCGATAATGTGACACGCGTGTGATATCGGTAGGCTGTATGAATATGGATGAGTCGAAAGCATTATGCAAAACAAAATGCATTTAGGTGCGTATGCCCAGTGGGGTGCTCGTGCCACCCAGTGCGCTTATCCTCCGATCCTATCTCTTTGTCCAGTGCCAAATACCACCACGTGCATACATAATGCAGCTCGTGCCTTACATGCAAACACAAAAATGTAACTGTATTACCGCATTGCGATGTTGAAATATTCACATACGCCATAACACCAATTATATTTATTCCGTTAAGAGTATAAGTAACATTGTCTACTGAATAAAAATAATGTCACATTTTAAGGACAAAACATTCGTACAAATGCGGTCGTGGCGTGGTTAATCGTCTGACTTGAGCACATGTGTATAGATAACGTGAGAACAACGCTCCATTGTAGTATACGCAACAACAAAGCTAATGAGGGAAGCCGCTGACGATCACACCACATCTGACTTCCTAAAATTCCTTTGATAAGCAGATATAAACTAGAGACGGGACAACTGCTGGTTTAAAACTGAGCTATTAATGAAGCAACAAAGCTACTGAATACACATTACATCAAACAATACACCACACACCCACGCTTAGTATGCCTCCAAGTGAATGATTGGCACATAGAAAGCAGGTACAAGGACGAACACAACAAACGGTAGCGGTAGAGGTGCACTATGTCACGAGGATCGGATATCGTAATCATGGGCCGTGAAAGCACCTGACCATAAGTGTTTTTGATTCACTCGTAACCAACGTGTGTTCACTATCAAGTGGCCATAGAGAAACTCAATCGAAGGGTGCACAGAGCCAAAACAAAGGTGGAACCTCGGTGATTTGCTTTCCTACCGTTTTGGGGAATGCGAGTCGTGAGTGATAATAATACATTGGTATACCGTATTCGTAGACGGCGAGCATCTCTTGTATGGCTGGCGACGCCTTACGACTCCTCTCGCACATATTTATACGGACGCAGAAAGTAAACTGAGCGGTGGCTCAGTGGCGAGCCGAACGGCGTGTCACGGTCGCCTAACAGGATTACCTGTTCTACTGCGCAGGTAATGTGAGCCATAGATATGGGCCACAAGACCTTAACCGGCTTATGATATTGTGGGGATTATAAGTTGACACAAGATTCATTTCGACCTTTAAAGAGGCTTAACGAAACAAGGTGTTGTTAATATGAAAATATGCTTATCCTGATCTGCCATATTAGTGTGTTATTCTTTAATTTTTTTGTGCAGCATTTATATATATTGCGTTCATGGTACATAAGCATTACGAGACCAACGTGTGAGAAGAAGAAGGAATATGGAATTTTAATTTATTAAGAGGACTATTTAAAACTTATAACCGTGAACGTTATGTGTGAGTTGCGATCTTACATTTAAGTGGTTACTGAGATGTGAAGGCCGAAGTAAAATATTATTTTTAGTTAATTTTTCAATTACTTATAAAAACAAAAGTGTTAAGTAAAACGCAACAACAGATGTATAACATTACTTTTTATATTTCTGTTAGACAATAAACGTATTATTTTCTTACAGAAGGGTTAAGACGTGACTCGACCGGCTTGGGTCAGCGTTAATTGCAGGTCGCGATGAAAGGTAAGCCACTTAGCATAGTAGGCACAAGTTACCGGCTTGTCAAACTCTAAACACCTAGGTATACCTTGTTCTGTCAATTTCTCGCATTCAAATTTTTGTTTGTTGCCTTATTAGAACACCAATTAATCTTATCTTATGATAATAACGTAGGTAATATTAGTATGTATAAGCTATAAACGACCTGGGAATTGTTTCTTTCAGAATAATCTATAACGTTATTTAAAAACGTGTTAAATGTAAATCTATCCGTCGTGTTTTATCGGAATTCGGTTAAAATAGAGACATAACAGGTTTAAATTAGTTAATTGTATAAAAAAATTGGTTCTTCGATTTTAAGTAATCATACATACATTGAATTGTGCATCACAACAAAAGAGCATGCGACTTAATTAATTACTGTGATATCAATATAATCATGATTGCCAGTCTTTTTTTCGCCTTTTGTAAGTTGTTAAACTTAAATTTTATATTTTGAATAAAGTAAAATTAATATTGTTTTTAGCCACTGTTATTAAACCTACACAATCTTTGTTTATTTTTTAAGTCTTTCAATTTTATCCAAATGAGAGATTACGGATTCAACTAGACACTTATGTGAAATATAATGTAAATTAATATAATGATGGTATTTCTTGGTAATGATATATCAGCATCAGCTTATCAACGCGCTTACCTACTTACAATTTTATAATTATATAAATTTGTAAAATAATCAGAATTTACTTACCTGGAGATGTACTGATTCCTCTACTGGATAAAATAAAGGCACGTGTCTTTTATTCGATAAAATATTTCAATGTCTGATAAAATAACCGTCGTTACGCGTGTCTTAGAATCGACAGCGTCAACAACACCACACAGTACACACAGCGACCCAAACTTCGGCTTGATTGATAAACAAACGAAGCAGCGCGCGCATTTTTGACTCGATGTTGCCAGGAGTAAATTTTAATAGATTTTTTTTTTAATCAACTCACAGTTTACTCACATTTTTTACCAATCTATTTACGCTAATAATATTTACATCTTAATAATTAGAATATAGCATCTATTATATGTATCAAAAGAACAATTTCTAGTCTATACATTTATTTTATAGTTTGTGGAAGTCTGTAATATTGGTTGTCGAATGTCATTTGTACGAAATTTTTGTGACAGTGACATATAAAAATCGCCAGGGTGCCGAATTTCCTTTCGAAATTTAATCAAAAAATAATTTACATAAATAATAAGGTGCATAAAAAATGGGATACAAAATTCTAAAAGTGGCTTCCTCCCCTTTTCGGGTAAGAATTGAATAAACTCTAGTGATATTTATTACTCATTATATTATCATTTGACATACCAAGCTTAGATTATGCAATCGTATCAGTAATTTTAAATAAAATTACATTTATTGAGTTCATTGAATGGATCGGGAACTATAAATTGTGAAATAATTTCCTATGACAAGTATCTAAATAAAATATAACCTCATATACCTTAAGATAACTACGACATCTGTAATATTCATTTGCTGCAGTCGGCGTTCCTGACCTTCAAACATGTGACCGACTGTCAGACTAGTAGGAAATAGAATATTTTTAAATTTAATTTCGCTAATTTAAAGCGTAAAATACGATGCATTATTTAAAAATGTCTCTTAAATGTAGTGTACATTACTTCTCACCATGTTACTTGTATTTGAATAATTATGGCTTATAAGTTATTATTTTATTAATGAGATGTTTTATTAATGATGCATTTGTGGCTAAATCTTTTTATTTTAGAATGGAAGCTTAAGGATTGCCGTCAGGCAATATGCTACCGCACATGATGCTGATGTTGTTGTTATCGGTTCGGGCCCTGGCGGTTATGTAGCTGCCATCAAAGCAGCTCAGTTAGGATTCAAGGTTCTAATCAATTAGTGTTGTTTTATATTGTAAAATATAGTGTGGTAATTTAGATTTATATAGTAATCTGCTTTATTGGTAAATCTTTGAACATAATTATAAATATTTAATTTAAAAATCCTAATTATTTCAATCTTCACTATAAATTTTGATTTTAGACTATCTCAGTTGAAAAGGACCCAACTCTTGGTGGCACATGTTTAAATGTGGGTTGTATCCCATCAAAGGCATTGCTCCACAATTCCCACTTATATCACATGGCACAGCATGACTTTAAGCACAGGGGTATAGAAGTTGGTCAAGTGTCATATAACTTTGACACTATGATGGCTTACAAAACCAACGCAGTAAAGGCTTTGACTGGAGGCATTGCTATGCTTTTCAATAAGAACAAGGTGACCATTTTTCATTGCCTTTTAATTTAATTATTAATATGTAAATGATTGTTTCTGATTGTTTCATCTATATTTACATAGGTCAAATTAGTTAAAGGTGTTGGATCAATAACTGCGCCAAACAAAGTTGAAGTAAAAGGAGAGAAAGGAGTGGAGACTATAAACACCAAGAATATTATTATTGCAACTGGATCTGAAGTCACACCTTTCCCAGGAGTTACAGTAAGTTCTTACTGCACTGTTTTAACTAAAGTATTTGATTGGACCTTTCCTTTGGAAATAAAAGTAATAGCTAAAGGTGTGATTAAGTATAGAAGCATATACATTGTCATTGGAATCATTAATTCTAATGTTATATATTGAGTTGTTTTACCCCTCACCATAATTAGTGAATTAATTTCCATTTAGTTTGATGAGAAAGAAATTATTACATCAACGGGTGCCCTAGCACTTTCAAAAGTGCCAAAGAAGATGTTGGTGATTGGGGCTGGTGTGATCGGTCTCGAACTGGGTTCAGTGTACCAAAGGCTGGGAGCTGACGTCACTGCCATTGAATTCTTGGACTCCATAGGAGGTAGGTACTGCATGGCCCAGAGTTAAGCCTTTCGTAATATGAGAGCTGCGTAAATAAAAAATGACAATCACAATGTTCATTAAACTATTTTGTAGGTGGTTAAAAACTTAAGAGAAATGCATTCTTCCAGGCGTCGGCATCGACGGCGAAGTGTCGAAGACACTGCAGAAGGTGTTGACCAAGCAGGGGATGAAGTTCAAACTCGGCACCAAAGTCACTTCCGTAAAGAAAGAGGGCGGCGGCGTCAAGGTGGTCGTCGAGGGAGCCAAGGGGGGGAACCAAGAGACGGTATTACTTTCTCTACCCCTGCCTTTTGTTCGATTATACATTATTTAACTGAGGACGTGACGCCATTCAGCTGGACTGCGACGTGGTGCTGATCTCCGTCGGGCGTCGGCCTTACACGCGGGACTTGGGCCTGGACAAGGTGGGCATCGCCTTGGACGACCGAGGCAGAGTGCCCGTCAACAACAAGTTCCAGACTACTGTGCCTGGGTAAGCTCTCTCCCTCTCTCCTCTTTGCTTTTACTGCTAGGATGTACACGGGTCGTCTCTCTTGCAGGATTTTCGCGATCGGAGACTGCATTCACGGGCCCATGTTGGCTCACAAGGCCGAGGACGAGGGAATCGTCTGCGTCGAGGGGATAAAGGTACTCATTGTCTGTTAGTCATGATCGTTCTGCAGACGATGCACACCATTTTCACTTCGCGACGGTTGGTTCCAGGGCATGCCCGTGCACTTCAACTACGACGCCATCCCGTCGGTCATCTACACTTCTCCCGAAGTGGGCTGGGTCGGCAAGACGGAGGAAGATCTCAAGAAAGAGGTATTCTCTCACCTTTTTCTGAATTTGGCCCATTTATGAAAGCCACTAAACCGCCGTCTCCGCAGGGCAGGGCGTACAAGGTGGGCAAGTTCCCGTTCCTGGCCAACTCCAGAGCGAAGACCAACGGTGAGCCCGACGGCTTCGTCAAGGTGCTGGCTGACAAAGCCACTGATGTCATCCTCGGCACGCACATCATCGGCCCGGTGGGTAGCCGTCCGTCGTGCTGGTCCTCCGGCGGACACTCTCTTACCGCTTGATTTACTCCGACAGGGAGGCGGCGAGCTGATCAACGAAGCGGTGCTGGCGCAGGAGTACGGAGCGGCGGCCGAAGACGTGGCGAGGGTGTGCCACGCGCATCCCGTGAGTCTCATCTTCTCTCTCGTCCCGCCCGACTGTTGCGGCGTCGTCTCATATGAATCGTGTGCTTTCAGACGTGCGCCGAAGCCCTGCGAGAGGCGGCCCTGGCGGCCTACTCCGGAAAACCGATCAACTTTTAATTTATTTAGTGCAATGAATTGGGGTGTTGCATGAATGTGGAGCTGCGATGGCGGTCCGCGTGTCATCGGCTGATCTGCCCATTTTAGAGTATATTATTGTATAATAGTCGGGTACCGTCTCGTGTTACGTGTACATTATTTATTATGAGAAAAGTGAAGCTGCCCGTCTGCCCGTCTGCCCGAAGACGCGTTCAATCGATTTCCTTTCAGTTTTGTAAATAGTTCTATGGACCCTTCGATTTCCTTCAATTCCTATCAATTAAAATTATTTATATCACACGACTTGTTTTTTTGCCTGACATTGAAGATCTCAACTAAAACCGTTTGATAATATGATGTGTTTAATGTGCGACAATACAACATGGGGAAACGGGTAAAAATGAGATATACATAGAAAACCAACGTTATTGACTAGAGGAATACCCTTTTAACTTATAATTTTACCTACAATTCAACTATGACGGGCTACAAATGTTGAGCTCAGGCGCTGGGCCTCGAGGTCACCCCCAGATGTCCAAGACTTCGCTGCACATGGTCAAGTAGAAGTTCGGCGACAACATGTCGTCGAACTGCGCGCAATCGTCGGAGAACATGATGGCGGACGCCACCGTCGTCGCGTTGCTCTCCATCAACTTCTGCAGAACTGTTTCCAGGGGATCGACCGACAAGTCGTGCTCCAAGAAGAAGTTCTTCGAGAGCCCGAAACACGTCTCCCAAAGTTGGGGGTCGACGGGGAACGACGTCATGCACTTGTCGATGATCTGCGCGGCTCGGAGCGACGCGTCGACGGCTCCCGAGTCGACGGCGGGCGTCGGCGGTTCCCCCTTCATCGAATACGCCGACTCGTCGCAGCAGCAGGGCAGGCTGCGGAAGGTGGCGGGGTCGGCCGCGGAGTACGGTTGCTCGTTGAGGATCGTCATCGAGATGTCCTTGATCCGTTTGGAAATAGCGTTCGTAATGATGATCTTGAGCTCGTCTCGTTTCCTGGCGGCGCCCGCCTCGGCCGAGTCCTCGGGGTGCGTGAGGTAGAGGCGGTCGCGGGCGGGGCGGCGCCGCGAGTTGGCCAGCAGAAAGCGGAGGCAGCCGGAGTAGTCGGCGGTGTGGAAGGCAAATTTGGCTGCCACGTTGGGGTTGGACACGAGCATCTCCTCGTCGATCCAGGGCTCGAGGGCGACGAGGACTCGGTCGGCCCAGGCCGGGTCTCGGAAGTGCGCCGCCGAAGGCAGAGGGTTGCGCACGAGGAGCACGGACTTGCGCCGGAGGTCGTCGGCGTCGAAAGGGAACATCAGGTCGATACGGTCGAGGTTCTGGAACTGGAAACGGTTGCCGCTCTTGGAGGCGGGGATCTTGATCACTCTCTTCGTCGTCTTCATCATGATCACGCGGCTGCCGTTGTTCTCTTTCTGGCTGCTGCCCTGAAAACCGATTGTTTTCCCAATGAAGTGCGTGGCGAACGTGCAAGCGCCTAGTTGGCCTCTCGGCGAGAGAAGCTCCCCTGCCCCTTGGCCTACCCGCAAGTGCATGTTGCCCGTCACGTAGATGCGTCCGTCGTGGTCCAAGTAGACTGTGAAGTCTCCTCCGCAGCCCACCATGGCTTTGCTCTGCTCCTCTCTCTTCTCGTCTGGCCCGCTCTTGCCCTCGGCCCGAATCGTTACTTCGGTGGGAATGTGGACTTGTTTCCTGTCGCCGCTTCCTGGAAGGAGAAACATTGAATTGGCACAAACACGACCGAGACGAGAGACAAACAATACGAACATTCACTTGGCGAACTGGTCATTGGCTAAACACACACATGTAGTGTATAGACAAATAATAAAATGCAGAAAAGGTTGTCCAAGCCCTTGCACTGATCAGGATAGTGGGACATATTGGAGCAAAATGTGAGTTTCAAAGAGAAGACAAAGACGAGTCATTACCGAGCTGTCCGTCGAAGTTCAACCCCCAAGAGTAGAGGGCGCCCGCGTCGCTGACGATGCAAGAGTGGTGCCAACCCGCAGACATCTGCAAACCACAACCGCCACGTGTCGGTACATTCGTACAGAAGCCAGAAAGGGAGGAGCGAAAGTGAGCTGCTCACCTGCACTATCCGGCCTCGCACGTGCTGCGTGTCCACCAGCTGCGGCAGCAGGTGAGTGTCAGACGAAGGGGACGAGGAGGAGGGCGTGGTGGCTCGGCGGGCGTGGGTTGCCCGCACCTGCTGCGGACTGGCGCCCCACACCCACAACCCCTTGGAGGTCAGGGCCAGCTGCGGGAAAAGGGCCTTGGAGACGTCGCCGTAGCAGCAAAAGACTAACGCGGAGTGAAACTTACGTTGTGGAAGTATCCCACGGCGATAGCCTCGACGGGATCCGCCAGAGACACCCTGACTGGCCACGAGCTCTTCAGTCGGCCTCCCACTCCTAGCTGACCGAATACGCCAGCCCCGCCGGCCCACACCTCGCCGTTCATCATCAGCACAACGGTGTGGCAAGCGCCGCAGCCCACATTCAGCACCTGCGAGGAACCACTCGACTGGGTGAAGGCGTGTCGTATAGTATTTCCCGTCGGACGAGTCCGCCCGAACTGACCTTTCTCCCTTGGAACTTGGTGACCAGCCGAGGAACGCAGTGGTCGTCGATACTGCCCAAACAGAGCTGGCCGTGGACGCCCCATCTGCAAATATTGACTTGGTATTGAGCTGCTGAAACTTCTAGTTCAAAAATTAAGCGACTGCTTTTTATAAGGTGTACTAAGTTACGTTTTGACGACACGCTTGGCGCAATAGTTGCCATGCCGGACTGCCAACCAGAGCCCCGGGTCTGACCCGCCTGACTGCCATGGTCAAAGTGCAGTCCGCAATATTCAAATGCAGACTGATGTCTGCAAAGTCTCACCCCCAGGTGTAGAGCCTTCCGCCCGAATCGACGGCGGCGGAGTGGTAATGGCCTGCGGCGATGCGCGTCAGAGGAGCGTCCCACTTTCGAGGCACCAGACTGAAAGCCCCGTCGGCGGAGGCCGAGTCGCCCACGCCACCCGCCCACGACCGACCGACGCCCAACTGTCCGTACGAGTTGTCGCCGGAGCTGTAAATCTAAATGCAGACAGTCTTAAGGCCGAACTCGCGGAGCACCTCGAGCCAAATGTCATCTCGCAACATACCCCGTTCTCGGTCAGAAGCAGGGTGTGGTGTCTTCCGCAGGCTACGTCCAGCACCCGCCCCGTGAGCTCCACGCGCACGGGGCAGTCGGCCGGCGTGACCCTAGCTTGGCCCTGCTCGGCTACGGCCCAATGGGCCAGGCCACACGACAGGGCCCGCCTCGGCGCGGGCCGGCCCCGCGTCGCTTCGCCCTCTGCCGACCGCTCGACGGCGATCTCCGGGCAAGGGACGCGGGCCTCCAGCGCGCACGCGACGCGCACGAAGGTGGCTATCAGCTGGAGCAGGCGTGTCGTCTGAAACGGGCCTCGTGGCGATCAAAGAGTCTCGGTCGCACGGCGCAGAGGCAGAGGTAGACTTACGTAGATAGAGGCGACGCCCTGCCTCAGGTCCCTCATCACGGGCCGCAGCTGATCTTGCAGAGGGTTCAACCAGAGGCACAGGCGCTGGAAGCGAATTACGGCGACGATTAAGGCAAAGGTTGCTCTCGAATGGCTTCCGAATGGACAAGACTCCTCACCTTCAACATGGTCGTGTCGAAGTCGCGGCACTTGTCGGCGAAGAAGTCGAAGAGCCACTGGCCGTTGTGCTCCAAGAGTATGGGCACCAGACACCGGTGCCTCAGGAGGCAGGCGACTGCGCCGCGACACACGTCTCCCTTGGCCTTGATCGCGGCCAGCATCAGCTCGGGGTGACCGCGCTGGACGCTGAACACGGGCACGAGCTCCCACAGCCCCACGGCCGCCGCCACCGAGCTCAGCTCCAGCAACTCATCCGCACCCAAGTGGCTGAACTTCACGTCCCTGCTCAAGAAAATCTATTGCAATCTCGGCCGACTTCGTCCTCTGCGCCTTTTCACTTCACTCACACTTCAAACTTCTCCTCGCTGTTGGTCCTGATCTTGAGCAGCAGAGCCAAAAGCTTAGCGGTGACGGCCGCGTCGCCCAGCCCGCCCACGCTGCCCGTCTGCTTGTACATGGACAGCTCGTGAATGCGGCCGAACACGCCCAGGCGAGCTATCCAGCCGTCGGGCTGACTCTGCAACAAGGGCCCCGTTTAAGCGGCGTCGCTCCTTTGGCGAGCGAAGTCGGACGCGAAGCTGTCGGTACCTGCGACAGCGAGTAGAGGTAGTGCGCAGGCGCCACCTTTCCTCGGGACATGAGGAGGTCGGCAGAAGCCTTGAGCAGGGTGGGCACGGGCGCGCCCAGAGCCGCACTCGACTGCTCGGCGCCGCCGCCCCCGCGCACTATCAGCCCCACTAGCCACTCGCAAGGCTCGCTCCTGAGGACACAACCTTTCTTAATCCGTTCGGAGCGGGACTTCTTCGTTCGTGTTTGCACTTACACGGTGTTCAAAATGTAGGCCCCGCACGAGGTGATGACTAAGCAGGGCTCCAGAGCGAATCGCGGAAGCCGCAAATCGCACACGAAAGTGGGCTCCTTCCAAGAGCTGTCGGCCGAGGAGGGCTCTTTGCTCGACATGAGATAGGCCTTCTGCACGTCTCCAATCACTTCCGCCGCCCACAACTCGGAGAAGTCCCTCTTAGTGCCGAGTAAAGATTCCCCCTGAAAACGTTTCCGAGTACTCATCGTAGTATTGTGATCTGATTAAAAAGTGGTACGAAAGGAAGTGAAAGGATGAAATGCGTCACTCACCTGAATAACAGAGAAGTTGGCACTGTGCACTTCCAATTCATTCTTCCTTATTAAATAAAGAAGTCTTTGAGACCACAGGCCCTGGATGTACTGTCCATCCTTCTTTATAAACGGCCTCAGAGTCCGCGTTGCCACATCCTCTGCCGGACTTTCCAACTTTTGAAAATATAGTTACATTAACCAACGGCACAAATAATTCTAGTATGAAACCTAAACTGTAAAAAAATCGTATAACATATTACTAATACTCACAATAAGTGTGCCTTCGTTTAACTCAAAGGCTGTCAAGAAATGACGGCCGCTAACATATTGTGCTGTCAGAGCCCAGTTGTTGGAACCTTTTCTGAACATTGGTAGATACTCCATCGGTTTCAACACATATTCTACAGTTTGTGGTTTAGTTTCATCTGAAAGTCAAAAATAGTCTTAAAATCAATTTCAAACTTAACTTTTTTATTTTGGAAAATAAGTTGTATGTACTCACCCTTTGATCCTCCTTGGATTAGGAGAGTAATTTTATCCTTAGATAGTTGTCGTATGTAAGACATGAAACTTTCTTTTTTGTCTCTGTCGCTTTGCACTCTCATTTGGGTGAGCCAATTATACCCTACAGATCTATGCTCTAGTACTAGTTTCCATTGTTGTGAAGGTCCTTTGGAAATCTGAAAATATCCAGGACATAACCACAAGACTATGACCACAGTGCACCTCATTAAACTTAAGCTCTTTTCAAAAATAACCATGATGGCCAATTGAAATTACTATAAGTTTTATTTTTTATTTTGGTACACAGGTGAGTGAGGTGAATATGAAAATAATAGTGTTTTAATACTTAAAAACTTAATTGACAAAGCATAACTAAATACTTACAAGTAATGCCAACAAATCTAACGAGTCATCAAAACACATTTGCAGCTCATTTATTTCTCCATTCACCTTCGTTTCTCCAATAATAGTCTGAGATTCTAAAGAGTAGAATATTATAGTCCCATTCTGCAATTAAACACAATTTTCAAGTAATTATTAACAGTTTCAATAATTTAAGGAGCTTCCAGTAATTAAAAAAATACCTTTGAGCCTATTATAATGATGTTTTCAGATTCCTTAGTAAGCCACCAAACTACTGATGTTGGTTGAGGAATTTCAGCAAGGGGCAAGACTGTGACACTGGACAGTGACCACTTACAGTCAAATGTGTTTTGAGGGACAAATAGAGGTAGAAAAGGAACAAGAAGCACCTTCTGATCACTGACAATAAAAACCCATGTGCCACTTGGTTCAAAACACATGCAGTATACGGGATTATCAATGAAATCCCAGTCATAAATGCTATCAAACCTCTCCGACTGTGCATTTATATACAAGAACATTAATTCTTTGTCACTTGAAAGAGCTAAGAATTTCTTCAGCCCTATTTCATAAAAACTGTGGTTTACAATATCAAGATGCACTAACACATCTAGTTTAAATAATCCTGAGAAATCTATATGCTCACTTTGATGTGCCATTTTGCTTAAATTCTATATTCTTATTTTTTTCCTATTATTATTATTTGCTCTTCATCTTTTTCATATTGTGCTTACTTTCAGATTTTTTAATTTTATTTAATTGCGTATTTGAATAAATAGTTACTGGTTTTGCCTAATTCGCCACTAAACAAAAAAACAATATTTTTTTAATATAATACTAATTGAATGCAATTATTTAAATGTCTGTTAGTTTAATATTTATTACTTTCTTTTTCTCAATTTTGTATTCTTACGGTTATGTTTTTTTTTATTTTAGAATTTTTTTACATTGCACTTGAAGGTTTTACAGATGAAAACTGTTAGCAGTTAGTACTTACATACATTGGATTGTATATAACAAATATCCACAGATTATACAATTTTATTATACACTCGACAATCAACATAGGTATCAATACGAATGACAATTTCAGTTAGCAAAAAGAAAACATTCAAGTCAGATTTTCCTCCTTTGCAGTTCTTCTCTCAAGGTCTCCTAAACAGTCGTTTATATAACAAATTCAGCACAAACAACCTAATTTACAATATCAACGCATTAAGAAAATGATTATAGTATGAAACCAAAAAATGCAAAATTATAATTCTAAATACATTTATATGAGAAATTCGTCTCCTACTTAAAAGGTAATTGTCTACGTATTTATCTCATAATACTATTTATGTTCAAACAATAATTATTAATTTACAGAAAAATGCTTGCTATTAAATTCTCTTTTCGGTATCATAAAGCATTTACTCCATTGAGATATCAACATAGATCAAAATCAAGATTTAACAGAGGGGTTCACTTCTTTTTTAAGAAAAACCTCCTTCTCACAAATAGTATAACATCAGGGGGATTCATGGTAATAGGGGATCTCATACAGCAAGAGATTGAAATTCATGGAAACCTTTTACCTAGCAGATATGATTGGTCACGCACAGGTAACTTTTAAATTGTGTAAGCAACCTTAATGCCTTTTGTAGGGCTGCCAATTTAAAAACAAAATTTTATACTGCAGATTACAATAAGATCCTATTTTTATTTCAATAAATATTTACCATTTATTTAGTTAAAAATTACAAATGATACTCAAGCTAATAATTACTATTAAAATTGCGCACTCTTCTCTTACAGAAGTTATCTGATTACAAAAATAATTAGTGAGTGCCTATCTTTCAAACAATAGGTAAATATGGCACAAAATGTATGGCAGTCCTACTGTTACTGTATCTGTAACCCGATCTGAAGACCCTGACCACCTGTGACTCTTCGATTGCAAAAATTCAGGTGATAAGCACCTACTTAAAAGTTTATGTAGTTGTAATGTTCTTCCAGCTAGAATGTTTCTAATTGGAACACTTATGGGACCACTGCACCATTTCTACTATATTTATCTAGATAAAATGCTACCTCATACTGATTTAAAAACCGTGGGCAAAAAAATAATGAATGACCAGATACTGGCGTCTCCTGCAACAATATTATGCTTCTTTTACGGATTGGGATACTTAGAGCATAAGACATTAAAACAAAGCACTGATGAAATAAAAGACAAATTTGCCTTAGTGTACCTTGTAAGTACTGGTCTTTCATGTTTACTAAAACAATTCAAGTTAACTATTTGTTTTTATTTTTTTTTGGTTTTTTTCAGGGAGACTGCTTATTCTGGCCTCCGATACAATTCATCAACTTTTGCTACTTATCCACACAGTACAGGGTGTTTTATATTAACTTTGCAACAATGATATATAATGTATTTTTGTCATTTATGAAACACTGCGACCAACCCAAGATCTGATTAAGCTACACTTTTGTATTATATTAAAGGACAAAGTACATGTACAGGTATATAGGTAGTGTAATAATGTATAAAAGTGAATGTATATAGTTATTAATAAATTATTTAACATTTAGTTAAACTATGGCAGAGTTACTTTTTATATTTACCAAAAAGAAATTAAGCAGTCTCCAGATAGTATGTATGTTATCCTTTAAGCTTCAATAGATCAAAAGCTAAATGTGTCGATTATAAAAATAAAATAAATCCACAGAATTCCTGAACGGCCATATCAATGCACTCGCAAAGCTCTGGCATTTAATATGTTGTCTACTTAATTGATATAAAAATACATTAAAAAAATAACCACTGAAATCTAACATGCGAGGTTGGTTTTAAGAAAATAATGGTTAACTATTTTTTACAAAAAAAGATCAGATGTCAATTTTTAACTGATTTATTTGCCCTCAGTGCTAGATACTACACGAATAAAACATTGGCAAAAAATTATTTTAATAACTTTTATAATAAAGTGCTGTAGTACCTATTCTGGGTAAAAGTTATTAGTTAGCAAAATGTTTAATTCCATCATATCCTAATGGACCTTCTAATGAAGGTTGGCAATTTGGCATGAACACCGCATCCTGAATTGTTTATCCCCAACATATTCTCCAATCGTCCTTTCTGGTTTGTAGTTTGACAATAATTCGATACAGCGCTAGTGCTGGCCCCAAAGGAAGACCCAGTCCTCTCACGATGTCTGTCCTTCGGGCCATGCTGATTGCTTGGCCGTCAAACTCCTGACCAAAAAAATAACAGAAGTCAATATAAAATGTATGTGAAAGCAATATTGAAACAAAAGACCATTTACCTGATCTCGTAAAATTGGTGCAGCTTCCGACAAATGCTGCATGAAGTAGTCGTACACGTCGTCAACATTCCAGCTGGAGACGTCGGGAATGTTGGGGTCCACGGGCAGTTCGTCGGCAATTTTCGCCGCAGCTTTGTCTATCTCGTGGGGCTTTAGAAACGGGTCGATGGACGATGTGCTTTTTTCGCTAAACTCTATATTGTTCTTATCGGCCGATGGTCTATTTTCTGAGCAATTGGTGCATTCCCATTGGTCCCAGGCTTTCAGCCTCTCCGGTATCCGGGGTGAGTGGCAGAGGGCGTGGTAGGCATCCGAGCATATACTGCACACGGTTAATATTCCCTGCAATGTTAAAATAATTGTGCTGTTTCATCTGTTTGTTTATTAAATTGTATGGAAAACCGAAAAATATGCAAAAGCTCACGGCATCATTAGTTTCACAACACACGGCACACGTTTTGCAGTGGGGACATTGCCAAGTGTTGTCCGGGCGTGGCTTCAGAATGCCCGAGCCAGACTGCAGGCAACTTAGATGGGCTTTATTGTTGCAATCCCTACACTCCACCAGATCACTGATGCCTCGCGACTTCAAGCAGACGGAGCAAACACCCCCTGAGCTCTCCTCTCCTGTGAGGTGGGCGTCGTCCCTTTCTATTTCGTCCCCGCTGCCGTCTATTGACTGCTGGCTTTCCGACAGTGGTGTCCCCTCTTTATCCACCTTACCAGCGATCATCATTCGTTTCTTTATTGTGCTTTTGTTTAATGAGCCGACAGGCCTCCCTCTTTTCCGTTTACTTGGAACATTGTTATCAGAGGGATCAAACACCTTCTTTGCCATTTTTCTTCTCTCTCCAACTCTAACACCAGAGTTTTTGTTATGATTTGAACTTTGGCTGCTTATTATATGACCGGGTCTTTTCCTAGGACGACCTCTTGTACGCTGTGGTGATGATCTGCATGAAGAGTTTGCTGAAGAAGTCATCTGAAAATTAGTTGGTAAAAGAGTTATTCTAATATATCTTAAAAACAAAGTTACATGTATATTATCTTTAGAAATAAGTCAGTTGGATGCCTTACTTTGGTGTTTGAGTCATTGTAATCAAATTTGAAACTGTCTGAGCTATCTCCATCATGATCAGCCGGGCCCAAGGCCAACGCTCCGTTTGGTAGCTTTACCAGGCTCCCAGAAGATAATTCTTTGTTAATGATTGCTTCAAGTTGCTTCTTAGTGTACTTAGGATCTTGTGACGCTGCTACTTTCACGAGCTCATCAAATGCAATGCCATTTTCTAAGTAACTTTGGTCTTGATAGATTAAAGTAGCAATTGCAGATGTGATGATTCGTCTTTCACTTGTTGCTACGGTTAAACTCATTGCTGTTGAATGGAAAAATACTCAATACTGAGAAAACGTTAAATGTACTGATGAAAACAAGTGAAGGAAACTTACTATTACTTTGTGCTGACTTTTTTCTCCACTTTGCTGCGTTTCTATAACTTACATTATCCTTGTAATCCACTTTATATATACTTTTTTCCTTTATACAACGTTTTAAATCAGCTTTTGTAACCTTTGGTGCCACTTTATAACATTTGAGCATAAATTTACAGATTCTTCCTATATCTGGTCTGGATTTTCTGGCACGTAGATGGTCAATTGCAGCTAAAATTTGATTTTTATACTTTATCTCTGACATTTCTAAAACAAAATAAATGAATGTTGTTTATTAATAAAAATTCTTACATATTATAAACAAGTCCTGGGTTGACACTCACCTATTTAAAATCATGCCGGAAACTTTTAATATATTTTGCCTTGTTCCTTTTAAATTTATTAATTTGAATAATTCCCAGTACCTTAAACATAAAGTACATAAAAATAACACAATCATCAAGGTCATTTGGTATCTATTAAAGCCTTTAAGCTTTAATTTACCAGGTTTTTAAACACTCAAGATGTTTTTGTAATCAGTATTAATAATAGAACACTACACTGTAATATTACATTTACATACCGAGAGGTATTTAAACTGTTTTGTAAACTATATTTTTGGTCTTTTTCCGTTTATGCTGGAATAAATAAGTAATAATGATGCTGAAAAGTGGAAAATTAATCGAAACTGGAAAGTAAGCGAGAAAATCTAGCGAATTATGTTCAAAACACCCGTAATTAAAAGGCAAAGCCAGCCCGAGTTCCAGGATCCGAAAATGCTTTTAATAATTAAATTGATTTATATATTGCTGTAAAGATGCGACGATAACGATTTGTGAGTGGATTTTTTTCTATTTAATTTTAAAATAAATTTAATCTATGGTCTGAGCTTAAATTTTAAAACCAGTTTAAGCAGGCCCTTATGTTATGTTTAATACCTACAAAGATTTTGATAGTTTCGACGTAATGTATTCGGCACGACTAAATTGTGCTAGAATAGAATTACTTGTAGGCAGGCGATTGCATCAATTCCTAAAGTCACACACAAAATTTACCGAAAAAAACCAATGATACATGTAGAAACTGCAATTTTTATAAACATTTGATACGAAAATGTTGTGCTGCTATTTTAAATTCAGTTATAGTTAATAGTTTTCTAAATGAAATACTTGTCGTAATAGAATGACGCTCTCATTGATTCCTACTTCCGTTTTTAGTTTTCGTCAACTATTATATCGTAAATAAAAAAATATTTTCTATTCATTTTGATCGAAATTTGACTGTCGGTATTTTTATGATAAGGGCACTGAACAGTAGGTACCTTTGTGGTATCTATATTACAGATGCTGTGATAATTTTCGTACTTCAAATGTCTCTGACGCTATTGTCAATACACTGACAGAGACGCTGTCAGTGTACTGTGTAATTTGAATTATATCTAACCTTAAACCTAATAACAAACAGGATTGAGGATAATAATATTAGAAACTTGTAAATTTAACATCAAATATCTGATATTTATAGTATGAGTATACTACCTTTAGGGTTTAAAACCAAATGGAGTCTAAATTGTTAGCTCGGATACGGATACAATTGAAACCAATATATTATATTCGAAGGTTTTATTCAAACCTCAAGCCCCAAGCCATTCAACTTGAAAAAAGTATTGGAAAAGTTGTCAATACTGCAATAATAGGAGCACCGAATTCAGGAAAAAGCACACTAATTAACAAAATATTAGAACGCAAGGTTATTTAGTTATAAGTATAGCGATTTAAGAAACAAAATAGTTTTAAATTTACTCCATTTATTCTATTTAGCAACTTTCAATTATAGGTATGTGCTACATCTAACAAAGTCCACACAACAACAAAACTCGCAAGAGCCATGTGTTATGATAATGGTACTCAGATAATATTTATGGATACACCTGGTGTAGTGACTGACAAGGAACAAAACAAGTAAGATTCTGAAAAGTCAACTAAGATACTACTAAATCCTACTGAATTTGCCCTATTCTGTGGCTTCTGTGCACAAATTAAATTCATTAAAAAAATAAAACTAAAAGTCACTGGGCAAACACAGCTTAGAATATAAAATCATCCTTTAAAAATTGTTTCTAGATATAAACTACCTGAGTCTATGAAACATGCCTGTAAGAAGAGTTTAAATTGTGCAGATGTAATTGCTGTGGTCCACGATGTTTCCAACAGATGGACAAAAGAAAGGCTACATCCGACAATTCTTGATATGCTGAGTATGGCTGCTAATGTGCCTAGCTTCTTAGTAATTAACAAGGTATGAAATTCTATGTTCTTTTGCTCCTATGATTACTGCATATCACATGATTGGTAAAGAAAATCTTGTTTAATCCATGTTCAAATATAAATTGATATTTTGAACTCATCTTTAGGTTGATCTTTTGAAATCTAAGAAGCAACTACTTGATATAATAAGAAGCCTTACTAATGGGGTCATAGCTGGAAACATAGTTCCAAATGGAGACAAACATCAAAGAAATATTTCAGGATTTGGTAATTTTTCTGATGTTTTTCTCGTCTCGGCTATGAATGGAGATGGCGTTAGAGATGTAAAGGTATGAATACTTTGTGAAGTCAGCAGTCAGATTGAGGATTCAGAATATTAATACTAATGAGAATATCAATTGATTAAATACATACATTGTCCCACAAACCTTGAATGTTAACTAAAATTTTCTGTTTTCACCATTTACTTTTTTACACAAATAGAAGTTATAATTATTATAAAGATTATTATTTAACTCATTCAAATAGACTAAACAGAAAACTGAATGGAACATGTTTTCAGGAATACCTAATATCAAATACAAAAGTACGTAAACTTCAGTACTCTTCAGAGAAGTGGTCAGATCGGCCAACAGAAACACTAATAGAAGAGGCGGCTCGTGCCAAGTTCCTAGATTTTCTTGGCCAAGAAATTCCCTACAATTTAGAGACAAAGCTGGAATATTTTGATGACAATGAAGCTGAGGGCAAAGTGACTTGTTCTCTGTCAGTGGAATGTCCTTCCGACAGAATTGTGAAGCTGATCGCTGGAGCTGGAGGTGGAAGACTGCAACAGATCAAGTCATCTCTTCGCAATGACTTGGTGGACATGATAAAGAAACCGGTGACTGTTGATATAAATTTAATCTCTAAAAACAAGGCATCCAGTGAACAGCGATTATTGTAACCACAATGAAGCATTAGATAAATCGGTTATTTATTAAAGAATAAAAAATAGTTTTTACTTCCTCATCCTTCCTATTAAATGAAAAGCTTCATATTGGAATTCTATTCATAATAGTGACTTAAATGTTGATGGTAAATATTATTCCTAGATTAATGTGAAATTTATAAATATCTTTCACAGAGATTGAATGTCAGGGAATAAATATTTTTAATTCAGTATTATTATATGTTACAATGCCAATGACTACGATTAGTAGTATGTAAATAATGCATTAAAATCGAGTATAAATCCGGCAAAGAACGGAGATCCGGCATAATTTTAATGTTTATATAATAACCCATTAGCTTAAACCAAATTACCGTGTTAAACTGCAACACATTAATGTTTTTGAACTTTGACTTGACTTTGGAGTGAGAGCCTCCGAAGAGCGAATGATGTTGTAAAAGTTTCTGTCCGCCGACAGTCGCTCGTCACCGCTCTTCACTTTACGACTGTTCGGACTGTTTGGGTGAGACTAATTCCCTTGTTACGATTATTGTTAGCCAAGTAGCTTTACAAATTATTTTAACGAGGTCCTAAATAATTATTGTTTCAAAATTGTGAAGGGTTATTTGAGCGGCTTTAAAATAATATCTTATATTGTTTAATGTTTATTTGGAGTTAAATTTATAATAGAAATAAATATTTATCTTATTGTTGCTTCAACAAAGGCTCAAATAGACTTTTCAACTTTTAGAAAAGTTAAATTAATTAGTAGGCTTGCTTGTTTATTTTTTTTATGTGGCCACAAGCGAATGGGAACCAGGACCTTAGGAATTAAAGAGAATGTTTACCGCCGCCCATGGTCAGCTACAAGCCCCTAAGAGCCAAATAGTTTGGGAAGGAAAGAGATAGAAAAGAGGATCGGTACGAGATGAAAGTATAAAAAAATAAACCAATTGCACTATTTGACGCTAGTTACCTGTAGAAGAGTGCTATCTCGCTGGTCGTGAATGTTTTCAGCCGAGTTCGAACACACGATCTCACCATTTGGAATATAATGCTTAACCAATGGACGTTTAGTCTATAAAATTAGGAAAATCGTAGAACAATATTCCTAACTGTATTGAATATTTTTGTGTCAATACTTGATTTGCTTCTCGACTAAAAGGTACGAGTCGTGAATAATAAATTATTAAATACATAAATATATGGCCATATCTCTTCATGGTACATCTGCATAGAAATTTAGAACTCATTGGCTGGAAACAAGAAATAGGCAGCTGTGTAAAAACAGAGTCTGTTATTATTCCCATAGATTTTCCTGTTTATTCTGGTGTGTAATAAAAAAGCGGAGGTTTACGGAGAAAAGCAGATAAATATTTTATATCATAATTCAGTGGGACCATAAAAAACGGAACACGCAATCGTTTCTGGATGATTCTATAAACACAGAATAGATGTTCATGCGTACGGTTAGAATATTGTTTAATTTATTACTGCTAAGTTATATTTACGTAATAGCTTAATTGAAACCAAAACAAGCTTAAAATGAAAGAGACACGAGTTCAGCATTGTATTGTTTAAATATTGGAAGAGGGCGATCTTTGCGATCGAAGTAATCGTTACTGATAGGCGTACTATCAGGCTATTCCCAATAAAATCTATATTACCTTTGAAAGGTGTCTCTAAAGTGCTTTCATTACGTTCATTTACTGAAGTGATGTTTCTAAAAGATTTATTACTCTCGGGTTTTAACCATTAAAAGGTTCGGTTATTTGGGGAGATACGAAGCTCGAAGCTTTTTTATTTACATTTGTAAAGAATTAAGAGTCCTGAAAATGCATAGCGCTTCAAAATTTTTTGCCGGAGAGTGACTAACAGTAGCGTACTCTAATCGAATCTGTCTTTGTAAGCTCTGCCCGCAGCGATCCTTTGTCACCGTACCTACTAACAAATGTATTCATCTACGTGTATACCTACCGGGGCCTGCCATTCCTAACCGAAATCGAAACTTAATGGATTTAAAACAACGTCGCTTTCGATCTTAAAATCAAAGTCGTATTTTTATATATTACTAGCTGTCCCGGCAAACGTTATTTTGGTATATACATAAAAAAATTACGATGCTAATAGGGTTGATAGTAAAAGGGTAAACATTTAAAGATATAAAAGCAAATGGTGGACAGCACTAAGGGGTATTCAAAATAGGTATTGGCCGATTCTCAGACCTACTAAATATGCTTACAAAATTTCACGAGAATCCGTCAAGCCGTTTCGGAGTATTACGGTAACTAACATTGTGACATGGATTTTTTTAAATAAGATTAATCGATTAAGTTTTATTTCATAATGCGTGAACTTTTTCCTATTAATGAAAATCGGTTGTTATAGTGTTTTATTTGACTTTGGTAAATGCTTAAAATCGACAAGTCGCAAAGTATTTCACATAAAAGTTTTTTAAGTACAATTATGGAAATCTTCATTCACTTATTATACTCTGCTTAGTCAAGTCTTATATTTTTATTTTATTGTTATGAGACAGAATATTAATTGTGAGATTAATAGCAAAAAAAAGTTAACTTAAATATACTAATAAGAAATATGTAGTAGATTTATCCTCCTAATTTTATTCACCTAGGTAATATTCGTGGTCTAAGACCATTATTACTACATTAATTTGACATTCCGTATGACTATGTGACAGTAGGAGTTGTATACCTACAATAAAAGTATTTTTCTTTAATAAATCAAATACAGTACTTCGCAAATGAAAAACTACAAGAAAATAACGTGGCGAATAAGTCACATCTCCCAAAGCCCACTCCAAGCAAGCGGCGACATTATTTCGGCCAGTTTCGATACATTATCGGGGAAATACGATCATAAAACAAAAGAACAGTAAAATTGTATCTAATCGAGGAATGAGCTAATCCCATTGGGGCTATCCGAGATATGGCGACGAATAATGGATTGGACGATCTTATCGCGGGGAACAAGCAAACTTCCATAATGTCATCGTCCTTACTTTATCAATATCATGGAGGTTGGAGGAGGATGAAGGTTACATTAAACACTTGCACCATAGACAATTATTTTTTCTGGTATGTCTGGTATGTGTTATCCTTAATTAAACCACAAAACCCTAACTATATAAACATTTTTTAATGAATTATATTAAATAAACGTCAAACAGCCATTTTCGCCATTTTGTTATTGTCATTAAGCATAGGTACTGATTACAGCCATGACCAAGCAAATGGGACGTAGGCAATAAGTTATCTGTGAAACAGACAATGGTTAATGTGCTGGAACAAGTTCCATTACAATTTACAAGCATAATGTTTCACAACATTAAATACGTGAAGTACTAAAAACATCAAATGTACCAAACTTTCGGTCACACGAAAGTTTCGCAAATTGCATGTAATTTGCACTGGAGTGGAATCTACTAATGGCCGGACGGAATTCATCTATATAATTACTATCTCGTAAATACACTCCTTTGTTGATGATTTAAGCACAATAATGGCCGCTAACTAATTAAAGTGCCATCTGCGATCGCGGCCATTTTTTAGCACAGAGCTTGTTACCCACCACTGTCAATGAGCAAATAAAAAAACATGACGGGGACAAGGGTTATTGGAAAATAAGAGTGCGTAATAATTTTAATAAAGTATAAAAGTCCTGCAAAATCAGCCAAGATAAGTCTGGCATACAAAACTGTAAGAAATAAATGACTATTATATTATACGCGACCCTCGAGAGGCAGAGTAGTAATTTAGTAGTTTTCCCCTTAAACCTTTTAAAGCCACAAGGAAGTTCTTAGAACCTCTAAGTGTCGTTACAGCGATTGTGTACCGATCCAGAAGTAATGTTATCAGCAATCAATCTTAATTAGCGAACACCACTTCTCATAAGCAATTTCGATTCACTGAGTTTAATTACAAAGTTTAATAGCAGCTGCCTCGGTGCATAATCACGTGGTGGCACTTTAAACTTACTCTATAGTTCTACGCTGAAAATTATGAAACAATGAAGCGAATCGCTAGCTTAGACGCACGTGTCTCTGAACTACTCATTGGGACTGGGGATCTATTGACTTCTCGGTTCGCCGTATGTAATTACAGAAGGCCCTTTAACTTTTGTAACTTGTTTTCCCAATAAAAATAATATCCCTATTAATTACAAAAATGTAAAACTCATAGTGCTCGAGTTAATGGAGTTGAATGTACATATTAACATTCATATTGTTAGATCACAATCGTGGTCTAAATTTAAGGAGTGCTTAGTCCTAAACCAATGTAAGCTTAAACAAACAAGACTCGAGTCTGAAGGGCAAGTCAATTCAAATTAAATTTATGTTTAATTATTTTTCAAAGTTTTGTCTTTGTGGAAAAAGTTTAATGTACCTAGTTGTACAATATTTGCATAATATTTTTATTTTTATTAAAAACTATCTTTAATAAGACCTTATTCGAATAAAGATATTTTGAGTTTGAGTTTTGTGTGTATAAGAGTATTATTTGAATGATTTATTGTGACTTTTTAAAATTTTATTTTTTGAAACATGGAATATTATTATTTTTAAATATCCAATCTTAATTGGAACTTATTATCGTGAATTACGGTAGAAAAGGAATAAAGTAAAAAAACTACAAATATCTTATAATTAAAGTGAAAGCTGTATTTTTTTATTGAAGTACAATATTTAGAAAATTGTGGAGAGATAAATAAAGGCAATATTGAACAAAGGCTGGCATTCTCATGTTTCAGTCCTTTACCTTGTTTGTAACAATTTTAGTAATATTTATGGAGATAAAGAGACGATAAAGATTCATTTCACTAACTTCATCGGACTGTGCTTGTGATTAATGGCTACAAACAATCACGTACAAACATTACATTTATATGAATTTATTACTTTTGATGTAATTATACATTTGTGCATAATTTAATCTTTTATTGTAACCATTTATTATTTATTATCAACTGCACAGTCTTTCATATATTTATATTTTTGTTAAATTTGCTTCGCTCACATACCTCTTAATTAATAAAGATTAAATACGTTTTATGTTATCTGCGTAAAATCCGGGATTGTCAAAAACAGCATACAGTTTAACGTAGGTGATATCAAATTACTGCCTGGTAATGAAAATTTAAAATACGCGTGGATCGCCCAAAGGAACGTCAAGCCATTTCTAGCGAATTTAACATAAATGTGACGATTGACGAACATACATGGCAATTGAACTCCTTAGCAAGTCATTGTCCAGTTATCACTATGTAAAAACAGTATGACAAAGTAGGTACGTTAGTTGAATGGCAAAATATAGAAGAACCGAATTGCACTGTTTATAGCCGCAAAACCAGGGCTAAAAGACGTATTTATCAAAGGCGTGGTTACTATTGAGTTAACGAGCCGACATTGTGGCGATAATGCTGCGGAGCACGAAAAAATGTCGCGAGCAGTTTAAGGATTATGTTGAAAAATCTTTTGAAATAACGAGTGTAACAGCTGAAGAGGTAGTTTTTACATTTATTCTCTCAGCTAAGAGCTCCGAGCTAATGGCGACATTGTTTCAGCTTATTTTTCCTGAAGGATTTGCGCGGGTAATTTAAGTGAAAAATTAAAAAGACTTCCACAAAATATTCTAGAATTTCGTTATCTGACTTCCAGCAGTTTTTATAATTCTATGATCATTTTTTAAAATTATCATTTGAGCCTTAGATAAAAAATATATTATTTAATAAGTAAAAGTTGCTTTTCACTTTTCAGTATGTCGTATTTTAGCTGTAAAATTATCTTATATTTCCCTCTCCTGCTAAAGGAGATTTGTGTTGTGTTAAATAACACGATACATAAATATGTTTCGTCCCGGGAAGGAGCTGGTCACTTAAACACAAGAACCTTTGCAGTGAGTACGAAAAGTTATTGAAGCATTTGATTCAATTTTCAAACACACTTTATCTTTTTTCTTTTTAATAAGTCGTAAGAGTGCCTTGAGTATATTATTCTCATAATAAGGGGTTCTTGAAATACAGTTTATCCCTAGTGGAGTTCGTTGTCGGGTATTATTTGAGGGAGATATTGCAATCGTAAATATCCCATAAGGCGATGAAAACCGCTGAGTGTCCGTCAAGTATTACGAAGGGAAATTTCTTAACTTTGGAGTTTAATCCTGACAAGTTCTTTCAAGGCTTGGTGGTTTTCTTGAAGTGAATAGAACCGGAACATAGGAAATATCATGTTACCGTAGTTGGTTATGTTCTCCTCAAGGTTTTTAGAAATATGGCACATTTGTCTGATCAAACTGTTTTATCAACCAACAAAGTAGTTCAAATCATTTGATTGACAATAACTTGAGTTTCTTAGAATCTTTAATACAGAAAAAGGGGAAATTTGTAAATAACATCGAATAAGTTAGAGAATAAGAATTTAATTTGACCAAGATAGGTACTACCTATAGCGAATACATTTATATAAAGTTGAATTTGAAATTTAGTAAGTAATTTAGAATTCAATCGGAATAGGTTGAATATGTTAATTATTGAATTGAAACTTTTAATAAGCTCAATATTCAGACATCAGATATCATAGTTATACAGTTATGCTTAATTTAATTCAATTCAGAAAATGGTGACAACAATTCATGCATCGTTCACCTTATAGTGGTCACAATCTTTATAGAAGTTCTATTTCTGTTCTGTTCTCTATGAAGCAAGACATAAGTATTCATCTATCGGCTTTTGTTCTTAGAAATCAAACCTTTAGGGAAAATACACATACATACTTTTGTTATATGCAAATAAAGAACGCAACATTTGCGAAGTTCGTTAAATTAAGTGTACGTGGTAATAATTCATGAAAGCTAACAAAAGTTTAGCGATGTAAAGAAATTACTGAAAGAGATCTTTAGTTTTTCCAACAGAATTGTAGAAAAGATAAGGGTTTCAAAACAATGGTAGGCGTGTCAGGGTCTCGCAATGGTCAAGTATCCTGTGACAAGGAAAGGGTCGACCCTGCTGAGATATAGTGCCGCAATTAATATATCATGCTATGAGTTTACATTTCAAGTCTCTTTAAGAGTCTACCTTTTTATGAAAGCTATTGGTTAAACAGTGTAACCGAGTAAGTATACAGACAGGCACTATTACCTAGTTTTCACATTAGTTTTGTATTTTCTCTTTCCAAAGGGATCGCTCAGACAGCTGAGAGAACGTCCACTCACAGCTGCAGAGGATCAGCAAGTGACGTTATCAGCACTGCGGCTTGGAGAAGTTGCAGCTCGCAACGTCAGATAAGATTCAATATTGCCGATAAACATCACTGGATGTACCTACAACGAATCATTTATGTTCTGTACTCTTTTACGCACAAAAAAGCTAAATCATATTCGTTAAATTGCATAGTCTTATTTAAAAAGTAATAAATGGCTACCTTCGTGTATTAAAACTACAAACTTCATTTTGTTATCATCTGACAATCAAGAATACATTATGCGTTAAATTAAAGTTTCATGCATCAATAATTTACAGATGATGTTATCATTGTAATACTTGTGGCGGATGTTTAAAATGGAAATGTCTCTTAACATGTTTCACCTTATTTTGAATATTCTTGTTTTTCCAGTGTTTTACTTTTTGTCATGTAAATGTGATGAACCAACGGTCATCTATAACTTGCGAAATGGGCCCCAGTATTTCGCGGAGTACGTCAAAAAATTCGGAAAGAAATATGACGAAGAGGAATACTATACGGGATACCATAATTTCATGAACACTTTGCGTAAGATAAATGCGATAAATTTGAAAAGTTCCCAAAAAGTGCAGCCGAATAAGCACGCAGACTGGTCGGAAAGCGAATGGCAAGAACATTTTGAACAGACAACAAAGATTGATTATGATCTGAAAAGGCAATTAAAAGAGTACTACCCAAAGGTAGAATCGTTAATTAAGGATTTAGTTGAAATGTGACAATGGTGACATATCCTACAGAATTTAATATCGAACTTGGTCTTAGGTTAGAGTTTGTTTGATGCCAGAGTGTACAAACAGTTACGGAATGTTACTTTGTTTGAATAGAAGTTCCTAGACCTGAATATTAAAAGTTTTATTTTACGTATTACAGAATAAAATTAAAGAATAGCTTAGTTCTTCAAACAAATAAGGGATCTAATAAGAGCTGTGATAAAAGTTCGTCTCGTCCACTCCTCTTGAGCTTTCCCTAATAATTGCAAATCTTGATTTTCTTATAATTTGAGCAAAGTCTGTAATATTCTTTATGTTATCAGTTTCTTGAGCTTTTTGATATTGTGGGCGTGTGATTGTGAATGCGTTTTATTAGAATTCAAGATTAGCTTCCACTTTATAGTCATTCTCTTGGGCACAGTCTCAGTGAAAATATTCTGTTGAAGTATCCAATCTCAGTTTATTGGCAGTGTTGTTCTGGTCAATTGAGGCCGTGTCCTTTCATTTGCAAAGGGTTACTTTATAGTTTCGGCAACGGACATCCGTTTCAGTCGCACGTAAATGGAAATGCTTCGCGCAGATTAGTAAAGTGAATTATTCATCCTCTCTTTAAGATTGCATTTGAATGAAGGATGGATCACAAGGTGCACTCGCGGAATATAGAGCCACTTTCTCAACATTTATACTGCATTTAGACGTCCATTATTCAATTATTTAAAAGACGATCGTTTTCAGTAAACGCAACAACGCTCTAGAAAGTTCAACAAATGATTATTTGTGTGTGTGAGGTGAGTTTTTGAATTTATTGTCGTGGCCTAATAAATAGGTACTTAGGATGCACTTGGAAAATTGGCTCACAGCTTAAAATTCAGCTGAAACATTTTCCAATCACGCCTCGAAGCAAAGCGCTTCTAAGTGCAATTTCAACTCGACTCGCTTACAACTGGTATATTATGTGGATATATTAGGAGGTATATAAAGGCACAGAATAAATGCCTCCAGAGCACATTAGCGACGGTTTTCTGCGACCGAATAAATGTGGCCAATTTGCGAGAGCGTTTATCACCTAAAGAAAAGTTTCAGCGTTTGAAAGTGCGGTAATTCCGAAGGCGAATTCATGGGTTAATCACGTTACCCATGTCTGGCCTTTGATTAATCGTAACGAGTGCTATTTAGCTAATCAGTAGTTGATCGAAGTGGCTTTACAAAATATTTGTGCCAATCATACAATCATGCTCAATAGAACAACATCGTAACACATATTGTAATACTAACATCTCGGTTCTGTTCTATTGTAGCCAAGCAAAATATTTTTCGAACAAAACCAATTTACGGAACGAATTTTGTGCTTTACCGCGGTCGGTTAAGCATCAAACGAAAAGAACTTTTGTAAATATATGAATATTAAGAACAATTGATGACGATATTAGATTAGATGCTGAGAATAATAATGTGATTAAGGTTATTTTTAATTTTTTGCGATAATAAATTCGATAACGATCGTTAGCCACCCCAATCGTTTGCTGAGGATATTTAAGTAATAAATCATACACGATTTGATACCGTCCTTGTGATGTTTAAAGCTCATATCAAACTCGCAATCAATATTTTTTTTGACGTACGAGAGCTTATATATTATAAGGATGCATTGTACATCTATAGTCTATACCATTGGGAATTTAATAAAGTAAAAAAAAAACCTTTTAAGTTACACCACATCTCGTGAAACAGATGAAACATTAATGTTTCTGTATTTGGCTTTCCCAGACTGAGCTTTTGAATAACGAAATATGATATAATTCAAACCTTCAAAAGTTTTAATCCGATGAGCTTAACCCACACCATTAACCTGGTTTACGTTTAAATTAATTCTAACGTACATTTTAAGTTGTAATAATTAGTTTATGCATAGTTAATGTGAATACGGGAAGTGAACGTACAGTTAATTCTGCGTATTTCGCAAATTGTCTGTTTTCACAGAACATAATTTGCATTACGATAACAAAGCGACAAGTTTTTATCTATTCTTTAATTTGTTTTATTAGATTAATCTCACTAAAAATCATAGTTTGGTATATATTAATAATAATAGTTTATTTATTCATCCATAACCGCGAAGGCTGGTCGTAAGGAAGTAATTGAACAGGGCGTTAAATAGCAGTAGACACACCGTCATAAATAAAGCTCACTCCGCAGCACTCGATAGAAGACACGCCCTCTAAAGCCACACTCGATCCCAAAGGTTGTAATTTCATGTCTAGGACTTCCTTTTCTTATTTTGTAATGTAAATTTTCCTCTTTCAACGCATTGCTTTTCGGAAAATATTCCCTTTGTTCAGATTGAATGTCGGATAACGAAAGATTTAATATAGATTCGAGTTAACTCTTAGCATTACCAGAGAGTACAGAAGTTAGTTTGGTGTATTGTTTCTGTGGAATTTATCCCATACTAATTAGCTAAATAGCTACGCCAAGCGAGATATCAGTTTTTCAGATTAGCTGTAAACTATGCACTGACAAACCGATCAATATTTGATAACGATTTATAAACAAATTATGTTAAAAAGGCCATTAAAGTAGATTTGCTTTGGCAAATTTTAAGTACAGCGGTTGCTTAAAACTTTATTATTTGTACAGATACATTGTAGGAGGAGATGGATATTGAAAGAAATGAAATGTATGAAGTGCGAATTGAGTGCAGGTTTTACTTTTATTGCGCACAGGTTGTTTTTTACATACACTTGCTTTGAAAATAGCTCGCTGTTATCTAAGTTAGGTTAAATATTAAATATTGTATTCTAATTATTCTACAATGCATTGTACTTAATAGCAACTAATTGTAAGTTAATATTTTTGTTGAATGTATATATTATTATTATTGATATAAATGTATTTTAATAAAGCCTATATTTGTACTACATATAGGCTTTATTAAAATACATACTATACTATATGTACTATACTTGCTGCCAGAATTCTGCTGTATGATTTGCATTTCTTACATGATTCGATCTAATACCTTAGTATACTTTGTGTGTAGTATGTGCAGCTATATATATATATATATATATATATATATATATATATATGTGTGTGTGTGTTATGCACTAACAATGAAACAAGTTCAATTTGTTTCTATTCATATATTTGTGATCGCAATTCGTGAATTTAGAAAGTTTTCGACGTTACTTAGAACCTTCAGACGTCCGGTGACCCAGATAAGAGCTTTAGAATAATATCAGGCTGAATAATAATGCAAATTACAGTGTTACTAGTATCGGAAGCTTAGGTACATATACTTGCTTATCAAACGAGGTTGATGCTCTAACGATAACTATAAACTTCGACCACGGATAGATCGATTCAAATAATTTGCAATAATTAAACTAGGCCTACGATTGTAATTGCATTTCGTCATTCGAACTTTACGTCTCATTCACAAAATGTAATACCTTAAAAGGGGACCTTGTATTTCTTTTGGGATCGTAAAAGTGTGTGTTGTTTTATGAGTAATCAAATATCACCATGGTCTGTCTTCCAGGTTTGCGATGTGACTCACTAATAGGTGATTTTAAACTTAATCGGCGTGGATAAAGGGAGAATATTTCTCGACATCTGAGACAAAGATTTTGCTTGTTACAAAGATTTTATTAATTATATTGAAATTAACATTGTCCAAATAATTTAATCATAATTAACCTCGTTATTTAATAGTAAATTGACCTAATTAAGCCCTCCCCATGCTTAAAAATACGAAAACTAAGGGTCGAGTTGCTCCTCGTGTGACTCATGAAGTATAACTTAGCTTTCGACTACATCCAAGGTTCAACGAACCTTTGTTTGCCAAGGGGTAGAATTCGTAAGCGGAAGTAATAAAGGTTTATGCAAACTGCTTCATTTTTTTTAATTTGGAGTAAAACGTAATTTAATTAGCTAAAGTAGTAAAGAGTAGATCTTAATTAATATAGTCTTTCTAAATGATTAACTTAACTACACTTTTTCATTATTCAAGCATTAAATAGCTATTAAAAAATTTAAAAAATATATAAATCACGATCAAATACTTTTCAAGTGTCTGTATTCGAAATCTATCACAATCTACTTGAAACAAAAAGTCCCTGCAACTTTTCACTTAACGATTTAATTTTACAAAGTCTGATTCCGTGTAATATATTGTCAGAGTTTAAAAACTTAATCCACTTAAGGACCCTTTCGGGATCCCACTGCGCATGACTTCGCCCTAATGGAACGAGCAAGGGCATTTGGCGTGGAGCCGCCGCCGCCGTGACTCGTCTCGCGTGGCGCGACCGCCGACTCTCTACAGTTACGTCGACGTAAACAGTTACGACAGTAGTTAGACTCACATTTTCACTCGGAACATTTTGTGGCAATTTCCCTCAAAGCCTTGAATCAATATATGAATCGGTTGAAATATTATTTCGGTGACAGTGGACAAGGTTATTTGTGTAAGCATTTCGATCGTGTTTGTTTTGTATAGATATAATGCATTGTGAAATGATTTAAACTGTGACTCTATCAAAGTGCACGTTAAAGTTTTATTATGTAGCTGCAGTATACGAAGGCAAAATGAAAGTTTTCACTTTATTAGCTATTTGTGGTAAGTTAATATACGTTGAAAATTATTTATGTATTTTTAGTGTTTCAAAACTACAATCAATGAAACCTCTGAATACAATAAAATATAGTTTTCGAGATCATATGGTACATATTGATTTCAGAAATGTAATTTTACAAAGATTTATATACAACTAGCTGACTTGGCAAACATTGTTTTGCTTGGCATAAGAAATCGTGGTTGTAATACAAAATAGGATTGTATTTTTTTTAAATATGATGTGGTCCACCCATAACATTTAGAGGTATAAAGGGATATAAACTTACCCCCTAGAATATTAGAAATTATTTCAAATGTTTTTTCCACAAATTAAAAATTAAACGATGATAATTCGTAGAACATATGATTCGCTTGTATCATACCAAGCAAGTATCGTGTATTATGCAGCCTGTTACATTGCAATAAACACTTTTTAATCACTCCTACTCAGACTATTCTAAGGCCATGATCATCTTCAAATAAAATGTCATATGAATTGTCAATAAAAATTAAAAAAAGTATGATTTTAAATTTTCTGTACAAATCGGAAATTTCATACTTTTACCCCTATTGACGTTTAGTAATTTATTCTTGATTCGTTGCGATCGCTTTTTTGTAGGTACTTGGTCATTTTGCAAAGATGCATTTTGTATAAACCTTTCTGACATTAATGGTATGCAGTCCTGTTCAAGCGTTGAGTGCAAGTAAAAATTCGATGGCTCTAAGTTACTTTATAATAGATATATATTACCCAGATGGTTATTATAATAATTTCCTAAACACTGTTCTTGAATTTACAGTATGTTTGCAGACTTTCCGCTCACAAATAAGCAGCCGTTATCACTGTAATTCCTGATAACATTTGGGAATGTCAATCGGTGTAATACAATCCAGCTCTGGCTCCGAGCCAACGAGCCGCCGATTGCGACGATCACCGCGGCTTCCCATTTCTTACGGTTCAATGGAATTAACAATTCAACCTATGATCGCCGATCGGCCAACTCTTTCTTACTCACCAGCTCATGCCAAACATTAAATCTATATTGTGAACGGGATCGGATTTTATTAAGTAAACAATATGAATTTCCCTAACGCGAAAATCACATTTTTGTATTATTGTAAATAGAAATCTATGGTAAGGAACTCAAAAACTAAAGGACTTGTACTTGTATATCTCTTATAACTGACTACAAGTTAGGTCTTACAACTTTCATTTGACTTAATTGGTCCACTGCGCGGCCAATCAGCTTGACTTAAAGAATTTCTGACACTTTCGTTTCTTGACTCATTATACTACTTCTCCTTTGACGCGGTAAACAATTACTGACACACTAGTAATACACTAGTATTCCGTTATTCACCAAAAACAAACTAGTTCTTCTTATAAAAGTTGTCTTCGGTTGCCTTAAGTTAGGACCAGGAGATATTGGGGGTTTTCCTTTACTTAGGCAGAGTTAATTAGGCAACATGAAACTGCAAAATTAATGTGGGTACCATGTTTAGTTGAAATATGTTGTAGCATTATAGCTCGGATTTCTTGGCCTTGTAATTCTGTCAGGTACCTCGTCTTTTGTGATATACTCAATTAAGTCTTCACTGTTTCGTTGTCTAATGTAATTAAATTGGCTAATTGCTAATTATGCGGCGAAGACAGACATCAACTAACTTATTTAATAATACTATGTATATGATACATCGTCTATTTGTAAACTAAAATTATCACAATTCCATAGTAAGACGTAGCTTAAAAGGTACTACTTTAACATTTCTAAATATCAGCTAATTGAACTGGTGGTTGAAGAATATGAGGTGATAGTAATGTCTATCCGCTTCTTAGTCTATACAAATAATAAATTTGTACTTGATAGTTGATAGAAATAGAGGAAGGGGTTGTTGGCCTGCATTTCTGATAGATGCAGATAATAATAATAACAATAGCTGGTTAATAACTTTAATAAAAAACCAAGTTAAAGAAACTATAAACAATGTGAAATATCCAAATATAAGACACTATGCAAACTAAATAGAATTTATGACTTGAATAGAATCTGTTTTGGCATAACCTTACGACTGGCGAACAGAAACAATAACGCGTAAGATGCCTTTGTCTCAGGGAAATTGGCTTTCCTCCAGGTTTTACGACTTTTCGTTACTAATACAATTTTTGAAGACAACTCCACGTTAACGAGTCGAATGCGCGATCATTTACCAATTGTGCCTGTTTGGAATACGTCAGGTTCAGGAAAAAAAGGTACCTAATATTAAAGCCAAACGAAATTTGCGTACACAATTCGCCCAATTGCGAGCCTTCTCCGCGGTCGGCTTAATGAGACATTAATAAAATATCAACAAGCTCACCTAGGTTATGTTAATTAAATTATAACAACAGTTTACCGTTATGTTACGGAATATTGGATTTCGATTTTAATTAACTTTGTATTTAATTTCAATTTGAATAAGATAATAATACACTTACGGTGTTTGTACGAATTATTTAAAATTGAATATTAATTTTCGCTTGCTATATGTTTCTCAATTTAATTTTGTTTTATGATGCTTCAGCTTCAGTTGTACAGTTCATCAACTGCGTAGCGCAACCAGAGACGCGATTCAAATGCAGCATTTGATTTGCAGCTTTGACGTCGGCGTACAAGATAACCCAGCTAAAAGTTCCGCTTTACGCCGACCCGCGTCGTGCAGCAGAACTCAGTTGCCACTTCCAAATGGATGACCAGAAGTTGCACTCTGTCAAGTGGTACAGAGATATGCACGAGATCTTCCGCTATAATCCGTCGCAAAAGGCAAGTTTTGAAAAAATATTCTCTTTAGCCTTAAGATTATAGTCTGAGCCTAAAATTACATCTTCAACTTTTGATAATATGTCAGCCTCCGATCCGCCTCTTCAACGTGACCGGCATCATGGTCCAGGGCGGGGAGTGTCAGGCGGAGTGGTGTATGGTCAGGGTGATGCCGCCGCCTATCGCCGCGAGGGCGGCTTTCAGCTGCGAAATCTCCACGGAGGGACCCAAGTTCCAGATCGCGCGGCAGACGAAGCACATGACTGTTGTGGGTAAGTCGCTTTTACATTTAGTCCATTCTACGTATCCACGTCCCTATCTCGTATTAAAACTTGTTTGCCTTTCAGCGATGCCAGAGAGAGATCCGGTTATAATTGGGGCTCCCAAATTAGTGAAGCCCGGAGAACAAATATTGCTTAATTGTACCTCGGACTACTCGCTGCCTCCTGCTGATATCAACTGGTACGTTGACAACGACCTCCAAAAGGTAATTATGTGAAAACTATGAAAATGTTAAATATAGCTAAAGCTTTATAATTATTACTCATTTCAATTAAATCATATTAAATAATATTCGTATGTCTTTCATGTTGTATAAGCGATGTCATCTTTAAGGTTGTCCATGTTGAAAGGAAAATAAGATATTGTTAAGCGTCTGCTCCCTCCTCTATAAACGAAAAAAGTGTAGCCGGTGCGAAGACAGCACAGCATTAATAGTAAATTCAATCCATACGTTCCAAAAAGTACAGGATGATGCAAAGATGCAATTGCAAAAGCCAATAATCCCGAGTATTTACTTTAGTGTGCCCCTTGTGATTGTCTATACCAATTGTAGGCCTCTTGAATGGGCTGCATTCAAGAGATGGCTAAGCTAACAGTTTGCTCTCGTGCTCCCTAATGGAATCAGGAATCCAATCTATTTGGATTAGGCACTATCGATTACGTCGATTGGAGTTTCCTTCACTTAGAAGAATTGACACTAAGTATATGTTCCTCAGTATTATGATAATTCGACTTTATTTGTTAGTATTTAGAGACGACAATTATCAGATCTTCATTAAACTTTGTCTATAATTATAAGATGTCGTAATAAGTTTGTTATAATAATAACTTAAGTGTGAGTTGTTGTGTTTAATCACTACACATTAAGTACAATTCGTAAGATCAAATAGCCCTTAAGCCCCGGATGCCTTAGTTGAGGACATTTGGAGTCTTGATAGCAGAGTCAGTTGAAATAAATAGGTTGCTATTATGTGACTCGAGAACGCCCCATTGGCCTAAGTCTTTGAGCTGTGCCTCGATATTGCGTGAAATGGATAAGAAATAACGCGATGAAGCTTTACAAGTAAACGGCGACGATTCTAATAATTATACAAGAGATTGTAGCATTCACCCTGTATATAATGCCTTTACCAAATGTATTCTTTTACATTATATTATCTCGCGAGTATCACATTAAATTATAACTTGTATCGCTGTTATAAATGTCAACGCGACGTCTTTGACGTTTTGATTATAAGCACAATGTTTGCTGTTAGCCGCCAGTTAATTGATTGATATGTGTTTAGCAAGAGCCTTGGCACCGCACCGAGGTGAGCACTGCCCAGGAGGGCGGGTTGCGCGCTTCGTGGCGTGTTCTGCGCGTAGCGGTCCCTCCGGCTGAGAGCGGGGCGCTGCGCGTGCGTTGTGAGGGCGTGCTCCCTGTGGAGCCGCCGGTCGTCCGCGACGCCGCCGCCGTCTTGACCCTCTACTCTCGCACACAACTCTCGAAATACGTCTCCAGTTCAGGCATGTTATTAATCGTATCTTTTTTCACGTAGAATTGTGTATAAAAACCTTAAAAATAAATAAAATAGGCGTCATGACAGTTTTACAAATACCCTTATCTCAGCATTTAGGGCTAATCATTCTAGGCTAATTTACATAAACTATACATTAATAATAATACAATTGTTTTTTCATGCGATTGGTGAAATTTAATCTATAATGTTGGAAAGCGGAAATATTAATTTGTCCGTGTTCTTTTCGTCGATGAACTTCCGGGCCTGATAGCTACTCGGAAGGTGCTCGAGTGAGAGGGCGGACGCCCACAGTCGCGCTTGTGCACGTCCGCCGGACAAGTTTCCCAGATAAGCGATAGTGGCGCATTTATCCAACAAGTTTAATGACTTTTGCTCTGAGAAATGCTCACCCTAACTGGATTTGACACGGTTTTCTTTTTAATTCGTGCTTGAAACAAAGCCAAGAATGTTTTAACTGATATCAAACGCATTCAAAGGTTTTTGTTTGACGTTCAATTTGAATAAAACCAAATAAGTTTGAAAGTAGTTCAAACATTCATTTTCTTCGATAATATTATATTACGCGGAATAGTGAACCACTGCCTGTGACTACTCATTGAGTGGAAAATATAAGTTCATTGAAACCGAGATGCGTTTCAGCTCCCTTATTTTGATCAATTCCATGATTGGTAAACGCGTTAATCTATTTTTATGTCAACTTTTAAATAAAAAGCTCTCATATAACCGTTAAGCTTTGTTGTTGATTGATTTTGATAGCAAATTGAACTTTACCACATCTGAACACTTTTCCCCATGCCTAATAGAGGAGACTTGCCACGTGATTAAGTATCTAATTTTCCTTTCAGGTGCAAGCTTGGGCTGGCAAATTAGTTTATTATTACTGTATTTTATAATGGAGATGAGTTTATGAGGCTCACAACGAACAAGGTGATATTAGTGTAGCTATTGCATAAGAACTACATTAGCAATTGTGAGTAAAACTTGGATTTAGAAATATTACCAAAATCAGCCAACACTTCAGGTGCCAAACGATAGCACAAAAACCCCTCTCTTACGCTAAAATATTTAAAAGCCTTTAGGCTCAAAGGCTTTTCTACATTTCCCCATTCATTTATAAAAGCCAAATCAGTATAATTGCACTGTTGCGAAACTAAAGGACTCGCTGTCTCGTTTCATCACAACGTAACCCCGATTTGACAGAGAGGGATGAGAGGGGAACTTTTAAGAGTACCCTCATTCGGGAATTTAGACATAAAATATAAGTTTAAGTTAATTGTACAGTATATTATGTTGTGACTTAGATATAATTTAGATAACCGAGTTATTTTTTGTACAATAGTGGAAACTGTTCTTTCCATACAAATTTTAAAAGAAATCTTAACTTGTGCCATTTAATATAATACTCAAGTTTATTAATAAATATTATTATATCATATAAATAATAAATTAAACAACTAATGCAAGAAATAAAACGAAGAATTCAATTTCATAACTAATTAAGCAAGAGGCAAGCAAGTAATGAATTATTAACTGAAAGAATTAAACAGCACCTAGGTTTTGCTTCGACGTGTATCTTATTTGTACTGAGTACTCAGCGACGAGTCTCACGGACTTGAATTATATGACTGCATTCGAAAATGTCAGCTACTGCCTCTTGAGAAATCTCAATTTTAAAACCACCACAGCCGTCCTGCTTCGATGCCAAAAGATATTTATTTCTAAATCGAAATAACAAATATTTTGTAGTTGTATAAAATCTTTTTACTTTAACTGATGTCACCTGCACAAAAAACCAAACCAACAAACAAACAAAATAATGTTACTATTAAATTTAGTCTATGGCTGTGTCTCACATAAAGTAATGTCAATTCATAGCACGTCATCGTTTTAAAAAATTGGGTGTTAAATTGTGAAGTTTTCTTACATTCATTTGAATAAAATATAAATAAATGTAATATGAGAAGGCGTCGTCTTTTATTTCGCCATTATAAGCCTTCACACACGCTCTTATTCAGATTGTTTGAATGACTTCAAAAAAAATATTAGTTTTTCATCCGATTATTGATTTAATTTGAATTTGTTTTTAGTTCGAATCTCCCACTAATGAGTTCCTTCGGGAATAATCTGGGCAAATCGATTTTTCATTCATCGTGCATACATATTCAGAGGTGTCGCCTTCAGCAGCGCTTCATAATAGATTGCTTTGGCTTCACCGCGATTTAGTAGTGATGTAATGAAAGTTTTGCATTGAACTACTAATCAAAATCATACTAATTAACAGAACACAATGGAGAACATTAAAGGTGCCTCCGAGATGATAAGTATTTTAGTCACCTGCTAAAATGTAAAAAATATTTTATACAAATTTGGCACAAGTTTTTTTTAATTTATCACATTTTGTCACAATTGACGAGTTTCCGGCCTACATACAGAGTTCACGTCCTGTGCCCTGTCATTTTTCTTCAAAAGCTCAACATAAACACACAAGGATTTCTTTCGTTTATGAATAAGTATATATTATCGACAGTATTTAATATCACCTGGAAAGCTGAAATAACAGAAATATCCCAAGTTCAGCTTGCAGTTCACTTCAAATCTTAAAATCGTAACAAATGAGAAAAAGCTCGCACAAACATCTGGAAAGCAAATTACAAGTGAGAGGAGAAAAGTTCCGATTATACAATATTAGCATCTAAACAAAGAAGCAGCAAACTTGGACTTACAAACTATTTTAATGATTTTAAATAAGCTTAATTTTATAAAAAAGATATTGCGCTTTGCTAATCTACTTATCTTATAATCAACATGCCGAGGTCAAAAATTTTCTAGTTTAATACAAATGAAATTATTATTCGGTGAACCGCCGACTCGTATTTGGAAACATTTTTCATCGCAATTTACATATAAAAATGAAAACATCAAACGAGTCTTACAAATCATTTATATAGAAATAAAATCGACTCTAAAATTGACTACTTCCACCCAATAGGAACACCTCGACTTATAAGTTTCGCCGGACATATGGGAATTCACTTCTGGGTCAACAAAAATACATTCATGAAGAGGCTTCGTATATTTTTCACCATACTTAACACTAATTCCTCCGAGTTTTATAATTATGTAGTACATTTGAAAATCCTGTTCTTCCTGAAGCCTTATTCTAAGTATAATATGGGTTATAATCTCTCTCAAATTATTTTGTTTGTACAAATATGCTCATTAATATAAAATTCGTTTTATTTTGTGTGTTGTTCTAAAATAATTCACAAGAGCTTATATTTACTTCTCAATAACAGAAACAACACCCACCAATCATTATGGGTGAATTAATAAATATAAAAATATGTTTTAATAAAAATATAAGAAAAATACAGATTTTGTTACGTGAAGTATTTATGGCGCACATTCAATTATAAAAGCAAACATTATACGGACTGCAATTTTTCATTAAAAATATTTCCAGAGACATTATTTGTTTATGATTAATTTAATTAATTGATTTTTGATTAAAATCTGTAGACTACCCCAGTTTAATAAGAAATTTTTCAATGTGATTTTTAATCAAATAAAAAAACCTCCCAAATAAATTATTATTATAAAAACGAGAATTAGATAGATAGATTAGATAGACAGATTGTTAGGACAATAGACTACAATAGATACTAGACGAAATCAATGGCCACAAAACTAAATGAAAACTAAATTCGTGCTTTTTATTCCTGTAACATGCCCACATTAGATATAAGCATAATTATAATGAGATATAAGTCTTTATTGTTTATTCTCCACAGACATCCCCTACCACAAATTCTATCCTTTAAATAGGTTATCCTTTTCACTCCACAAAGATTCCTGATCCAACTTCCAAAGACATACATTGTAAATACTATTAAGAACAGACCTAATAGAGTGTTTTTTGTAAAAACTCTCAAGTGTTGTCACTGCCCGTAACAAATTTGGCGATGTCATGTGAGCTTCGTGCTTATTCTCGCTTACTAAAAGTGGACAACAAAAAGTGAAAACCTCTGTTAGTACCGTAAGGATAACAGGATACAGAAGTAAGCAAAGGCCCGCATCACAATACCAAGACAGCCTTCAACCGCGTCCCAGCTCGACTATTCAGTGGCGAAACTTTTAATAAGCCTAATTGGTCTCTATCCTTCGTGATATTATGGATGTTTGAGTAGTGTAAATATAATATTCTCTCGCTTCTCTATTTCGAGCTTAAGAGAGCCCAACAGCATTAAAAGCAGGATTAAGTTGATTTACAAACATTTGCTTTCTCCGTTTCAATAGGACTCCCGTGAATTGGGATTAAAAATATCTATTTCATTCAAATACTTGTTTTATATATAATTGGAAACGTGTTAATTATGCTGTAAGTAAATCTTTTTACTC
Source organism: Leptophobia aripa (assembly GCA_951799465.1). Taxonomy (NCBI): domain Eukaryota; kingdom Metazoa; phylum Arthropoda; class Insecta; order Lepidoptera; family Pieridae; genus Leptophobia; species Leptophobia aripa. The sequence continues at coordinate 138,474 of OX637269.1, read as the reverse complement.
GTTTAATATTCAGAGGATATCTATCGTCTGCGACTTTGTCCGTCACAGTTATGGGAAAGAGTCATCATTGTCAGCTAATGTCTTCCTAATCCGTAGTAAGGGAGTAGTATTCTAGAGGTTGACTTGGTACAAAGTGAGAAATTTAGTCTGTCAGCTAATTTATTTATATGGCGATGGCCTTTTGCTTTTACATCTAAATGGGTACAGTTTTATGACGAACTAAATTAAAGTTATTCTCGTGAAACAAAAAAGTCGCCTTTCTTAACAATTACTTGAATCAAAAGGAGAGTTTAATGAAGGTCATTTGTTAATTATGGCCGTTAATTTAAATGCAAGAAAATCCAAATTTTATGTGAATTCAAAGGATTCCTTTTATCTTTTAATTTAATAGTTGTACAAAGTATCTTGTTGGTTTTATATACTACAGCACTAGCCCACGTGTTTCGGAAAACAGTCGATAATCGATTCGATTTGTTTCCGATTAGGCGACGCGTCGAGGCTGAGCGCAATTTTCAACGGTTGCGGTGAGGGGCCTCCTATTAGGTATATTTGATTTCCCGAAATTCGGTTAAGCTAGTGTCGGCGGACTTTAGCCATTCATTTGGCATTTCCATTAAAAGGGTCCTTTTAACTACGGCTAATTTATGCGATAGACGGCTTTGTGGAACATATTACAGAGTGGAGTCCGGTGTTCAACCGAATACGAATAATCGAGTGTTTGTGTCTCTCCGCTGTCGAAATTGTAAGTCCATGTATACGCGTTCAACCAATAAAAGTATCTACTTCACTTGCTTACTAGTAATGTAACATACTCGTGGTCATCATGGCCAGCGATGTATCGTATACAGTTTAAGAAGTTTCATTCTTTACTCCGCTGACTTTTGACAAGAATAACAAAAATACCTTAATTGTTAATTCTCTCCATCTGTCGGTATATGAGGTTTTTGCAAGGGTGTTCATCAAATGTGTGTTGTTAGAGCTTTCCCAATAGGGAAGAAGATGAAACGAAGTGAAAAATAACTGAACGGGACAACCTTCAAATGAGGAAATGAAGAAAACAGAAACTGCTTTTCGTAATGTTCTTAAAATTTATATCAAGTTTTTAAGCAAAAGCATGTGTAAATATTTGTGCCATTTAAATCCGTTATTTGTTTTGGCCATTGTGGTGGCCGAGATTTATATGTTCGCATTAAGGCTTTGAGCAATATAATCTACAACCGAGCTGTTAATATTAAACATATCGTATGTATTTTCTGTTTGTAGGTTTCCTTATTTTGATCTATATCAAGCCCAACACACCATGACAATCACATATTAATAAATATATCTTTCAAACAAGATTTTCCGGAACTCACTTAATATTCTTTTACCTGGCTGAATGATTTTCATTATATGAGATGAAACAATTTACGGTATATGGGTACGGTATATATAGGTTTTATTACGATTTCTCATACAAAACTTATATCATCTACTAAAATAATATAAAAAAGCTTTTGTTTCATTTATCTAGATTTAAAATAGATAAAAGCTTACAGATATACAAAATATGCAAGAATAAATAAGTGCCATAAATTGTTAACTTAGCTCGGTTAGAAGTAATTTGAAATACAACTTGATCTTTCATATCGCAAACAATTACGCGCCTCCTTCTCACAATAGAGCCTCCAAACTGATTGATGGTACCGGAGATTGCATGTCAGGATTACATCTGCGGAGGATGTACGGATTATTTAGTTGCTACCGGAGCGGAGGGTTGAAAAAACGGAGAGCCGTCGCAGCCTTCGTGTCGCCGAGACGCATGTTATATAGGTATGTCCATCCTCCAAGACGCACGCACTCGAAAATAAAGTACAAGACAATTGAGAATCGTTTCGATATTTTACATTTTAAGAGAAACAATGTGCTTTAATAAACAAATAATCGAACAAGTTATTAAAGTGGGCGACGAAGCGTTTCCAATCTATTTTAATCAAAATCCAATCGAAGTAAAACATTCTCCTTATTTCTATAATCAAATAGGGATAATAGAAAGCTAACAAAGGAGCGGGGTTAAAAGGTGCTCGAAGGACTTCTTTCCATTTAATAAACATACAGACCTCTTACCGGAGGGTAAATTAAGGAATTACCGATCAACGCTGGCCCACATCTGGCACTTGGTGGATTACGTCGGCGGAATTCAATCATCTTTCCCGCACCAGCTGGCTCCTTTCTTTTTTATAGTTTTACTTCACTTAAACTTGTCACTACATATTAAGTAACTTCGGTCCTTTCTCATACTCATATTATATTACAATAATATCATAACTTTCAAGTAGAAAAGATCAAATTGCAGTGTTTTCATAGTTGACGTGAAAAGCTCCAACGTTTAGCAATTGTCTAAGTGCTGTGCTCTCCGAGTGCTATCGCTCGAAAGCCTTTCCCAACTGCTATTATAAAGTACTTATCTATTGCATTTCCTATCTCGTTTACTTTTAGAATGGGAGCGCCCCAAAGTTCACTTGCGAATATTCGGAACTTTCAAGTTAAGATAGAAAAGTATTTTGCATCAAGTTGCTACAACAGAATCATATCAGCTTTAAATATTTTTCTATTATATTTGCATCTCAAGCTTGAAAATTTCATAAAATAATTATCAGAAATATTATTTCATATATGTTGTCGTTTGGTGTAGCGATAGTCAGCTTTCCGCATTTTGTGCAAAAGACTTTTCGAGATGAATTCTGAACCCGCTCAACGAAAAATTGTAAGGGTGCGGCCACGGCAAAGCACTCTGAACGTAAACTTAATTTTTAAGTGCCTGATTTGTTCCAGCAGAAGCCGAAATAACCAATACAGCATTAATATTATAATAATTTAAGAAGAAAATTCTATGAAAAAAAAGACGGTATAATGTGTGCCTGCATCGAGGAAGTCGTTGTGTTTTCCTTCGCTATATAAATATTGTGAGCGAAACTGAACTTATCCTTATACGGCATTGTCTTTCGAGGCACGTTTTGGCTTATACTCGTAAATCACCTCTGAAAATTTCAACGAGCAAAGCACATCACACTGTTAACTTTCGCGATTACTTTTTACTCGGCAGCCATTAAGAGAATCGGCCATTCGGCTTCCTCTCTCCATTTATGACTTGATTAATATTTTAATTTACGGTGTGTATACAAGGGAAACATGGTTTCCCTTTGGGAGTGTCGTGGCAGTTAACTATAATTTAGTACGAATGCAAAATTATAAATTGCAAATACGTCATTTCCTTGTTCCTAATCGACTCCTCGAGGATACAGCGCAGCGTCATAAATCTTGGGTTCGTTAAACGACGGTTAGCAATTTATTGGGATATGTTTAATCTTCGCCACAATGTAATCAGCGCAGGTGCACATGCTCCACAAGGTCGAGGATGTGGGAATCGATGTTTCAAACCGGCCATTGTAGTTTCGCTTTGATTGACGTTTTAATTAATGCCATACAACGTGTGCCTTACCGCTACTTCTGATAGTCTCGACCACGTTTCAGTTACACATCGCTACTGATTCAATTTGAGCCTATAACTATCTCTAAGGTGTAATCGGTTTAACGATCGATATGAAGACTGGTATAATCTGAAACTTGAAGTACTTCCACCTAATGCAAGGGTAAATCTCTTTTATCTCAGGAGAACAGTGACTTAGAAATACAAAATGAGAACTCTGAGGTGTAACTAAGCTCAGATGATCACTCAGACGTGATGCGAAAAGTTTTGTGCACGAGAAGAATACGAAAACGTCGTCTCGCGGACAGCATTTACAACATTTACTTTTATTATACAATAATATAATTACTTTAAGTATAAATAAAATACTTGTAACTATGCATAGTATTTGGAATGAATTTGAAAGATATTGTATTGATAAAAGCTTCGTTTCATGTTTGGATATGAATATTAATGTTAATTTTAAATGCTAAATATTTAATAACAAATAATATGAGATAATTTGATAAAGAAAATAAAAATCCTTAACAACGAAAACCAACCAAGGTTGGCTTTGACATTTGCCAATCATCAATAACTACATAACATTATATTAAATATACTGCAGTGATAAGTTGATAATGGACTTAAATCGTTTTATTATAGTGATTCACTACTTGTAAGCCTAAAAAACAATGAAATGGGCCGGCGTGACCGAAATACTACATCAAACCCACATAAAATATGCTTTTTCAAAACGTAAATCGGAGTACGTTAACCATGAAACCAGTTTTATAATTCACAGCCTGCAATTTCTATTTGAAACAGCGATAACAGACACCCGTCATACGTTTTGAATATCCAATCTGGAAAATCCAATGAAAAAAGAAAGCGTGGATAGTAATCGATTTTCCAAACTACACGCCCGTAGATAAATTTACTTAGGTATAGTTTTTAAGGTCCCTATTCATTAAACGTTACCAACACATTGAAATACTACTTATATTGAAAAAGTGGCTAAATCCGCTTATTTCGAAGTAAATCAACAAACTTTAAGATATAAGTGTAGTATCGCCATGCCTGGGCAGGTTATTCAGGATATGACCTCTTTACCCTCCTTTAAGGAACGTATAAGGCTGTTAGCAAATTGTCTTCGACTTTATAAAAGGCTTTTGAACAGTTTTTAATTAACATCAGAAATACGTGTGCATTCTTTCAGGTTAAGGAGTATCCATTATTCACAAAATCTACTATCGGAGGACGTCCATATATTTTAAATACAACGAGGTGATTCGGAAGATGTTTGATTCGGATACTTAAATAAGCATCATTACAAGTATCAATTCGTATCGGTACAAGGATTTCGATGTTCAAAGAACTTTTTGCGTGAGAGGGAATCTGCCGAAGCTGTCAGACCCGTATCAGCAGAGGATTCTCCTCTGACCGTCTTAACCTGTACAATTTACACTGAATTAATACCTGAGAGATTTGTTAAAATAAATTGTCTGTTTGCTTATTTTTATCGCCCTCTAATTGCATTATAGGATAAAGATCCAAAGCATTATGCTTAAATACAAAAGGTTGTCGAGCAATGTCCGTCAAGTCACTAACAAGATGACAATGCAATTAATCAGAGGCGGTGGCAGCAACTAATCAACAAAGATGGCGCAGGCCTCAGGTTGAAAAGCAAGGCAATGACGGATCGTACACAACCCATGTGCAGTATATTGTTGGCAGAGAAATACTCCTGAATTGAAGCATCACAATTATTGGCATTTGACTAGTAGAACGCCAATCAAATATGAATCTCTTCTTGCTAATGCATAATGTATATATATGCTTATGCACCGATTAGGTTATTGTTTATCTGAATACGTAGTTGGTTGCTAATAGAGGTACGAAGTAATAATAACAAACAATATTCTGCATAATATGTATCCAAAGCGGAAGAAACATGCCACGCAGAAATTACTTGAAGCCTTCTAAGGCGGATTCGATTCTTGTGTTGAATTGCATTCTTACGCGTAGGAATAATGTTTTAATGTCAGGAAAATGATAAATGCGCCGATAAAACATCATTCGTGAATACATTTGCCTTCCCTCTTCACATTCCCAAGACATTCATTTTCTCTTATTACATAATGTTTTTTTCTGCTCACCGCTTAAGATTATCTTTTATATTCAAGCTGAATCAACTCCAAGGAAGCGCTATTCCCGTGCTAATTAACAGTGTACATTTATAAGACAGCATTGTGGCCCACTTTGTGAGTTAACTAAGCCACTGACTTGATGTTTATTGGCTGTGGCTTATTTCAGATGCGCTGCTTTGCTCACTTAGGATTGTATCAGTCATGTGTTCCTATGGTTCTAAAGTGTATTTGTCACAGATGTTTTCCAATATACAAGCAGTTGTTGTATGTACGTAAAATATCTTTATTCAAGTAGGTCTTTAAATCGTCATTATTTACATTACTACTTTATTCAATAAACATTAATCATTCTAAATAACAAAAGCACAGTTAGGCTATTCAATAATTAAACAGCTCCGATGCCGAATTATTGCTGACACATTCCAAGGACCTAAATATTCCTGAACTTACGTATACTTTGTTTATAACCAGAATGTGTTGAATGTTAATGTGGTTGTACAAAACAATACAACAGGTACTGTAAAGACATAATAAAAATAATTGCTTACTTAGTGGTATTAGCATACCTATTAACCTATTAGCACGCCTACATAATGAATAGATCCGAACCCATTACTTAACACTATTAATGATTTCTGATGAGGAATTAACAATTCCACTCGAACTTGCTGTGCAATTGTGTATCCGCAATCTCAAGAACCAAGTCCGAACTTCCGGCGCGTTTAGTTCTCCGAACTCTGGATTTGTAACTCGACTTCTGCAGATGTACACTAGAGTGCCAACTCTGAAGCTCAATGTCAACCTTTGTTAATTTAATATACATATGGACTACGCTTAGAGCAAGTCACTTTTATTACTTGCACGCACAATTGCGAACGAGTACTGAAATGTAATAATAAAAATGATAGAGATATAATGGCTTAAAGAAAAAGCTTGATCTACTTACTACTAACATTTAATTAAAAACAGCCTTTTAAATTTTACAACTTATTTTAGAAGTTGTAAAAAGAGAGTCAAAAGTATGATTTTATTTAATATTTGCATTTTGTGATAAAGTGCAAATGAAATTGCCACTTAGGATGACGTCGAAGGATTATTCTCCAACAACGCACACTTTACAAGTGCTAATGCATTTTAATTGGAACCACTGCTTCATGTTTATTCGCCAAACTCAATCTCAATTGCTGATTAAGATTTGGACTAAGCATTGTGCACGTAATCAGGGGAATAAAAAGTCACACGATTCACCGATATGATATGCATGTGTTATGTCTTACAACTTAAACTACTTACATTCTTAGTGCGTAACAGGTGAAAAGCATAATATTTGGACGGTTACGCATATAATCGTAATCGAATGAAAAGAGACGGACTCAGAAGTCAAAACAAAAAATATATTTTTTAGAATAATGAAATTCTAATGAATGTTACATTATTATAGATTCTGCTCTCCATAGAAATCTATTATCTCTGATGACAAAAAAAAAGTTAAAAAACTAACAATCTAATTCGACTTAAAGTTGCCTCAACCTGCTGGAAAATTAAGAAAAATCGGGATAATAATACGTGACTGTGGGAATTAATTGTACCTCTCGGAATACAATTATTACGAGCCAGTGATTCAGAAATATAAATTCATATATTCATGATTATTATCGACACTCGGTGGCACCTTATCTAACATTAAATAACGGGTAATGTTTATTCTATCTCATAATCGTATTTTCTTACGTTCCCAGAAATATAAGAGAAGATTGCCTCGGAATAATCTTCAATCGCTACGATGACTGAGTAAATAATATTCGCGGTTTCGTGAGATTATTAATCGAATTTTTTCTATTTTATTAAAATATCATGATATATTTGTCACGTATATACAATATAGAACATATGAATAATTTACATCTAAATAATTACTTGGGTACAATGCGGCTTTTTAAAAGCACAGGCCTTTTATAACATTTTGTTAAATTAAATAGACTAACTGATTTACTCTTAAGATCCCTTATAGAACTAAACTCACGGCTTACATAAAAATATTGAAAATGGCCTGGTCTTCATTGTTATTATAAACAACAAACATTTTGAAATTAAATAAACGAGGAGATTCCGAACACAACTGTATATTTTTAGGATTAGGCGAAGTTGAAGGGGCTCAAGGTGCATACGTTAGGTTAACGAGCCACGCCTTTGATCCACTGCTCCTTTGCTACTTTCCGATCTGATTGAGTACATTTTAAAATGTCAAAGGCCAACTTAGCTTAAGATTTCAATCCGTTTATATTCAGGGAGGGAGTTAAACAATCTATTACAGTCTTAATATATGTGTAAAATGTATGAATGTAAATGAATCAATAGATTAATTCTTCAGACAAAATTAATTAAAAAGTTTAATTGTTTCTTTATTTTAATAAAAAAAGTTCTGTCCGCTGTTCAAAAGGACTGAAATTTGTTTTTAATAAGTTGTCTAAATAAAGTAAAGATAAAGTTAGCTCTCAAATCCTTTGAAAGGTCATAAAGTTGGAACCTGAAAGTTTGGGTCACGGCTTAAATTCTAAGTTAATTAACTGTTTCACCGGATAAAACCAAATAATGTTCATTTTGCGAAACAGTAAAATATTGTAACAGCTGAATGTATTTACGTATCATTAAAAATGTAATGTTCAGAAGTGCTGCCTGCGTTTCTTATTAATTGATTTGGAATCACAAACGAATGTTTGATTCCTAAAAACTTAAACTTAATTTAAAGACCCTTGGAGTAATCATATTTATTATATTATTGATTGACTTTTTATACAAGAAATAAAAAGTTTCTAAAGCTAACCCTTGAAAGGGGCTTACAAGGCATCGTAACAAGTTAATAGAAATGAATCTAGTATTAATCCGGATGAATAATTCACTACTTAGTGAAGTGTATCGATTGGAAATTTCTAAATTTCAATATTCAAGCTCCGGTTTCAATAATAAACACTTCTAAACATAACATAAACAAAGACTGTTTTGATGCCAAACTGCTAAGCAAGCTTAAGATAATAGCACATTTACTCTACCAAAACAGTACAGTTTATTATATATGGCACAGTGGAATATTGTTAACATTATTAAAACTATATAGAGCTACTATATAGGAAAATCCTATTGAAATTTACACAATTAATAGAAATCTTTTAAAAAAATGCTTAGACCTATGCCTAACCCACTATTTTTACAAATTGGAATTGATTGAGTTTAATTAGGGAAATATTAAAACTCACAAAAGTGCAACTGTATCACGTTGGTGAAGTTCGAGGGTCTTGGTTACGCAATTAATAATTCGGTGAAAGTTATTTTAATAGAGTTTGTTAGAAACTGCGAATATCATCTCCGCAACTTTTTTTTGGGTGGCGGGGAGCTATTTGGATATATATTTAACCATTTATTGGTGTGTTTTCATAATATTTTGATAAAAATAATTCAGTTCAGTGACCGATTTGCCCTCAAGAAAACTGATTTCATTTAAAATAATTGTTTCAAATGAAGTGAGTTCAATCAATGGCAAAAATGAAGAGTTTGAAGAACTTGTCTGAATCTTATTGAGGCCAACGAGTCGACAAAGTTGGAGTTTTGAAACCGAGTTAAGATCTATTAACTATACGCGGTTTCATTTTCGCTGTGATGAGGTTTTAATTCTACTTTTCTCAAGTTTACTTCGTTTTGTATCTCACTCAATTCCTTTCATTACAACTTTAAATTGTGGGCACCGTTTAGCTGCCTGATAATTGGTCGGAAGATCAAAAAGAAATTCCAGTAGGATCCAATGGCTCATATTTTTGCCATCTAATCTGTGTCATTTTCAAGTTGAATATTTTAATAGGCAAATAGGTGATCAGCCTTCTGTGCCTGAGACCAGGTTATTTTACAAAGGCAATAGGAATTCCAGAACTCATCTCACAGGATAAATATATGCAGTAGGCCAACATTATTTTATTGTTAATATTACAAATGTTATTTAGTCCGTTGCGATCCGTTGCGTCAAAGCGCGCGGCTTTTACAAATAGATTGAAATGTACATACTTGTAACATTTTGTGGGGCAAAGGCATATAAACATGTATGAAGCTAGACTGCTCCAGGAGCTCCGTGAGTAGCTCACTGCCAACTTTCATCATTTCGCAGCGCTCACAGAGAATTATTTATTTCTCCTTAGTCACGTAAGTGGACGTGTTTTTCACGTTTTACGTTTTGCTTCACATTTCTCTAGAAAATCACTGTATTCATTAAGCTAGCAATGCTTTCATAAAATGCGAGCACATAATGCAATCTTTGGCTAATCCACGGCGTAAAATAAATGTTTTCATTTCGGACATTTTTCAGAACAATGAACGCAAAAAGCAAATCGGTTCGATCCAATTTCGATAACGTTTCAAACATATCACGTGTGAAATATATGAAAGGTAAAACTGAAATGTTTGTTTTAAGCAAATGATTTTGCTTTTTTCCTAAAATAGAATAATAATAGGTGAAATTGAAAATACTTACTTACGTACTTATGGCCCCATAACTGTCCCCACTGTGCTGTTCGGCAAATTCCTGGGTAATGCCTCTCGGATGACAAAACCTTAAAGTAGGTATTTGCCTGTAGTTCTCCACTCAATAATATTTTGTTTCCTTTTCATAAACAATACGAAATATATTTTACAATATGAGTACAATTGTGTCTAAAGCCAACCGGCAAGAAGCGTAGAAGTAACGCCACCTAGGAGAAAAGCCACGCAAACTCAGTTATTAGGCTGACTTTGCTAATTTCCACCAAACGACGTGATGTGTGACAGAACAAAGCTTTCCCCATTTGCCAGAACGCGGAAGTTTGTGCCTGGCTTTTAAGTTAATTAAGAGGCAGCGTTTCCGATACTTGGGGCTGGGCTAACACTCCTTTTGGTTATTTGCATTTGACTCGGGCTTGCAACCTTCAAAACTCTATACAGATATGTACAGAATATTATGTTATAAATAGGTCAAATCACAATTTGGTGTATGAAAATATTGATGTCCTCGAAACGGTGCCCCGGGCTTCAGTCCCTTTAAGAGACGAAGAAAGAAAGCAGCTTTGATATGTCCGGAGAAATATCGATTAGAGATCAAGTAACCTTTTTATTGACGTTACTAGTAATGTTTTGCTATATCTCCGCTGCAAACGTATTCTCGACTCAGTGATCGTGGTACATTGAATAACGATATTGCGAAGAATGTGACTTATCTCATGCAATACTTCATCGCTACACGTATATTTTAATAAAATATCGAGGCGCATACTTTACGTCGCACAAGATATATTTTAAGAATATTGGAAATTGAAAATGTTCATCGATATTCTTGTACAATTATGGAGATAAGCTTTTGACACTTCAATGGAACTTTACTATACATTTGTGTTCCATAGTCGCCTTTTTGCAAACGAAATCACGCCGCGTCCAATAAAGAGTTAATAAAGAGCAGTGTAAGTCAGTGGTGCAGTGACATTATTCAAATGGCGTCACCTTAAGTAGTAAAGTTTAAATTTTCTCGTTGTAAATAGTAATAAAATGCCAAACGAAAGGAGGGAGTAAGTATTCGCATCCATAATTAATTTCTAATCTTCACCCGATAATAAACACCTACGAGAAGGAGCGTTAGATCGGGATTTATGCGGCAATAACCGGCCTCGGCTGGAGCCGCTCCAGACGCCGAATCTATTTGTACAAGAAGAAAGCCCACTGGCTATTCGGCAATTTCCACTTTACAATAAATTACTTACAGAACACGCTTTTACACTTACAGCAAAAACATCCTAAAACTGGATTTATGTTGTTTAAGTTATTAATGTGTTGTTTACAAATATGTACTTAACAAATGAGCATGAATTGAACATGAGCTCACGCTGAAGGAATTCGAATGCCCTCCATTTGGATGCAAGCCGTCGACGGGTGAATTTCATTAAAATCGCCTCAATTTGGGAGCAAAAAGCGTGAGAGCGTCATAAGCGAATTTTAAACGAGAAATCTCTTTGCGGATCAAATATCATGTAATACTGTCCAACGACAGTTCAGTTCAACTACAGAGTGCCTTCACATCCCTGAATTCGGAAAAACATTAAGGGGCACTGGAAGCGAGTCTTTATACTATGATGTTCGAAACGGTTAAGCCGTAGCAATACCATTGTAAATAGTAACAAAAAATATACTTGTATTAATAAACAGTTTTCCAAAATGTTTTGTTTAATAATGAGAGCCGAAATGTGTTAAGCAAGCTAATTCTTAGTAAACGCTTTACAGATTCGTTGGCGCACGACGAGTGCGTAAATTACAGACAATCCAGAATCCGTGGAATTTATGTGCGCCGCAGGAGTGCGGCCGCCACCGCTCGTGTTCAAACTCACATAACTCTGCTCGGCTCCATGCTATCATGTGCCCTACAGATCCGCTTCCGAACAGCTTAAGCGATGTTCGATGAATTTGGGAACAAATCTTTACATATTCATTACTAACTAGGAATGCCCCACCACTTGGCATTACTCTTAAACTGATTTGGTAGATTTGGTCTTACTCGATATGTTCCTTAATTAGAAGATAAACTGTTTCAGTTATTATTGTTACAACTTAATTCTAAAATTAAGTAACATAATGTAATATAAATTGAATCGTAGGTTATTAAAATTTGGAGAAAGGCACAGAGTTGGAGTCTGCCAATAACAGTGGGTGTCAGGCGCCGCGAGGGTATGCAGAGTTGGACAAGTTGGATTAACGAGTTTCGAAGATTTAGTGGTGCCGCAATCGCAGAGGCATTTACGCCCCCCTTTACCCCCCCCCCCCTTACCCTCTCCAACTTTATTGGCGATTTTCATATTCAACATTTATGCTTCCGTTCGATGTGCCACTTCTACTAGTCAGATATCGACTGACGTAATTGGTATTAGCTTTTGATTGTCATTTTATGAACGTTATTATAGTTCAAGATTATGTGACCAACTTACGAACAATATAGAAAGAGAACAAAAACAAAATAATTTCAAAAAACCATTGAATATAAAAGCACTCCTTTAGACTTTATCGTCAATGCGCGCTCCTCTAAATCGCTTTTTAGATTTATCTGAAAATAAAAGATTTCGAAATAATATTACTAAACTACTGTCACCTTGAACATTGATTGGCTGAACGTGATGTTGAATGCTTCTGTGCCTTCGACAAAAGTCCACTCACCTTTGTTTAGAGCCTTCCTATCAAAGACGTCTGTCATTTCATCAGACGAATAGTCCGCGAACCCATTAATGTCAAGTGAGACCGAGTCGCTGCGGGAATTGTCTTTATTAATTCGTTTCAATGTTCTGACGAATGCGTCGTAGTGGTTCTTTCTGTCCTCGCGGTCTTCGTATACTCTATTATGTTTTATTCTAAACTTTTCAAATAATTCGGGAGCGTCTTTCAAATCATAGTAAGGTCTTTCCACTCCATTCGCAAAAGACAATACAGTTAAGGCTGCGGTACAAAGTATGAGACGAGCCATACTATTCTTATACAGATAAGAATATGATATGTTTGCGTTGTTATTTATTGGCAACAGCAAGGACTGATAAAATTTAATACAATGACGTGGCAAATCGATTTGGCGGTTATTAGTTAAATTAATGGTGCTATTGGTCTCATACAATAGTACCAATAACCACTCACACACACATTTACAACATTCACTCTCCGTGCCTTTTTCTTCTGGCCGCATAACCTCATAAATTGACAACAACAATGTCCAAATATAATATAAAGCCTCATTCTAATATTTTTGTACGAACAGTTCATTTAAAATATTTCGATGTGATAAACTTATCTTGCAAATACCTTTAATAAACCTTTTAAAATGAAAAAACAAGTAACGACAAAGGAAATCTTATTTATAAAATGATCTCAGGCTTCTATGCCGTAAAATAATTACGAAATTTATGAAAACAAGCATGTCCAAGGTCTTATACTTATATTAATTTCAGTACAAAGTAATGGCAACACCCTATTGATACCGCTAAGTAATGAACATCCTGAAAATTTCCTCCTATCTTCCTCACTAAATGCTTGATTTCCTCATATCCTGAACACACGCACTCATCAGCACTTGCTGCTAGTGTTTTAATAATAATAATTAAAATGCGGATTTTGGAAATAGGCTTACAGTAAGATTGTGAAGCGACTAGTATTTTACGAGTCGATTACTTGAAAATCTGAAAAGAATTGTTTGATGATGTACAAAGTTTTTGCTTTACATCAGTACAATATAATGCTAAGCGATCAAAATTTCAATAAAAAGCAGCCTTTTGTTTATGATTAGTACACCACAAGGGACATACACTTGAAGCCTTGATTACAAATTGAAAGCTATGTTTGCGTAGTAATCATGCGTATGATTGAGGCCACCGCAGACCACGGCAAATCGCATGCAATGAAATGGAGACCGCACACCTCATCTTTGTTGCAAACGGGTGGATCCATACACACGTCTTGAGTTCATTGACGTCAAGCCAATAAAGTGAACAAACAACATTTATTTAATAATCCATTACATTATAATATAGATAATTTCGAATATTTATAGGTGGGATAGAAGTGGTAAGGAACTGACGGTGACTGGCCTTGTACTAGATTTTTATTATTGATATTTTAATAAAACAAACGTCAACCTGCCCATGTTATAATATATTATATTCTACCAGCATCCTGTATTCTACCAGTACCAACCAAGTATAAGGTTATATAAAAGCTATATTGCTAGGTAGGTAACTAACTAACTAGCTGCATTGATGCCGAGCAAGGAAGGAATAAATAGAGACTTACGTATTTGTAGCTTCTTTTTTATTAATGATCTTGTTTAGAAATAAAAAAATTTCTTTCAACAGATTGAGTGCTCGGAAGTGGTAAACTAATTAGAAATAAAATTACTGACCCGTTGAAAGTCAACACCGCTTCGAAACATGTGATTATGAATATCAACAGGCTCATTTTTATTTTACGTCCCGTATTTTAATAGCAGATTCAAGTAGAAGAAAGGCCTGAATCTGAAAATCACTATTTTCACTCTCAAAATCCGATCTACTTGTTAATAGGTGCGTAACAAAAGCTAAACGTAAAGAAAATCGTAATATTAAAGGACAAGACGGTTGAGGTTTCCGCTCGTTTGGCCGCAAGAGAAGCTTATTAACGCTTTAAACCCTTTCAGCACAAAGGCCCAGAGTGCGGGCCAAATGGATAATTAAATCCCCCAAATATTTTATAAAAGGAATTTATTACGCACACCGTCTCCATCTGTTTGAAATTTCAGGATTTCATTGTCTTTTTCTTAATCCCGGTTTTTAAATTGTATTCCCTGCAAAGTTTAAATCAACTTCTAAATTATAAATGTATGATTTATTTGCTAGCTATACATCTCGGGAATTAATCAATTAGGAACGAGGTGTAAGCTTTAAAATGGAGCGGGGTACAGTCTAATCTGTTTAGAATCTATATTTTTGTATTAATTAAAGTTAAGTGGCCTATCGATTTGTCATTGTTTTGTCTTTGCGACTAATTAGTCGTAATACTCGTACAATTTATGTAAAGAAAAAAGGTTAGTAAGCATAAAAAATAAATAAGGGTAAGATAAAAAGTAACAACAGAAGTCTACAGACTTCAATCGAAATAGTAGTCATCGTATAAAAAGAGGCGGTCTAAAGCAAAAAGACGAGGATCGCTGAAAAAATCCACAATGGACAGAACAAGTGATCTCTAAGTAATTGATAGTTCATATTTAAAGTACTATGATCATCTCATTGATTTATTTTTATTGAAATGCAAAATCGGTACAGTGTTTCAGAAGACATTTCATATAATCATGGGTTTAGTAGTATCGACGAGGCTCGTAAGCAGATCTCCTGTTCTTGTTAGAAAAGCTCCCCTGAATACGAAAGAGGCTGTAAACGCGTCATTCGCGACTAAACCGAACGGAACGTGACCGCCGACTCAAACATGTGTCCTAACTAAAATGTACTTTGCCAATGAGATCTGCCGAATCGGCCCCTCCCTTTGGCTCTCATTTGGAATACTGCGACTAGTTTATTTGTCATTAACTCGGACCAAATAATTAGTTAATTCCGAAATGTTATTCTATGTTGTACATAGATAATATTTGCCAAAGAGATGTTTACAATCAAGACAAGAGGTCCTTGCCCTTGACCAGGTCCTGGCCATCAACGGCGCATATTGGACAACAATATTAATAATTTTAAGTGAAAGAACCTTACGTATGGAACGGAATGTAAATCAAGCGATTAAAATCAAACCGAATGGGCTTTAGCCATTAATTTCTGTTACGCTGATCCAGATTATCCCTTGCCGAAAAGTTTGAAGCTAAATCTCTTTGTTTTCAATTTGCGTTTATCCGTTAAAATCGAAAGGTTCTTGGCAACAGTTAAATAATATGTCCATCTGAAACTTCATTCCAATACAGAAAGCGATTTACTATAAGCGAGATCGCGTTATCATCTAAAATGAAATATACGCTTTTCTCCCAAAAACCGGATAAATATTTTATGTCGTAATAATAATTCACTCGGGTTATAAAATTGGTGTGCACACACGCGATCGCGTTAAGGCTGCTTTCTACCAAAAACGTGTCTGCGAAAAGACAATGTTTTTCGAATATATTTTTTCTATTGAAGGTGACGAACAAAAATAATGCGTTTAGTTTCCAAATTAAAAATGTATTTTAGGTGTTAATCTCACTAAGCAGACTGTTGAATGTTTCGTATTATCCTTATAAAGCGTGTTTCTTTTAAACTTTTAACAAACCACATATTCATATCATAGCGACCAGGAATATTTTAATTAAAATATCCCTAGATACGTTTAATGCAAAATTTAATTTAAATTTTTAACTTTTGCAAAATTATTAAAACATTAAAAGAATTATTCAATGTTTTTCATTCCTTTCAGAAAGGTATTATCTTGTCCGTTAAAAGTTGTGTGCCAACTTTAATCAAATATTATCCATAAATATTAAATACCATCAGAGCTACGATTAAAATTAAAAAAAATATGAATGAACCCGGACTGTATCACAAAATCACAAAATAATGTATAATTGGCCATTGTTTTGATACGAAATAATGCATTATCTAAGCTTCGTCCTCTAAACAAAGCAGAATAATTTGCAGCGTGTGGTACGGCCGACCGCAGTCTGATACATGTATGTGGCATACGCTCTCGCAATGTCAAAAACATGAACCACAAACTATTTCAAACAAAACTTGTTTAAAACGTTATTCAACATTCGGTTTTATAATTATTTTGCGAGCGAGGTTGCTTTTGTGCAACGCGTTCAACAGTACCCTGCCGAGATGTTTGCTGGCATTGTTTATTCAATAATACAATATGTCACATTACTGATTGCTGCGTTGGACATTCCGGTAACGGTTCCATGACGTCATGCTTGGCACGGACTGTATGTGTCTGGTACACGCTTTCTTAAAATAATGAATCTCCGACCTCACCTCTAATGTACACAGTTTTATTATTTAAACAAAAGGTTTGCATTTGGTGGTAAAGATGGGAGATTTTTAGCCTCCTAACATGACGTATGTACACTTTCAATATCATATGCTTATATTTTACAACAAGAGCAGTGAATCATTATTTAGGTTAATGTGGCAAGCGCGGATAGAATTTTTTTATCAAACAAACTATTGTAACTGAGAAGGGATTTTTCAAAACGTAACATAACAATGAAAATTATTCATATTCGTTTTCTCAAAACCTAAAGTATTTGTATAATACAGTAGGATTCACTTATAACGACTAACCCCTTGTCTGGTCCCTTGAATGTCGTTATATCCGGATTCTACTGTAGTTGTATTTGTTTATTATATTTGTGATGGAATCCGGTAATGAGATGTTGCCATATTAACACCACCAATTGCCACGAAAATGGTAATTGCAATGTTCACCTGGATTTTTTATAAAGGAACGGTGTCTCGCCAAACGGTATACGGAGAAAATATTCTGATGTAGCTTTTTATCTTTAAAGTTACAGACCAATCACCAAAGTGACATATTAATTTAGTCATAAAAATTGATTCCGTTTTCCCGGATTTCCCTAAAAAATGTATATTGTTATAATTGAGACAAATTAGATGAAGGTTCTACAGTATTAACAGACAATGTTTGAGACAAGTTGATTGGTCTCAGAGAGGTATCGCATAAATTTATATCTTCTCTGTGGATTCGGTGTCACCATGCTATTCTGTTAATTTTGTAATATAATATAGAGTATTTCCCGGCCAGAAAAAACAATTAATTGATTAATTAAATACCCTTTCCGGCGATGAGCTTCTAATTAGACCAAAATTAATTTCAGAATTTGATTAACGTGTCGTCTTCACGTTTGCCTTTTGTTTTAATTAAGGTTTCCGCCACACGTTCGCTTGATCGACACAGCGTATTTTCTATCGCACAAGAAACATCGGTGAATTAGATTCTCCGAGAATTAAATACACCAATTAATAAATCGTAAACGATTATTTACAAATAAATAACTAATTATTTCAATACAAGTTGTAAACCATTACAACTGAATTCACTGCTCTGATGAAAGTTAGCTCCGAGGTAAAGGCCACATACTTATTTGTACTAGGTAGCATAGCCCGCGTTCATACTACGATCTTCGCATTGCGAAAGGGCTAATCCATGGAAACTTATCACGTCCAACGGTATCGATGACACCGTCACACTATTATTATTTAGGATACAGGTGGGTTGCCTGGAAGAGATCGCTTATTAGCGATAACGCCGCCCGATGCTCTTATATGTACTAACATCTATTAACATTACCTACTTCTACTGTTTTTGTGCAACACATGTTATTTTAACATTTCTATCAACAAAATAATCGTAAATATCAATACTATATTCAATATTTATTTAAATATTTTATTATTATTATTTTTTTTTTTAAACTTCTTCTTTCTAAGAACTCTTGCGTAAAGTTATGGAAAATCTCTACAAAAAAATTATGTTCAAACTATCTTGTGGCGAAGAAGATTAACAAATAAAGTGTTCAAAATTTTGGTTCTTTGTTTGCATTGTCTCTACTTAGAATGAAAAGGTATTGTTTCAAATGAAAGAATTTCACTATAATGTTTCTTAAAAGAAAAATATAATTAAGTGAGCCTTAACAAAACAGCCTTAGCTATTCAACTGTGGTGAAAAGAAAGCGCCTTTATGGTTTTTGCACAAAATAATGACATTCAAAAACATTGTCTTGTCTGACTCCTTCGACCTGCGGCTTTGTAATTAACATTTTTTAATACTGCGTTGCCTTTCGTTTTATATTGCATTTTGAATAAATAATAAAACTGCGGTTTTGAAGTTTCAATAAGTGTTACGCTAATTTTTAATGAGCCAACTCACTCATTTCAAAAGGCCCACGATTGTTCTTTCTACCAAAAATATAAAAAATGTTTTCTTTAAATCCTTGTTTAGAAACACAATTGAATTAGAACTTAATTCTGGCTTTATTTTAATTTAAATACAATGAGAAGAATATTTCATTTAATTAGAAAATGCTTAATGAGCTCGGAGTTCGTTAACATCATGGTGCCGATCGACGTCAGGTTAAGTTTAAGTAGGAGAAGTGCAAAGGGACAGCCGAACTGTATTTTTTATTCCTCAAACCCATACAGCATACAGTTTAAAGAGAAAGTAATCCAACATATACAATACCAAAAACCACAACAATATGAACAGTATAGAAAGAACAGTATAGTGCAGTATATCAAGTGTGGAACGAGCATTTAATGTGAGTGTGTAATGTTGTTACTGTGTGAGTGAGTGTGCGAGGTTGACTGATAAGTTTGTTTTTAAAAGAGTTTCTCTTTCGACTAACTCTGTCGAAGGATAGATAGGATTCATTGTAAGTTGTGGCTGAGCGATACAAGACTCAATTTTGTCCGTAGCTCGTGCTTGCATGAGGGACCTGGAACAAGGCATGACTGCGAGTGTGATGGGCGGGTACCAGAAAGTTAGTGCTTTTCAGTAGCCGGCTCCGTCTATTCTGCCCGAGACCAAGACCGAGTATTCTGCACCACGAGATCAATGAGGAGGCGCTTTCTTGTAATGTTTGAAATGATTATGCGTTTTAAACGTAATTAAACCTTATAAATATCCATTGCACTTTTTCGATTTTCTCTTTATTTGTCTTATAGTTAAATTGAGTCAAATTGAGATATTTTAAGATAGAGATTTGCACTTGCGAAAATCGGATTATTCTGCCCGATTGTTATTTTTGTCTCAAAGTCAGTTTTTAACAACTTCAAGATATAGATCAGCCCAAGTCATTTGTGCGCATCTAAATAACAGGCAGTTTACATCTATCATATTAATAAATATCAATGATTTGTTTATTACTATCGAGAGGAAAATGTAAGTACACACACAATCTAGCATTTAAAACGCGTAATAATATATTGAGACGTTGTTTTGTTGTATGCAATGTCGGTATTATATTTGCAGGTGTGAAACGAGCACTTTCCACCGGTGTCTTTACTTCGATAGTAATCAAAGGAGTTGACGCATGACACGGTCGTCTCTTTCATAGGGGGAAAACATAGTTTGTTTGTTTTGAAACTATCACAGTCAATTGTTGAAAGTTGTGATAAAATATTGTAGGTAGGCATAAACTTTTTTATTGAGTCAACTCAACGTCCGAAAAGAATATGTTTTGGGCACATCCTTGAGACGGGCTTAATAGCCCGAACGAAACAAGAACGTCCAACTTAAGCAGAAGTTGTTAGGGAAATTGGCCGAACGCCAGACTCGGCGACAATTACACTTTTTGCCTTCACCGATAACATTCGCAAGTGGGTATTCGGATATTATAAATGTATGGCCATTGTTTTTTCTGATAATTACGCTATTCATAAATCAGATCCACCATCAATATTACATACACTTATAGCTTTACACATACACTAGGAGGTATACAAACATAACTAACTAAGAGACAAATTATAGGTCCAAATACTTTATATTGTATACTTTTGAAAATTCTTTGAATTTGGTATTTATTAAAAATATTTTAACACCTTTACGAAAACAAATTGGCGATTGACATAATATATGATGTCGTATTTTAATAGTAATTAGGTCACCGCAAAAACGAATTAAGGTCGGATCGACACTGCGTTAATGCCATAAGTAATGTCTCTTTCAGAGGGTGGGACAAAACCAACAATATTTACACCTCTTTAGGTCATGGATTTGGGCTGTTTTCATCCGAGGCATCTTCACACATTAAGTATGAACAACAGAATTGGGACATTCAAAATATGAATAATATGAACATTATTAAAGTATTAATGAGTAGCCGTGAACATACATAAAAATATTTTCGAAAGTCTCTCCACTGAAATTTGATAAGTTAACG
This sequence comes from Leptophobia aripa, assembly GCA_951799465.1. Lineage (NCBI taxonomy): Eukaryota > Metazoa > Arthropoda > Insecta > Lepidoptera > Pieridae > Leptophobia > Leptophobia aripa. Next base: position 117,428 of record OX637269.1, on the reverse strand, counting down.
CTCCTTTGATCTTGTTTGATTCATGGTTTAAGGTCTCCTTAAAAAAACCTCTAATTGTTCAAATTCTTAAAAACAAGCATCTGTGCCAACTAATGGTGAGAACCACATGACTTAAATGGCTTGGATGCCGTTGCTCCGTCAACTAAAAGCTGTTTGTTAGAGTTACGAAGACGTGTCCCGGGAGAGGAAATATCCGCTCCGACTGCCGCCTCTCAAATAATATTATTATCTCTATAAGTGACAGGGAAGATGCCGCAAGTCCATCGAGACTAACGTCAAAGTAATGTTCAGTTTTAGGTAAAACAATTGTATTAGAATTAACGATTTAAAAGTGGGTTGTAATGTTTGTTATGTTTGATTGCTTTTTGTACACATTTACCTGGTGTAGGTACAAGGACCTCTAAGCACTTACTTTAATTATGTAATAACTTATTTTCTTTGCTTGTGGACGATGCGACTCTTACTCCAGACGGCTCACGAATGCGTTGTCGGCCCCTAATCCCTAAGGCTCTTTCCCAAATGTAGAAAAGCATACAATAGTTCGCTTGTATTCAAATTCAGGAAGCATATTTGTGTGTTCTATCTAATATTGGTTTAAATTATGTGTGGAATATCCGGTGGTTTGTATATAATAACGTGTAACTTTTACTTTCGCTTTGACAGACCTGTGACGTAAGCTTGACAACTGCGAACGTAATGTGTAAAGATTGGTTTCAATAAGGAGACGTTGAATAACGTATGAGGTCGAGCCCAAGTTCAAATCCTCGGGTGAGATCAGACAGCCTTCGCGAATTAAAATAAAGTTTTCTCCTCATCATTTGGAAACCGATTACAATGAGATAAAGGTACAAATAACCAAAAGTTTCACCACCATATCCATTTCAAAATTGCAAGTGATTATTTAAAATGTGTTGTAATGGCGTTACACGATGTGTGTGACCAGTTTCTAAAGCAGAATTTTCCTTTTTGTTGAATTGTAACCAACCAAAGCTAGCTTTATACTTTTTGTTGATGAACATTTACGTCAACTTGAGACTTCTAGTACAACTTATCGAAAACCAATTATCACGAACAAAGGGTATATATTAGCATAACATATAAAGTCGTTTATTTAACATAGTCCATTTCTTATTGACTAATAACAGACTGTTAATAAACCGAATATTACTGAAGAAAGTAATAATTTGTTTTCTTTTCCAATATTCATCGTTTCAGTGGTGTTAAGAAAAAGTTTTCCTTCGTATTAAAAGAAAAGAAGGTTGTTGAGATGTTGTATCGAAATAGTTAGCTAAAATAGATAAAGCTGAATCCCAGTTGTTTTCTCAATCTATTGAAGTATTTCGGTAAGCGGTTCCGCCTCATTTGAGAGCTTAAAGGACACTCAGCGGAATTACAAATTTAACACCCTCACCGTAATGTTATCCTCGACACAAACTCGGGTCCCGAGTCTCAAATAATAATCTCGGAGAAGCGTATTTCTCGCGATCTCCTTTGTGATTGACAGAACGAATGGAAAATGAATGGTGAGTTTGCGTTCATTGCGGATAATCTTGTTATATTGGCATGAACAGACATGTCCTAGGCACTTATGCATTACTATGAAATGAATTGTGCACCGCAGCTCACTCATGAGAGAAAAAAGATGACTCAAAAGAATAAATGAAGTCAGAACGCGAAGCTTTTCATGGTATGAAGTGGTCCGTCTTGTTAAAATAAAACCGTGTAATCCACTTTTAGTCCGTGGTATAAAGTACAGTCGTGTGACAAATGGAGCATAATTGTCCCTCCGTTTCATCGTTTGTTTGTTTGGAAGGAGGTTTTATGCATATATGTGAGCAAAAAGGCATTTTACTCCCTCACATTAATATAGAAAAGTTTTAGTGGATGAGTATAAAGCAAAGTCACAGAGAACTTTATTCAAAGAATTTTTTATTGTAATTTTTTAAAATGGTAACGACATCAGTACGTACGCAAATTTGAAATTTTCACTTTTAGTTAAGATTTTAAATTAAATTAATATAATTTATGTGTTGATGATTAATTCATTCAGTCTTATGAATGGCCTCCGGCGTTAGAACATGTCAGAGGTTGAAGCAGCAGGCGGGAGGTCGGAACTGCGCGACTGACTACAATACACTAATCTCACGACGGAGGCGGTGGCCTCCAGCGTAGACGTGATTTGAATATTTCGACTCTTATTAAACCAATACGACAAAAATGTGCTTTGAATATTTGAAAAGTCAAAATTGCACGCTCGGTGTAATACAGCTTGTAAGGCCAGCGTCTATTTGTTTGCGACAAACTATTTCCTTGTCAACGCATTTTGCCGATTTAACGATTTTACAAACCTATAAACTAGAAATAGAATGATGCACGCTTCTAGTAAACTTAAATAATTATTCTCTTTAATAATATTATCACCTTGACCGAAAGAGGCTTACTCGATGCTCTTCACTTTAAGTGGAATTAGACAACCCCAGCCCGACGCCGTGTTTGTCTTCTACCGAACATATATATAAACGTATTGAACTATTCATAAGTAAATTTAATCAGTCATGAATCGGACAGGAAAAATCACTGTAAATGATTTTGTTATTGGACTAATATGACATGAAGGTTAGGCTTGTATCAAGGAAAAGACACTCTCACACAACATTTGTATGTGTATGTATTATCTTAGTTTAAAACAATGAGGAGCAATGAGGATGATGTCTTGTCTATGATTGAAGACGTTGCAAGCCGTTATCCCAACAGTAATTACGGAGTACACTCCACTGCATAGGTAGAGCGCGCACTCAAAACAAATTGCTGAACAGACTCTGCGAAGATCTGTAGTGGAGTGATAAAGGACTCAGCAGAGTGCTTATGTCTTCCACTTGGATGATCCAGAATGCAGGACGGGAGTAGGCTATTCATTACCGAAATAACTTTGCCGGTTTAAGGCAAGAATACTATGCGTTCTCCTTTTAATCGTTCGGTTTAGTTTTTGTTATTTAGTGACAGATACATTTATGGTTTAATATTCTCAGAAAAGGCGACTTGATATATAAGCACAAAAAGATGCTGACACACTGTGTCAGACCCGATATTGTGGTTGCTATCCGCTGTAAAAGCCTTGGGTAGACGGCTCACGGGAAGGGGCACATAAAAGATTAAATAATTCGTATTAACTATGTATTAGTAAGCAGTGGTCGGTAACTAATGATAAATATTAGTTTTCACGTATATACTATATATTTTCATACTTTTACTTCTACTAGCTTTACTCTGTAGCAAATTAACGTCAAAAGTGAATCTTATCGTTTAAGAAGAGTCTTTATTGACATTAATATTTATTGAAAAATTGCTTCGGTTGAACGAACAAGAAAATTGCAGTTTTTCATAGTTGGCATCTTAGCACACTCAATTTCTCTCAAATGCTTGGCATTTTGCCAAAACGAGAACATAGTTTGCATATCGATGAGAAAAACTGGAAAACTAGTCGTTTAATATAAACTTATTTAAACAGAGAAAAGCTAAAACTTGTTGACTGGGTTTCATTTTTAAACAAAAACAATAATATAAAATTCCTGAGTTGTTCTTGGAAAAAAGTGAATTTTCATAATTTATGATTATTGGAATTGTTGTACTTTATATTACACGTTATTTTTTTTAATTAAAAGCTCAACCCCAGTATTGGCTCTAATACAAAATGAGCCGCAGATTGCGGATCACATGCGACATTTTGCTGCCAAATGCGTAATATTAAACATGAAATACAGTATCATTAGCGGTAGCTACTCGGATTACAATGTTGCCAACATTCAAGTACCCACAACTTCCTTATATTGCGCAGTGTTAAGGGTAATTTAATCTTTTTTTTTGCAATAAAATAACTAAATGCACAGTAGCGAGTAAGTTTGTGCAATACAATTGTACTATTCGAGATATTACACAATAGTTTATAGTGGAGAGGTACAGAAGCTGTTAAAGACATCCAGATGTATTTAATCATAATTTCAAATTCATGATGGTTCAACGATGCCTTTCCTAATCGTACTCCAAACAATCATTTGAATGCATTGAAACTTTCACAAAGAATTTCATACGAAAATATTTTCATCAGAATTCCTTGGGATCACAAAGCTCCGCAATATTTGCTTTGGACTCAATTACACCGAGACGAGGTCAACTGGAGCTTTTTATTTCAGGAAATCCATTATCTCAAGGAGCGGCTTAGTTTTCCCACAAAGAAACGTATGCTCTTGGAAGTTGAGATCCCAAATTAAGTGGTTCTTAAAATAAAACGGCTCTACCATCTATTGCAGCAAAACTACTTGTTAGTTTTTTCCTTAAAAAAGGAAGTAGCGTCATAGTAGTAGTAATAACTAGTAGCATAAGCCATCTCCGAACACTCTGGCACCGAAATGCAGTGTGTACGCAACACGTGCGAAATGTTTCACGAATTGAAAAATGTATGAACACTGCGAGGCTGTAGCAAAGTTTAATCACGGAAATTTTAACCTGTTATTTTCAAGTTTACTTTTGTTTTAAAATCTAGATTTACTAGCTAAGTAAATCTTGTAAAGGAGCAATGTGTTTCATAAATATTTAATTTTTACTGAAATCTTTGTTACTATAAAAATTGTTAAGCGTCCAGAGTAAAAGTTTAAGAAAGCTTTTTGGCATAAAAATGAAACGATAATACTCTTAAATAATGAGGCAAATTGTTATGATAGCCATCACAAGTTCCACAAAGCTCCCACAAAGAGCACTTGCCTCATAAGCCACGCGACATTAAGCCCACTCACGCCGAATGTAGAGAATAACACTTTTATGAAAGTGTGAACAGTCATTTATTAGGGAAGCACCGCGTGTTCACAAACCTTGGCCAACCCAAAAAAGTCAGCAGCAGTCGGCTATAAAATGTTGAATTATACAATGGGATGAACGTCCGCAACTCGGCTAAAACAATCGTCTGCCGCAGAACGAGGCAGTACGTGATGAAAGCGATTATACTTCATACAATGTGAAAACGGGTATAACATGACGTAAAAGAAGTGAAACAGGGAGCTGCAATCTACGGCTCTGCTGAGGCTAGCCATTGTCTATTAACTTTTATATTTTAAACATTTTCTGAAAACGAAACGACGGGGATTTCTTAAAACTGCTTATATAACATTTCACGAACAATTAGCCTAAAAAATATCTAATACTAGCTGAACCGGCTCTTTATGGTTCTTTGCCATACAAATTATTTATATAACGATTTAAATGACTATTGATCAGTAATCGAGCGGGATGAAAAATGATTAAATTACTAAAACAGCCATAAAAAATGGGCATTGGTTATAAAAGGGTAAAAATTTAGGGTTGTATGTATTTTTTTAATTCCACACTATAAAAAAATAAAAACAAAAATTTCGTCAAAAAATTTAATATTTTTTTAAAGGTGAACAACCCTTATCACTGAATGGTATGAAAAATAGATGTTGGCCGCTTCTCATACGCATATAAAATTTGGTAAAAATCGGTCAAGCCGTTTCGGAGGAGTACGGTTAACACACTGTGACAGGGAAATTTGATATATAAGATTGAATGACGCATTATATGATCATTATTTAATGTTCCAACGTACACACACACACTGTTTTGATAGATTTGATTGAATTCGAACTCATTTCAAATTGACTCGATAGGAACACACCTACATTGCTTAGACAACATTGAACTTCATTTAATGGCAATAAAGCTCAAATTGACTCGACGTTTTAGTTGGAAAACGATTGTATAGAAAAAAGAAAAGGGCTGTCTTTAGGGTTATTCTGGCAATTATTCGATTTTTTATCGCAGTAAAAACCATCCTTGAATTTCAACGAACATTTAAAAAAAATGGCCAAATTAGTCCAGGCGTTGTTGAGTTATGCGCTTACCAAAACATTTTGCGATTCATTTTCATTCGAAGTGGCGGAAAGATTAATTGTTTTTCACAGATTTCTCACACAATCGATTAGAAATAACAGGCATGTTTCAATACGTGTTAATAATTTATTTACATTTTGAAGTTACTTCGCAAATGTTCTCAATTGTACTGTTAGTTTATTATTATTTTTATATTTAATCTTACACATAAATTATATTACGTTTTAAGTAATTTCAATATCAGGAATTAAAATTTAATGGAATTGGGACATAAGACAAGCCGCATTTAGCAATACATATGAAATGCACAGATTATTAAATCACCAAGCAATATCGCAGCATCATCAATAAATTGAACTATTGTTGGGTGGCTTCAGCCCATCGGAGGGATCAAATATGTCTGAAAACCATTCCGTAAATGCTTTATTCGATTGGTCTTAAGGACGCAAAAACATCTCTGTCAGATCAAGCAAAAGCGTTAAATCCGTTACATCAGAATTAATTCAATATAATGTTGAGTACCAAAAGAAGTTTCCAAAAGAAACAAGAAAATCACAAGACTCCTATGTATATTAAGCCTTTTGACTTATTTTTAGTCTCATAATATCTATAAATCATCTATAAGACTACAAAAATAATAACGGAATAACGAGGAGGAACAAAGCATCAATGTGGCCCAGCTCTTGTACTTACAAGACGAGTGTCTTCCAAGGTTCGGAATCAATTCGAACTGCGGTAATTATGACATGAGTACTTTTTGTATGGTATATTTTATTTATTATATTAACCACTATTATTGGATAAATGATAAATATACAATACGACTATATAACACTGAAAGACTAAAAATAAAAACACTTTATTATTATCACAGTTTACACAAGGTGATTAATTTAGGTTCAAATTGTCCAAGATATGTGAAACATTGCAGAGGACTTAAATGTCGGTATAGACTTGCTACAAATGTGTATCGCTTACGCTACCGACTTGTGTGACTGAAGAAAGTCCTGAAAAAAATGTCTTTTTAAAGTGAAGTCCGACCATTGATTCTTTATCGTTCGTATCCGTTCAGTTGCTTCATGTAAAACAAAATAATTTTACTGGTAGATATTAAACATCAACAACAACTCTTATCCTTGTCGAACGAATTGTTTAGTGTAAAAGTACAAAAACTGAGCAAACCTATGAGCACAGCTGGTAACTGCTCGAGCGAGCAAAATAAAGGCTTATCGAGAGCAGCCTCCAGCTGCTCCCTGATGCGTTGCTGAGCTCCGCACCACACCACGTGGCCCTCGCGGGACCATTCGCTTGCCATCATCTTCATGCTCTGTTACAGAAAAACATTCTATCCATCATATGCCTCGTATCTTTCTCGTGATTCCGTTTGCTTGGCTCTCGAAATACGTTATTGAGAACATTGGCTTTAGAATGTTATGCCAATTCAAGAGGACTTTTACCATTTTTTTACATAACTGGATTTAACCAGCATACTGTTGCTTAGCATAATATTATCTAAATCGGCCTTAATAAGCTACGCAAGCATTTTATATGTATACCTCAATATATTTCGATTGTTAATTTTATAAGTAATTTGAATGAATGAAGCTTTTTACCTGCAAAAACGTAAAGTCGAGGCGACAGATTGCGTCGAAGTAGATGATAAGCAAGTTGGGCGGTACTTTGGGTTCTAACCCCACGCCCCCAATGCTCACGGCGGGAGTCGTTACCACCTCCATTACACTTGTTTTGTTTAGTTGGCTTAGTTTAAGAGAGGTCAACTTTGATCGAACTCTTTCTGCACTCGCGAAATGTAAGCCGCCAACTGGACGCATCTCGTAGTGAGGCGGCAGCGTCCCTTCCTAAAAATAACATTTTTTTTCTAAATACATTTGAGAAGTCCACCCAAAGCCAATATGCGCGTTAAACTTACGTGGACGAATCTGAGTTGGAGCCGCGGACGTGACTGAAAGTAGAGCAGCAGCATCACGTCGACGGCTACTCCACACGCTAGGCCCACCTCGATGCCCAGCACGAGGCAGCTCACGAATGTGCTTAGCAGTGGAAGCAGGTCCAACTCTGCTCAGACAGCATTACGTTAGGGTATTCAACTAAATTTATTTATTATAGATGCATCGTATTTATAATGATTGAGATTATCTTAAAACATTATTATAGCGTAAATTTAAGTATATTTTTAAGTAAATGTTAATTCAAGAACGTAATTAGTACGGCTAAGTTCACACTTTAACAGTTATACAAATACCAAAGTATTTAAAAATAGCTTTAATGATATAAACAAAAACTTGAAGATTAATTATGAAAGCGAAATAGCATAGCTCGTACAAGTTGCAGAGCGGACTTATAAGGAAAGTTCGAAGTGCAAACAATGGGAAAGTTCGCTCGGGGGCAGCAGCTCGTGTCAGTTTGAATGCATTTAAATCGAGCAGCCAGATAGATTTCAAAGCAATATGAAACTATCTTTGCAAAGGGGGATGTGGGATGGACGTGTTTTACATGAAATGTTATTCCGAATGTGTTCTGCAACGAACGCGGAATCTAGATAACTTCGACTATCTGCGAGACATAAATCTTTAAATAGGATGTCGTAAATGACGTTTAATCTGGTGAAAATATGAGTGCGGTGCATGTCATGCTCATGCGGGATTACTGCAACTGTTCGCAGTTGCAGCGACCGCAGAAAATATAGACAAATGTACCATATAGGTCAAGTTTCATAAAATCATATTGATCAGGCGTTAATTAGAGAATTATATAAAAGCCGCTATAACACTAATTGGAGCAGCCGGGCCAGTGGCAAAGTAAATAGAAATTAAATTACTGACTCGGTGCTGGTCAAAAGAACTTTGAACTTTTCATCGGGAAAGAGTTCTTGAATGTTCTACCTCGTAGTGTTTAATAAGCCAGGTGGAGATATAGCAACAAATTGTATAATTATTTTAATTTAATTCAGTTTCAAAATAAATTGAATTCGGCATAGACTTACTATTTGTTTTCCATAAGGTTCTGACGATTTGAAGGTCCACCATGTGCAGCACAGCGCACGTGATGACCGCGGCTAAAGCGGCTCGGGGGATGAAGTAGAAGTACGGAGTGAGAAGTGACAACGTCAAAAGAACGATAAAGCCTGCAACAACGCCTCATTATATTAGGAGCGCTTCATCTGTCATAAAACTTACTTAGAAATTATATGAATTAATAATGTGTGGTGTACGAGGCAATGGCTCGTTTACAGTGCAAAACATTATGCTACCCGTGTAGAAACCCGCGGCCGGAGAGGCGACGCCGGAGGCCTCGCTCACGGCACTGCGGGTGAACGACCCGTTCACCGGAAAAGAGTTGAAGAATGCTCCTGCGATGTTGCAGATGCCCAATGCTACTATTTCCCGTGTCGCATCCAAACTTTTCCCTTTAGCTGAAATTTTACATTTGTTTATATATAAGGTTCACCTTTTTTCACCATATTTACAACTTTAATGAGACAATATGACAAATTATGTAAGTGCATGCCTTTTTGCCACACAACCGCTTGTATGCTTAATGAAACACGATTCTACGGCGACCTTTATTGGCATTTTGTAAGCAAAATACTTGCCGGTTATAATTGTTTTTAAGTATCGTGAATCGAGTAATTAAAAATCATAGACGTGATAATAATGCCTGAATAATACTTGTATTGCAGACAAGTCAATTGCCATAGACATAAAGTGACGTGAAGAGTTCTATATTCAGCTTTATATTGACCTCTTAGAAGCTGCTGGAGCTTTTAAGGCGAAACAATACAGCATAACGAAGGTGCAAGCTTAGAGCAAACAAAATCAAAATAAAGCGTTTGCATTTGGAATTACTAAATAAAACGTACCAACATAAGTTTTGTAAATTTTTCGCCTCTATTAACAGTTATATAAGTACGCAGTGCTCTTGTTAGTGCTCAGTGAATAGTGTTAGTTCAAGCAATAAATGAGGCTTTATTATTGGAAAATATTATGAATTGGAGCGTCCGAAAACCGTAAACTTACAGAAAGCCTTGGCGATGGCCACGTTGGAAATGATGCCCACCAGTGGCACTACGAGCAAACCGCTCCCGAGGTGAGCCAACATACCCCCAGCATTGACCGTGCTGTTTCCCAGGGTGGTTTGGAAGGGCGGCACTCGAGGGTGTGGCAGGCCCGCTGTTATGTGGCCTGCAGTTTATGTTAATGAGGTCAGAGGTCATAATCAGACATATCTTCAAAGAATAGCTTAGGTTAGCTAAATAGACAGAGACAAAAAGTATTTTAAAAGAGATTTAAATCCCTTGAAACCTTGACCTTATGTATTTAAATATATATCAAACCTATTAAAATAACGCACTACGAAACGCCTTCCATTGTTTTAAGGCACTTGTAGTATGAAGGAAACTGTACAGCGATTAGCCTACGTTTTGAGTTTAAAAAAAGTATAAAACTCTTGGTGAGTGGGTTCGAGCTGAACAGAGTTAATAGATTACGAAATCTAGTATGTGTATTGAAAGAGGTAATTGTATCTCTTTGAATTGACGTTTCCTTTTTAAATCACACAATGCAATTTATAGTAATGAGCTCTTTACAAATGCACCTTGAAACTTTCCACCAAGATATTGTCGCATTTTGTATTAAAGACGTGTACAAAATGAAATCTGATCACATGATGTAATAAAGTGAACAACATATGCTTGTACCTGTAAGTATAAAGGGATGGTCTTTGTCTCGATGAAGACAGAAGGCGAGGCCCGCCGCCGCAACCACGGCCAGAGCGTTGCGCGAGACGCTCGCGGTCCAGAGCGCGCGACGCACCAGGGCTCGGCCGCTGCTCGTCGCCTCCTTCGCTTCATTCACGCGAATGTCCTTTAGAGCCTGGGAGTTGCTTTAAATTATTAAAGTCACAGTTGGCTGTTTCGTAATCTCTGTCGGCTGTTGCTGGCCTAGCGTAATGTTGTTAGGGATAAAAACTGACCGCTCTGAGTAAAGAACCCTTCGCCATTATACCTGGTAAGATTAAAATAATTTCCAAAGCGTGCATTTTTTTTTGCAAACTGTTGACACGAGCGACAAACAAGGTAGTTTACATGGTTCTAATGCCATGCAATGCCATACCTTCATTGCTGTTAAAAGTACACAGCAAGAAAGACCTAGCAACGAGTCATTCAGTCTCGTCTCTGTGATGTTGTGAAAAACGGCTCGCCAAGTGGACGTGAAGGTCTCGGCGTCGAATCGGAGGCCTAGCAGTCCCTTGATCTGCGAAGAGGCTATAGTCACGGCGGCGGCCGAGGTGAACCCTGACACCACAGGGGTCGATACAAAGTCCACCAGGAATCCTGTAAATATTAAAACAAAATGTGCCAGTCGAAATAATTAATTGAATTAATGATGAATCGGAGTTCTCTTACCGAGTTGGGCAACTCCAGCGACGAGGGTCACAACGCCACCAACAAAACAGAGCAATACGGCGAAGTCAGGGTTGGTGCCATTCGTGTAAGTGAAGGTGAGCAGAGACAACAGAGCCGTGGGCCCGATGTTGATCTGTGGGATGGTCCCCATCACGCCGTACACGAAGCCACCCACCAGTGAGGCATATAAGCCATACTGGAACAAATATTGTCTATTTCACGAAACAATTTAAGGGTTAGCCTGTAGCTTAGGAATAGCTTCTACTACTCATACCATATAAAGTCTTTAACTCACTCAATTGTTCATAATACTCGTCAACGAGTACATACAGACTACCATTGAGCAATTACTTGGGGCTATACATTTAATCTTTGACAAAGTGATATTCTATCGTTCAGTATATCAGGAACATTGGCCCTGCACAGAGATAATAGCTCTATTGGTTTTGCAACAATCAATCGAAAACCTGTTTGTGTTAGTGATAAGTAATAAGTGGGTCAGTTATTTTCAAAGTCGATATATAATTGATGAGACTCAATTTGCGTGTTTTTCTGTATGTGGAAATCGGCACTTTGCTTTTCCAGCGTACAACTATAACAAACAGATAGACACTTGGACAATAGTTTTTTTCACAAACAAAATAGTGGTAAATATATTAGTTATATTTTTCAAAAACGAAAGAGATCGATAGATGGCAATCAAAGAATCCAAATAAGTGTTCTGGAAAAGTAAAAAAACCCGAGTCACGCCTACAACACATTGCTTAATCATAATAATTGCTCCAATTTGGAATTCAAAATAATGCGTACGAATTGAGACTGGTTCAAGTTCACTGATTTCGTGTTCGGATGTGATTGAAGTACACTCCTGGCACATACTTGCTCAGTACTTTGTAACCTTGTAACAAGTACTTAAGTAATATTAGATAATATTAATACTACTATATTATACATAACACATACCTGCGGCTCAAAACCAGCCAGCGAGGCGTACGCGATGGACTGGGGTATTAGGGTGAGAGCCACCGTGACCCCCGCGATGAGATCCCCGAGAGCCGTGCGTAACTCGTAATGGCGCGACCATTTCACTATTGGCAAGACGTGTTCCACAAATCTCTTGGGCTCCAGCTTCCAACGCATCCTTTCAACTTATATTAAAGTAGAATGTAATTTACGACTTCCGCACCAACTTTAAAGTGAAAGTGAAATCGTACAAAACAAATTCACACTTCCAAAGACGAGGCTAAACTTAAATGTTGATATATATAATTATGTTGTTTGTACTAATAACACTGGCTTACACTATACAATACTACAAGTTAGCCTAGAAGTTAAATTCAGTCATATTTTGTATAACTGGTTAATACGAGGTTTACACTTGTCGAGGAAAACTTGTGGAAAATTAGTTTTAAAATATTGTACTCCTTTTATTTGGAAAAGTATGATTTTCAGCAAGTATTTCGTGTGAATACCTTTGAACAAAAAAATATTTATTTATATATAAACAAATGTAGTAATATAATAGGGAAACGGAAGAATTCTTAAATTTATACATACCTTTATTGAAATAATAATACAACAAGATGTATGTACGCCAAAGACACGTCCTCCAGTAATACACAATTTTATCGAAGAACCTATATTTTGACATACACTTTTTGAATTGTAAAAAGTTTACAAACGCGCATTGTAGTTACTCGTGGTGTTTCCCCGCCATCAGTTCGGCCAACTCGGCGGCGGACTTAACTTTTTTAGCTTCGCTTTGGTTAGAGTCTTGAGGCGAACTGATGTCGTATCTAAGTAGGATTGTGACGGCACGTTTTCAATTTAATTTTCCTTCTATGCCCTATTCGTACAGAGTAATCGATCTTAGAACAAGTACAATTGTTCGTTTTGATCGCTTGTCCTTCAAACTTTGTCATTGTAATTGTGATGATGGTATTTAATTAACTTGATCTACATAATATTATAAATTGTGAAATATTGTAAGCATAAATTACAATATTATAACACATTACAAAATTTATGGTATTCAGGTTTACAGGTTATATTCAGGTATGGATTCAGGTAAACAGTTGTGAAATTACGATTACCGTGTGACGGGCACTGTTGCGGATCATGGTATATTGCAGCGCGGAAATTTGCCTTCGGATTCTCTGGCACTAATCGAGATCTATATCTGTTAAATTAAATAGTTATGTTATGCTAACCTAACACAAATCAACTTTATTTGTGTTTGTAATTTTTCAAAAATGGAAGCGCAAGACCCACTAATATTAATGGTAAACAGATGCCCAATTCTACGCAACTTAAATAGATATTGTGTTAATATTGACAAGTCAGTCGACTCACAAGGTTCTCGGAATTTTTTCAATTAAATTTGGCCCGTTGTTTGCAAGTGCAAATTACACTTTTTTATTCGTTAATCGTTTTACCTAAACGAATAAACAATCTTATAATAACTTGATATAAGTGTATGTACAAAGTCATGTATGTATAGAGACGGCAGTAAATCACAATATATGAGTTAGGCCTTCGCCATGGCGGGTGGAGGACGGGATTCGATCCTTCAACTTCATTACAAGGCAGATGACAAATAAACAAATACAATATCTAATTATATTTGTAATAACTGTCATGATTAAAGTGAGATCAGAATGGGTTTTCCAAACTATTTTAGATATATGAACCTCTTTTTTACGATACTTTTTTATGCCATTCGTATAATATATTCGATTGTAGAGGCTTTTTTTGGTTTTTGAATGATTTAGTATATGATTGCTATATGGAAGTAATATTTTATCACACGCATTGAGGAAAGATGAGGCTTGTGGTCCAGAATCCGCAATGAGCCGAACAATGGATCACCCGGATATTGGCTGTCAAGTGGTCGCTCCGCCCGAGATGAGACTCCATTCCGGGATCTGTAAAATTGGGTTACTTTCAATAACTATATGTTTTAATAGCACTAATATGTATGGCTTACGCTAGCACCAAGCCTCATTTTTAACAACGACAAAATAACGAATAAAAATGATTTAAAAGAAGCCACATTACACTATTCTTATTAAGGTTAAAGACGTTTTAGTTTTGAGTAACATTTGAGCGTCTATTAGCCCTAAACAATTCTCACCCGTTACGTTACGTCGTTCATTTGGAAACGGGCCGTAAATCTAACAATAGAGGCAATAATTAATTCTTTGACGATTCTTAATTGTAAGAAAGTTACCTACATGTATTCATAACAGTTTTAGAGATTTGAATCTTTTGACACGTTGATTACGCCAGAGGGTGGACGCGACACAAACACAAATAATCAAATGTAATCCTTAAGGGCTTTTTTAAAGGATAAAAAACCGACAACAAAGCGATTTTAATGATGTTGAATGTCAAGGATTAACAGACTACTTCCTTATCATCGCGTCTTCACAGTTTCTTATCAAGGCCAAGGTCGAGAGTTTTTCTAAGCTAAAATTATAAGGTCATGGGCTGAATTTATTTTACAAGTACACTTAGTAGATCAAAGCAACTAATGGTTAACTGTGAACATTAATTTTGTATTAGATTTATTTAATTTGCAATGAAAGGCACGACGCAAACAATTTGAGCATTCATCAAATACTGCATTCCACATTTTGCCTTCAAATACACAAAATGGCGGAATATCCAATGAGCAAGGTCAACCCAACATGCCATGTGACAGTTGTGTGCGATCGCAGACCGGAACAAT
This sequence comes from Leptophobia aripa, assembly GCA_951799465.1. Lineage (NCBI taxonomy): Eukaryota > Metazoa > Arthropoda > Insecta > Lepidoptera > Pieridae > Leptophobia > Leptophobia aripa. Next base: position 102,372 of record OX637269.1, on the reverse strand, counting down.
AGCAATTGACGAAAAGGTCGTCCTCATCTGTGACCAATCTCGATAAAGTTATTGTTCGACATTCGACACACCCGTTAACGTATTCATATAAAACATATTTAACAAACAAGGCAGTCGGAAAGTTAACGCATTGCACTTGCATTCCATGGGCAACATGACAACAATTCCTGCCACCACATCGCTGGTCGCAACAACCTTCGATAAGCGTTTGTCATTGAATTTTATAAGTATTCGCTTTTAACGAGTATTGTATAATATAGTATATGGTATTAAACTTTAATTATCCAATGTTTAACTGAACGAATTAGGTAAAACACCATCTGTTTCATTTTTACGATTTATTTGACATCCCATTTATTTTGCTGCTTCCGTATGGCATTGTTAGAGGGAACTGTTATTCATTTTGTGAGATATTTAAAAATATATTTCTAGTGTAAAGAGTGGATTTTGCCAATACTATTACGGTCGAATCAAAATATAAAATCGATATCCGGAACGTTATAGTGCGCCTACTTAAATTAATCTGCAAAGGCACTTGTAAAGAGATGTCGCTGTAAGCAACATGGATCGCCATTATTGGCTAAATTTTAAATAATTTATTATCTTAAAAACCATTATCTTTAAAAAATATAGTTGTATTTACAATATACCAGTTTACGGAGGAAATGTATAGGCAGCAGCTAGACTATGTGGTGTTATAAAAAGCGCTACAATTAAAAAAGTCAAGTACAAATCTCCAACGCCTTTTTACAGTTTTCATATAAATTAAGTATTATTCGGGTTCTAATATTATATTTTCATTCGTAATTATAGTTATACCTACAGTTACATATAGTTTACTCTTTCAAAAAAGTAAAGTTGTGGCCTACTATCTCCGTCATATTATTTTTATTAATTCAGGTTTGAAATCAAATACTCAATTCAAGTGATTGCTTATTAATTTTTAGTTTTGCTTCAAGTTCTTAGCGTGGTGATTGACGTTAAGGATATATATATATATATTTTTTTTTTTTAATTATTACAAATATTATATTGACAAAACACAAAAAGCAAATTAATATGTGTTAAATATTTGGAATGTATCAACATTGTCGACCATCTTAGTATATCGTTTATTACATTTAATACTTTTGTAAGTTATATTATTCTACAAAATTCGGCAAACTCAAAGGATGTGGCGCGCACGTGCACTTGAACCGGCGGCTTCTGCCTCGCAAGCGCAAGCCAATAGCCAATAGCCGTCGGAGTTATGATGCTTGACCTTCTAGTCGCTCGTGGTTAGTGAAAGTGTGACGTTGTGTTGTTTACGTTTTGGCGCTTACCGAGCAATGCCGGAGAGTCAAGTGAATTAAAACAGACTCTCTTAACGTTTTAAAAAGTGATAGAGACACTCTTCTCAGTTTACAAAAACGTGCGTTGTTGTGTTAGGAAAAAGAAGGTGGACATTCAAAACACCCACTGCGATATCGTTATTAAGGTACATTTAATTTATTTTGTAAATATTAATCAGTATATAATCTATATATATATATATAAAACTCTTCCGTTACTGAGTGACTGACAGACAACGCACAGCCGAAACTACTGGTAGTAAAAAGCTGAAATTTGGCATGTAGGTTCCTTGAGATGTGTAATGGAGCACTAAGAAAGGATTTTTAGAAATTGAATCCCTAAAGGGGCAAAAGGGGCAAAAACATTTCTATAAAAAAAAATTACTCCTTGGGTTTATTTACTTGAAATTTGCCACTAACATGTACATAGGCAAGTAAATAAGGTTGACATTATCATTTTTTTCAAACTTCTCAAACCCCTAAGGGGGCGAAAATTCTTACGAAGTTATACGTACTTGTGAGGTTATTAGTTTGACCAAATAATAAGAGGTAAACCTCATTAACGTTAAGGATGTAGGTGGAATAAATGAATGCGGACAAAAGTCTCTTTCGTTTCCTTTTACTTGTTTGTATGGGTAGTATTACCTCAAAATAATCATAGGGTAAAACGTTAATGAAAGTTTGAACTGCATGGTTGTCATGGTAGTCACACAATGGAGCATCTCAATACCGCGATCTATTTGGCCTAAGTAGAAATTATTAAAAAAAAACTAAGACTCAAAGTCGCACACTCACTCAAACAGCAACACCATTGCACACAGTAATACACACACACACACACACTTAAATGCTCGTACTTCACATAATATACTCAACTTGTTAATATATATATATATATATGTATTTTTTCTGTTTGTGTTTTTTTGTTATTGTTTTTTCTGCTCTTAGATTATATTTCCGGTTCTATATTTTAACCTTATTTTGGCTTTATTTTTAATTTTTTTATTGTGTAAACTTTTTTAGATAAGCTGTATAGGTTTAAGAAATAAAAAAATAAAATAAATCTAGGTTGATGACGAATTTTATCAACGCCATCTATCGAGCACATTGTTCAACCGCGCCCGCGCGCACTGCGTTATTTGTTATATTTGTTACCCCTCATAAGTTTTAATATTAAGATTAACTTATATTAGAACATATTTAACAATATATAACCTACAACTAATCAATCAATATAAGTGTTTAAAAGTTTTGAAGCAGTGGTTGAAGTAAACTTCTTTTTCTCTCAACCGATTTTGACTAAATAAAGTTTTGATAACGCTCCTAATTATATGTCCAACTTTGAAACAACGCGTTCAAATCCGTTCAGTAGTTTTGAAGTTATACCGTACCAGACAGACAGACAGGTTTTGGTTTCTATGACTCTTCTTTAATTGTCTTCTTTCAGTTTTTTGGAAACATATTTAATGCACAGACATTAGATTTTTACTGCCTTATTATAAGTATAGATATAGATATATGAATATATTATAATCATGATAAAGTGTTTTTCTTAAATTATTATTATTTTTAAACATCAACAATCAAAAATCTAAGATTTCCGATAGAATAGGTTCATAGACAATAAAAAACATTTATTTGTTATAAAATGAATAATTAACAATTTTTAAAAATTTAGATGGTGGAAAAGACTTTGCTGAGGGGCCTTCGGAGTACATCTTCAAGAGGTGAACACCATCACAGTCACCTCTGTCTCCTCGAGTTGTTTTAAGGTATGGTTAAATATAATTAATCAAATTAAAAAAAAAGAAAATCAGAAAGACGTAAGTTCGCCAATCAACTAGGTAAAAATAAAAATTTAATTTGAGTAACATCGAACAAATTGAACTATTGTTGAAGTTAAAAACAAGATGGCGCTTTATACTGAAAATATATTTCATATAACAGAAATGTTGAAAAGCGCCACCTATTCAACAGAACAATAACTCCTTAAGATATTTCACTGAAGGTTGGTTTAAGTTTTGCTCACAAACTTTCTCAAAATATATGCATATATTTTGTCTCTATAGTTGTACTTTTTTCTATAATAATGAACTATTAAATACTTATATTTTTCATCGCATCATTATGCTTAATTATCTATTGTCAGAATTTTAATACAAAATATGTTGTTTGCAATATCAACCAAAACATATAATCGTAGGTAGGTAGGTAGGTAGGTAGGTAGGTAGGTAGGTAGGTAGGTTAGGTTAGGTTAGGTTAGGTTAGGTTAGGTTAGGTTTTTTTTTTATTAATAATTCAGTTACCCCTGACAAGAATCAGGGCCATTACACAGCTTATACTATTTCACACTATTTCTCACATTATCTATCTCTATACTATCATACATTATGTAATTTAAAACTATTTACTTTAACTAACTCTTATACAATTCGAAATCTTTTCTTATCTTTTACATTATAAACTATTTTAATTCTAATCTTATGATTCTTAACTATTATAACTAATTAACAACATATATTAAAACTATTTACCTTATCTCTGACAAACTTAAATCTTATTTTCTAAAATATCGTTTAATTTATTTAACGTTTAATTACACTACTATATTAATTTTTATTATGCTTATTAACTATTTTAACTATTTTTTCTACAAATTTTAAAAACGTTTCTCTTATTTCACTATCGCCCGTCAACAGCTTCGGCAATTTTTCCGCTACAATTGAGACATTTGCATTTATCTCGAAATCATATCTGAGGGCAGCAAAGCGGGGGCACTCTAATAAAATGTGAGGGACCGTCTCTTTTACTTCTGGGTCGCAAGGGCACATGGGGTTATCCTTGCACCGAAAACGGTTTAGGTATTCGGAGAAACCACCATGTCCCGTAAATGCTTGTGTGACTTCTTTTGTTATTTTTATCTTCCTTATTGTGTTGTAAGACTGACTTGCATCAGGGAAGAATAATTTTGTTGTAGAGGCCGTGTCTTCTGATTTATACCTCCGGTTCCATTCGCCAATCGTTTCCAAACGGATGGAGCGTTTGACAAGGTTAGGTTAGGTTAGGTTAGGTTAGGTTAGGTTAGGTTAGGTTAGGTTAGGTTAGGTTAGGTTAGGTTAGGTTAGGTTAGGTTAGGTTAGGTTAGGTTAGGTTAGGTTAGGTTAGGTTAGGTTAGGTTAGGTTAGGTTAGGTTAGGTTAGGTTAGGTTAGGTTAGGTTAGGTTAGGTTAGGTTAGGTTTTTTTTTTTTTTTTTTTTTTTTTTTTTTTCTATTGGTCCTTTAGAAGGCTCACATGTTTCGCATTGAGATTATAATACAATTTAATGAATAAATTAGTAAAATAAAATCGGAGTGACAAAAGAGTTTTTGGCTATTTGATACCTTTCTTATTTGTCACTCCGTTTTGTACATAGGAGGTAATAGATGAGACGTTATATAAAGAGAAAACAAAAGGTGAATATAATATTGAACATTGAGTTATGACTAAAAAGCAGAATTAAAGTGGTCAAATCATGGGCTTTGACTAGATGCCGGTGCTTAAGCTGCCGGCCTAAAATAAAATGTGAGGCGCATAGTGATGTAGGTGAATAGGAAAGTTGCCGGATGATTTGACCAATTTATTACTGGAGTACTTAAACTAACTTTTAACCTTAAATAAGCCTTCATCTAGTGACTATAAACAATAAAAGGAAAATAAATTAATTACATAAAAAGGTAAAGAAGTCAGCTAGGTGAGGCGATACATGTCTAAAAGCGACTATTTATAAAAAACATGTCTAAAAAAATAATAAAAAAAATATAAAATAAAATAAAAAATATATAAAAAAAAAAAATATTAAAAAAAAAAATTGTCTCTATATAATGTTGAAAAAAAAAAATAATTATAATAATTAAGTTGAGCTGATTAAAGTAAAAAATGAAAAACATAGTCAATCTGTTCTGAGGTCAAGTGTTGTGTGTCGGGTACCAGGGGGGGTGGGTTCATGGTTGAACTCTTTTAGGCTGTCTATTATTTTAGTAACGAAAGCTACGAGTGAGTCGGTTTCGGTTTGGGTTAGGAGGTTAAATGAGAAAGGGTTGGGGCATGTGTCCTTGCACATTTGGACGTGGTTGTGCCTATGGATGGTGTATCTGGGGCATGTTTCTAGTAGGTGTTTGAGTGTTTGTGTGGTGTGTTGGTCGCATGGACATTTGTCGTTGTCTTTGATTTGGAACCTGTAAAGATAGTCCTTCGAGAAGGAATGTCCCGTGATGAACTGGGTCAGTTGGAAAGAAACGCGTGTAGAAATAAAGAATTTTTGGATGTCGCCGAGTGTGGGAAATATGTTCGCCGTGAAGCGGCCTTTGTTGTCAGATTTATATCTCTCGTTTGATTTGTGTAATGTGTCTTTTTTAATAATTGATTTTAGGTGCGAGAGTGGACAAGCGATGTGTTCAGCGGAACGGTGTAGTTGCGAGGCTCTATTAGCGGCACGGTCGGCGGCCTCGTTACCGCGGTCACCGGAGTGACCCTTAACCCATTGAAATTGGACTTGTGAGTTAGAATCTAGCGCTTTGATGTCGCGTAAAGTTGTGTGTATTTGATGGACGATCGGGTGTGTATTAGAGATGTGGTTAGGTTAGGTTAGGTTAGGTTAGGTTAGGTTAGGTTAGGTTAGGTTAGGTTAGGTTAGGTTAGGTTAGGTTAGGTTAGGTTAGGTTAGGTTAGGTTAGGTTAGGTTAGGTTAGGTTAGGTTAGGTTAGGTTAGGTTAGGTTAGGTTAGGTTAGGTTAGGTTAGGTTAGGTTAGGTTAGGTTAGGTTAGGTTAGGTTAGGTTAGGTTAGGTTAGGTTAGGTTAGGTTAGGTTAGGTTAGGTTAGGTTAGGTTAGGTTAGGTTAGGTTAGGTTTTTTTTTTTTTTTTTTTTTTGGAAAGCTAATTGATCCTTAGAAGAGTTTTATAATGTGTCACTTATGTAGCTAATACATGGTTTTTATGATTATTAAAATAAGAGCGACGGAAAAAGTTGTTGGCTATTGGATACCGTTCTTATCCGTCGCTCTATTTTGTACAATAGACATTAAGCTATTTACATGGTTAATATAAAGAGTGAAAAATAAATAAAAATAAAAATAATAATAAACAAAACGACGAAGAAGTTCTGGCTATGGGATACCATCCTAATTCGCTATTCTGTTTTTACAAGTTGTGAATAAGAGTATGGGAAAGAGTGGGGTGACGAAAAGATTTTGGCTGTAAGATACCGTTCCTGTTCGAAACCCCTGTTTGTGTTTTACAAATTTGTGTTATGTTATATCAGTGTGAGTCTTAGTCAAAGCATGGACGTAGTGATTTTTAAGAGCAGTTGAAAACAATAAAAAAGAGAAAACTAATTAGAAAAAGAGTAACGTGCTAGCGTTGGAGTGTTTATGAGTTGAGTGTTTAGTGATTATCCATGGGTTTGACCTTGAGTGACACCGATATAAAATTGATTTGTTGATGTACATTGATAGACCAAAATAAACAGAAAAGGCAGTTAGTTTAATCTGTATGTTGTTTATTGAGTGTTGTGAATAAATAAAAATGGACAATTTTCTAAATATAGGTTTAAGAAATTAAGTTGATTTTGGTCGATCAGTGAGTATTGTATGTGTCTAAATATAAAGTATAAAGGGTTTGATTTTTACTGAATTTACTGTGATAAGATTATACATAGGAATAATGTGGTTTGGAAATGATAAAAAAAAAAAAAAAAAAATGATGATAAACGAAAAATGGACCAAAGTGATTGTGTGAAAATATGTTGGAGTATTTGGAACTAGTTTTGCTTGAATTAAGAATTGGGATTCTTTTTTTAATAGTTTAGGGGTTTTGTAATTTTAGTCCATTTTTGGTCTGTCACCCGTTTGTTAGAAGAATTTTACAAAAAAAATATATGTTAGAATACTGTTTTGAAGAAGTATTGATTCAAATGAGCTAAACATTTTTAATGAGAGTTTATGAATTTGAATTTGAACTTTTCGTTTAAACATGTTATAATAAAAATGAGAAAGAATAATAATAATAAAATAATAAAAAAAAAGGCCTAATGATTTGATTAGTGGATTTGTAGAGAAATAGAAATTAAAGTGAGCTGGATTTGGTGCTTCTATGTTCTTAGTGAATTCAAACAAACTTTTTCTTAACTAAACTAGGCTAATTTGAGAGTATACTAATGAGTGCTAAGTACAATGATTACTAAGAGTAATGATTTATCCAAAATAGACTGAATGATATTAACCGGGGATGAGTCTTTTAAGTGAGAGTTGTGGTTAAATAATGTTTGACATAATAAAGTTGTTTGAGAATTTATATAGATTGAGTCTATTTTGGTCGGTCATTCTTCGTTTATAAAATTAATATTAACACTATCATTGCAAAAATATGGCTAAAATACTAATTGCGTTAAATGATTCTTATATACAAAGATAAGTTTATTCCAATTGACAAAGAAGTATAGAGATCTTTTGGTTGAATGAAATGAGGGGAGAAAAGTAAGTAAAAATAAACTATGGCTGTGACGGTGGTGAGATGTGTGGTAGTGTATGGCTTTATATGTGTGTGTGTGTGTGTGTTCCTTATGTTATTTAAGAGTGTGAAGGTTTGCGCGAATTTAATTCAGACATAATTTATTTTTGACTCTACGCGTGCTCGCATGGCTCGGACTTTGGGGCAGGTTGTGCTGTCTGCACGGTGTGTGGTGTCGGTTTTGGTGTTGTGTTTTTTATTGTGGTCCTTGCAGTTAATGCAGGAGGGGGTAGAAGTGTCTGGTTCGGTGCAGGAGGAGGTGAAGTGTTCATCTCCGCATTTGGCGCAACTGGGAATGATTGATGGGCACCTACTCTTTGTGTGGCCGAACCCTTGGCATTGGCGACACTGAATGAAGGTTGAAAAGGTGTCGCAATAGACTCTCCTGTGGTCCAAGGCGACCCGTCCTAGGTCGAGGAATTTGCGCCATGCGGTGGGAGTGGTGTTTAAGACTACGTTATAGAGACTATCATTACGATTGTTTCTCTTAAATTTGATAGAGAATGTCTCGTTTTTCAGAGAGGGGTTTTGTTCTTTAATAGTGGTCAGCAGGTCTTTTTCCTCTAGGGACTTGTCGATTCCCTTAATAGTGATGAGGGGGTTCAGTCTCCTCTCGTCTTCGGCTTCTATACCCTCCGACTGGTTCAGTTTTGCCTTGGTGATGTTCTTGTGCTCCTCGCTTTCAAAAGAAAGCTTCAGTTTGACGTTTGAGAGCGGTGTGATTTTGGTGGGGGCGAAGCCGCACTCTCTGAAGTTTACCGCTTCTCGTACGTACAGGAGAAGTTCCTGTGTGGAGAAGCAGGGATCTCTGCTGACCACCAGTGAGAGGGCGGAGGGCGTTCTCGGTATGTCCGAGTTAGTTTTGGAGATAATCGTTGGGGGGGCCGGGGTCACTTTTTTGTGAATAGTAGGTTCTTCGCCGCCTTGTCTTGCCTTGTTTTGGCTGGCGGCTTCTGCGTAGGATTTGAGCTTAAGCTCAAACCTCTCTTCTCTCTGCTCCGCCTTTTCGTTTAGGGTTTGGATAGTTTCCTCTATTTTCCCGAGACTCTTGTGTACTTCTTCCTGAAGTACCTTGGCGGTGTTGGAGTGTGTGCTGGAGAGGCTGAGCCGGCACATTTCCAGCTTCTTGTTCTCCTCCTCCAGTTTCTGAATTTGGCGATTCAGGTTCTGGGTGAGGAGGCTGAGGGCTGTAATTTGTGCGGACTGCGCTGGGGGAGGCATTCCCTCGTCGCGATTTTGTGTGTGTCCCTGTGGCGGGACCCCTCTTTGTTTTGATTCTCCCTCGGCGTCTTTAAATAATTGGTGGAGTCGTCTCACCGCCACCGTGACCCCGGTTTTAATCTCGGTTTTGAGATTTCTCGACTCTGCTAGATGAGCGAGAGCTTTCATGAGGCACGATTTTGCCTCCTGCTCTCTCGAGGGTTTTTGTTTCATAGAAACAGTAGCATCGAGGTCTATCGTCTCGATGCTTTTGCAGATGGTGGAGGGTTTGGGCTGCGGCTGTAAAGGGGCCGCGTTCACCCTTTCCGCTGAAGCGGTTTTAGGGGAGGTGGTTTTTTTGGCGGGGGGGGTACGGATGCCAAACATATTATTATATTATTTGAGAAAGATAGGTCGAGGTGTAAACGAGAGGGAAGGTTTTAACAATATCGGACCTTCGAAACGGTTTGGGTTTAAACTACTTTGAATAAATTAATGAGGAACGATAATTGAATGAGACGTGTGTTGAGTCCTTTGGTAAGTTGTTTATATATATAAAATTGCTTGATGAGCACTAATTGTTTCCTTTGGGATTTTGCTGACGAGCAAAAAAAAAAAAGGTCGGTAGGTATTTATTTTTGCAAGGAATTTACTTTTAATTTAAAAAACTAGGTGAATACGACTTTATTGCGAAATTGAGTTTATTTAGGTGGATTTATTTTTAGGGGATTTTACTTTTGAGAGAAAATTGACTTTTATGACAAACTAAAGAGAAAATAAAATAAAATTGACTTTTGGACTCTAACTATTGAAGGGATTTATTGAATAATTTGTTTGAGATGAGAAAGCTATTATTTGGAAAATATGCTACTTTAGGTGTTTTAATGCAAAATAAATTGGACTCTAATAATTTTAAGGAAAAAATTAAACAAAGGGAATGGAAAGCAAACTTTATAATTTAACAAAATTACCGATAACAAAGACTTTTTATTAGCGCGGCTGCAGCAGGTAAGCGCTGCAGGTATTTTTTATGACTTTTACGGATGCTATTTGGTTTATAACAGAAATTACTTTTTTATTATTTGTTTGAGATTTAGAAAAAGAAGGAAATACAATATTTAAGACTGCAAATAAAATCGGAGTGAAAACAAATTTAATAAAGCGCTTCCGATAACAATTGTAACTGGGTGGCCCAGTGAAAAAATATAAAAGTGTAAATATAAGTGTGTATATATGTCTGTGTGTACTAATAAAAACAACAATTATCAGAACGCAAGTAATTTAAATTTAATTTAATTTAAACAGAAAAAAAGCCTGATCTTGAAACAAAAAATAAAAATAAAGCTACGACTTACGTTGCTCTGCAAAACTGTAACGAAACTAAGCTAAACAAAACTAACAAACACTAGAGCACTACGAACTTAGAGTTCTACTAATAAGAAGCGAAGCACGAAAGCACGAAGACGAACGCGGCGGTTGAATTTGCACTTGAACTCGAACTTGAACTTTTTTTTGGTGTTGAAAATGAACCGACCGAACTGTTGTTAACTAAACTGGAATAACTATAACTTGGACCGATTTGAGAGCGTGTTAATGCTGTGATTGCTAGAATGCGACTGAGTTGTAACTACGTTTGCGCGACGCGGTAACCCTTCCCCGAAAAAGCAGGTAGTTTGTTTGTGTCACGGGTGAATTTAGTGAAAACTAAAGTTTTAACAAATTATTTATTTTTGCAAGGAATTTACTTTTAATTTAAAAAACTAGGTGAATACGACTTTATTGCGAAATTGAGTTTATTTAGGTGGATTTATTTTTAGGGGATTTTACTTTTGAGAGAAAATTGACTTTTATGACAAACTAAAGAGAAAATAAAATAAAATTGACTTTTGGACTCTAACTATTGAAGGGATTTATTGAATAATTTGTTTGAGATGAGAAAGCTATTATTTGGAAAATATGCTACTTTAGGTGTTTTAATGCAAAATAAATTGGACTCTAATAATTTTAAAGAAAAAATTAAACAAAGGGAATGGAAAGCAAACTTTATAATTTAACAAAATTACCGATAACAAAGACTTTTTATTAGCGCGGCTGCAGCAGGTAAGCGCTGCAGGTATTTTTTATGACTTTTACGGATGCTATTTGGTTTATAACAGAAATTACTTTTTATTATTTGTTTGAGATTTAGAAAAAGAAGGAAATACAATATTTAAGACTGCAAATAAAATCGGAGTGAAAACAAATTTAATAAAGCGCTTCCGATAACAATTGTAACTGGGTGGCCCAGTGAAAAAATATAAAAGTGTAAATATAAGTGTGTATATATGTCTGTGTGTACTAATAAAAACAACAATTATCAGAACGCAAGTAATTTAAATTTAATTTAATTTAAACAGAAAAAAAAGCCTGATCTTGAAACAAAAAATAAAAATAAAGCTACGACTTACGTTGCTCTGCAAAACTGTAACGAAACTAAGCTAAACAAAACTAACAAACACTAGAGCACTACGAACTTAGAGTTCTACTAATAAGAAGCGAAGCACGAAAGCACGAAGACGAACGCGGCGGTTGAATTTGCACTTGAACTCGAACTTGAACTTTTTTTTGGTGTTGAAAATGAACCGACCGAACTGTTGTTAACTAAACTGGGATAACTATAACTTGGACCGATTTGAGAGCGTGTTAATGCTGTGATTGCTAGAATGCGACTGGTTAGGTTAGGTTAGGTTAGGTTAGGTTAGGTTAGGTTAGGTTAGGTTAGGTTAGGTTAGGTTAGGTTAGGTTAGGTTAGGTTAGGTTAGGTTAGGTTAGGTTAGGTTAGGTTAGGTTAGGTTAGGTTAGGTTAGGTTAGGTTAGGTTAGGTTAGGTTAGGTTAGGTTAGGTTAGGTTAGGTTAGGTTAGGTTAGGTTAGGTTAGGTTAGGTTAGGTTAGGTTAGGTTAGGTTAGGTTAGGTTAGGTTAGGTTAGGTTAGGTTAGGTTAGGTTAGGTTAGGTTAGGTTAGGTTAGGTTAGGTTAGGTTAGGTTAGGTTAGGTTAGGTTAGGTTAGGTTAGGTTAGGTTAGGTTAGGTTAGGTTAGGTTAGGTTAGGTTAGGTTAGGTTAGGTTAGGTTTTTTTTTTTTTTTTTTTTTTTTTTTTTAAGCTAATTGATCCTTAGAAGAGTTTTATAATGTGTCACTTATGTAGCTAATACATGTTATTTATGGTTATTAAAATAAGAGCGACGGAATAAGTTGTTGGCTATTGGATACCGTTCTTATCCGTCGCTCTATTTTGTACAATAGACATTAAGCTATTTACATGGCTAATATAAAGGGTGAAAAATAAATGAAATAATAATAAACAAAACGACGAAGAAGTTCTGGCTTTGGGATACCATCCTAATTCGCTATTCTGTTTTTACAAGTTGTGAATAAGAGTATGGGAAAGAGTGGGGTGACGAAAAGGTTTTGGCTGTAAGATACCGTTCCTGTTCGATACCCCTGTTTGTGTTTTACAAATTTGTGTTATGTTATATCAGTGTGAGTCTTAGTCAAAGCATGGACGTAGTGATTTTTAAGAGCAGTTGAAAACAATAAAAAAAAGAGAAAACTAATTAGAAAAAGAGTAACGTGCTAGCATTGGAGTGTTTATGAGTTGAGTGTTTAGTGGTTATCCATGGGTTTGACCTTAAGTGACACTGATATAAATTGATTTGTTGATGTACCTTGATAGACCAAAATAAACAGAAAAGGCAGTTAGTTTAATCTGTATGTTGTTTATTGAGTGTTGTGAATAAATAAAAATGGACAATTTTCTAAATATAGGTTTAAGAATTAAGTTGATTTTGGTCGATCAATGAGTATTGTATGTGTCTAAATATAAGGTATAAAGGGTTTGATTTTTACTGAGTTTACTGTGACTAGATTATACATAGGAATAATGTGGTTTGGAAATGAGCTTAAACAAATGAAAAAATATAATAAATAAAAATGATGATAAACGAAAAATGGACCAAAGTGATTGTGTGAAAATATGTTGGAGTATTTGGAACTAGTTTTGCTTGAATTAAGAATTGGGATTCTTTTTTAATAGTTTAGGGGTTTTGTAATTTTAGTCCATTTTTGGTCCGTCACCCGTTTGTTAGAAGAATTTTACAAAAAAAATATATGTTAGAATACTGTTTTGAAGAAGTATTGATTCAAATGAGCTAAACATTTTTAATGAGAGTTTATGAATTTGAACTTTTGGTTTAAACATGTTATAATAAAAATGAGAAAGAATAATAATAATAAAATAATATAAAAAAAAAAAGGCCTAATGATTTGATTTGTGGATTTGTAGAGAAATAGAAATTAAAGTGAGCTGGATTTGGTGCTTCTATGTTCTTAGTGAATTCAAACAAACTTTTTCTTAACTAAACTAGGCTAATTTGAGAGTATACTAATGAGTGCTAAGTACAATGTTTACTAAGAGTAATGATTTATCCAAAATAGACTGAATAATATTAACCGGGGATGAGTCTTTTAAGTGAGAGTTGTGGTTAAATAATGTTTGACATAATAAAGTTGTTTGAGAATTTATATAGATTGAGTCTATTTTGGTCGGTCATTCTTCGTTTATAAAATTAATATTAACACTATCATTGCAAAAATATGGCTAAAATACTAATTGCGTTAAATGATTCTTATATACAAAGATAAGTTTATTCCAATTGACAAAGAAGTATAGGTATCTTTTGGTTGAATGAAATGAGGGGAGAAAAGTAAGTAAAAATAAACTATGGTTGTGACGGTGGTGAGATGTGTGGTAGTGTATGGCTTTATATGTGTGTGTGTGTGTTCCTTATGTTATTTAAGAGTGTGAAAGTTTGCGCGAATTTGATTCAGACATAATTTATTTTTGACTCTACGCGTGCTCGCATGGCTCGGACTTTGGGGCAGGTTGTGCTGTCTGCACGGTGTGTGGTGTCGGTTTTGGTGTTGTGTTTTTTATTGTGGTCCTTGCAGTTAATGCAGGAGGGGGTAGATGTGTCTGGTTCGGTGCAGGAGGAGGTGAAGTGTTCATCTCCGCATTTGGCGCAACTGGGAATGATTGATGGGCACCTACTCTTTGTGTGGCCGAACCCTTGGCATTGGCGACACTGAATGAAGGGTGAAAAGGTGTCGCAATGGACTCTCCTGTGATCCAAGGCGACCCGTCCTAGGTCGAGGAATTTGCGCCATGCGGTGGGAGTGGTGTTTAAGACTACGTTATAGAGACTATCATTACGATTGTTTCTCTTAAATTTGATAGAAAATGTCTCGTTTTTCAGAGAGGGGTTTTGTTCTTTAATGGTGGTCAGCAGGTCTTTTTCCTCTAGGGACTTGTCGATTCCCTTAATGGTGATGAGGGGGTTCAGTCTCCTCTCGTCTTCGGCTTCTATACCCTCCGATTGGTTCAGTTTTGCCTTGGTGATGTTCTTGTGCTCCTCGCTTTCAAAAGAAAGCTTCAGTTTGACGTTTGAGAGCGGTGTGATTTTGGTGGGGGCGAAGCCGCACTCTCTGAAGTTTACCGCTTCTCGTACGTACAGGAGAAGTTCCTGTGTGGAGAAGCAGGGATCTCTGCTGACCACCAGTGAGGGGGCGGAGGGCGTTCTCGGTATGTCCGAGTTAGTTTTGGAGATAATCGTTGGGGGGGCCGGGGTCACTTTTTTGTGAATAGTAGGTTCTTCGCCGCCTTGTCTTGCCTTGTTTTGGCTGGCGGCTTCTGCGTAGGATTTGAGCTTAAGCTCAAACCTCTCTTCTCTCTGCTCCGCCTTTTCGTTTAGGGTTTGGAAATTTTCCTCTATTTTCCCGAGACTCTTGTGTACTTCTTCCTGAAGTACCTTGGCGGTGTTGGAGTGTGTGCTGGAGAGGCTGAGCCGGCACATTTCCAGCTTCTTGTTCTCCTCCTCCAGTTTCTGAATTTGGCGATTCAGGTTCTGGGTGAGGAGGCCGAGGGCTGTAATTTGTGCGGACTCAACTGGGGGAGGCATTCCCTCGTCGGGATTTTGTGTGTGTCCCTGTGGCGGGACCCCTCTCTGTTTTGATTCTCCCTCGGCGTCTTTAAATAATTGGTGGAGTCGTCTCACCGCCACCGTGACCCCGGTTTTAATCTCGGTTTTGAGATTTCTCGACTCTGCTAGATGAGCGAGAGCTTTCATGAGGCACGATTTTGCCTCCTGCTCTCTCGAGGGTTTTTGTTTCATAGAAACAGTAGCATCGAGGTCTATCGTCTCGATGCTTTTGCGGATGGTGGAGGGTTTGGGCTGCGGCTGTAAAGGGGCCGCGTTCACCCTTTCCGCTGAAGCGGTCTTAGGGGAGGTGGTTTTTTTGGCAGGGGGGGTACGGATGCCAAACATGTTTTTTTTTTTTGAGGAAGAGTTCGAGGTGAAAGCGAAAGGGCAGTTTTGACAATCGGACGATTGAAACGATTTAGGTTTGTATTAATGACTTATAACTTAAGTTGTGCAAGGAGGTAGGTGTGAATTTATGTGCTTTACCTCTTGCAGGAAACAGGAACTAAAAGTAACTAATCTAACTAACTAAAACAAAAATGAACGCAAAATGTTCCCTTTGAATTTTGCTGGAAGAGCACTAACCGGAACAAAAATGAACGCTAAATGTTCCCTTTGAATTTTGCTGGAAGAGCACTAACTGGAACAAAAATGAACGCTAAATGTTCCCTTTGAATTTTGCTGGAAGAGCACTAACTGGAACAAAAATGAACGCTAAATGTTCCCTTTGAATTTTGCTGGAAGAGCACTAACTGGAACAAAAATGAACGCTAAATGTTCCCTTTGAATTTTGCTGGAAGAGCACTAACTGGAACAAAAATGAACGCTAAATGTTCCCTTTGAATTTTGCTGGAAGAGCACTAACTGGAACAAAAATAAACGCTAAATGTTCCCTTTGAATTTTGCTGACGAGCAAAAAAAAAAAAAAAAAAAAAAAAAAAAAAAAAAAAAAAAAAAAAAAAAAAAAGGTCGTTCAAGGTCACGTCAAATTGCCAAAAACCCTAAAATAAAAAAAAACCAAAAATGGATAAAAATTGTAACCGTGTGGTCAAGTAAATATATTATAATAATTGTGTAAGTGTGTAAATATGTGTGAATATGTGTAAATATGTGTAAAAGTGTAAATATATTGATTTGAACAGACGCGGACAGTGACTATCAGAAAAAAACCAGCGACAAAAGAAATGAAATAAATGAATTTAAATAAATCTAGGACTTACTGGCTCGCGAAAAACTTTAAACAAATCAGAAGCACTACTTAGCACTGAGCACTTGAAACTTAAGGTCTCTTACAAAGTTCGTTTGGACGCACGAAGGAGAAGGCGGTGGTTGCACGTAACTGAATTATTGAACTTGATGAACTTGAAGAAACAAACCGAACGAACAGTTGTTAACTTGGTGAAAACTATAACTGGAACCCGGTATAAGATCGTGTGACTGATGCGATAGCAAGGATGCGACTGAGTTGTGACTATGTTTGCGCGACGCTGTAACCCTTCCCCGAAAAAGCAGGTAGTCGGTTTGTTTTTGTCACGGGCGAATTTGAGTGAAATCTAAGGTTTTTTTTAAAAATTTAAATTATTTTTTGCAAGGAATTTACTTTAGTTAACTAGGAGAATTCGAATTAATTGCAAATAATTGCTTACTTGGATGAATTTATTTTTAGGAGAATTTACTTTAATATTTTTTAAAGAAAATGAAAATTTTACTATTTTGAAAAAAAAAAAGAATGACTTTTGGACTCTAACTATTATTGAAAGGGCTTTATTAATTTATTTGTTTGAAGCGAAAAAGTTATTGTTTAGAAAGTATGCTACTTTAGGGATGTTAATGCAAAATGTTTTAGACTTTAATTATTTGAAAAGTTTAAACAGAGGGAATGCAACCTTAGGAATTTAACAAAATGGCCGAAGACAATGACTTTTATTAGCGCGGCTGCAGCAGGTAAGCGCTGCAGGTATTTTATGACTTTTACGGGATGACTATTTGGTTTATTACAAAAAATTACTAATTTATAATTTGTATGAGTCTTTTATAAAAAAGAAGGAAATACAATATTTATGCCTGCAAGTAAAAACGAAGTGAAGACAAATGTAAAATAAAATAATATACCGCTTCCGATAAAAATTGTAACCGTGTGGTCAAGTAAATATATTATAATAATTGTGTAAGTGTGTAAATATGTGTGAATATGTGTAAATATGTGTAAAAGTGTAAATATATTGATTTGAACAGACGCGGACAGTGACTATCAGAAAAAAACCAGCGACAAAAGAAATGAAATAAATGAATTTAAATAAATCTAGGACTTACTGGCTCGCGAAAAACTTTAAACAAATCAGAAGCACTACTTAGCACTGAGCACTTGAAACTTAAGGTCTCTTACAAAGTTCGTTTGGACGCACGAAGGAGAAGGCGGTGGTTGCACGTAACTGAATTATTGAACTTGATGAACTTGAAGAAACAAACCGAACGAACAGTTGTTAACTTGGTGAAAACTATAACTGGAACCCGGTATAAGATCGTGTGACTGATGCGATAGCAAGGATGCGACTGAGTTGTGACTATGTTTGCGCGACGCTGTAACCCTTCCCCGAAAAAGCAGGTAGTCGGTTTGTTTTTGTCACGGGCGAATTTGAGTGAAATCTAAGGTTTTTTTTAAAAATTTAAATTATTTTTTGCAAGGAATTTACTTTAGTTAACTAGGAGAATTCGAATTAATTGCAAATAATTGCTTACTTGGATGAATTTATTTTTAGGAGAATTTACTTTAATATTTTTTAAAGAAAATGAAAATTTTACTATTTTGAAAAAAAAAAAGAATGACTTTTGGACTCTAACTATTATTGAAAGGGCTTTATTAATTTATTTGTTTGAAGCGAAAAAGTTATTGTTTAGAAAGTATGCTACTTTAGGGATGTTAATGCAAAATGTTTTAGACTTTAATTATTTGAAAAGTTTAAACAGAGGGAATGCAACCTTAGGAATTTAACAAAATGGCCGAAGACAATGACTTTTATTAGCGCGGCTGCAGCAGGTAAGCGCTGCAGGTATTTTATGACTTTTACGGGATGACTATTTGGTTTATTACAAAAAATTACTAATTTATAATTTGTATGAGTCTTTTATAAAAAAGAAGGAAATACAATATTTATGCCTGCAAGTAAAAACGAAGTGAAGACAAATGTAAAATAAAATAATATACCGCTTCCGATAAAAATTGTAACCGTGTGGTCAAGTAAATATATTATAATAATTGTGTAAGTGTGTAAATATGTGTGAATATGTGTAAATATGTGTAAAAGTGTAAATATATTGATTTGAACAGACGCGGACAGTGACTATCAGAAAAAAACCAGCGACAAAAGAAATGAAATAAATGAATTTAAATAAATCTAGGACTTACTGGCTCGCGAAAAACTTTAAACAAATCAGAAGCACTACTTAGCACTGAGCACTTGAAACTTAAGGTCTCTTACAAAGTTCGTTTGGACGCACGAAGGAGAAGGCGGTGGTTGCACGTAACTGAATTATTGAACTTGATGAACTTGAAGAAACAAACCGAACGAACAGTTGTTAACTTGGTGAAAACTATAACTGGAACCCGGTATAAGATCGTGTGACTGATGCGATAGCAAGGATGCGACTGAGTTGTGACTATGTTTGCGCGACGCTGTAACCCTTCCCCGAAAAAGCAGGTAGTCGGTTTGTTTTTGTCACGGGCGAATTTGAGTGAAATCTAAGGTTTTTTTTAAAAATTTAAATTATTTTTTGCAAGGAATTTACTTTAGTTAACTAGGAGAATTCGAATTAATTGCAAATAATTGCTTACTTGGATGAATTTATTTTTAGGAGAATTTACTTTAATATTTTTTAAAGAAAATGAAAATTTTACTATTTTGAAAAAAAAAAAGAATGACTTTTGGACTCTAACTATTATTGAAAGGGCTTTATTAATTTATTTGTTTGAAGCGAAAAAGTTATTGTTTAGAAAGTATGCTACTTTAGGGATGTTAATGCAAAATGTTTTAGACTTTAATTATTTGAAAAGTTTAAACAGAGGGAATGCAACCTTAGGAATTTAACAAAATGGCCGAAGACAATGACTTTTATTAGCGCGGCTGCAGCAGGTAAGCGCTGCAGGTATTTTATGACTTTTACGGGATGACTATTTGGTTTATTACAAAAAATTACTAATTTATAATTTGTATGAGTCTTTTATAAAAAAGAAGGAAATACAATATTTATGCCTGCAAGTAAAAACGAAGTGAAGACAAATGTAAAATAAAATAATATACCGCTTCCGATAAAAATTGTAACCGTGTGGTCAAGTAAATATATTATAATAATTGTGTAAGTGTGTAAATATGTGTGAATATGTGTAAATATGTGTAAAAGTGTAAATATATTGATTTGAACAGACGCGGACAGTGACTATCAGAAAAAAACCAGCGACAAAAGAAATGAAATAAATGAATTTAAATAAATCTAGGACTTACTGGCTCGCGAAAAACTTTAAACAAATCAGAAGCACTACTTAGCACTGAGCACTTGAAACTTAAGGTCTCTTACAAAGTTCGTTTGGACGCACGAAGGAGAAGGCGGTGGTTGCACGTAACTGAATTATTGAACTTGATGAACTTGAAGAAACAAACCGAACGAACAGTTGTTAACTTGGTGAAAACTATAACTGGAACCCGGTATAAGATCGTGTGACTGATGCGATAGCAAGGATGCGACTGAGTTGTGACTATGTTTGCGCGACGCTGTAACCCTTCCCCGAAAAAGCAGGTAGTCGGTTTGTTTTTGTCACGGGCGAATTTGAGTGAAATCTAAGGTTTTTTTTAAAAATTTAAATTATTTTTTGCAAGGAATTTACTTTAGTTAACTAGGAGAATTCGAATTAATTGCAAATAATTGCTTACTTGGATGAATTTATTTTTAGGAGAATTTACTTTAATATTTTTTAAAGAAAATGAAAATTTTACTATTTTGAAAAAAAAAAAGAATGACTTTTGGACTCTAACTATTATTGAAAGGGCTTTATTAATTTATTTGTTTGAAGCGAAAAAGTTATTGTTTAGAAAGTATGCTACTTTAGGGATGTTAATGCAAAATGTTTTAGACTTTAATTATTTGAAAAGTTTAAACAGAGGGAATGCAACCTTAGGAATTTAACAAAATGGCCGAAGACAATGACTTTTATTAGCGCGGCTGCAGCAGGTAAGCGCTGCAGGTATTTTATGACTTTTACGGGATGACTATTTGGTTTATTACAAAAAATTACTAATTTATAATTTGTATGAGTCTTTTATAAAAAAGAAGGAAATACAATATTTATGCCTGCAAGTAAAAACGAAGTGAAGACAAATGTAAAATAAAATAATATACCGCTTCCGATAAAAATTGTAACCGTGTGGTCAAGTAAATATATTATAATAATTGTGTAAGTGTGTAAATATGTGTGAATATGTGTAAATATGTGTAAAAGTGTAAATATATTGATTTGAACAGACGCGGACAGTGACTATCAGAAAAAAACCAGCGACAAAAGAAATGAAATAAATGAATTTAAATAAATCTAGGACTTACTGGCTCGCGAAAAACTTTAAACAAATCAGAAGCACTACTTAGCACTGAGCACTTGAAACTTAAGGTCTCTTACAAAGTTCGTTTGGACGCACGAAGGAGAAGGCGGTGGTTGCACGTAACTGAATTATTGAACTTGATGAACTTGAAGAAACAAACCGAACGAACAGTTGTTAACTTGGTGAAAACTATAACTGGAACCCGGTATAAGATCGTGTGACTGATGCGATAGCAAGGATGCGACTGAGTTGTGACTATGTTTGCGCGACGCTGTAACCCTTCCCCGAAAAAGCAGGTAGTCGGTTTGTTTTTGTCACGGGCGAATTTGAGTGAAATCTAAGGTTTTTTTTAAAAATTTAAATTATTTTTTGCAAGGAATTTACTTTAGTTAACTAGGAGAATTCGAATTAATTGCAAATAATTGCTTACTTGGATGAATTTATTTTTAGGAGAATTTACTTTAATATTTTTTAAAGAAAATGAAAATTTTACTATTTTGAAAAAAAAAAAGAATGACTTTTGGACTCTAACTATTATTGAAAGGGCTTTATTAATTTATTTGTTTGAAGCGAAAAAGTTATTGTTTAGAAAG
The DNA here is from genome assembly GCA_951799465.1 of Leptophobia aripa. Taxonomy (NCBI): domain Eukaryota; kingdom Metazoa; phylum Arthropoda; class Insecta; order Lepidoptera; family Pieridae; genus Leptophobia; species Leptophobia aripa. The sequence continues at coordinate 81,104 of OX637269.1, read as the reverse complement.
TATGCTACTTTAGGGATGTTAATGCAAAATGTTTTAGACTTTAATTATTTGAAAAGTTTAAACAGAGGGAATGCAACCTTAGGAATTTAACAAAATGGCCGAAGACAATGACTTTTATTAGCGCGGCTGCAGCAGGTAAGCGCTGCAGGTATTTTATGACTTTTACGGGATGACTATTTGGTTTATTACAAAAAATTACTAATTTATAATTTGTATGAGTCTTTTATAAAAAAGAAGGAAATACAATATTTATGCCTGCAAGTAAAAACGAAGTGAAGACAAATGTAAAATAAAATAATATACCGCTTCCGATAAAAATTGTAACCGTGTGGTCAAGTAAATATATTATAATAATTGTGTAAGTGTGTAAATATGTGTGAATATGTGTAAATATGTGTAAAAGTGTAAATATATTGATTTGAACAGACGCGGACAGTGACTATCAGAAAAAAACCAGCGACAAAAGAAATGAAATAAATGAATTTAAATAAATCTAGGACTTACTGGCTCGCGAAAAACTTTAAACAAATCAGAAGCACTACTTAGCACTGAGCACTTGAAACTTAAGGTCTCTTACAAAGTTCGTTTGGACGCACGAAGGAGAAGGCGGTGGTTGCACGTAACTGAATTATTGAACTTGATGAACTTGAAGAAACAAACCGAACGAACAGTTGTTAACTTGGTGAAAACTATAACTGGAACCCGGTATAAGATCGTGTGACTGATGCGATAGCAAGGATGCGACTGAGTTGTGACTATGTTTGCGCGACGCTGTAACCCTTCCCCGAAAAAGCAGGTAGTCGGTTTGTTTTTGTCACGGGCGAATTTGAGTGAAATCTAAGGTTTTTTTTAAAAATTTAAATTATTTTTTGCAAGGAATTTACTTTAGTTAACTAGGAGAATTCGAATTAATTGCAAATAATTGCTTACTTGGATGAATTTATTTTTAGGAGAATTTACTTTAATATTTTTTAAAGAAAATGAAAATTTTACTATTTTGAAAAAAAAAAAGAATGACTTTTGGACTCTAACTATTATTGAAAGGGCTTTATTAATTTATTTGTTTGAAGCGAAAAAGTTATTGTTTAGAAAGTATGCTACTTTAGGGATGTTAATGCAAAATGTTTTAGACTTTAATTATTTGAAAAGTTTAAACAGAGGGAATGCAACCTTAGGAATTTAACAAAATGGCCGAAGACAATGACTTTTATTAGCGCGGCTGCAGCAGGTAAGCGCTGCAGGTATTTTATGACTTTTACGGGATGACTATTTGGTTTATTACAAAAAATTACTAATTTATAATTTGTATGAGTCTTTTATAAAAAAGAAGGAAATACAATATTTATGCCTGCAAGTAAAAACGAAGTGAAGACAAATGTAAAATAAAATAATATACCGCTTCCGATAAAAATTGTAACCGTGTGGTCAAGTAAATATATTATAATAATTGTGTAAGTGTGTAAATATGTGTGAATATGTGTAAATATGTGTAAAAGTGTAAATATATTGATTTGAACAGACGCGGACAGTGACTATCAGAAAAAAACCAGCGACAAAAGAAATGAAATAAATGAATTTAAATAAATCTAGGACTTACTGGCTCGCGAAAAACTTTAAACAAATCAGAAGCACTACTTAGCACTGAGCACTTGAAACTTAAGGTCTCTTACAAAGTTCGTTTGGACGCACGAAGGAGAAGGCGGTGGTTGCACGTAACTGAATTATTGAACTTGATGAACTTGAAGAAACAAACCGAACGAACAGTTGTTAACTTGGTGAAAACTATAACTGGAACCCGGTATAAGATCGTGTGACTGATGCGATAGCAAGGATGCGACTGAGTTGTGACTATGTTTGCGCGACGCTGTAACCCTTCCCCGAAAAAGCAGGTAGTCGGTTTGTTTTTGTCACGGGCGAATTTGAGTGAAATCTAAGGTTTTTTTTAAAAATTTAAATTATTTTTTGCAAGGAATTTACTTTAGTTAACTAGGAGAATTCGAATTAATTGCAAATAATTGCTTACTTGGATGAATTTATTTTTAGGAGAATTTACTTTAATATTTTTTAAAGAAAATGAAAATTTTACTATTTTGAAAAAAAAAAAGAATGACTTTTGGACTCTAACTATTATTGAAAGGGCTTTATTAATTTATTTGTTTGAAGCGAAAAAGTTATTGTTTAGAAAGTATGCTACTTTAGGGATGTTAATGCAAAATGTTTTAGACTTTAATTATTTGAAAAGTTTAAACAGAGGGAATGCAACCTTAGGAATTTAACAAAATGGCCGAAGACAATGACTTTTATTAGCGCGGCTGCAGCAGGTAAGCGCTGCAGGTATTTTATGACTTTTACGGGATGACTATTTGGTTTATTACAAAAAATTACTAATTTATAATTTGTATGAGTCTTTTATAAAAAAGAAGGAAATACAATATTTATGCCTGCAAGTAAAAACGAAGTGAAGACAAATGTAAAATAAAATAATATACCGCTTCCGATAAAAATTGTAACCGTGTGGTCAAGTAAATATATTATAATAATTGTGTAAGTGTGTAAATATGTGTGAATATGTGTAAATATGTGTAAAAGTGTAAATATATTGATTTGAACAGACGCGGACAGTGACTATCAGAAAAAAACCAGCGACAAAAGAAATGAAATAAATGAATTTAAATAAATCTAGGACTTACTGGCTCGCGAAAAACTTTAAACAAATCAGAAGCACTACTTAGCACTGAGCACTTGAAACTTAAGGTCTCTTACAAAGTTCGTTTGGACGCACGAAGGAGAAGGCGGTGGTTGCACGTAACTGAATTATTGAACTTGATGAACTTGAAGAAACAAACCGAACGAACAGTTGTTAACTTGGTGAAAACTATAACTGGAACCCGGTATAAGATCGTGTGACTGATGCGATAGCAAGGATGCGACTGAGTTGTGACTATGTTTGCGCGACGCTGTAACCCTTCCCCGAAAAAGCAGGTAGTCGGTTTGTTTTTGTCACGGGCGAATTTGAGTGAAATCTAAGGTTTTTTTTAAAAATTTAAATTATTTTTTGCAAGGAATTTACTTTAGTTAACTAGGAGAATTCGAATTAATTGCAAATAATTGCTTACTTGGATGAATTTATTTTTAGGAGAATTTACTTTAATATTTTTTAAAGAAAATGAAAATTTTACTATTTTGAAAAAAAAAAAGAATGACTTTTGGACTCTAACTATTATTGAAAGGGCTTTATTAATTTATTTGTTTGAAGCGAAAAAGTTATTGTTTAGAAAGTATGCTACTTTAGGGATGTTAATGCAAAATGTTTTAGACTTTAATTATTTGAAAAGTTTAAACAGAGGGAATGCAACCTTAGGAATTTAACAAAATGGCCGAAGACAATGACTTTTATTAGCGCGGCTGCAGCAGGTAAGCGCTGCAGGTATTTTATGACTTTTACGGGATGACTATTTGGTTTATTACAAAAAATTACTAATTTATAATTTGTATGAGTCTTTTATAAAAAAGAAGGAAATACAATATTTATGCCTGCAAGTAAAAACGAAGTGAAGACAAATGTAAAATAAAATAATATACCGCTTCCGATAAAAATTGTAACCGTGTGGTCAAGTAAATATATTATAATAATTGTGTAAGTGTGTAAATATGTGTGAATATGTGTAAATATGTGTAAAAGTGTAAATATATTGATTTGAACAGACGCGGACAGTGACTATCAGAAAAAAACCAGCGACAAAAGAAATGAAATAAATGAATTTAAATAAATCTAGGACTTACTGGCTCGCGAAAAACTTTAAACAAATCAGAAGCACTACTTAGCACTGAGCACTTGAAACTTAAGGTCTCTTACAAAGTTCGTTTGGACGCACGAAGGAGAAGGCGGTGGTTGCACGTAACTGAATTATTGAACTTGATGAACTTGAAGAAACAAACCGAACGAACAGTTGTTAACTTGGTGAAAACTATAACTGGAACCCGGTATAAGATCGTGTGACTGATGCGATAGCAAGGATGCGACTGAGTTGTGACTATGTTTGCGCGACGCTGTAACCCTTCCCCGAAAAAGCAGGTAGTCGGTTTGTTTTTGTCACGGGCGAATTTGAGTGAAATCTAAGGTTTTTTTTAAAAATTTAAATTATTTTTTGCAAGGAATTTACTTTAGTTAACTAGGAGAATTCGAATTAATTGCAAATAATTGCTTACTTGGATGAATTTATTTTTAGGAGAATTTACTTTAATATTTTTTAAAGAAAATGAAAATTTTACTATTTTGAAAAAAAAAAAGAATGACTTTTGGACTCTAACTATTATTGAAAGGGCTTTATTAATTTATTTGTTTGAAGCGAAAAAGTTATTGTTTAGAAAGTATGCTACTTTAGGGATGTTAATGCAAAATGTTTTAGACTTTAATTATTTGAAAAGTTTAAACAGAGGGAATGCAACCTTAGGAATTTAACAAAATGGCCGAAGACAATGACTTTTATTAGCGCGGCTGCAGCAGGTAAGCGCTGCAGGTATTTTATGACTTTTACGGGATGACTATTTGGTTTATTACAAAAAATTACTAATTTATAATTTGTATGAGTCTTTTATAAAAAAGAAGGAAATACAATATTTATGCCTGCAAGTAAAAACGAAGTGAAGACAAATGTAAAATAAAATAATATACCGCTTCCGATAAAAATTGTAACCGTGTGGTCAAGTAAATATATTATAATAATTGTGTAAGTGTGTAAATATGTGTGAATATGTGTAAATATGTGTAAAAGTGTAAATATATTGATTTGAACAGACGCGGACAGTGACTATCAGAAAAAAACCAGCGACAAAAGAAATGAAATAAATGAATTTAAATAAATCTAGGACTTACTGGCTCGCGAAAAACTTTAAACAAATCAGAAGCACTACTTAGCACTGAGCACTTGAAACTTAAGGTCTCTTACAAAGTTCGTTTGGACGCACGAAGGAGAAGGCGGTGGTTGCACGTAACTGAATTATTGAACTTGATGAACTTGAAGAAACAAACCGAACGAACAGTTGTTAACTTGGTGAAAACTATAACTGGAACCCGGTATAAGATCGTGTGACTGATGCGATAGCAAGGATGCGACTGAGTTGTGACTATGTTTGCGCGACGCTGTAACCCTTCCCCGAAAAAGCAGGTAGTCGGTTTGTTTTTGTCACGGGCGAATTTGAGTGAAATCTAAGGTTTTTTTTAAAAATTTAAATTATTTTTTGCAAGGAATTTACTTTAGTTAACTAGGAGAATTCGAATTAATTGCAAATAATTGCTTACTTGGATGAATTTATTTTTAGGAGAATTTACTTTAATATTTTTTAAAGAAAATGAAAATTTTACTATTTTGAAAAAAAAAAAGAATGACTTTTGGACTCTAACTATTATTGAAAGGGCTTTATTAATTTATTTGTTTGAAGCGAAAAAGTTATTGTTTAGAAAGTATGCTACTTTAGGGATGTTAATGCAAAATGTTTTAGACTTTAATTATTTGAAAAGTTTAAACAGAGGGAATGCAACCTTAGGAATTTAACAAAATGGCCGAAGACAATGACTTTTATTAGCGCGGCTGCAGCAGGTAAGCGCTGCAGGTATTTTATGACTTTTACGGGATGACTATTTGGTTTATTACAAAAAATTACTAATTTATAATTTGTATGAGTCTTTTATAAAAAAGAAGGAAATACAATATTTATGCCTGCAAGTAAAAACGAAGTGAAGACAAATGTAAAATAAAATAATATACCGCTTCCGATAAAAATTGTAACCGTGTGGTCAAGTAAATATATTATAATAATTGTGTAAGTGTGTAAATATGTGTGAATATGTGTAAATATGTGTAAAAGTGTAAATATATTGATTTGAACAGACGCGGACAGTGACTATCAGAAAAAAACCAGCGACAAAAGAAATGAAATAAATGAATTTAAATAAATCTAGGACTTACTGGCTCGCGAAAAACTTTAAACAAATCAGAAGCACTACTTAGCACTGAGCACTTGAAACTTAAGGTCTCTTACAAAGTTCGTTTGGACGCACGAAGGAGAAGGCGGTGGTTGCACGTAACTGAATTATTGAACTTGATGAACTTGAAGAAACAAACCGAACGAACAGTTGTTAACTTGGTGAAAACTATAACTGGAACCCGGTATAAGATCGTGTGACTGATGCGATAGCAAGGATGCGACTGAGTTGTGACTATGTTTGCGCGACGCTGTAACCCTTCCCCGAAAAAGCAGGTAGTCGGTTTGTTTTTGTCACGGGCGAATTTGAGTGAAATCTAAGGTTTTTTTTAAAAATTTAAATTATTTTTTGCAAGGAATTTACTTTAGTTAACTAGGAGAATTCGAATTAATTGCAAATAATTGCTTACTTGGATGAATTTATTTTTAGGAGAATTTACTTTAATATTTTTTAAAGAAAATGAAAATTTTACTATTTTGAAAAAAAAAAAGAATGACTTTTGGACTCTAACTATTATTGAAAGGGCTTTATTAATTTATTTGTTTGAAGCGAAAAAGTTATTGTTTAGAAAGTATGCTACTTTAGGGATGTTAATGCAAAATGTTTTAGACTTTAATTATTTGAAAAGTTTAAACAGAGGGAATGCAACCTTAGGAATTTAACAAAATGGCCGAAGACAATGACTTTTATTAGCGCGGCTGCAGCAGGTAAGCGCTGCAGGTATTTTATGACTTTTACGGGATGACTATTTGGTTTATTACAAAAAATTACTAATTTATAATTTGTATGAGTCTTTTATAAAAAAGAAGGAAATACAATATTTATGCCTGCAAGTAAAAACGAAGTGAAGACAAATGTAAAATAAAATAATATACCGCTTCCGATAAAAATTGTAACCGTGTGGTCAAGTAAATATATTATAATAATTGTGTAAGTGTGTAAATATGTGTGAATATGTGTAAATATGTGTAAAAGTGTAAATATATTGATTTGAACAGACGCGGACAGTGACTATCAGAAAAAAACCAGCGACAAAAGAAATGAAATAAATGAATTTAAATAAATCTAGGACTTACTGGCTCGCGAAAAACTTTAAACAAATCAGAAGCACTACTTAGCACTGAGCACTTGAAACTTAAGGTCTCTTACAAAGTTCGTTTGGACGCACGAAGGAGAAGGCGGTGGTTGCACGTAACTGAATTATTGAACTTGATGAACTTGAAGAAACAAACCGAACGAACAGTTGTTAACTTGGTGAAAACTATAACTGGAACCCGGTATAAGATCGTGTGACTGATGCGATAGCAAGGATGCGACTGGTTAGGTTAGGTTAGGTTAGGTTAGGTTAGGTTAGGTTAGGTTAGGTTAGGTTAGGTTAGGTTAGGTTAGGTTAGGTTAGGTTAGGTTAGGTTAGGTTAGGTTAGGTTAGGTTAGGTTAGGTTAGGTTAGGTTAGGTTAGGTTAGGTTAGGTTAGGTTAGGTTAGGTTAGGTTAGGTTAGGTTAGGTTAGGTTAGGTTAGGTTAGGTTAGGTTAGGTTAGGTTAGGTTAGGTTAGGTTAGGTTAGGTTAGGTTAGGTTAGGTTAGGTTAGGTTAGGTTAGGTTAGGTTAGGTTAGGTTAGGTTAGGTTAGGTTAGGTTAGGTTAGGTTAGGTTAGGTTAGGTTAGGTTAGGTTAGGTTAGGTTAGGTTAGGTTAGGTTAGGTTAGGTTAGGTTAGGTTAGGTTAGGTTAGGTTAGGTTAGGTTAGGTTAGGTTAGGTTAGGTTAGGTTAGGTTAGGTTAGGTTAGGTTAGGTTAGGTTAGGTTAGGTTAGGTTAGGTTAGGTTAGGTTAGGTTAGGTTAGGTTTTTTTTTTTTTTTTTTTTTTTTTTTTTTTTTAAGCTAATTGATCCTTAGAAGGGTTTTATAATGTGTCACTTATGTAGCTAATACATGTTATTTATGATTATTAAAATAAGAGCGACGGAAAAAGTTGTTGGCTATTGGATACCGTTCTTCTCCGTCGCTCTATTTTGTACAATAGACATTAAGCTATTTACATGGTTAATATAAAGGGTGAAAAATAAATAAAATAATAATAAACAAAACGACGAAGTAGTTCTGGCTATGGGATACCATCCTAATTCGCTATTCTGTTTTTACAAGTTGTGAATAAGAGTATGGGAAAGAGTGGGGTGACGAAAAGGTTTTGGCTGTAAGATACCGTTCCTGTTCGAAACCCCTGTTTGTGTTTTACAAATTTGTGTTATGTTATATCAGTGTGAGTCTTAGTCGAAGCATGGACGTAGTGATTTTTAAGAGCAGTTGAAAACAATAAAAAAGAGAAAACTAATTAGAAAAAGAGTAACGTGCTAGCGTTGGAGTGTTTATGAGTTGAGTGTTTAGTGATTATCCATGGGTTTGACCTTGAGTGACACTGATATAAAATTGATTTGTTGATGTACATTGATAGACCAAAATAAACAGAAAAGGCAGATAGTTTAATCTGTATGTTGTTTATTGAGTGTTGTGAATAAATAAAAATGGGCAATTTTCTAAATATAAGTTTAAGAATTAAGTTGATTTTGGTCGATCAGTGAGTATTGTATGTGTCTAAATATAAAGTATAAAGGGTTTGATTTTTACTGAATTTACTGTGATAAGATTATACAAGTGAAAAAATATAATAAATAAAAATGATGATAAACGAAAAATGGACCAAAGTGATTGTGTGAAAATATGTTGGAGTATTTGGAACTAGTTTTGCTTGAATTAAGAATTGGGATTCTTTTTTAATAGTTTAGGGGTTTTGTAATTTTAGTCCATTTTTGGTCCGTCACCCGTTTGTTAGAAGAATTTTACAAAAAAAATATATGTTAGAATACTGTTTTGAAGAAGTATTGATTCAAATGAGCTAAACATTTTTAATGAGAGTTTATGAATTTGAATTTGAACTTTTCGTTTAAACATGTTATAATAAAAATGAGAAAGAATAATAATAATAAAATAATAAAAAAAAAAAAAAGGCCTAATGATTTGATTTGTGGATTTGTAGAGAAATAGAAATTAAAGTGAGCTGGATTTGGTGCTTCTATGTTCTTAGTGAATTCAAACAAACTTTTTCTTAACTAAACTAGGCTAATTTGAGAGTATACTAATGAGTGCTAAGTACAATGTTTACTAAGAGTAATGATTTATCCAAAATAGACTGAATAATATTAACCGGGGATGAGTCTTTTAAGTGAGAGTTGTGGTTAAATAATGTTTGACATAATAAAGTTGTTTGAGAATTTATATAGATTGAGTCTATTTTGGTCGGTCATTCTTCGTTTATATAAAATTAATATTAACACTATCATTGCAAAAATATGGCTAAAATACTAATTGCGTTAAATGATTCTTATATACAAAGATAAGTTTATTCGAATTGACAAAGAAGTATAGATATCTTTTGGTTGAATGAAATGAGGGGAGAAAAGTAAGTAAAAATAAACTATGGCTGTGACGGTGGTGAGATGTGTGGTAGTGTATGGCTTTATATGTGTGTGTGTGTGTGTGTGTTCCTTATGTTATTTAAGAGTGTGAAGGTTTGCGCGAATTTAATTCAGACATAATTTATTTTCGACTCTACGCGTGCTCGCATGGCTCGGACTTTGGGGCAGGTTGTGCTGTCTGCACGGTGTGTGGTGTCGGTTTTGGTGTTGTGTTTTTTATTGTGGTCCTTGCAGTTAATGCAGGAGGGGGTGGATGTGTCTGGTTCGGTGCAGGAGGAGGTGAAGTGTTCATCTCCGCATTTGGCGCAACTGGGAATGATTGATGGGCACCTACTCTTTGTGTGGCCGAACCCTTGGCATTGGCGACACTGAATGAAGGGTGAAAAGGTGTCGCAATGGACTCTCCTGTGGTCCAAGGCGACCCGTCCTAGGTCGAGGAATTTGCGCCATGCGGTGGGAGTGGTGTTTAAGACTACGTTATAGAGACTATCATTACGATTGTTTCTCTTAAATTTGATAGAAAATGTCTCGTTTTTCAGAGAGGGGTTTTGTTCTTTAATGGTGGTCAGCAGGTCTTTTTCCTCTAGGGACTTGTCGATTCCCTTAATGGTGATGAGGGGGTTCAGTCTCCTCTCGTCTTCGGCTTCTATACCCTCCGATTGGTTCAGTTTTGCCTTGGTGATGTTCTTGTGCTCCTCGCTTTCAAAAGAAAGCTTCAGTTTGACGTTTGAGAGCGGTGTGATTTTGGTGGGGGCGAAGCCGCACTCTCTGAAGTTTACCGCTTCTCGTACGTACAGGAGAAGTTCCTGTGTGGAGAAGCAGGGATCTCTGCTGACCACCAGTGAGGGGGCGGAGGGCGTTCTCGGTATGTCCGAGTTAGTTTTGGAGATAATCGTTGGGGGGGCCGGGGTCACTTTTTTGTGAATAGTAGGTTCTTCGCCGCCTTGTCTTGCCTTGTTTTGGCTGGCGGCTTCTGCGTAGGATTTGAGCTTAAGCTCAAACCTCTCTTCTCTCTGCTCCGCCTTTTCGTTTAGGGTTTGGAAATTTTCCTCTATTTTCCCGAGACTCTTGTGTACTTCTTCCTGAAGTACCTTGGCGGTGTTGGAGTGTGTGCTGGAGAGGCTGAGCCGGCACATTTCCAGCTTCTTGTTCTCCTCCTCCAGTTTCTGAATTTGGCGATTCAGGTTCTGGGTGAGGAGGCTGAGGGCTGTAATTTGTGCGGACTCAGCTGGGGGAGGCATTCCCTCGTCGGGATTTTGTGTGTGTCCCTGTGGCGGGACCCCTCTCTGTTTTGATTCTCCCTCGGCGTCTTTAAATAATTGGTGGAGTCGTCTCACCGCCACCGTGACCCCGGTTTTAATCTCGGTTTTGAGATTTCTCGACTCTGCTAGATGAGCGAGAGCTTTCATGAGGCACGATTTTGCCTCCTGCTCTCTCGAGGGTTTTTGTTTCATAGAAACAGTAGCATCGAGGTCTATCGTCTCGATGCTTTTGCGGATGGTGGAGGGTTTGGGCTGCGGCTGTAAAGGGGCCGCGTTCACCCTTTCCGCTGAAGCGGTCTTAGGGGAGGTGGTTTTTTTGGCAGGGGGGGTACGGATGCCAAACATGTTTTTTTTTTGAGGAAGAGTTCGAGGTGAAAGCGAAAGGGCA